>CM054806.1:15193820-15848070 GCA_028984105.1 Lavandula angustifolia | reverse complement strand
ATTCCCATGAATACGAATTTGAAAATTGATCTTGACAAAGAGGGAGTATTTGTTAACTCTCTTGATTATAGAGCAAATATTGGTTCCCCATTAAACTTGACTACTAGAAGACATGACATAACTTATGCTATAGGTGTATACGCAAGATTTCGGGCGAATACCAAGCGAAGCCATCTTGACTCAATGAAGAAGATTCTCTGTTACCTAGATGGAACACCTAATGTCGGGTTATGTTATCTTGCTAATGATAACCTTGAACTAACAGGATACTCTGATGCTGATTATGCAGGTTGAAGAATCTATAGAAAGTCAACATCTGGAAGTTGTCAATTTTTAGGCAGCAAGCTCATATCATGGTTTTCAAAGAAACAATATTCAATAGCAATGTCCACTACTGAAGCTGAAAATATGGTTGTCGGAAGCTGTTGCGCTTAAATCCTATGGCTTCGACAACAACTAAAAGATTATGATATCAATCAAAATGAAAGTTTCGATTTATTGCGATAATACTAATGCTATTGCAAACACTCAGAATACATTTCTTCGTACGAGATGCAAGCATGTGGATATCAGACATCACTTCATCAGAGATCACATCGAGAAGAAGGATATAAGAATGGCAAAAATTCACACTGACAAACAAAGAGTTGATATATTGACTAAATCTCTAGCTGAGACCATATTCAGAGAACTCTCAGTAGAACTAGGCCTACTGGATCCTACTGATTCTGTTCAGTAAGAGACATTCAATAAAACATATTACTGAGCACATACAGTATCGACACAGTGGTATCAGATGATTACTATGTTAAACTGACAAGTTTGCGTGTCTTACTTAGTACTTAATATTCAGCATTTAACTTTCAGTACAAACATCGCATTTATTTCCCGCCATTAATTTGTAAATGATGTTTTTAATATAATCGTTTTCATTAAAAGCACGTCATTCTATATACTAACTCTGGCATATTTAATGCATGTCATTTCACCTTACTTTATTAGCGATAGATACGTAGGTCGGGAATATATGTGGCACAGTAATAATTACTGTTAATAACATGAAATCTCAACCTGTTGGTCCCGAGATAACGTTCAGGTGTAGAGGGGGGGGGGGAGTGAATACACCTGAAAACTTTCTCAACTTAAAACGCGAACAGTCATATTCAGGAGAGTGCCTTGCTGAACAAGTTCAGTAGACAAAGTAAGTTGTTTTGAATCGCGTGGACAGAGTGACTGACTATACTGAGGCCTGCTAGCTGACTGATGTCAGAATTTAGTACCGTTCAGTAAGAGTTCAGTAGAGTGCGAAAATGTGTAGGCCCAATTCAGTTGAGTTTGAAAACGTTTTTATTAAAACTGTTTCAGTATATTAGTGCAATCTCTTAAGCTTTGCTGAAACATAGTTAAATGATTTTGTAAGATAGTTTTCAGTATGAACATAAATCAATGCAACAGTAAAAACAGAACACATCGATTTTAAAGTGGTTCGGATATCAAACAATCCTACGTCCACTATCCCGAAAAGATCAGGAGACTATTTTATTATACTAAGTTAGTCTCAATCGGTTTGTACACTGGACAAACACTGGTCTTGAGGATTATACTGAGCAAGTCTCAGTTTACAAGTATCAAACTGAAGTGTTTGACAAACTCACCAACTATGAATGAGTTATTTATAAGCTATGGATATATTCAGTGGAGCTTATGTTAGAGGGAAGGGAACGAGAAGGTGGCTTCTAGAGTGACAAACAGTGTGGAATAAGCTCTCTGGGTTCGTGTTCAATCATTTGGATACTAGAGGCTATTGATTCTAATTAAGCTTGGTTTCCTTGAGCAAGTATGTCACCTTTCGCTTGAAGTGATTCTCTGAAGTTCTTGCGGAAAGCTTAAGTCGGTAAGTGTTTGCTCGTAATCGCTCGTGTGTTCTTGGTCTTGTTGTGGGTGAGCTTCGATTTGATTTTCCCTCTATTTATAGAGGTGAGTCATGGAAAGATCCGTTGGAGACGTCGATCCATGTGTCACTCTCTTTTGGGTAGCTTGCGACTCTTTCAAAGAATCTGGCAGAGTCTTTTCCCTCCATTTCTGAAAAGTGGTTGACTTGCAGCTTTAATCAGAACTTGGACAACTGAATGCTCGTCATTGGTCGAGGTGTAGAAAGTAGTTGAGACAAACAAACTTCTAGGTAGATCTGAAGCTGACTTCGTTGAATACCTCGTATGACTTTACTGATTTAACATATAAGATCATCTGACAGTTATTGAGACTGTCAGGCCGTTGCTGAGTCTGACCTTGGTTCAGTAGTATACTCCTGCTGAGTGCAACTGTACTGAAAGTCAACTCTGAGTTCAATGAACTGCTCCAGCTGAGTCCAGTTCTACTGACTCCTTTCAGTATGATGCTCCTGCTGAGTCCAGCACTACTGAGTATGAACACCTCTCAATATGCTGCTCCTACTGAGTCCAGCATTACTGAGTGTTCACTCCATGGTACTGAGGCGGATAGACTACTGAAGGGTCAGCAGAACTAAGTGCCTGAACCATGCTGAAGCAATGTCTACTGAGTCTGAAACTCTCAGAGATAGAGGCATTACAATTACAACTCAATGGTTCACCAATCAAATTAGGGTTTGGGATCATTCAAATCTTCTAACAAATATACTACTGAATCATCTCCCAACACAACCTCCTATCTTGAAAGTGAGATTACATCTGAACCATTTGATGTAAAACCTCTTTTCATTCGTATCTCGTATATATACATTACTTGATCAAAACGAAATCACATCACCGCCATATTGACGAATTTTCGTGCTTAGCATAGCTATACTCGCATTCAAATCTCTACCACATTCGCACTAGAATTTCGGTAAAATTTCTAATCTTATTTTGCCTCTACTGACTTGCTCTATTTTCAAGTGCTAACACTTGATTTGCAAAATCTCTTCAATGGCATCTTCATCCGACAACGTTGTCTGTTGGTCCCGAGTCAAACATTCAGGTGTAGGGGGGTGAATACACCTGAAAACCTTTTTCTCAAACTCAACATGCGATCAGTCCGTTTCACAGAAGATGTCTGCTGAGTAGATTCAGTAGATCAAGTAGACTGATCTTGATCGCGCGGACAGAATGGCTGACAGTACTGAGGTGTGCTAGCTGACTGATGTCAGAATTCATAGCCGTTCAGTAGAGGTTCAGTAGCGTGCGGAAATGTGTAGGCCCAATTCAGTTTGTTTCGAAAACGTTTGTTTTCTAAAGTTGTTCAGTAGATAAGTGCGATGTTTTAGCTTTGTACTGAAATAGCAGTTGTATGATTTTTTAAAGATATTTTTCAGTATGAGCAGTTATATCCTGCAACAATTAAACGACATAGCAGTTTTTAAAGTGGTTCGGATACGCAAGATCCTACGTCCACTCGTCCCAAACAAAATAGGACACTATTTTATTATACTGAGTTAGTCTCAGTTAGTTTGTACGCATGACAAACTTTTACTTGTGATTATACTGAACAAGTATCAGTTTACAGGGTCAAACAAGATTGTTTGAATGTATATCCAACTATGAAGGAGTTCTTAACACTAAGAATAGTTCAATAAATGAACTCCTTTTATGGTGTAAATATAATAATGAGCTTAATGTTAGAGGGTGGGAACGAGGGAGGCTTCTAGAGCAAAGAACAGAGAGTAATAATCAACTTTGGGTTCGTGTTCTTCAACTGAGTAATCGCTAAATGTTCTAGAGCTTTGAATCTTGAATGCTTGAGTTCCCGTATGGTCGCTAATGTCATGTTGTAGTGCTACTTGAAAGATCACGACCTTCCCTCTATTTATAGTAGCGAACATGGATAGATCCGTTGGAGACGAAACAGTCCACGTGTCACTCTATATAGGTGGCAAACGGCTCCTTCCTTTGAATTCTGTAGAGTCTGCTTCTTTGCAGAAAGTGGTTGACTTGCAGCTTTTGTCGGGTACTTTGCCAGCTAGCTGCTTGTCATCGGTCGAGGTACATAAAAGGGTTTGAGACATTCAGACTTCAAGGTTGATACTGAAGTTGACTTTTCTCAGATGTACAACCTCGGACAACTCTACTGAATCTGACTTTGAAGTCCACTGTTAGTTAAAGCAACTGACAGGCCGTTGCTAAGTCTGACCCATAGGTTCAGTAGTATACTCTACTGAAGATCAAGACTCTGAGTTCAGTAAACTGCTCCTGCTGAGTCCAGTTCTACTGACTCCTGAACGCCTTTTAGTATGCTGCTGTTGCTGAGTCCAACCATACTGAATCTTCATTCCATGACACTGCGACAGATAGTCTGCTGAAGAACAGCATACGGAACTACTGAGCCGGAACCATGCTGAAGGCGAGTCTACTGAGTCTGAAAAACTCAAAGACAAGGTCTTAACTTTTACACAGGAATGGTTCACCAATCAACATAGGGTTTTGTGATTAGCTAAATCTTCTACTGAATCATCTCTCAACATTGTCCTTGCTCTTACTAATATGGAGGACATCCTGAGCAATAACAGAGTTCGGTTCGAGCCAATGATGACTTTCAGAAAGTGTGGTATATCTGAAATGGAGCTGATCTACAATTCCTTATCTTCATCAGGTCTTGAGACATTTCTCACTAGGCGGCCCCATTTTTGGCTACCAAGGCAGGTCACTGAATTCTACTATAACTTGCACCGAGACGATGACAACCTCAGAGACATCTCATGCATCACATATTAGAAGGATGTTTCACCAAATGTATGAGAGCCGACGATAGCTCCTCTAGACATTTAGGAGAGCCTTATTAAGAGATTCAATTTATCAAATGAAGGCATATCTCCTATCGGATATAAGGAGATGAAAATCAACAAGTACCTTCGCCGCTTTTGTAGGAAGCGAGACATAGAATTCAAGGCAGTTTTTGCAAAGAATCAGTTTCTGCCAGAATACTAAGGCTTCGCCTACATCGTATCACATATCCTAACTAGCTCAGCAGGATCATATGACCAGCTATCCAAGATCAAATTGCAGCTTATGAAGGAAATAATGGATGGGGTCAAAATTAATTGAGTGGAGTTTTTCATAAATGAATTCAATACTCGGGCCAAGAAGTTCGTTGCTTCAGATGGTATTCTGACACTTTCACCCACCGGCAAGTTACTAAACGGGAGTCTTGTTTCCATCATGATCGAGGATGAATGTGTTGGCAACTTTGCCATCGTAGACTATAAGATATTCAATCAGAAGCTCAAAAAGTTTAAAAATTGAGCTGATGCTGAGAAATCGATAGCACATGGTGTTGCTGATAAGCATTAAACACCAACCATTCAGGCACCTCGTCCAGAACCATCAAAGAAGAGAAAACTGATCAAGAAGGATGAAGTTCCTATCACTGTCATCCAAAATGTGGATAATCAAGACTCGGAGTCAAGGAAAAGAAGATGTCACTCTAAAAGATAAGGTCAAAGGAATTGATTCAGAAGAGACTCAATCGGAACCTCAAATAAGATCAGACACTCAGCTGACTGGAGTCCCAGAGACTGAAATGACTTTACCTGAAATTCTTCAAGAATAAAAAACAAAGAAGTTGAAGAAATTGATGAACAGATTCTGGAGATACTAGATCATTATGATCTAGTTGATATAGAAGTTAGGGTAAGGGTTCAGATGCGTCTTAGATTCCTATCTTGGGATCTTCTTGACGAGATAATGCATATCATGATAGTCCCCACCCATATGACAGAAGAACAACAGCTGCAATCTGTTGGATACTGAGAGCCTGCAGATTTTTTGCTTCCATGGACGACCTTAGGTCCATTATGTTGTTTCTTCTAAGTGAGAATAGTGGTACTGTAGTTCAGACTCTTTCACAAACTCATGATAATGATGATGCTGATATGGATTCAGCACCCAAGGATGCAGACCAGAGAGGATTTGCTAAGGGAAAATTTCCTAGTGATCACGATGATGCACCACCTCCACCACTTCAATCAAGTGCCATCACAGCTGCCTCTAGTTCTTCCAAGAAGCAACCATCACAGCTACGACTGAAGGGAAGCTCAGTGAGTCGAGATATCAGGCTGAGGATATCTTTGATATATCTGCTAAGTCTATTAATAAAAGTCTAAAACGTCAAGGACATAAGAACAAACTCCTCACCAATGATGTTCATATTAAATGGTCGTAGTACACCAAGACCGAGACTAAAAAGCTTGGTGCTCTCACCTCAGAAGTCCAGAGAATCAGTACTCCTACCGTTCTTGATACTGAACTGATTCTCAAGAAAACACTTGAAGCTCAGAAGACAGATCTTACAGCACAGTTCCAACAACTGATAGAAAACCAAGCCAAATTATTTAGTAAGAAGTTATCTGCCACTGTAACAGAGATACTGAGCATTACCAACGATCACAATAACTTCACAACAACAGCTAGTGTCTCCAAGGAACTGATTGAACAAGCAAATGATGTGCAGGTGATACAAGAAAATACTTTACGTCTTCTTAATGAACTTATTAACAAACATGTTGCACAGAAGGCTGAACTTTGAAGATTATCCAATCTGAGCTTGACAAACACTGACAAAAGTACGCTTATGCTGTATCAGACGTTGAAGCCAGAGTTAGTACTGTCCAGAATGCCGTTGAAAATATTTCGGAGAAGATCACTACCCTTTTCACACGTGTGCAAAAATTGAATGATGCCAAAAAGGGGAAAGGAAGTAGTAAGGACTTATTGCAAAAGATCAAAGAGGAAGATCTTGTCAATACTGCTGAAAGATCTCAGGCTAAAAATCAGGAGGAAGGAAATAAGGGGGAAGTAGTAAGGATAAGTTGTCGTTTTAAGCTGCAGTTTAGATAAGAAGTGACTTGTCTTGACTGCTTGTCTTTACTGGTACACTTAAGGTAGTGTATGGATGGATCACAGTGAGATGTGTTCTCCTGACTGACCTTAGTGGATAATCAAGATCTCGGTGACTTAGCTAGTCTTAAGCTTGATAAGACTTCAGCTGAGTGCATTTGGCTATCTATCACTTTGACCTACTATGGTGAACGCCATCGCGACTGAATCTACGCATCTTGGGTGTTAGTAGTTATTTGTGGCTCAGACTGATTGTCTGTAACTTCCAACCGTATCCTAGTAAAATGGGTTCATAATCTCCCCTGAGGAACTTGTAAAACTTGTAAGGATTAGTACACTAATAAACAATAATACATGAACTACTGATGATAATAATGAGTGCCCTCTAAGTGATGATCTAATCAATCAGTGACTCATAACCCAACAATTTCTCCCTAATTGATGATGCCAAACCACTAAGTTCTAAACTACTGACCCAAGAGACTTCAGTAAAACTGAGCAGTGTAAACATGGTAATCAGTAGATAAAAGATAGGCATATTAGAAAAAAAAAACAGGCTACGTGTGTGTGTGTCAGCTCACTTCAGTAATCAGTTGTGATAAATAATAAACACATAGCCATAAGACAATGAGTAGTTGTCTGGCCAAGCAAAGAACTGATATATTATATATGGAAATGAGATTACATCAGTCTAAGCTCTATACATCAGAAGATAGAAAATACTAATAACGTCTGTACTTCTTGATCTTTGCCTTGAATTCCGCAGACTTAGCAGTTGGAGCCTCCAACCCATAAGATTTGTAGATTCTCTCTCTGAGGGTTTGGATGGGGATGAGATCACTTGGCTGCAAAGGATCTAGATTGTTGTAGCGTGCAACAGTCTCAACCTCCTCCTCTATGTCCTTCGTGTGATCACTCCTTGAGTCGTTATGGGCGGAGTCAGTTGTTGGTAGGCAGGAGCAGTGAAGGGCAACTTCTCCTTAAATAATAATAGCTTGATCTGCGCCCTAAAGTTCGCATTGTACTGATATATGAATTCATCAAAAAGATCAGCGGGCGACACTTCAGCAGGATAGCATTGCCATACGTTGTATGCTTTGATAAAGTCTATCTTCAGCTCCTCCCACTCTTCATTCAGATTCTACGGAATCCACGTGTCTACGCGGCGGTGCGGAGTCTTCTTGAGACGAGCTTTTTGGGCACCACGCCGGAAGAACTTGGACGTCCTGGGTATCTGCTTGCTCTTGTCGAAGATTGGCTCTCTGGCAATTTTATCAATAAGCTCAATAATCTTAGCCAAATCTTCTTGCCTTTTCTTCTCCCTTAATGCTGATGCTCTTTTATCCCTCGACCTGAGGTTTAGCCCTTGCTGCGTAGCATCCCATGTAGCTTTGTCCTCTGCCTCCTGCTCAGGTGTAAGTTTGGAAATGTTCTTCATCCTCTGAGCAAGTGACATTGTGTCTGTTTCTGAGTCATCAGCAGGCTCCTGATCAGCAGATTGCTGAGCCTTCTTCTTCTGATGATCCAATATCAGCTTAGCCTGACTCTTGGACATCCTGACCCTCGGCACTTTCTTCTTCCTCTTCGACTGAGCCTCTTCTTCCATCCTCAGCTTATAATTGATTTGATCTTGGAGTTGCTGAGCCACCCTCTTATCATGCTCTTCCTGCTCTTCTCTTGATTTGAATTTGGGCGTCGAGGAAGGAGGTGGAGTGCTTTCAGTGGCTTTCTCCTTCCTGGGCCTTTGAGTTGGCAGGGGCTCATCCTCCTGATCAAGGAATTGGGCAATATCTTCTATGTGTTGTGCCTGAGCCGAGGATCCTTCTCCTGATCCTCCGACCTGCTCGGGTAGCTGAGTTTCAGAGGGTTGCGCCTCTAACTGAATTTGGACTTGAGGGATTTGGACTTGGGGAGGGGGGACGGAGCTCGTTCCAGCCTGAGCTGAACTTTCCCCATTAATCGGTTCCCTCTCAGACTGACCTACCACCTGAGCTGCTCTTCCTTCCCCCTTTTTGGCATCATCACTAGCCGGGGACAGGAGGGCTTTGATAGCTGCTACTTGCCGCTGAAGGTTGAAGACAACAGTCTTGATGGAAGTGGAGGTGGTGTTAAAGTCTCCGACGACATCGCAGTAGTGGACCCAGTCATCCTCCTGGTCCTTGCGGATTTGGCGGATCTGAGCCTCTGTTTCATTCCACTGCTTCAGAAGCGATGCGTCGTAGGAGTCGGTCATTTCTTTCTGAATAAGCTTCAGGGCGGCCGCCTGAGTTTGTAAGGCATTCTAGACATGATACGTGGCCATCCTGTTTCGCTCATCCATAGTCGTCTGAACTGTGGCCAGGCTCGCAGACAGTTGCTCATCGAACATCTTCTGCTGGGCTTCGAGCAACTTCTGACATTGAGCAGCCAAGTCCGCCTTCTGAGCTGCCAGCGCAATCTCGACGATCTCCAGAATGTTGGGAGTAGGAGCGTTCGAGACCTTCTTAACTACGCCAACAAGTTCGTCAACCTTCTCCGTCTGAGCTTTTATATACTGTGCCTACTTGAGATGGACATCCTTAGCCAGGAGACGATTCTTGTCTCCTTGCTTCCTGATAGCTCGGTTGTCGGACTTGGAGGACACGGAACCTATAGGCTTAATCTGATATGACGAGGTTCCGAGCCTCTGCTCAGAGGCAGCGAGTTGTTGCTTCCTGTAGGTGAGTCGCCTTCTCACTGGGAGTCTTTCCCTCAGCATAACTCTCTCACTGTTATAAATATTTCTCTCTTTTTTTCTACTAGTATATAAGTATCTTTCTCAGCGTAACAAATACAAGAAATAATATATATTATATCTTTCATATCGTGTTTGTGTTCGAACCATTTAACAAATATATTAAGCAACTCTCAATTTTTTCTCTGCCTTCGGCCACCGTTGTTCCTCTATTTCAACCCCCCAACTTCATAGCTCTAGTTCCGCCACATTGTATATATATATATATACGAGAGAGAGAGAGAGAGAGAGAGAGAGAGAGAGAGAGAGAGAGAGAGAGGGAGGTTCAAATATGAACATGTTAATGTGTGAAATAATCTATGCTTTAGATCTTATGGATTGGATGATTAGATTTTATTTTTTAATTTAAATTATCGAACTGAACTTACGTTGTATTGGTACTGCACTTAAAAGCTAATTAAATAATTTTTCATTTAAATAAAGATATTCATAATCCAAATATTTGATTTCTATTTTTACACTTTTAAATTATTTCTTTTCTAGTTTTTTTTTTTAGTTTTATTACAAGTACAATAAATTCAATATATATGCATAACTCTCTCACTGTTATAAATATTTCTCTCTCTTTTTCTTTCTACTAGTATATAAGTATCTTTCTCAGCGTAACAAATACAAGAAATAATATATATATTATATCTTTCATATCGTGTTTGTGTTCGAACCATTTAACAAATATATTTAGCAACTCTCGATTTTTTCTCTGCCTTCGGCCACCATTGTTCCTCTATTTCGACCCCCCAACTTCATAGCTCTAGTTCCGCCACTGTATATATATAGAACCTCCCTCTCTCTCTCTCTCTCTCTCTCTCTCTCTATATATATATATATATATATATATATATATATATATATATATAGATAGATAGAGAGAGAGAGAGTATGAACCTCCCTCTCTCTCTCTCTATCTATCTATATATATATATATATATATATATATATATATATAGATAGAGAGAGAGAGAGGGAGAGAGAGATGGAGGTTCAAATATGAACAACATGTTAATGTGTGAATGTGTGAACAAATCTATGCTTTAGATCTTATGGATTGGATGATCATATTTTATTTTTTAATTTAAATTATCGGACTGCACTTACGTTGCATTGCTACTGCACTTAAAAGCTAATTAAATAATTTTTCATTTAAATAAAGATATTCATAATCCAAATAATTATATTCATAACCACATCTTCATTTATGTTGATATTTCTATACACATTTAACAACCGCTCCGCAAATTTCTATTCTTTAATATGTAAGAGATTTCGTTAATCTCCATATTAAATAATGGTTTGCTCATTTATATTTGTTTGATGATTTAAGATACGATTACAAATAAAAGATGAACGAGGTTTTATAAATGTAATTTGTTAGTAATATATGTGCAGTTCGTAATAAATATAAATGCAATTCGACATAAGTGCAGTTTTTAACAAATATAAGTGTAGTTTGCAATTGTCGTGCATTTTGTAATACAACAAATACATTTAGAAATTGCCTAGTTATCATCAACTATTAGTAGTCTAGTATAGTCATTAACTACTAGTATAATTACCAAATACAAGTATTGTAAGTGCAGTTCGTAAATATTATAATTGCAGTTTGTAACAATATAAATACAGTTTGCAAGCAATCCGGGGTTTGTAAATGTCAATGCATTTCGTAAGTATTATAAGTACTAGTATACTAAAAAAAACGCACTTATAATACTTACGAACTGCACTTATAATACCTGTATTTGGTGATTATACTAGGGCTTGGTGACTATACTACACCCTGTAGGTGAGGATAAACCCTAAGGGAGCATACCGATTTAAAGCCCTCAAATTTAAAAACCTTCGAAATGCTAGCATTTCCAAACCCTCAGATTGCTTGCAAACTGCACTTATATTTATTACAAATTGCACTTATAATTCTTACGAACTGCATTCATGGGTGAAGAGATGAAAATCTCTGGATTTTGAACAAAAAATAGTGATATTGTTGCGTAGGAATATAGGGGGATATTTGATCAGTGGTGATTTTTTTGAATAGATTTGTGTTTACAATTAGATTAGTGGAAGTAGGTGGTTTAAAAAATCTTATTGATTATAAAAACATGTCAAATTTACCCTTAAGTGCGATTGATTACTCTTTTAAGTGCAATATGCTATTTTACAACTCAAATTAAATCTAAACCGTTCAATAATTAAATTAGATGAGCAGGATTTGTTCTTATGTTCACACGCTAAAAGGGTGTTATCTCCTAAACCAATATATATATTTATGAGAAGGATAATTTGAGAAGATGTTCTTATTGAGAGAAATATGAACATCATCTCACCCTTCATTTTCAAGGTGTGTGGACTGTATTTGAAATTCATTTTGTAAGATTTGATTAAAAAAGGGTCATTAAGGGTAATTTTGACTTTTTGTCCTTTATGTTTCAAAAATTAGATTTTGATGAAGTGGTGCCTTTCTTCTTGAGTGCGAGAGTATCGACCCTAATTCTTCAAATTCTCGTTCGATTTTCGTGTGTTTTCCTCATTCCCAATTCTGAATCAAGATCCACATTGATTTCGATTTCTCTAGGCATTCAAGAGTCTATATTCGTGTTCATCGCCCAACAGTAAAGTGAATCGAAGATTTTCAGCTCTAAATAGGTCTAGAAAACATTTTGAACTCGCTCTTGTATCTCAAGTCTCTCCCAAATTCATTGAATTCGTTCTTGTTTTCAGAGGGTTTTCCGAGTTTCTAGTTGTCGGCGAACAAGAAAACTTCTTCCTACATAGGTAATTGTTAAATTCATTTGTTATTTTTTCACTTCGAGATCGAGGATTAGAAAGATGCTTTCACCAGTGTTGCGATTTCGTCAATTAGCTATTTTCTATGTTGTTGATGTTCTAGATTATTTTCTATCTTAATGGTTTTATTTCTATCAAAATACTATAAATACGCACACTTGTTCCACTGCTGTGCATAGAAAATATTGGTCGATATTTTTTTGTTCAGTGATTTTGATATGTTTTTTTATGCACATTGCTCAATTTGTAGTTTATGTTGGCAAGCTTATTGAATTGATGTTAAACTACTCTTTTAGGTTTTGATATATGGTGTTGGTCTCGAGAGCACGTTCAGGTGTAGGGGGGGGGGGTGAATACACCTGAAAACCGATTTTCTCAACTTAAACACGAACAGTCCTTTTCAGGATGATGTCGTACTGAACAAGTTCAGCAGACCAGATAAGCTGTTCTGAATCGTGTTGGCAGAGTGACTGACTCTACTGAGACCTGCTAGTTGACTGAGAGTCAGAATTCAGTATCTTGCAGATAGAGTTTAGTGGTGCGGAATAGTGTAGGCCCAATTCAGTTGAGTTAGGAAAACGTTTTTATTAAAACAGTTTCAGTTGATTAGTGCAGTCTGTTAAGTTTACTGAAACTCAGTTGAATGATTTTAAAGAAGGTTTTCAGTATGAACAGTAAATCAATGCAACAGTTAAGAGCAGAACACAAGACACAGAGATTTTTAAAGTGGTTCGGACACAAAAATCCGACGTCCACTATCCCGAAAGATCAGAAAGCTATTTATTATACTGAGATAGTCTCAGTCGGTTTGTACGCTGGACAAACACTGGTCTTGAGATTTATACTGAGCAAGTCTCAGTTTACACGGTTATCAAACTGAGTGTTTGAAAAACTCTCCAACTGTGAAGGAGTCCTTTACAATAAGGATTAGTTCAAAGGTGAACTCCTTCGTCTAAGCTATGGATATATTCTATTGAGCTTAGGTTAGAGGGATAGGGAACAAGGAAGTGGCTTCTAGAACGACGAACAACTGAATATAGCTTTGGGTTCGTGTATCGTCGTTTGGATACTAGAGGCTGTATTAATCAGTTCTGCTTGGTTCCCTAAGAGCTGGAATGTAGTCTTTCGTCGGAGATAGATTCTTCAAACTTCTTGCGGAAGACTTACTTTTTGAATTTTGCTCGTTTGAATGCTCTGTATGTCCTCTCGTGTTCTTCCCGTGAGCTTCAAATTTCGATTTATCCCTCTATTTATAGAGAAGAGATTAGGATAGATCCGTTGGAGACGACGATCCTTTGTCTCTCTCTTCTGGGTAGCTAACGGCTCTTTTGAAGTTTGGTGGCAGTGTCCTTTCCCTCCTTTTATGGAAAGTTGTTGACTTGCAGCTTTAGTAGATATAGGATACGTAGCTGCTTGTCATTGGCCGAGGTTCAGAAAGTGGTTAAGACAGAACAGACCTCAAGGAGATCTGAAGCTGACTTCTCTCTTCCTCGTATTTGACTCTGCTGAAAAGTGATTTCAAAGATATCGACAGTTAGAAGACTGTCTGGCCGTTGCTGAGTCTGATCTCTGATTCAGTAGCATGCTGTTGGGTGATGATTCTATCCTAAGCACAGTCATACTTGTGGGAAATGATTCTATCTTAACTGACCAAAGCTCAGTAGCCTCGTGCTCTGAATTTGTTTGAAGATTTGAAGATCCCAAAACCCTATCTGATTGGTGAACCATTCCATTGTAATTGTTTTTGTCTGTGAGGGTTCAGAATCAGAAGACACTCTGCTCTGGTTTAGGCGTTCAGTAGATTATCAGCATCAGCACCAGATGTAGAAGACTCGGTGAGATCTTTGGACTCGGTAGGAGCAAGATATCGAAGTAGTCGGTGGACCGAACTCGGCGAGAGTAGTTCACTGAACTAAGAGCTGACCTTCAATAAAGTAAATTCAGTACTCTCTACAGGATCAGACTCAGTAACGGCATACAGTCTTCTGAACTGTCAGATCTTTTGAACGACAATCAGCATAGTCAAATACGAGTCAGCTTCATTATGCCTCGAAGTCTGTTCTGTCTCAACTACTCTTCAAAACCTCGACGAATGACAAGCAGACACGTGCCTTTTTACCTACTAAAGCTGCAAGTCAACATATTTCCAGAAAAGGAGGGAAAGGACACTGTCACCTTTTTCAAAAGAGCCGTTAGCTACCAAAAGAGTGAGAAAGGGATCATCGTCTCCAACGGATCTTTCCCAATCTCTTCTCTATAAATAAGGGGATGATTCAAGTTTTTGAATGCACTACTACGACTGCTACTTCACGAGCAAACAAGGAAAGAGAACTAAAACAAGAAGAGAGCATTCAAACGAGCAATCAGAAAAGCGTAAGTCTTCTGCAAGAACTCGAAGATCTATCTCCGGCGAAAGACTACATCCTAACCCATAAGGGAACCAAGCTGAACCGATATACAAGCTTCTAGTATCCAAACTACGTTACACGAACCCAAAGCTAAACTCAGCTGTTCGTCGTTCTAGAATTTACATTCTCATTCCTTATTCCTCTCTAACCTTAAGCTCAACCGATCATATCCATAGCTTAGACGAAGGAGTTTATATTTGAACCTAATCCTTATTGTAAAAGGATTCCTTCACTATAGGAGAGTTTGTCAAACACTTTAGTTTGATAGCCGTTGTAAACTGAGACTTGCTCAGTATAAATTCCAAGACGCGGCTTTATCCTGTGTACAAGCTGACTGAGACTAACTTAGTATAATAAATAACCTCCTGACCTTTCGGGACAGTGGACGTAGGATCCTGTGTATCCGAACCACTTTAAAAATCTGTGTCTCTCGCTTGCTCTCTTATTTACTATTGCATTGATTTTAACTGTTCATACTGAAAATTATCCTTTAAAATCATACAACTGTTTTTAAAGTCTCAGCATACTGAACTGTTTTTTCTGCTGAATTGAGACTGTCTTGATAAAACGTTTTCCACTCAACTGATTTGGGCCTACACATTTCCGCACCACTGAACTCTATCTGCTGATACTGAATTCTGACTTAGTCAGCTAGCAGATCTCAGTAGAGTCAGACTCTTTGCCAAACACGATTCAGAACAACTATTTGGTCTGCTGAATTCTTTCAGTACGGCACTTTCCTGAACAGGACTGTTCGTGTTCAAAGTTGAGAAAATAGGATTCAGGTGTATTCACCCCCCCTCTACACCTGAACGTGCTCTCGGGACCAACAATTGGTATCAGAGCAGGAGTTCTATAAGACTCTTGTTATCTTGAACGGATCCGGAAAAATGTTTTCACTGCATATCATTCTACACTCATATCATTATTCATCATGACTGATATGTCAGGTATAAGGATGGTACCCATGTTCTCAGTAGAGAACTATGGTGTATGGCGGGTCGGAATGGAGGCCTCATCGACTTCCCTTCACGACAAGCATGACCGAAGTACTTGAGGAAGGACCTATCGTTCCTATGATAGATAGTGTCGCAACTCAGGATCAAACAGCTGGAGGAGGAATGGTGACCGGAAAGAAGATTCCCAAGGACAGAAGTCTCTTCACCCCTGAGGAGAAGAAACTTCATAACTTAGACCGAGTCGCCAGGAATGCCATACTAACCACCTTAAGTGATTCTTATCTCGGCAGGGTTCAGGAATGCAAGACAACTAAAGAACTCTGGGATGCTCTAGCGCTACTGAGTCGGGGGACTCAGAAGATCAAAGCCAACAAACTTGCGCTGGAACTCCAAAAGCTGGAGAGCTTGTCTCTCATGCCTGGTGACAAAATAGAAGATCTAAATGTCAGATTTACGAATCTGATGAACTCCATCAACGGGCTGGGAAAGACATTCTCCAACCAAGAGATGAATCTCAAGATACTGAGGGCACTGCCAGACGGTCATTGGACTCCTTTTGCTACATTATTACGCCATTCTGACTTAGATATTGTTACTCCTGACCATATCTTTTATTAACTTCAAGCAGAGGAATTCGAGTTTGACAGACCTCAACGGAAGCAGAAAGCTGAAGCTGACACCAAAATTGACCATGCTTTCAAAGCATCAGTCAGCACAATATCTCCCGCGTCAAGCAAAAATGAACCTTCACTAATTGACATACAAGAAGGAAGTTTAGCTCAGAAGTACGCGCTGCTCGCTGTAAAATATCAGAAGGAGAATGAGAGGCGCAGAAAAGTGACTAAAGCCTATCGAGAAACAAAAGGTAAGTCTGAATACACGCAAAAGCGCACTCCTGACTCACAGTCTTCTGAATGCAAAAAGAGAGATGACTCAGCTCCATCTAAAGACAGCGAAAGCAAAGAAGAAAGAGTCATCGCTTGCTACAACTGCAAAAAGTCAGGACACTATCAGTATGACTGTCCTGAGCTCAGTAGTGCTGAACGCGCAGCACGTAAAGCAAGGAGAGAGAAATTCGCCAAGAAAAGACAAGCATACATAGCTGGCGAAATCTCAGATGACTCAGAAGAAGTCGACTCCTTTATGAATTCATCTGATGATGAAGCAGCTTTCATGGCCCTAGAGCATGAAGCTGAAGAAGCTACTGAAAAGTGCCTAATGGCAGGAGAAGAGGATGAGGTAAATTCTCATGAACCATTTAACTCCTCTTCACACTGCACACACGACACTGTTTCAGGTGCAGGTGAGAATTTGGACGTCACGATCGCATACGAAGAACTGCTTGACGAATAGATTCAGATGAGTCTGCAGCTCAGTAAGACTCTTCAGGAATTGGATACCCTGAAAGTGGAGAATCAGAGACTTTCTCAGGAGAGTCAGGTCTCTACTGAGTCTGAAGGACTTGTGTTGAGACTCAGGGAGGAGATAAACTCTCTATTGGCCAAATCTCAGCATCAAGAAGATCAGATCTCAGTTTTGACCAAGGACTTAACTCAGAAAGATACTGAACTAAGTCTACTGAAGCAACAACTATCAGGACTTCAGACCGAGCATGACACACTGAAGAAAAGTGATGATGTCTGGAGGAACCTGATGACTGAGCGGTACATGGCTGAAAAGAAGCTGGAGGCTATGCTAGCAAGCAACAAGCCTAAGCACTACAAGGAAGGACTTGGTTTTAGCCAGGGAGCTTCCTCATCTACCCCAGTACACTCAGAAGTGCGACTTGCTGATAGATTTTTTAAAGGGGAGACAATCA
Source organism: Lavandula angustifolia (assembly GCA_028984105.1). Lineage (NCBI taxonomy): Eukaryota > Viridiplantae > Streptophyta > Magnoliopsida > Lamiales > Lamiaceae > Lavandula > Lavandula angustifolia. The sequence goes on along the minus strand of CM054806.1, from coordinate 15,830,482 downwards.
ATGCAAATATTATGAACCCCTTAGCAAGGAATAAACAAAAGATGACAACACCTCATCCTACACATCAGCAATGACCAAAAGATCAGTACCAAAACACCCCAGTTCAGTCAAGGGGGAACCAAAGAAGCCAAAGTGGGGTCGATCAAGATGGACCACCTCAGCTGACACATCCAGCTCAGTGTGGGTCATATTATTATGATCCTATAGTCAGAAGAGGATCCAAGAGTCAGAAGAAGAAGAAGATCGCACAAAAGGCAAAGGTCAGCAGTCCACCAGTTTAGAAGATCCGGACACCTGAACCAGAAAAGCCTAAGAAGTCAGCAACGACCAGTCCAGTGGTCAAATATGTTGACTCAAGTGGAAAGAAACCGTCTGAGACCACCAGGGTCGTTAGACAGATTTGGGTTACTAAAACTAACATCTAAGGACCCAAAATCAAGAATAAAGGGTACCTGAATATAATTCTGTTTTGCAGGTGCACAAAGATCCTTGGTATGTGGACAGCGGATGCTCAAGACACATGACGTACCAAAGGAACCTACTGAAGAATTATACAGCTGAAGAAGGACCCAGAATCGAGTTTGGAGACAACGCTAAAGGATACACAAGAGGATTCGGAACACTCAGCGTTGGAACTGCCACAGTTCCTAGACTATCATATGTTGAAGGACTTCAGCATAACCTTCTCTTTGTTAGTCAATTTTGTGATAACTCGAATATAGTGATATTTGACGCTGGTTTCTGTGATGTCATTGATAAATCCACAGAGAAAACAGTGTTATCAGGTTCGCGCAAGAAGAATATCTATGTGGCTGACTGGAACTCAGCTGAACCTGAAGTTTGTTTGTTAGCGAAGAACGACAACCGAACGGGGTGGCTGTGGCACAGGAGACTCAGCCATTTCAACTTCAAGACGCTTAACAAACTAGCAAGAAACACTCTAGCAAGAGGACTGTCGAATGAAGTATTAAGCAAAGACACTCAGTGTGAAGCATGTCTGAAGGGAAAGCAAACAAGGAATCAAAATCCACCTGTTCCATCTCCTTCCACTGATGGAATCCTCCAGCTGCTACATATGGATTTGTTCGGTCCAGTCTCTCCAGTGACGATCAGAGGCAAGAAATATGTTTTAGTGGTCATCGATGACTACTCGCGCCAACAAGTCTTACGTCAAAACAGAGTTACCAAGGCTTCTGAAAAGGCTCAGTGTCGAGAAGAACACCAAAATTATCAAAATCCGTTCTGACAAAGGAACTGAGTTCCTTAATTCTATGATGGAGGAGTTCTGCAAAGCAGAAGGAATAGAACATGAGACATCGGCTGCACGCACACCCCAGCAAAATGGAGTTGCTGAAAGAAGCAGCTAGAACTCTACTCGCAGACTCAGGACTCCCAGCCAAATTCTGGGCAGAAGCCACTGATACTGCTTGTTACACTCAGAACCGTTCTCTACTGACAAAGCAACATAAGAGAACACCATATGAACTATGGAACAGCAGGAAACCTTCTCTATCCTATTTCCATATTTTTGGGTGCTCGTGCTTTATCCACAATAACGGGAAAGATCAGCTGAAAACTTTTGATAGCAAGTCAGATCAGGGAGTATTCTTAGGATACTCTCGGGTCAGCAAAGCTTTCAGAGTATTCAACTATCGAACCCTTTGCGTGGAGGAAAGCCCTCATGTTGTTTTTAATGAGTTTGCTACTGAAGACAGGAGCAATAACTCTAACTCTGAATCTGAGGACATCAGTAAACAACTACAGGATCTAAGCCTAAAAGACAAAGTCGAAAAGATCCGACTTTGTTGGGATGATGATTCGGATGAGGAATCGAAAACAAGTCTATCGAATCTCAACCGGCGATAGAATGTAGCCGAGCCGATTGATTCTCCTTAACGGAATCAATCCCGTGTAACTCGAGTCGATGAAGAAACCCCGTGAGGTAATCGAGACCACTACCGAGAATAACAACTCGGGGGGAACATCTATTAGTGTTCCCGAGCTGAATGCCCCCGAACCCCGGTGACTCAGTAGATCACACTCTCATTACTGAAATGCTTCAATCTCAGAATAGTACAACTGAAATGCCTAACTCGCCTACTATCTGTGTTGAACAAATTTCACATGAAGAACTGAAACATCGTAGATCGTGGCTGGACGCTCACACTGCTGATCTGATTATTGGAGATCCCTCAGCAAGAGTAAAGACAACATCCAGATTCTGTCAAGGAGAAAGCGCCTTATATTCCTGCTTCTTGTCTACTGACGAACCTCAGACGATTGAGGATGCATTAAAAGATGCTGACTGGATCATAGCTATGCAGGAGGAGCTGAATCAGTTCACGAGAAACGACGTTTGGGAGCTTGTTGATAGACCCCGGCATCAACATGTTATTGGAACAAAATGGGTCTTCAAGAACAAGCGGGATGAAAACAACGTCATAGTAAGGAACAAAGCAAGACTCGTGGCAAAAAGGCTACTGTCAAGCTGAGGGAATAGATTTCGATGAGACTTTCGCTCCAGTTGCAAGATTGGAGGTAATTAGACTATTCCTGGTCTACGCAACACATCAAAGATTTAGAGTCTATCAAATGGATGTGAAGTCTGCGTTCCTGAACGGCGTACTGAAAGAAGAAGTCTACGTAGAACAACCGCCCGGCTTTCAGCATGGACATCAGGTGTATAGACTCAGAAAGGCTCTGTATGGGTTAAAACAAGCACCCAGGGCTTGGTACGATACCCTATCTGAGTTTCTTCTTCAGAAAGGTTTTCAGAAAGGCACAGTAGACCGCACTCTATTGATCATTCGACTGGAAGACGATCTACTACTTGTGCAGATCTATGTAGATGACATCATATTTGGATCTAAGAATGTCATCATGTGCCAACAATTTGAAAAGATGAAGGATAAATTCGAGATGTCAATGATGAGAGAAATGAACTACTTCCTCGGTTTCCAAGTCAAACAATCTGAAAAAGGGACGTTCATTAATCAAGGCAAATACACTCGAGACCTCATCAAAAGATTCGGTTGCACATCCGACAAACCTATCAAGATCCCGATGAACACAAACATGAAAATTGATCTTGATAAGGAGGGAGTATGAGTAGACCAAACTGAATTTCGTGCTATAATTGGTTCTTTATTATATTTAACAGCTACTCGTCCTGACATAACTTAAGATGTAGGTGTCTGTGCTCGATTTCAGGCGAATCCAAAGCAGAGTCACATGGACCAGCAAAGAAGATTCTCCGCTATCTCACAGGAACACCTGACATGGGTTTATGGTATCCAGTTGATGATAATATAGAACTAACTGGTTACTCTGATGCTGACTATGCAGGGTGTAGAATTGGCCGAAAGTCAACTTCAGGAACGTGTCAGTTCCTTGGCAGTAAGCCGATCTCATGGTTTTCAAAGAAACAAGCACTCGGCAGCCACGTCAACTACCGAAGCCGAATACATGGCCGCCGAAAGTTGCTTGCGCCCAAATCCTTTGGGCCGAGACAGGCAGCCTACGAGACTATGACGTCATTCGGAATGAAGTGCCAATCTTCTCGCGTACCGGTGCCATTGCAATCACTCGGAACCCCGTACTTCACACAAGATGCAAGCACGTGGACATCAGACATCACTTCATTCGTGACCATGTCGAAAAGAAGGATATCAGAATGGAGAAGATCCACACTGATCGACAAAGGGGCCGATATACCGACCAAGCCTCTAGCCGAATCCGGATTCGGAGAACTTTCGGTAGAGCTAGGTCTCTGCTGGATCCTACCGACTCCGGATCAAGAAAAGGTTTCGAGGAGAGGAGCATTCGAAGAAGGGGGAATGTTCACTCTCGATGCGAGTAAACTCGCACGTAGAGACAATAACCATCTACACGAGGTATCAGCTGACTACGATGTTCAGCTGACAGGTTTGCGTATCTCTACTCAGTAGTATCTAATAGAACTGTAATATGCATTTATTGCTCAGAATCAGCATCGTATTTAATATCTCAAGGATTGTCATTTAATATTAACGACTTACATTTAATGCACGACATTTCATGCATAAGTATGCTGAACTCTGCCACGCATTTAATGCATGTCGTATCATAGTTACTACTTAGGCAAGTTACAACTGGCTTTTGACTTAGGCGGCAAATTTGATCATTACCTATAATAGACATTTTTAATCTTGACCGTCCTTCTCATAAAAGCTATTTTAAACTAGGCCATTGATCGATAACTGTTCATCTTCACCTTGATATATATTTTTCGATCATATCTTAGAAACCGCCATTAGCATACTTCTTGCATATTTCTTAAACGGTCAGATTTCTCATCGGTATGATATTAGATCTGTTACAATAGTTTATTCTCTCTTTTCAGAATCGCTATACAGACTATTTTATTAAAATCGATACTGATAGCCTTCTCTTGTAACAGATATAATGGCAAGTACAAACATTTCAGTCACCGTTCCAGAGAACATGCAGGAAATCCTGGATAAAGACAGTCTCTGGTGCGAACCAGTCATGGAATTCGACGCCTGCGATCTCGAGTTCATGGACGAAATCTTCGCTGCCCTTAGAGAATCGGGTCTGGAAGGATTTCTCTCAAGGAAGTCGACGTTCTTCCTTCCGAGACAAGTGTCTGAGATCTATCTCAACTCAGACTCGGTGTCTGGCGACATCATTGGAAGATTTGCAGTTCACTCTATCGGCGATGCTTCTATGCAACAAAAGCGGATGTCTATCAAGGAGGCACTGAAGAGGAGCTTCGATCTACCTGCTGAAGGAGTCAGCACCGTCGGATATAACGACGATATGATAAACGACTACCTATCAATCTTCTGCGGAAAGCCCACAGCGTTCAGAGCCGCTTTCCCGAAGAATAGTATGATGCCTCAGTACCGAGCCTTGGCGTATATTGTGATGCAGCTGCTGACAAGCCAAGCGGGTTCATTCGATCAAGTATCGAGACCCAAGATACAGCTTATGATGGCGATCTATGACAGAGCGAAGATTAACTGGACAGAGTTCTTTCTCCGAGAGTTCATGACTCAAGTTGCCAAATTCGACAAAGCAACATGCAAGCTGAGCGCAAAAGGCAAGCTTCTATATGGACTGAAGCTATCGGTCATGATTCAAGACCTCTGCGGAGATGACCAAATCACATTCGATGACAAGCTTTATTTTAATGTGAAGAAGGTCAGATTCCACAACAGAACTGCTGCACTTTAGCAGATAGGGACAGGACCCTCAGCTCAGCAGGTGACGCCTCAGAAGACCACGCCAACAAAGAAACGGTCTCCTCAAGCAAAAACTCCTAAGGCACCGGCAAAGCGCTTGAAGAAAAGCATTCCTGCTGTGCCTACTGAATCCGAGGCAAGCACTCGCAGGCTACCGTTGAAACCGTTGAAGCGCCTGCAGACACCGATGCGGTGATTGATGAGTCAGAGTCCTCAGAGAAGACTCAGTCAGTGGAGAAGGCCATCTCCACTGAACAAGATGTAGAAGTGGACCCAGGGGTTCGGACTGAAGAGGCCCAGAGCGGCGATTTAGAAACCTTGGACAGTCCACTCAATGCTCAACCACTCAGCAGCATGCCATCTGCTGAGAAACAGCTGTCTCCAATAGATGTTGAAGACTCGGAGACAGCATCTGAAGAGGAATCTGTCGGAATGGAAGCTTCAGCCATTCTATCTCAAGCATTCCGAGAGATTTTTTAGCATATACCGGAGATTTCTGGCCACTCTGATCTGGTGACTATTGCCAAACAGGCCAGACTCCATATGCTTTTAAGATTCCAGGAGTGGCCCAATCAGCTACGCCTCATTCTTCACTACACCTGCGAACAACTGCATGAAGAGGAGCTGGTTATAAGGCAGCAGATAGGCTACTCACAGCCTGCTGACCTCGGCACTCTGGAGGACCTAAGAGCCGCAACGCTGGCCTTGCTGCATGAAAGGCGAAGAGAGCTTCGAGCTCGGCCCCTTCGGGACGGGTCGGACCACGACGGTCGAGACCCACCCCATGATTCGAGCCCCGGAAAGCCCGATGAGGAACAACCCCGAGACAAGGATACACCCACTCCTACTGAACTACCACTCAGTATCCTTGGACCTGTGAAGTCGGCGGCTGGTACTTCAACTTCCGCAGAGCCTGCTCAGCTCTTGCTGATATCAACGTTTGAAGTAGCGCCCAGCCCCAAAGGCCGACGCTCAAAGTCCATGGCTAAGGCACTAAAAAGCCAAGGAACTCAGAATAGGGCTCTCGCCAAAGCCGTCCACAAAACTTGGAAGCAAACTGCTCAAGCCACCAACGCTGAGCTTCAGGGGCTGAGATCTTCCATTTCACAATCAGCTGCCCCTGATGTCTCCTCCATTATCTCTAACGTGCTGGCACAGCAGAAAAAGGACTTTGATAATCAGCTCATAATAATTCAGGAAGGACAGGCCAAACTGCTTGAAGAATTCAAGGCTGCTCAGTCCTCCCATACTGAATCAATCTCAAACCAATCCCAGGCCACTGAGCTCAGACTCGACAATATTCAACAAGCCCTTGAAGGAAAGGTTTCTGAGAAGCTGAATGACTTTAAGGCTGCAGCTGACCTCTCTCACAAATTCTACAAAGAAGAACTCACTTCTGAGAGGAATGAGCTGCATGAGGCCCTGACAAAGATCAACGACAAACTCGAAGAGTTGTCAGCCTCCTACAAAAGCCTCAATCTCCAAGTATCCACTCCTACCCCGACTGTAATTGATGATGCCAAAAAGGGGGAAAAGGGGGATAAATGTGAAAAAGGGGATAAGCCAGCCCCTAAGCTGACCCTGACTAAAACCACTGCAACATCAACTAAGGGGGAAGCCCTACTGAAGTCAGGAAAGAAAACACGGTCAGTAGCTGAAGCAAGCAGAGCTCAGACAACAGCTGCTACTAGACCAACTGGTGAGGCCCAGAGTGTCTCAGCTGCAAGCACAGCAGAGACCGGCCCAAGTGGCTCTGGAACCAGAGAACAAGCTACTCATGCAACCCAGACTCCTACTGACATAATTAAGGAGGTTGCTGAGTATGCTGAGCAGAATGACTCAGCGGAGGAAGAGGCACCTCTTCCATCTCCTGTTCAAGGCAAGGGTAAGAAAGTATTGAAACTCCCGACCCCTCCAGCAAAGAAATCAAAGAGATATGTTACTGCTGCAGAGGAGGCTCAGATAGCAGCTAACGAGAAGCTAGCTAGGGAATTAGCCGAAGCTGAAGCAGCCAACAAGCCTAAAGCAAAGCCTTCCAAAGGAAAGACAAAGGCCCCAGCTCGCGGCAGAAAGAAGTCAACAACGACTAGGTTGCCTCCCAGAAAGATGATAATTCAAGATGATGATGATAGGGAGCAGTAACAACAGCAGGACACTGAGAAGCAGGGTACGTCCGAAGAAAAATCAAGTACCCCTGCTGACTCAGAAGATCAGTCGCCTCGCAAACCCTCCTACACGAGAACTAAGGAACAAGATGCCGATATTGAAGCTATATTTGCTCAGATGGATAGGTATCTATACCTAGGAGAAGAGGCAAGACAGATTCAGGCTGCCAGGCAGAGAATCCATATGGCAGACCTTGAAGTACTGAGAATCCGTACTGAACAAGAGGCCAGACTGAGAGTACCTTCAAAAGCTGACATTCCATATAAATACAGAAGGTTCAGGAAGCCAACAAATCTGAATATGCAAAGATGGCCTAGGACAGATGAATGGATTCCTGCTCAGTTTACACAGAGATGGGAATCACAGAAGATAGAATTCATCAAGAGGAACTATTTCTGGAGATTCCGGCCAAACATGACAAAGGCGGATGCCTACGTTGAATGGATGAGGATTACTCGAACCGGGACTTATATGCCTACCGGTACAAGCCGTGAAAGAGAATATCATTGTCCAAGTCCCCCGAGCCTGCACTCGCCACCACCCGGAAGACTTGATGATTCTATTCATTATGGAGTAATAGAGAAAGAAGTGAAGGATGCTGCCGCCCACAGAGGTCTTGAAGAAGATGAGCCAGCTGACTTTGCTGAATATCTGAAGCTGAGGAAGTATACTTACAGGATGTATGGACTGCTCCTTCCCGAGACACAATCGAGTAACCTTATGGACGAGGATCAAGCAGTACAAGCGTTCTTAGTCTTAGTTTCTTTATCTTCCTAGCTTAGCAAGAGATGTACTGTACTGAACTTTCATATTCATATATACATCTTTTGGCTCTGACAATATCTTATTGTCTAAATAGCCATGTTTGTCTTATGCTTAACACTCAGAATCACTGAAGTTATTACTGACTCACACGCTCATGTTTATTTACTTGTCAGTCGATTGCTTTGATAGATTCTGTTAGACTAGCTATTCCAGGAGAAATTGTTGTTTAGGGAGAAATTGTTTCTGCCCTGATCCCCTCAGTAGATTAGAACTTAAAGAACAACTCCACTGATCTTACTTGTAATATTGTAAGGAGCTCGGTTTCTGAGAAGTTTAGTGTTAGCATAGATGTTGTTAGGTTTTGGCATCATCAAATAGGGGGAAATTGTTGGGTGATGATTCTATCCTCAGCACAGTCATACGTAGTGGGAAATGATTCTATCTTAACTGACCAAAGCTTAGTAGCCTCATGCTCTGAATTTGTTTGAAGATTTGAAGATCCCAAAACCCTATCTGATTGGTGAACCATTCTGTTGTAATTGTTTTTGTCTCTGAGGGTTCAGACTAAAAAGACACTCTGCTCTGGTTTAGGCGGTCAGTAGATTATCAGCCTCAGCACCAGATGTAGAAGACTCGGTGAGATACTTGGACTCGCGCAGAGCAAAGATATGCGAAGGAGTCGGTGGAACCGAACTCGGCGAGAGTAGTTCATCGAACTAAGAGCTGACCTTCGGAGAGTAAATTCAGTACTCTCTACGGAGATCGGACTCGGCAACGGCGAGACAGTCTTACGAGCGTCGCGATCTTTTGAACGACAATCGGCATAGTCAAATACGAGGAAGAGAGAAGTCGGCTTCATTATGCCTCGAAGTCCGTTCTGTCTCAACTACTCGCAAAACCTCGACGAATGACAAGCGCACACGTGCCTTTTTACCTACTAAAGCCGCAAGTCAACATATTTCCAGAAAAGGAGGGAAAGGACACTGTCACCTTTTTCAAAAGAGCCGATAGCTACCAAAAGAGTGAGAAAGGGATCATCGTCTCCAACGGATCTTTCCCAATCTCTTCTCTATAAATAGAGGGATGATTCAAGTTTTTGAATGCACTACTACGACTGCTACTTCACGAGCAAACAAGGAAAGAGAACTAAAACAAGAAGAGAGCATTCAAACGAGCAATCCGAAAAGCTTAAGTCTTCCGCAAGAACTCGAAGATCTATCTCCGGCGAAAGACTACATCCTAGCTCATAAGGGAACCAAGCTAAACCGATATACAAGCCTCTAGTATCCAAACGACGTTACACGAACCCAAAGCTAAACTCAGCTGTTCGTCGTTCTAGAAGCTACATTCTCATTCCCTATCCCTCTAACCCTAAGCTCAACCGATCATATCCATAGCTTAGACGAAGGAGTTCATATTTGAACCTAATCCTTATTGTAAAAGGACTCCTTCACTGTTGGAGAGTTTGTCAAACACTTTAGTTTGATAACCGTTGTAAACTGAGACTTGCTCAGTATAAATTCCAAGACGCGGCTTTGTCCTGTGTACAAGCTGACTGAGACTAACTCAGTATAATAAATAGCCTCCTGACCATTCGGGACAGTGGACGTAGGATCCTGTGTATCCGAACCACTTTAAAAATATGTGTCTCTCGCTTGCTCTCTTATTTACTGTTGCATTGATTTTAACTGTTCATATTGAAAATTATCCTTTAAAATCATACAACTAAGTCTTAGCATACTGAACTGTTTTTTCTGCTGAATTGAGACTGTCTTGATAAAACGTTTTCCACTCAACTGATTTGGGCCTACACATTTCCGCACCACTGAACTCTATCTCGCGATACCGATTCGACTCGGTCGCCTAGCAGATCTCAGTAGAGTCAGACTCTTTGCCAAACACGATTCAGAACAGCTATTTGGTCTGCTGAATTCTTTCAGTACGACACGTTCCTGAACAGGACTGTTCGTGTTCAATGTTGAGAAAATAGGATTCAGGTGTATTCACCCCCCCCCTCTACACCTGAACGTGCTCTCGGGACCAACACATGCTCCTACTGAGTAGGATCTACTGAAGATCAGCTCTGAGTACAGTGAACTACTCCTGGTGAGTTCAGTTCCACTGACTTCTTTCAGTATACTGCTCCTACTGAGTCCAGTATTACTGAGTCTTCTACTTCTGGTGCTGAGGCTGATAATCTACTGAGTGCCTGAACCAGAGCAGAGGGTCTTCTGAGTCTGAAATCTCAGAGACAAAACAACTTACAACGTAATGGTTCACCAAATAGAATAGGGTTTTGGGATCTTCAAATCTTCACAGACTTATTCAGAGCACAGGGCTACTGAGTCATATGATACCACAGAAGACTGAGTCATTTCCTACTATTTATCAACACTGCTGAGGATAGAATCATCACCCAACATTTTCCCCCTATTTGATGATGCCAAAACCTAATAGCTATCAACCTAACAGTATGACTTATCAGAAACAAAGCTCCTTACAAAATTACAAGTAGAAGCAGTGGAGTTGTTCTTTAAGTCCTAGACTACTGAGGGGATCAGGGCAGAAAGTCAGAATAAGTATAGACTCTGAACAACACTTCCCCCTGTCTTAACAACATTTTCCCCTTATGCTATCAAGTCTATCAGAATCTAGCTAAGCAACAACCAACAATAAATAACAGACAGTGAGTGTGTGAGTCAGTAATCACTTCAGTGATTCTAAGTGTTAAGCAAAAATAAACACGGCTATTCAGACAATAAGATATTGTCAAAGCCAAACAGAGATATTATATATGTAAAGAGGTTCAGTACAGTTACATCTCTGCTAGACTAGAAGAAGAAAAAGATACAAAGAGAACACAGAAGCCATAAGTCATTTGAACTGCCTAATCCTGTCTTTGAAATCTTGGGTTGAGATTCAGGAAGAGGCACTCCACACATGTGATAAGTGACTTTTCTCAGCTTCAGTATCTCAGCAAAGTCCGCTGGGTCTTCTTCATCAAGAAATTTGGCTTCAGCAGCGTCCTTCACTTCTTTCTCTATTACTCCATAGTGAATGGATCCGTCAAGTCTCTGTGGGGGTGGCAGGATTCTAGGGTCTGGAACTCTGACTTCGACATTTTCTTTGACAACTTTCTACAATCTGGCATACATGTCTAAGTCGACTCTCATTATCCATTCAGTATAAGCCACAACTTTGCGCTTCTCAGACCAGAATCTCCGAAAATAGATTCTTTTAATGAACTCGATTTTCAGCGCTTCCCACCTCTGCGTGAATTCCACTGGAATCCATTCATCTGTTCTAGGCCATCTGTGAGTCTTCAGATCTATAGGCTTTCTGAATCTCCTGTATCTGTAGGGGATGTCAGCCTTTGAGGGGATCCTCTAACTAGGTTCCTTTTCCGTTCTCAGCCTGAGGGCTTCAAGACTCTCTATATGTAATCTCTCTGTGGCTGCTTCAATTTTCCTGGCCTCTTCACCTCTATATAAGTATCTGTCTAACTGAGCCCAGATTTCTTCCATCTCTTGTTCCTGTGCCTTAGAGGCAGTGTAGGAGGGCTTGTGAGGTGGCTCTTCTTCTGATTTAGCAGGTGTTCGTGATCTTTCTTTGGAGGTGCCCTGCTGCCCAGTTGATTGTTGCTGCTGCAGCTCCTTCTCCTTTTCTCTATCAGCTTCGTCGCTGAGTTTAAGCGTTTTAGGAGGCAGCCTTGCACTTGTTCTCTTGCCTCCAGCTGGAGCCTTAGATTTGCCTTTGACAGGCTTCGGTTCGAGTTTGTTGGCTACTTCAGCTCGGCTATCTCCTTAGCCAGCTTCTCGTCTGCGGCTATCTGAGCCTCCTCCTCCGGGGTAATGAACCTCTTGGGTCCTTTCTTCTTGGAGGGAGGGGTTGGGAGTTTCAGAACTTTCTTGCCTTTGCCGGCAATAGGAGGAGGAAGAGGAGCTTCTTCCTCTTCTAAGTCCTCCTCGTCAGCATACTCTGCAACTTCCTTAATAATTTCAAGGGGAGTCTGTGTTGCCTGAGTAGCGACTTCTCTGGCTCCTGAGCCACTTGGGCCAGTCTCAGTTGATGCTGCAGCTGCAGCTGAGACACCTTGGGCCTCGCCAGTTTCAGTAGGTACAGTAGGGGCGGATGACTGAGTTGAGGTTGCCCCTGCTACTGACCTTGCTCTCTTCGGAGCTTTCAGTATCAGCTCCTTGGTAGCTTCCCCCTTAATTGATTTCTCTATTACTCTTTCCCCCTTTTTGGCATCAGCAAGTAGGGTTGGGGGCGGAGCAGATACCTTCTTGTTCAAGCTTTTGTAGGAGGTTGACAGATCGTCTAATCTTGTATGAATCTTGGTCAGTGCCTCATGCAGCTCATTTCTCTCGTTGGTTAGCTGATTGCTGTATTCTTTATGTGAGAGATCTGTTGTAGCCTTGAACTCATTCAGCTGTTGCGCAACCTTCTCTTCAAGAGCCTTCTGAATCGTTTGGATTCTGAGGTCATTGGCTTGAGAGATGGATGTGACTGATTCAGTGTGAGTAGTTTGAGCGGCCTTGTATTGATTCATCAGTTTATCCTGGCCTTCCTGAATCGTCTTGAGTTGAGCCTCGAAATCAGCTCTCTGCGCAGCTAATGCTGGAGAAGTCAGGGACTTGGGATGAAGAAATAGTTGTTCTGAGTCCCTGTAGCTCTGCACTCTGTGCCTCAGTGGTTTGCCGCCAAGTTTTGTGGACGGTACGGGCAAGAAGGCGATTCTGAGTGCCTTGATTCTTCAGTGCCCTGACCACTATTTTCGAACGACGGCTCTTTGGGCTGGGCGCTACTTTGAAAGCAGATTGGAGAAGAAGCTGAGCAGGATCAGCTGCCTTCGAAGTACTAGCCACCGTCTACCCAGGACCAAGGATCCTGAGTGGAGGGTCAGCAGTAGATGCAGTGGCATCCTTGTCCTGTTGAGATCCCTCATCAGGCTTCTCAGGACCTGAATCATGGGGTGGGTCCTGACCATCGGGGTCAGACCCATCTGAGGGCGCGGGTGCTGAGACATGTTGTCTGTCATGCAGCAATGCGAGCATGGCCGCCCTCAGGTCCTCGAGCGTGCAGAGGTCAGATGGCTCTAAGTAGCCAATCTGCCTTCTTATAAGCAGCTCTTCCTCATGGAGTTGTTAACAGGAATGGTGTATGATCAGTCGCTTCAAATTGTGCCATTCCTGGAACCTGATCAACATATGGAGTCTCGCTTGCCTAGCCAATAGGACAAGATCTGAGTGGCTGGCGATCTCCGGAATCACTTAAGAAATCTCTTGGGAGGCTCTGGATTTGAGCACTAAGGCCTCCATCCCGACAGATTCTGACTCCGAGGCTGTCTCTTAGCTCTCGACTTCGATAGGAGACGCCTGTTTCTCAGCAGATGGAATGCTACTGAGGGGAGGTACGTCCAAGGGGCTCTCCAGAGTTTGAACTTTTTCAGTCTGGACTTCTGATTGGATCTCTTCTGCTTGGACCCCTTGGTCCATTGTCTCTCCATGTTCAGTGGAGACGATTTTCTCCACTGATTGAGTCTTCTCAGAAGACTCTGGTTCATCTCTCAGCTGTAGAGGTGGCTGAGTAATGACGGCCTCTGGTTCCGGTTCAGCCTCAGTAGGCACAACCTCGCTGACCTTCTTCAGCTTCTTGGTTGGTGCCTTAGGCGTTGATTTTGGTGGGGACCTCTTCTTCTTTGGCGTTGAGGTCTGCTGAGTCCCACTCGTAGGTGCAGCTGGCCCTGAGCCAATCTGTTGAAGGGCTGGTGACCTATTCTGGAATCTGACTTTCTTCGCGTTGAAGTATTGTTTGTCTGCAAAGGTGACTTTGTCAGATACGCATAAATCCTCTATCATCACTGAGAGTTTAAGTCGGTATAGGAGATTTCCCTTAACGCTGAGCCTATTGGACGCCTTATCAAATTTGGCTGACTGCATCATAAACTCTCTGAGAAAAAATTCTGTCCAGTTGATCTTAGCCCGATCATATATGGCCATCATCAGTTGCAGTTTGGGTCTGGACACTTGGTCAAACGAGCCTGCTTGACTCGTCAGCAACTGAGTCACAATATATGCTAGTGCTCTGTACTGAGGGAGCATAGCGTTCTTTGGAAAAGCGGCTCTGAACACTGTTAGCTTTCCGCAGAACTCCGTGAGGTACTCATCCATAAAATCATCTTTATAAGCGACGGTGCTAAATCCTGAGTTGGGGAGGTTGAAGCTTTTCTGAAGAGCTTCGTGGATGGACATCTGCTTCACTTCAATCATGGAGCGGGAGGGATCGCCTACTGTATGGACGACGAATCTGCCTCTGATGTCTCCATCTATTGAATCAGAGTTCGAGTAGATCTCTGCTACTTGGCGCGGGAGGAAGAAAGTTGGCCTTCTCGTCAGAAATCCTTCCAGACCAGTTTCTCTGAGAGCGTAGAATATCTCCTCCATAAAGTCCAGGTCCCACTCATCAAACTCCATGACAGGCTCGCACCAGACTCGATCCTTTTCAAGGATTTCTTGTATATCTGCCGGAGCACTTACTTGAGTTCCTGTCATTTTTGTAATCTGCATACACAGCATAGGTCAGTATCGATTAACATATAAGAGAAATAAAACCATACGATACTTAATAATCATTGAAGAATTACCAAAAGATTTTCTGAATATTTTGAGGAGAATTTGGATAAAAGGTAATAAGTATCTCAGAAAATCTCGGGTATTTAAGATATTTGCAGATATGAAATGGCGGTGTCAAAGATTTTGAACTCTATATATATATATATATATATATATATATATATATATATATATATATATATATATCTCTTAGAGAAGATAAACAGTTAAAGATCAATGGTTCAGTTTGAACGCGCTTTTTAGATGGACGGCTAGGATTAAGTTTTATAAAATGGGCAATGATCAAATTAGCCGCCTAAGTCAAAAGCCAGTTGAAAATAGCCTAAGTAGTAACTTGATACGACATGCATTTAATCCGTGGCAGAGTTCAGCATGCTTGTACATAGAATGTCGTGTATTCAATGTGATCCGTTAAAATTAAATGACATTTCCTAAGGCATTGACTACGATGCTGAATCTGATCATGAATGCACAAAATTGAGATATAGGCTACTGAGTAGAGATACGCAAACCTGTCAGCTGAACATCGTAGTCAGTTGATACCTCGTGTAGATGGTTGCTGAGTCTCTACTTGCTGATTTTACTCAGTACTGAGAGTGAACATTCCCCCTTACTGAATGCTCCTCTCCTGAATCCTCTTACTGACTGGAGTCAGTAGGGTCCAGCAGACCTAGCTCTACTGAAAGTTCTCCGAATCTGGCTTCAGCTAGAGGCTTGGTCAGAATATCTGCCCTTTGATGGTCAGTATGGATCTTTTCCATCCTTATATCCTTCTTTTCGACATGGTCACGAATGAAGTTGTGTCTGATGTCCACGTGCTTGCATCTCGTATGAAGTACAGGATTCTGAGTGATTGCAATGGCACTGGTACTGTCGTAGAAGATCGGCACTTCATTTTGAATGACGTCACAGTCGCGTAGCTGCTGTCTCAGCTAAAGGATTTGGGTGCAGCAACTTCCGGCAGCGATGTATTCAGCTTCAGTAGTTGACGTCGCTACTGAATGCTGTTTCTTTGAGAACCATGAGATCAGCTTACTGCCGAGGAACTGACACGTTCCAAAAATTGATTTTCGGTCGATAATACATCCTGCATAGTCAGCATCAGAATAACCAGTTAGTTCTATATTATCATCAGTTGGATACCATAAACCCATGTCAGGTGTTCCTCTGAGATAGCGGAGAATCTTCTTTGCTGAGTCCATGTGACTCTGCTTCGGATTCGCCTGAAATCGAGCGCAGACACCTACAACATAAGTTATGTCAGGACGAGTAGCTGTTAAGTATAATAGAGAACCAATTATAGCACGAAATTCAGTTTGGTCTACTGATACTCCCTCTTTATCAAGATCGATCTTCATATTCGTGTTCATCGGGATCTTAAGTGGTTTGCCGGATGTGCAACCGAATCTTTTGATGAGGTCTCGAGTGTATTTGCCTTGATTGATAAACGTTCCCTTCTCAGATTGTTTGACTTCAAAGCCAAGGAAATAGTTCATCTCTCCCATCATTGACATCTCGAACTTATCCTTTATCATTCTTTCGAACTGCTGACATATGATGACATTCTTCGAGCCGAAGATGATGTCATCTACGTAGATCCGCACAAGTAATAGGTCATCTTCCAGTCGAATGTTGAATAATGTGTGATCTATTGTGCCTTTCTGAAAACCTTTCTGAAGAAGAAAATCAGACAGGGTATCGTACCAAGCCCTGGGTGCTTGTTTTAACCCATACAGAGCCTTTCTGAGTCTATAAACCTGATGTCCCTACTGAAAGCCGGGAGGCTGTTCCACATAGACTTCTTCTTTCAGTACGCCGTTCAGGAAAGCAGACTTCACATCCATTTGATATACTCTGAATCTTTGATGTGTTGCGTAGGCTAGGAATAGTCTGATTGCTTCCAATCTTGCAACTGGAGCGAATTTTTCATCGAAATCTATCCCTTCAGCTTGACAGTAGCCTTTTGCCACGAGTCTTGCTTTATTCCTTACTATGACGTTGTTTTCATCTCGCTTGTTCTTGAAGACCCATTTAGTTCCGATCACATGTTGATGTCGGGGTCTGTCAACAAGCTCACAAACTTCGTTTCTCGTGAACTGATTCAGCTCCTCCTGCATGGCTATGATCCGGTCAGCATCTTTCAGTGCATCCTCAACTGACTGAGGTTCTTCAGTAGACAAGAAGCAGGAATATAAGGTGCTTCTCCCTGACAGAATCTGGATCTTGTCTTTACGCTTGTTGAGGATCTCCTGTAATTAAGTCAGAAGTGTGAGCATCCAGCCACGATCTACGATGTTTCAACTCTTCATCTGAAATTTGTTCAACACAGATAGTAGGTGAGTTAGGCATTTCAGTTGTACTATTCTGAGATTGAAGCAGTTCAGTTATAAGAGTGTGATCTACTGAGTCACCAAGTTCAGGGGAATTTAGCTCAGACACATCATTAGTTCCCCCTGAATTATTATTCTCAGTAGAGGTCTCAGTTACGGCTGGGGTTTCTTCATCGACCTGAGTTACCTGGGATTGACTCTGTTCTGGAAAGTCAATCTGTTCAGCTACTTCTGCTGCTGGCTGAGACTCAGTAGACTTGTCTTCAGTTTCCTCATCTGAATCATCATCCCAACATAGCTGGATCTTTTCGACTTTATCTTTTAAGCTCAGATCCTGTAGCTGCTTACTGATGTCCTCAGATTCAGGTTCAGAGTTTCTGCTCCTGTCTTCAGTAGCAAACTCATTAAAAACAACATGAGGCATTTACTCCACGCAAAGAGTCCGATAGTTAAAGACTCTGAAAGCTTTGCTGACCCGGGAGTATCCTAAGAACACTCCCTGATCTGACTTGCTATCAAAAGCCTTCAGCTGATCTTTCCCATTGTTGTGGATAAAGCACGAACACCCAAAAATATGGAAATAAGATAAAGAAGGCTTCCTGCTGTTCCATAGTTCATATGGTATCTTCTTGTGCTGCTTTGTCAGTAGAGATCGGTTCTGAGTGTAACATGCAGTGTCAGTAGCTTCTGCCCAGAATTTGGTTGGGAGTCCTGAGTCTGCGAGCAGGGTTCTTGCTGGTTCTTTGAGTGTGCGATTCTTCCTCTCAGCAACCCCATTTTGTTGAGGCGTGCGCGCGGCAGACGTCTCATGCTCTATTCCTTCTGCTTTGCAGAACTCCTCCATCATGAAATTAAGGAACTCAGTTCCTCTGTCAGAACGTATTTTGATAATCTTGGTGTTCTTCTCGACACTGAGCCTTTTCTTAAGCGTTGGTAACTCTGTTTTGACGTCAGACTTGTTGGCAATAAATATGACCCATGTGTAGCGTGAGTAGTCATCAATGACCACTAATGCATACTTTTTGCCTCTGATCGTCACCGAAGAGACTGGACCGAACAAATCTATATGTAGCAACTTAAGGATTCCATCTGTGGAAGGAGATGGAACTGGCGGATTTTGATTCCTTGTTTGCTTTCCCTTCAGGCATGCTTCACACTGAGTGTCTTTGCTGAATACTTCATTCGGCAGTCCTCTTGCTAGAATGTTTCTAGCCAATTTGTTGAGCGTTTTGAAGTTGAGATGGCTGAGTCTTCTGTGCCAAAGCCACCCTGTTCGGTTGTCATTTTTCGCCAACAAACAAGCTTCAGGTTCAGGTAAGTTCCAGTCAGCTACATATATATTCTTCTTGCGCGAACCTGATAACACTGTTTTCCCAATAGATTTATCAATAACATCACAGAAACGAGCATAAAAAATCACTCTATTCGAGTTATCACAAAATTGACTAACAGAGAGAAGGTTATGTTGAAGTCCTTCAACATATGATACTCTTGGAACTGTTCCAGTTCCAATGCTGAGTGTTCCATAACCTCTGGTGTAGCCTTTAGCATTGTCTCCAAACTCGATTCGGGGTCCTTCTTCAGTAGTATAATTCTTCAGCAAGTCCTTTTGCTACGTCATGTGTCTTGAGCATCCGATGTCCACATACCAAGAGTCCTTGTACACCTGCAAAGCAGAATTATATTTAGGTACCCTTTATTTTTGATTTTGGGTCCTTAGATGTTAGTTTTGGTAACCCATATCTGTCTTACGACCCTGGTGGTCTCAGATAGTTTCTTTCCACTTGTGTCAACATATTTGACCACTGGACCGATCACTGCTGACTTCTGAGGCTTTTCAGGTTCAGGAGTCCGGATCTTCTTTGTGGGTTGACTGCTGACCTTTACCTTTTGCGCGGCTTTCTTCTTCTTTTTCTGACTTTTGGATCCTCTCCTGACTATTGGATCATAGTAATATGACCTATACTGAGCTGGATGTGTTAGCTGAGGAGGTCCATACTGATTAGTCCATTTAGCTTTGTTGGTTCCCCCTTGACTGAACTGGAGTGATCTGGTGCTGATCATCTTGTCAGAGTGCTGATGACTAGGATGAGGTGCCTTCATCTTCTGTTTGTTTTTGGCTAGGGGGTTCAGTATGTCTGCATTGATGGTCTTCCCTTGAACAAACCTATCAGCTAGCCGGTTCTCTGAGCGCACGGGGGCAGATGAGGAGGCTCCCTGGCTGAATCCAAGTCCCTCCTTGCAATGCTTGGGCTTGTTGCTTGCTAGCATAGTCTCCAGTTTCTTTTCAGCGCCCATGTATCGCTCTGTCATCAGGTTCCTCCAGACATCATCACTTTTCTTCAGCGTTTCATGCTCGGTCTGAAGTCCTGACAATTCTTGCTTCAGTAGACTCAGTTCAGTATCTTTTTGAGTTAAGTCTTTGGTCAAAACTGAAATATGATCTTCTTGAAGCTGAGACTTGGCCATCAGAGAGTTTATCTCCTCCCTGAGTCTCAACACAAGTCCTTCTGACTCAATAACGACCTGACTCTCCTGAGAAAGTCTCTGATTCTCCACTTTCAGGGTATCCAATTCCTGAAGAGTCTTACTGAGCTGCACACTCATCTGAATCTGCTCGTCGAGTAGTTCTTCATATGCGATTGCGACGTCCAGATTCTCGTCTGCACCTGAAAGAGTGTCGTGTGTGCAGTGTGAAGAGGAATTAAATGGATTATGTGAGTTTACCTCATCCTCTTCTCCTGCCATGAGACACTTTTCAGCATCTTCTTCAGCTTCAAGCTCTAAGGCCATGAAAGCTGCTTCATCGTCAGATGAATCCATGAAGAAGTCGACTTCATATGAGTCATCTGAGAGTTCACCAGCAATGTATGCTTGTCTCTTCTTGATGAACTTCTCCCTTCTGGCTTTGCGTGCTGCTCGTTCAGCAGTAATGAGCTCAGGACAGTCATACTGATAGTGTCCTGGCTTCTTGCAGTTATAGCAGGTAGTGACTCTTTCTTCCTTAGTTTCACTGTCTTTCGACTGTGTTGATTCATCCTTTTTCCTACATTCAGAAGTATACGAGTCAGGAGTGCACTTAGGCGTGCATTCAGACTTACCCTTGGATTCTCTAAGGGCTTTAGTCACTTTTATGCGCCTCTCCTTCTCCTTCTGATACTTTACGGCAAGCAGAGCGTACTTCTTGGCTAGATTTCCTTCTTGTATGTCAGTGAGTGAAGGTTCAGCCTTGCTAGACGCTGGAGCTACTGTGCTGACTGATGCTTTGAAGGCATGGTCGATTTTAGTGTCAACTTCAGCTCGCTGCTTCCTTTGAGGTAAGCCAAACTCGAATTCCTCTGCTTTAAGTTCTGAAAATATATGGTCAGGAGTAACGATATCTAAATCAGAATGACGCAATAAAGTAGCAAAGGGAGTCCAATGACCGTCTGACAATGCCCTCAAAATTTTGAGATTCATCTCTCGGTTGGAGAATGTCTTTCCTAGCCCATTGATAGAGTTCATCAGATCCGTAAATCTGACGTTGAGATCTTCAATGGAGTCACCAGGTATGAGGGACAATCTCTCCAGCTTTTGGAGTTCCAGCGCAAGTTTATTTGCTTTGATCTTCTGAGTCCCCCGACTCAATAGCGCTAGAGCATCCCAGAGTTCCTTCGCGGACTTGCAGTCCTGAACTCTCCCGAGATATGAATTATTCAGGGTGGTCAGTATGGCGTGTCTGGCGACGCAATCTAAGTTGTGAAGCTTCTTCTCCTCTGGGGTGAAGAGACTTATGTCCTTGGGAATCTTCTTCCCGGTCACCATTCCACCTCCATCTGCTGGATCCTGAGCTACGACACTATCGATCATGGGAACGATAGGTCCGTCCTCTAGAACCTCTGTCATGCTGTCGTGGAGAGAGGTCAGATGAGCTTCCATTCTGACCCGCCATACACCATAGTTCTCTACTGAGAACATGGGAACCATCCTTATCCCTGATATATCAGACATGATGAATAATGATATGAATGAAGAATGATATGCAGTGAAAACGTTTTCCGGATCCGTTCAAGTAGACCGGTTTCAGAATAACAAGAGTCTTATAGAACTCCTGCTCTGATACCAATTGTTGGTCCCGAGAGCACGTTCAGGTGTAGAGGGGGGGTGAATACACCTGAAAACCGATTTTCTCAACTTAAACACGAACAGTCCTTTTCAGGATGATGTCGTACTGAACAAGTTCAGCAGACCAGATAAGCTGTTCTGAATCGTGTTGGCAGAGTGACTGACTCTACTGAGACCTACTAGCTGACTGAGAGTCAGAATTCAGTATCTTGCAGATAGAGTTTAGTGGTGCGGAATAGTGTAGGCCCAATTCAGTTGAGCTAGGAAAACGTTTTTATTAAAACAGTTTCAGTTGATTAGTGCAGTCTGTTAAGTTTGCTGAAACTCAGTTGAATGATTTTAAAGAAGGTTTTCAGTATGAACAGTAAATCAATGCAACAGTTAAAACAGAACACAAGACACAGAGATTTTTAAAGTGGTTCGGATACAAAAATCCTTCATCCATTGTCCCGAAAGATCAGGAAGCTATTTTTTATACTGAGATAGTCTCAGCCGGTTTGTACGCTGGACAAACACTGGTCTTGAGATTTATACTGAGCAAGTCTTAGTTTACACGGTTATCAAACTGAGTGTTTGAAAAACTCTCCAACTGTGAAGGAGTCCTTTACAATAAGGATTAGTTCAAAGGTGAACTCCTTCGTCTAAGCTATGGATATATGCTATTGAGCTTAGGTTAGAGGGATAGGGAACAAGGAAGAGGCTTCTAGAACGACGAACAACTGAATATAGCTTTGGGTTCGTGTATCGTCGTTTGGATACTAGAGGCTATATTAATCAGTTCTGCTTGGTTCCCTAAGAGCTGGAATGTAGTCTTTCGCCGGAGATAGATTCTTCGAACTTCTTGCGGAAGACTTAGGCTTTTTGAATTTTGCTCGTTTGAATGCTCTGTATGTCCTCTCGTGTTCTTCCTGTGAGCTTCAAATTTCGATTTATCCCTCTATTTATAGAGAAGAGATTAGGATAGATCCGTTGGAGATGACGATCCTTTGTCTCTCTCTTTTGGGTAGCTAACGGCTCTTTTGAAGTTTAGTGGCAGTGTCCTTTCCCTCCTTTTCTGGAAAGTTGTTGACTTGCAGCTTTAGTAGATATAGGATACGTGGCTGCTTGTCATTGGCCGAGGTTTAGAAAGTGGTTGAGACAGAACACACTTCAAGGAGATCTGAAGCTGACTTCTCTCTTCCTAGTATTTGACTCTGCTGAAAAGTGACTCCAAAGATATCGACAGTCAGAAGACTGTCTGGCCGTTGCTGAGTCTGATCTCTGATTCAGTAGCATGCTCCTACTGAGTAGGCTCTACTGAATATCAGCTCTGAGTACAGTGAACTACTCCTGGTGAGTTCAGTTTCACTGACTTCTTTCGATATCTTGCTCCTGCTCGACCCAAGATATCGAGTCTTCTACTTCTGGTGTTGAGGCGGATAATCTACTGAGTGCCTGAACCAGAGCAGAGGTTCTGCTGAGTCTGAAATCTTAGAGACAAAACAACTTACAACGTAATGGTTCACCAAACAGAATAGGGTTTTGGGATCTTCAAATCTTCACAGACTTATTCAGAGCACATCGCTACTGAGTCGTATGATACCACAGAAGACTGAGTCATTTCCTACTATTTATCAACACTGCTGAGGATAGAATCATCACCCAACATATGGACTTCTTATGATTGAACAATAGATCATTTTTTTATTCAATTCGTGTCGTTTTTATTATATATGCCTAACTTTTGCTCATTATGTGCGACGTTTTTTCACAAATGTGCATACCAGAGATTATGTGCAAATTGTTCTATAATTAAAATAACATGAAATGTGCATAATAACCTGTACTGAATGTGCATAAGATTACAGAGTATTTACACATGTTTTAGACCAAAACTAAGAACGATTACTTTATAGTATAATTGTGAAGCAATAAATCACAGTCACTTAACCAAGGTGTGAATAATGTTGTTCCCAGTTACCCACAAAAGAAACAAAACCAAAGTTCAACTTTACCCGAAATTAAATTACAAGATTTAACCTAACAAATTCTTTTTCACATCAACATTGTTTGGTCTCACAAAATCATCATAGTGCTTCGTCCTTTTGAACTGAATCCCCACTCAATCGATTTACACTCCATGTAATGGTCGCAGTCGGGTATCGTAATGATCGCAGTCAGTATCACATCCTCATTTCATTTGTCACCCAAATCTACGTTCAACACATACTGCATAACAAATGTGCATAATCAAATACCCAGATGTGCATACTGCATACAACTCTTATGGATAAAGACTAATTTTCTCGAATTAGCAAATGTGCATACTATTTTTCGTGGATGTGCATACACAATCATTAGAACCTAATTCACCAAGATGCATAATTCTCAAATTAACAATTGTGCATACTGTTTTTCATGGATGTGCATATACACTAAAAAGAACCTAATTCACCTATCTACATAGAATTTAAGTTAACAAATGTGCATATTGTAATTCATCGATGTGCATATAAACTATTGGTCCAGAAACGAGCTTTCAGGTTTGTTGGGGGGTATGAGTACACTTGAATGTGCATATATTTCCTTCTAGCGTGCAAGGAGGAGGTAGGGTTCTGAATTCAGGTGCCTTGAGGGTCAGACCTGACTGATGGAGAGCGATCTGGATTTCAGCATAGACTTCAGGTTCTGAAATCATCAAAAGTTCTTTGAAGATACTGTCTGGATTTGCTTGCTCACTCACACTCTTCCAGATATAGTAGCTCTTGATGAAGTCGACCTGAATCTGCTCCCACTTCTGATTGATCTTCCAAGGGATCCACTGGTTAGCCATTGGATAAATGATTCTTTTAATATTGTTTCCCTAATATCTACATCTGCAAAAATTAGAAGTTTTCGGGACGCTCCTATCTTTTTCAGGGATTCTCTCTTTCGCTTCCTTCTTAGTTTTCTGCCTGAGGGCCTCAAGGTCAGCTAATCTTAGTCTTTCTTATGCAGCTTGAATTTGGCGGGCCTCAGTAGTAATATCCAAGCCTCTTTTGCAGGCATCCCACGTGGCTTTCATTTCAGCCTCTTGCTTTGTAGATAATTAAGTAGTCGGGATGGTCTGCTGAGCTTCAGAGTCACTTGGTCCAGCTAACTTGCACTTAGAAGCTTCAGGCTACTTCTCAGTGGATTTTGATTTGGACGTTTGAGCTCTAAATTGTCTGGGCACTACAGATCTTGAATTTTTAGACACTGGAGATCTGATATGTATGCCTTTCTTCTTGGCTTTTGATTTTCCTTCCACCTGTGCTTGTAATTCCTTCGCCAGTTTTTCGTCGTAAGCGATTTGTTCATCTGGCGACCGGAATTTAAGCTTCTTTGTTTTGGAGGACTAGGAGGAGCTAAGGCTTTTCCTTTAGTAGTTGAGCGAATAGGCTCTTCTTCAGTCAGTTCTTCTAAGAACTCATCTACTTTAGTTATTGTTGCCTCTGTGGGTTCTCCTGATCCTTACCCCTTTTCCACTTATTTGCTCGTTCCTGTCTCTTCAGCTTTTATGAGGGTCAGTAGTTGTTTCCTCCTACTTCCTTCCCCCTTTTTGGCATCATCAAGCTGACTTGGCAAGGCAGTGACCTTTTCCGTAAGCCCTGATACTAAAAGGCTGATAGTGTCGATCTTGGCCTCAATATCCGTAACGACATCAGTGTACTCATTCTAGTGTTTCTCATGCTCCGACAGAGCTAATTTGAGTACTTCAGATTTTGTAGCTTCAAGCATTTAAGGTATGTTTCAACCATCTAGGTGGCTTCCTTCTTAATTGCTTGGTCGGCATTCTGCTGTTCCAAGAGTGCTTTGGAGACACTCTCAGTGGTTAGCTTGTTGCGTTCTTCGATGGCCTTGAGGACTTGATCCAATGCAGTGGCCATTTTATATGAAATTGTATCGGCCTGAGTCTGCAGGATTTGCTGAAACTGAGTGTTCAGATCAGTCCTTTGTGCTTCAAGTGCTTGGCGGATGACCTCATCAGTATCAAGAGTAGTAGGAGTACTGATCCTCTGCACTTCAACAGTCTGGTCACCCAGCTTCTGGGTCTGAGCCTCAATAAATTGGCTCTATTTTGAGTTCACGTCTTTGGCAAGAAGACGGTTTTTGCGACCCTGACACTTGAGGCACTTATTTATGGATGCCACAGATACATCTTTGATCTCAGCAGCCTGATAACTAGATTGCTTTGGCTTCTCCTGAGACGCAGACGGTGCGAAGATGATGACACCTGATGAAGGCGGTGGAATAGTGTTGGTCCTAGAGACGCGGTTCAGGTGTAGAGGGGGGGGGGTGAATACACCTAAATGCAAATTCAAGCTCTGAACGCGAAAGTTAGCTTTAGCTGAAGAATACTACTGAACTAGTCGGCTGGCCATATATACTTTCTTGATCACTTGGGTTCAATATTCTCCTACTGGGTACAGTCCTACTGACTTATGTCAGTGAACAGTAGTTCAGAACAAGATTCGTGTGCGAAAGTGTAGGCCCATTTTAAAATATGCGTCTTTAATGAAAACCACTTTTGTGCAAGTTTGATTAAAACTCAGTTGGATGCTGAATAAACAGTAATAATAAAAAAAATGACACAACAATCCTACGTCCACTGTCCTGACATAAGCAGGAGAACTTGTATTATTTATACTGAGCAAGTCTCAGTGATCTGTTCACATAACAGATTCAAACTTGTTTGCTTATACTGAGCAAGTCTCAGTTATCTGTTAGCTGGACATATTCTACTTATAGTCGTAGTGACTTTACAACTCTTAACCGTTTAAGGTTAGAAGGTTTTCTCCAACTAAGAAGGAGTTCTTACAAGAAAGAACAGTTCAAAAGATATGAACTCCTTCGAGGTTCTAAGCTATTGATTTTACAATACACACGCTTAGATAGAGAAAGGGAACAATAATTCTCTATAAAGAAGAACTAAGAAGATGTCTAATCTATGAGCAAGTTCTTCGTTTGAATGTTGCTTGTAAGTTCGCTAGAGTTCTTTAGCTTGTTCGCTTGGGTTCTCGGTACTTCTTCTGCATGAAGACCTTCTCTATTTATAGTCTTCGATTTGTGAATAGATCTATTGGAGAGGTTCTATCCACGTGTAGAATAAGATAAGAAAAACGGCCATATGAAATTTGAACGTTGAGTAGAGCTACTGTTGAGATTTCCTGTTTTTCCAGCAAGGAGTAGCTTTATGGTTGAGCACGTAAGGCGTTTTCGGCTCCTTATTGGTCGAGGTACATGAGAGTTGCTGAGGCTTGTTCAAACTCAAAGTACGCTGAGTTAACTTCCTCTGAATCCTTGGACCTTCCCCTGGTTTTCCTCTATCAAAATTCGTCTAAACACTTCTGTTCTGGCTCGATTTCCTTTGTAGACTCAGTTGGTGAATGACAGACCAACTGACTTCTACGATACTGAGTCCTTCTGCTGAGTGCAGAGTCTTCTACTGAATCTACAACTACTGAACTCTAGCCTACTGAGTTCTAACAGCTGAACTCAAACTAAGCTATTACAATATCGAAGGTTCATCATTCAACTATGGGTTTTGGGATCTTCTAATCTTATCAAATAAACTCATCCCAACGATGATGCCAAAGCCTTTTACAACAACTACTACTACTGACTATGCTAAAGAAATATTACAAGAATAAACAAGGCATAGTATCAGAGTAACAAAGTCAATTTTATAAAAATTTGTCAGGTATACTGAATTTCTCATAAAAGAGAAGTATCTGAGCATAAGCACTAAACAGCCAGGTATGCAACAGTGTCATGTATAGATTGAATTATCAGAGTAATAGCATGACTTATAGTGCAATGTCACATACTGATTTATTAGAGCATTACTAAGTTGATAGTATTATCAGGCTGGTTATCTAATCAGCACATAGAAAATAATTTCCCTTAAGTAAATATTTTCCCCTATCTTACTTAAAATACTTTCCCTTTATAATTAGTTTCACTTATAGCATGGAAAAGTCAGTTTCTCTTAAGAAGTTTTATGAAATTAAGCACAGAGAAACATATAAGCAGATATGTGAGTGTGTGAGCTGATTACTTCAGTAATTAGTAGTGCTAAAAGAAAATACATAGCCAAATGACAATGAGTAGTTGTCGAAGGCCAATAGAAAAGATGTCATAACTGATAAGGAATATACAGTTACATGACATTCTATTCTAAGGACCTAGAAGACTAAGGAGACAGTCTGCTAGACTTCTTCTTGAAGAGTTGCATCCGAGCTTTGAAGTCAGCAGACTTCTTCTCCGGAAGATCAAGGCTGTAAGTTGAGTAGACTCGCTGCCGCAGGGCCTTCATCTCTTCATGTCTTCTTCATCGTGCTTGTTCAGACCTTTCTTGTTGATAACATCAAAGATCTCTGCCTCAATCTCTTTTTTGCATAGATTGCCTTGGTGCGTCATAGGAGGAGGTAGTGGTCTAAACTGAGCAGCTTTCAAGGTCTGACCGAACTGCTCTAGAAGGTTTTGAATCTCAGCATAGAGAGGAGCATCCATGTGTTTAAGAAAATATGTGAAGGCTTCTTCAGGATCAACATCTTCATTCAGAGTCTTCAAGACACACCATCTTTTGATAAAATCCACTTTGATCTGCTCCCATCTCTGGTTGATTTTGTATGGTACCCATTCGTCAGTCCTCTTGAAGATAGTCCTCTTCACCTCTATGGCAGACTCCCTTCTTCTGAAATACTTAGAAGAGGTGGGGATGCTCCTGTCCTTCTTAGCAACAACTCTCTCGCGAGCTTCCTTCTCAGTCCTCAGCCTGAGCGCCTCCAGATCAGCTAGACGAATACGCTCTCTAGCTTTGCTGATCTGTCTGGCCTCAGCTATTCTATCCAATCCACGCTCATAGCTGTCCCACAACTCTGTCATCTCATCCTCTTGTCTCTTCGAGAATTCAGTGGTGGTGACAAACTGGACGTCTGAGTCGCTAGCCTCTGCTAATTTAGACTTGGGAGATGCAGGCTTTGGCTTCTCAGCTTGTTTGGACTTAGTGGGAGTCTTTGCAGCTGAAGACCTTAACTGTTTGGGTTGTACTAATCTAGTTCGAGTAGGAATTGGAGTGCGGATCAATACACCTTTCTTGGCTTTGGCCTTCTAGGCGGCTTCCTTCTCAAGCTCACGCGCGAGCTCATATGCTATCTACTCTTCACGCATCTTGAATTTGAGCTTTTTTGGAGGAGAGGGAGAAGGAGAGGCTGGGGCTTTGCCTTTAGCTTTAGTTTTCTTTGCTGCTGACTTAGGTTGTGGCTCTTCTTGCTCTTATGTAGGTAGAGCTTCCAGGTACTGAGTCACGTCGGCTATTTCTTCTTCATCATGCTCTCCTGAGCCTTCAGCATCATTCTCTTTTCTTGCAGTTGCAGCTGAAGGGCCTGCCTCTTCGTCTTTCAAGGGGTCAGTAGTTGAGATGACCTACTTCCTTCCCCCTTTTTGGCATCATCTATTAACGTTTCCAAGGCGGTCAATTTAGTGCTGAACCCCTCGATAGATGTTTTGATCGAGTCTATGGAGGCTGCAACATCTCCAGCTGCATCGGTGTAGGAAGTCCATCGGTTGTCATGCTCAATATTGATAGCCTTCAGTAGAGCGGACTTGGATGAATCTATCCTCTTCAGATAAGCTTCCACAGAGTCCACAGCTTCTTTGTGGATCTGTGTGCAAACTTCAAGCTGCTCAACTAGTACCTTTGAGACGCTTTCAGTAGCTAGGTTGTGTCACTGCTCTACTGTTTTCAGGACCCGATCAGTTGAAGAGGCCAATTCTTCAGTAAAATTCTTGGCCTGATTCTGCAGAATAGTGTGGAACTGAGCTTGCAGATCGGTCCGTTGAACTTCTAGTGCCTATTTGAGGATCGCTTCAGTATTCACTTCAGTAGGGTTGCTGATCCTCTGCACTTCAGCAGATAAGGTTCCTAACTCTTTGGTTTGAGCCACTGTGAGATGGTTCTTTTGACCTTGGCGTTTGATAACCTTATTGATGGACACCATTTTGAGATCCTTGATCTCAGCAGCCTGGTATCTGGAATGTTTCTTCGGCTGAGTCTCGAATGACGTAGGGATGACTGCGCTTGATTCAGGAGGTAGAGGTGGCGAGTCATCCCTGGGAGATTATCCCTTCAGCAGATCCTCCCTGGTCTGCATCCTTGGGTGGGTTGTCGCGGTGGGAGTCAGACTGAGTCTGGGGCTGAGCGGGCTAATCAGATTGCCCCTTCAGACTCAGGAGCCTCAACATAGCGGCCCTAAGATCCTCCAAAGAGGCTATATCAGTTGGCTTGCCATAGTCGATCTCCTCACGAAGAGTCTGCTCCTCTCTGGCCAGTTCGGAAGCAGTCCTGAGGTGGAGCGTCTCTTCCAACAGATCCCAATCAAGGAACCTCAAACGCATCTGCACCCTAGCTCGAACGACGATGTCCACGAGATCTGAGTGGTCTAGAATCTCGGGAATTTCCTCCGAGATTTCCTCAGTAGCTCTGCTCTGGGCTAGCAGAACTGAGGCGGGGAGAGTGGGTGAGGAGTAAGTCGGTGGAACTTCAGCTTCAGTAGGGGGCTCCGACTGAATCTCCTCGTCAAGAATTCTCTTGACTTTCTCCCTCAGGGTCACGTCCTCTTTCCCGGACCCTGAATCATCCACAGAGATATGCTCTTGAGGTACTTCAACAACTTTAAGCTTCTTTAACGTCTTGCTCTTCTTCTGCTAAGGTTACTGAGGAGCCTAAGAGAGAACCAAGGGAAGTTTGTCATGAAGTCCACGACCAATCGATTTCTTGTCGAAGAAGTGCATGTTAGCGAATGCCACGTTCCCTGAGCAATGATCTTCGATCAGGATAGACACCTTGGTCCCATATAATAGTTTGCCCTTCGGGATCAGGTGCATGGAAGTTTTGTCTTCTCTATAGACAGACTTCTGAGCCTGGGCCCTGAATTTTAAAAGGAAGAATTCGTTCCAGTTCACCTGAACGCCATCACCTATGGCCATCATAATCTGTAGTCTGATCCTACTAAGTTGACCGTAGGATCCAACTGAACTCGTGAGGATGTGGTTGACAATGTAACAGTCCTCTATATTCAGGGAGCAGCTGATTTTTGGGAAATGCTGCTTTGAATATTATGTCTTTCTTGCCGCTAAACATCGATAGGTACTTGTTAATCGATGTTTCCTTGTACCCTATCAGAGATATTCCAGTGTTTGGGAGATGAAAGCTACGTTGGAGGCAGACAGCTCTATCGAGCTTGGCAATATCCTCCACCCAACCTTTGTTACTCGTTTCTTGCTGGTAAGAGAAGCAAGAAACATCTTGTTGATCTTCTCCCTCGTGGATGTTGAGGAAGAACTCAGCAACCTGCCTCGGGAAGCAGTGAATGGGGCCTCTGGTCAGGATGGACTCGAGACCGAATGACTGAAGCAGATCGAAAACTTTGTCCATGCACTCTACCCCGCAGGACCAGAAGGCAAGAAATGGTTCAAACCAGACTCTCTTGCTATGGATAATCTCCTCCATATCATGTGGTTGAACTGCAACTTTCTCAGGGAACGACGCCATGTTGTGTATAAAACTGAATCTGCAAAAAAATGTTAGCACTCGAAAATAGAGTAAGTTAGATTCAGATACAGTTTAGAGAAAGAATTACCGAAAGAAATGTGCTTGATCTTGGTAGATTTCTTAGCAAGTAAGTATGCAAGGCACTATTCAATTCGTAAATGGCGAAAAGTAATTAAGAGTGAAGATACACACAAAGATATATATGATCTGAATATGAACAGTTTTTCTATGTGTGGCTGCAGTTTTAAAAGGTGGACGGCTCAGATTGGATGTTATAATAGGTTATGAATAATGTGCCGCCTATAATCTCGCCTACTTATCTCAATCACCAAATGGGTAAGGTGAAATGACATGCATTAAATGCGCCGCAGTCAGTATATAGAATGTCGTACGTTAAATGAGAACGACATTCTTAATGAAGTACAATGAACATTAATGGCGGAAAATAAATGCTATCTCATGTTGATCACCCAATGCTGAATAAATACTCATAACCTGTCAGCTGAACATAGTATTCAGTTGAGTCCCCATTGATGCCACTGAGTATTTCATCAGTACTGAGAGTGTTCCCCCTCACTCAGTGCCCTCTGGACCTCCTTCCTGAATCGAGTCAGTAGGATCCAATAGACCTAGTTATGCTGAGAGATCGTTGAATCTGGTCTCAGCTAGAGGTTTCGTCAATATATCAGCTCGTTGCTTATTAGTGTGGATCTTTTCTATTCTGATATCCTTCTTCTCGACATGATCTCTGATGAAGTGATGCCTAATGTACACGTGCTTGCATCGAGTATGTAGAACATGATTCTGCGTGATTGTAATGGAACTAGTATTGTCGCAGTAGATAGGCACTTCATCTTGATGAATGTCGTAGTATCTCAACTGTTGTCTGAGCCACAGTATCTGGGCGCAACAGCTTTGATAGCCATGTATTCAGCTTCAGTAGTGGACATAGCTACTGAATGTTGTTTCTTGGATAACCAAGATATCAGCTTATTGCCGAGGAACTTATAAGTTCATTAAGTTGATTTCCTGTCGATTCGACATCCTGCATAATCTGCATCAGAATAACCAGTTAGTTCAAGATTATCATCTATAAGATACCATAATCCAACATCAGGTGTTCACTTTAACTAACGAAGAATTTTCTTCGCTGAGTCTAAATGGCTTCGTTTGGGATTCGCCTGAAATCTCGCGCATACACCTACAGCATAAGTTATGTCAGGTCTGCTAGCTATTAGGTATAATCAAGAATCAATAATAGCACGATAATCATTAGAGTTTACAGATACTCCCTCTTTATCAAGATCTATCTTGAGATTTGTGTTCATGGGTATATTTACTGATTTGCTGGATTCGCTGCCGAATTTCTTGATGAGATCTCTTGTATATTTAACTTCTTTGATGAATATTCCCTTCTTGGATTGTTTGACTTGAAGTCCAAGGAAATAAGTCATCCATCCCATTATCGACATTTTGGATTTCTCTTTCATCATATGTTCAAACTTTTGACACATAGTCAGGTTCCTTGATCCAAAGATGATGTTGTCCACATAGATCTGCACCAATAGGATGTCAGCTTCTGACTTAATACTGAATAGGGTCCGATCTACAGTTCCCTTCTGAAAACCTTTCTGAAGAAGAAAGTCTGATAGGGTATTGTACCTACCCCTGGGTGCTTGTTTTAACCCATACAGTGCTTTCTTAAGTCTATAAACCTGATGTCCCTGCTGAAAGTCAGGCGGTTGTTCCATGTAGACTTCTTCCTTCAGTACGCCGTTCATGAAAGCTGACTTCACATCCATTTGATAGACAGTGAATTGATGATGTGTTGCATATGCTAGGAATAGACGTATGTCTTCCAATCTTGCAGCTGGAGCGAATGTTTCATCGAAGTCTATCCTTTCAGCTTGACAATAACCTTTGGCAACAAGTCTAGCTTTATTCCTGATGGATGTTTTCATCTCGCTTGTTCTTGAAAACCCACTTCGTTCCAATCAAGTGTTGATGTCTAGGTCTGTCTACAAGCGTCCATACGTCGTTTCTAGTGAACTGGTTGAGCTCTTCTTGCATGACGGTGATCCAGTCAGCATCATTTAGTGCATCCTCAATAGTCTGAAGCTCTTCAGTAGATAAGAAGCATGAGTATAAGGCACTTTCTCCCTGATAGAATCTGGATCTTGTCTTCACACTGGCTGAAGAATCTTCGATTATCAAATATGAGCTATGAACATCTAACCATTAACGACGACATCTTGTTACTTCATCATAAATTGATTCAACATGGATAGTAGGAGTGTTAGAAATTTCAGTTGTACTATTCTATAATTGAAGCAATTCAGTAACAAAATCAAGTTCTACTAAGTCACCAGGTTCAGGGGTATTCAGATTAAGAACATTAGTAGTTCCCCCTGAGTTGTTATTCTCAGTAGAGGTCTCAGTTACCACTAGGGTTTCTTTATTAACCTAAATTACTTGGGATGGATTTCATCGTCTGAATCATCATCCCAACAATGCTAGATCTTCTCAATTCTATCTTTTAAGCTTAGATCCTGTAGCTTGCTCCTGACCTCTTCAGCTTCTTGTTGAGAGTTTGACTTCCTGTCCTCAGAAGTAAATTCATCAAATACCACATGAAGGCTTTCTTCCACGCAAAGGGTCCGGTAGTTAAAGACCCTGAAAGCTTTGCTGACCCTGAAGTATCCTAAGCAAACTCCCTGGTCTGACTTGCTATCAAAGACCTTTAACTGATCATTTCCGTTATTGTGGATGAAGCATGCACAGCCAAAAACATGAAAATGAGAGATAGAAGGAATTCTCCCTTTCCACAATTCGTATGGTGTCTTCATGTGCATCTAAGTCAATAGAGATCTGTTCTGAGTGTAACAGGCAGTGTCAGTAGCTTCTGCCCAGAACTTCAATGGTAGACCTAAGCCTGCGAACAATGTCCTTGCTGCTTCTTTAATTGTTCTATTTTTCCTTTCAGCAAGACTATTCTGCTGAGGCGTACATGGCGCTGAGGTCTCGTGTTGAATGCCTTCAGCTTCACAGTAGTCCTTTATCATTGAATTAAGAAACTCTATTCCACGGTCTGAGCGTATTCTTTGAATTTTGATATCCTTCTCGACGCTTAGCCGTTTTAGCAGTTTCGGCAGTTCAGATTTAACGTCAGATTTATTGGCGATGAAAATCACTCATGTATATATTGAATAGTCGTCAATGACTACAAGAGCATATTTCTTTCCTCTGATCGTCACTGGATTGATTGGCCCAAAGAGATCCATGTGAAGCAGCTGAAGTATCCCATTCGTGGAAGGTGACGAGATAGGTTGATTGCTTGACTTTGTTTGCTTCCCCTTCAAGCATGCCTCACAATTCTTGTATATTTTGAAAACTTCCTTGGGCAGTCCTCTGACTTTAGCATCCCTTGCTAGCTTGTTCATTTCCTTGAAGTTCAGATGACTCAGTCGTCTGTGCCACAGCCATGCCGTTCTGTCATCTGACTTCGTGTGTGCTAGCAGGCACGCTTCAGGTTCGGCGGTATTCCATTCAGCATAGTATATGTATCTTCGCCGCGATCCTGATAACACAGTTTTTCCTATAGATTTATCAAGAACATCACAAAAACCTGCGTCAAAAGTCACTTTATTGGAGTTATCGCAGAATTGACTGACAGAAAGGAGATTATGTTGAAGTCCTTCAACATATGATAATCTAGGAATTGTTCCAGTCCCTATTTTCAGCGTTCTGTATCCCTTTGTGTAGCCTTTGGAGTTGTCACCAAACTCAATTCTGGCTCCTTCTTGCTGAACATAGTCGATCAGCAGATTCTTCTGATGCGTCATGTGTCATGAGCATCCGTTGTCCACAATCCAAGGGTCCTTTAGCACCTGCAAAATAGAAAAAGATTTAGGTACCTTTTGGGTTCAGCTTTGGGTCCTTAGACGTTAATGGTCTTTTGGATCTAGACTTGTCTGACAACCCTGATGGTTTCAGACTTCTTGCCCTTTTTGTCAGCTGGCTTCTCCACTGAACTTGGAGATGCTGACTTTTTCTTCTTTTGAGGTTCAGTCTTCTTCTTCTTCTGAACCTTTGGGCTTTGGACTCTAGGCTCATAATAATACGATCCATGCTGAGCTGGGTGAGTCCACTTCGGTTGGCCATATTGCTCGACCCACCTAACCTTCTTGGTTCCCCTGAGTTAGACCTGGGTATCAAAGGATCGAACCATGGGTCACTTTCTTGTTGTTGGGTTGAGGTGCTATCATCTTTTGCTTGTTCTTTGCCTGAGGGGTTGTAGGTTCAGCTGTTTCAATCTTCCCTTTAACAAACCTATCAGCCAGTTTCTCAGAATCTTTGGAGGTAGAAGTGGATGTCTCATATGTATAACCAAGTCCTTCCTTCACGAAAACTGGCCTTTGTGCTTTGAGCATACTTTCCAACTTCTCATTCGCTCCAAGATATTGCTCCGTCATCAGTCCTCGCCAAACTTCATCACTCCTCCTGAGTGATTCATAGTCTTTCTGTACTTCCATGAGTTTCTGACTGAGCTGCGCTATCTCAGTATCTTTCTCAGAGATGTCTTTGGTCAAGACTGAGATCTGTGCCTCTTGATGTTGAGACTTAGTCATCAGAGAATTAATCTCTTTCGTCTGTCTCAGCACAAGTTCTTCAGACTCAGTAGAGTCCTGAATTCTCATTGAAAGTCTCTGATTTTTGGTTTTTAGAAGGTCCATCTCCTCAATAGTCTTACTGAACTGTTGGCTCATCTGGATCTGCTCCTCCATTAGATCCTCGTATGCAAGAACCACATCTAGCGGTTCTCCTGCGAATGAGCTCGTGTCGTGTGTGCCTTGAGAAGAGGGGCTTATATTAAGTTCATAATTTACCTCAGCTTCTTCTTCGGCCATGAGACACAGTTCAGTGTCTTCTGCTTCAAGTGCGATGAATGCAGCATCATCATCTAATGATTCCATAAAGAGCACCGCGTCGCTTGAGCAGTCGAAAAACTCTCCAACTGTGTAAGCTTGCCTCTTTCTGACAATTTTATCACGTCGGGCTTGCCTTTCAGCTCGTTCAACTACTGAGAGTTCCGGACATTCATACTGAAAATGTCCCGGCTTCTTGCAGTGGTAGCATACTGAGCTTCTGCCTTCCCTTCTTGGTGTTTTGCTGTATCCAGTGGGGGCAGCTTCAGTATCCCTGCATGTAGGTAGAAGTTTAGAATCACTTTTCGAGTGAATATTTTCCTTCTTACCTTTATAACTTCTGGAAGCCTCTTTTGTCTTCATCCTTCGGAACATGTCCTTCTTCTTTTGGTATTTCACCGAAAGAAGAGCATATTTCTCAACCAAGTTGTCAGCGGAGGGTATAGTCACTGAGCTCCCAACTAACTGACTTGTGCCTGAGGGACTTGCTCCAGGTATGCTGACTGATGCCTTATATGCATGATCTATTGGCACTTCAGTCACCGGGGGTATGTGAGAGATTGAACTTGAACTCCTATACCTTTAACTCTGAAAAGATATAATCAGGAGTAATAGAGTTCAGATTAGTTCTCCTCTAACATGTAGCAAAAGAGTACCACTTAGGCCTTCTAAGAGCCCGTAAGATCTTTGTGTTAGTCTCCTTATTTCTAAATGTCTTCCCCAGTCCATTGATGATGTTCATTTGATTCATGAATCTGACGCTAAAATCATCAATAGACTCTCCTGGAAGCATAGTGAATGCTTCTAGCTTCTGAAGCTTTAACACCAATTTATTTTCTTTTATCTGCGGAGTTCCTTTGCTCAGAATGGCTAGAGCATCACATAGCTCCTTCGCTGTCTTGCACTCATGCACCCTGCCAAGATACGATTCACTAAGAGTAGTTAGTATTGCATTACATGCTACTCGGTCTAGGTTGTGCAACTTCCACTCTTCATGTGTGAAGAGACTCTTGTCCTTGGGGACCTTCATGAAGGAAATATTAGGGGAGGAAATTGTACCTTCGTCCTTTGTATGTTGTTGTAGCTCTGATTGTTGCTCCTGTTCAAATCTTCTGATTTGTGTCCCGACCTTTTTCTCCCTCTGGGTGGTCAGAGAACTGGAGAAAATTAAGATTTCGTCTCTCTCTCAAAACGGCGTTTGCCTTGGAGTTATGAAATATGTGTGTTCTGTTTATGAACATAATACTAATATATATAGGCTTCAAAAGCCAGTATAATATTAATATTTGTAGCCCATTAATTTAATTATATCCTTAATGGGCTTCTACATAATTAGCCCATAATATAATTAATTAATCTATTGGGCTACTAATATTTATCAATTAATTGGTCCAACCAATTAATTCCAGATAAATAACATTATTAAATAACATAAAAATACATTAATCTATTAATAATGATTTCTGAGAGACAATAAATAACTAGGCAACTAATTGGGCTAGATCAGGGATCTAATATAAGAAATAAAGCAGGGCCTCAAATTTATTAATTATCTATGCTCAGCCTAGAGCAAAATTAATTAATAAACACAGATTCATCCCAAATTGAGCAAGGGCTTGTGTTTTAGACTTCGATCCCCGTATTTAAGATAGAAATATATGGTAATTAATTAAGCTCACTGACAGCTTAAATTAATTAACATCTTATTATGTTCCTGAGTAGTACCACTCGACTTCATTAACACACCTGAACTTAATCAACCGGCCGGGTTTAGTGTGCTAATCCTTTCGAGTTCCTCAGGGGATATTATCAACCCATTTTACTAGGATACGGTTGCAAGATACAGACAACCAGCCTGAGCCACAAAAAACTACTAACACCCAAGATACGTAGATCCGGTCGCGATGACGTTCACCATAGTAGGTCAAAGTGATAGCCAAATGTGCTCAGCTAAAGTCCTACCAAGCTTAAGACCAGCTAAGTTACCGAGATCTTGGTTTTCCACGAAGGTCAGTCGGGAAAACACATCTCACTGTGATCCATCGATACACCACCTTAAGTGTACCAGTGAAGACAAGCAGCTAAGACAAGCTACTTCTTATCTAAACTGCAGCTTAAACCGACAACTTATCCTTAAGTTGTCTCAGCTGTGATAACTATTTATATCTTGTCAATTCAACCAATTTGTATAGTCTTCTGTGATACCCGCCACACTACACAAATCTAACTTTTATACAAGATAAAGGATTACATGTGCAAATATAAATATTTATCAGATAGGAGAATAAAATAGTGGTAGGGACAAAAACACATTGTATACAAGCTTAAAAACTGCTTCCAGTATACAAAATCCCAACACTTCAGGCCTGTTTTGGCGCTTGTAGCTCCTTCTACTACGATTTTGATGTTGACGATCATAGAAACAATAGGGCCATGTTCAAGAACGTCGGTCATGCTGTCATGCAGCGATGTGAGATGAGCCTCCATCCTCGCCCTCTATACCACATAGTTTTCTGCCGAAAACATGGGTATAGTCCTGATACCTGATAGATCAGACATGATGAAGAGTATGGTATAGGATGTTGTGAAGAGATATGAAAGTGCAAAGAAAACAATTTTCAAGGATCTGTTCGAGTTAAGACTAGTAAACAGATAACGATGATCTTAGAAGAACACCGCTCTGATACAGATTATTGGTCCTAGAGACGCGGTTCAGGAGTATGGGGGGTGAATACACCTGAATGCAAATTCAAGCTCTGAACGCGAAAGTCAGGTTTAGCTGAAGAATGCTACTAAACTAGTCAGTTGGCCAGAAATAGTTTCTCGATCGTGTGGGCTGAATATTCTCCTACTAAGTACAGTCCTACTGACTTATGTAAGTGAATAGTAGTTCAGTACAAGAGTCGTGTGTGGAAGTGTAGGCCCTTTTTAAAATATGGGTCTTTGATGAAACCCAGTTTTGTGCAAGTTTGAATAAAACTCAGTTGGATGCTGAATAAACAGTATATCAATGCAATAATAATAATAAAAAACGACACAACGATTTTTAAAGTAGTTCGGACACGCTGGGTCCTACGTCCACTGTCCTGACACAAGCAGGAGAACTTGTATTATTTATACTGAGCAAGTCTCAATGATCTGTTTACAGGAACGATTCAAACTTATTTGCTTATACTGAGCACAGGTAGGAGAACTTGTATTATTTATATTGAGCAAGTCTCAACGATCTGTTTACAGGAACGATTCAAACTTGTTTGCTTATACTGAGCAAGTCTTAGTTATCTGTTCGCTGGACAAATTCTTCTTATAGTCGTAGTGACCTTACAACTCTTAACCGTTTAATGTTAGAAGCTTTTCTCCAACTAAGAAGGAGTTCTTACAAGAAAGAACAGTTCAAAAGATATGAACTCCTTCGAGGTTCTAAGCTATTGATTTTACAATATGCACGCTTAGATAGAGAAAGGGAACAATAATTCTCTAGAAAGAAGAACTAAGAAGATTTCTAATCTATGAGTAATTCCTTTTGGAATGTTGCTTGTATGTTCGCTAGAGTTCTTGAGCTTGTTCACTTGGGTTCCCGGTACTTCTTCTGCATGAAGACCTTCTCTATTTATAGTCTTCGATTTGTGAATAGATCCGTTGGAGAGGGTCTAGCCACGTGTCGAATAAGACAAGAAAAATAGCCATATGAGATTTGAACGTTGAGCAGAGGCACTATTGAGATTTCCTCTTTTTCGGCTAGGAGCAGCTTTTTGGTAGAGCAGGTAAGGCGTTGCCGGCTCCTTATTGGTCGAGGTACATGAGAGTTGGTGAGGCTTGTTCAAACTCAAAGCACACTAAGTTGACTTCCTCTGAATCCTCGGACCGCGCCTGATTGTCCTCTATCGACATTCGTCTGAACACTTCAGTCGTTGGCTCGATTTCCTTTGCAGACTCAGTTGGTGAATGACAGACCAACTGACTTCTTTGATACTGAGTCCTTCAGCTGAGTGCAGAGTCTTCTACTGAATCTACAGCTACTGAACTCTAGCTTACTGAGTTCTAACAGATGAACTCAAACTAAGCCATTATAATATCGAAGGTTCATCATTCAGCTAGGGTTTTTGGGATCTTCAAATCTTATCAAATGAACTCATCCCTACAAATAGATACATGCTTAGGAATAATAACAGAAGGTTCAGGCTTCTTCTACAATTTCCTTTTGTTCTGCTGAGTCGAGCGGGAATCCTTATTGGACAGAGTTGGACGCTTGTCATGAAGTCCGCACCCGATTGACTTCTCAGCAGCTGCCGCGTTTAGGAACTTAATGTTTTTTTTGTCATATAAATACGAGTCAGTGAAGGCAATTCTTTCTTGGCAGTAATCCTCGATGAGGATTGAGATTTTGCTGCCATAGAGTAGTTTTTCTTTCGTAATCAGTTGCAGTGAGGTTTTGTCCTCATTCGGCACAAACTTCTGGAACAGAGCCTTGAATTCCGTCAAGAAACACTCAGTCCAGTTGACTTGAACGCCATCCATTATAGCCATCATAATCTGGATGCGGATCCTGGAGAGCTGATCGAAGAATCTGGCTGAGCTGGTCAGGATATGGTTGACAACATATGTCAATCCTCTGTATTCAGGGAGCAACCTGTTCTTGGGAAACACTGCTTTGAATACTATGTCCTTCTGCCCGCTTTTTGATGAATGTCTGCTTATAATTAATCAAAAAAATCCCCTCGTTGGGAAGATGGAAGCTCAGCTGAAGGCACTCAGCAACGTCGATATCGACAATCTTTGCTCTCCAACATTATTACTCGTTTCTTGCTGGTAGGAGATGCTAGAAATGTCCTGAAGGTCTTCGTTCTGAGTATATCTTCCATTTTCTCAGGTTGAGTATGATAAACTTTAACTTTTATGAGTACTTCACAGTCTTCGCATCACAAATTTAACTTTTATATACTCATCCATGATCTATACATGATCAGAGCGGCTTGTGTGTACCACAAGAGATTACTTATTTTTACCACTCTACAATATAAATATATATGTATAGACATTACTAATGCCACACTACCCTAAACAACATATAGTAGATATACCGATCAGATAAAATACGAGATTGAAACACAATAAAAATATAATTCTCTCTTTTTTAACTCATTTGTCCATAAAGGGAACGCTGAAATTCTTGAGTGATGTTCAAAATGCTTAGCCCTTGGATAGATTCCAACATTTATCAACGGCTGGCATTGCATGCATCTTGCTACAAATTTAGGTCCAACCTCAAATCTTTTCCACCATTCTTTCATTTTGAGTTCTCAGAAAGCACACAACTCCTTCACATAAAAATCTAAACTCTCTCTCTCTTTCAACAATCTTCTTCTCCATGGAAGGTGAAGCAGAACTTAATTATAATCACCTCTATGCAGCTGTAGAAAGCAGTTCCAGTTATTGGCTTCAATTAGCCTCAATTGATAGTCTGTTCACTACTACTACTCAAAATTATGAATCTCTCTCTCACCCGAATGGTATTCTTCATCATACTCCTCAGGTAAACAAAAACCTTAACCTGAATGCCGGTGTCCAACAAGTAAATTCAAATAAGAGATCGAGTGAAGGCAAAAAAAGAGCGAGAGAAAAAGAGAAAGAGGTATGGTACAAAGGTACTTGGACCAGTTCTGAAGACAGGTATGAGGTATATATTATATCTTTGCTATTTTTGGTGTAGACAAAATTAAACATTAATGATTGTTGATTTTGATTCAATGCAGAAAACTCATCACCTTGGTGGACCTTCTTGGGAAAGATTGGGCTTCAGTTTCCGAATTAATAGCTGGAAGAATAGGAAAATAGTGTCGACAGCGATGGCACAACAATCTCAACCCTAACATCATGGTATTTTTTTTAATTCTTATTTTTAAATCCGTTCGATCGAGGTCTAGTCTAGCACAAAAAGAAATTAAAACCTATATCTCTCTTCTTTTGAAAAAAAATTGCTTAATTTTATACCATGGTTGAATGATGAATTTAGGTTTATGAGGTCTTCAACCAAGGCGATACTTTTCAGAAGAATTATCTCTAGTGCTATCCAACAGACTATTCATAAGTACTACTTTCTTCCCAAAAGAGTTTGTTGAAACAAATAACCTTATTTTTAGGGTTTTCGTCTCTTTGGAAGTTAATATTCATAAGATTACAAAACATTTAGCTGATAAAGCATCACAATTTGTTAGAGTAGCAATGAATTTGATACCCAACAACTAACCCTCATTATATATCTTTATTTTGTTTCTATATAAATGAATTGAATTTAAACTATGTACCCTTTTTCAGAAAAGTATAGCTTGGACCGATGA
Source organism: Lavandula angustifolia (assembly GCA_028984105.1). Lineage (NCBI taxonomy): Eukaryota > Viridiplantae > Streptophyta > Magnoliopsida > Lamiales > Lamiaceae > Lavandula > Lavandula angustifolia. Next base: position 15,788,420 of record CM054806.1, on the reverse strand, counting down.
AGAAGAAATGAAGATAATCGAAGGCCATCAGAGATTCGGAAACAAATGGTCAGAGATATCAAAACGCATTCTGGGTAGAAGTGAAAATGCAGTGAAGAATCATTGGAATTCCATCAGGAAAATCGAGAGACCTGCTAAGCTAAGACACCTCTATCAACCCAATATTTTGGAAAATTACATCACGAATGAGTTTTACTGCAAAAACAAATCCTCAACCAATGAGAATGAGTCAAGTGCAACTAGTGATATTCCTACTCTTTCCGTGGATTATGATATGGACGAGATACCCTGTTGAGAGATGAACACAGAGATGAGAAGTTTAGATCTAGATCTGAAGATGAAGAAAAGAATTTGGGGAGAAATATTTTATTGATGCGCATCAAGATCAGTACATCAAGCAACTATAAATAGTGCTGAGAGCTAGCTTAACCTAACCGAATTAACTGACATGAAGAAACGAACTAAGCTAAAAAACGTAATAGTATAAACGCGATTTTATAAGTAGCCGTTGATCTAGAGAACAGACGATCAAACGGCTACTAAAACTTCACAGCAGAACAAGGCGAGCAACAAAGTAGCTAAGCGTCTTCTTCTTCACTAGATTCAACACTAGATTTGCAACACCCCCCTGCAAGATGGACTTGGTGGAGATCGGCAAGTCCAATCTTGGAGAGGAGGAAATGAAACCGAGGACCAGCCAGAGTTTTAGTGAACAAATCAGCAAGCTGTAAGAGAGATGAAATGGCAGTAGGTGTAATAAAGCCAAGTTTGTACTGATCACGCACGACGTGGAAATCCATGTCGAGATGTTTGGTATGCTCATGGAAGACTTGGTTATGAGTAATATAGATTGTTGCACGATTATCACAGAAAAAGAGGAGCAGGATAAGGCACAGACACCTGCAGATCTTTGAGGAGATAGGAGATCCAAAGAAGTTCTCTAACAGTCATACCAAGAGCTCTGTATTCTGCTTCAGCTGTAGAGACAGAGACAGTGGTTTGCTTCTTGCAACGCCAGGAGATAGGTGAATCACCAAGAAATATGCATAAACCAGTAAGAGACCGTCTAGTTTCAGAGCATGAGCCTCAGTCCGCATCAGAATATGCTTGAAGTTGCAAGAAACTGCAGGAGACTAGAAAAAGAATACCAAGTGAGGGGCAACCTTTTAAGTATTTGAGAACATGTAAAGCACTTTCCCAATGTATCTGACGAGGAGTAGCAAGAAACTGGCTGAGTTGTTGAGTGGCATAAGAGAGGTCAGGCCCGGTGAGATTTAGGTACAGAAGTTTTCCAATGAGACGCCTGTATTGATTAGGCTGAGGGAACAAAGGAGAGGTGCAGGAGCTGAGATTGAGACCAGAAGGACAAGGAGTAGAGACAGATTTGCACCCCAAGAGACCAGTAGTATCAAGGATATCTAGAATGTATTTTCTTTGATTTAGGTAAATACCTGTGGAGCCACGAGCCAATTCCATGCCCAAGAAGTACTTAACCTCTCCAAGGTCCTTTATAGTGAATTTGTCATGAAGAAACAACTTGAGATCTGTAATTAAGGATAAGTTTGGACCAGCAATGAGAATGTCATCAACATAGAAGAGGATGACAAGGAAATTTTCCCTTATTCCTTTGGTGTATAAGCAGTGATAATTAGGAGATTGTAAGAAGCCATAAGAGATGAGGGCCTTACTGAGTTCAAGATTCCATTCACGAGGAGCTTGCTTCAGTCCATACAGACTTTTAACAAGCTTGCAGACTTGACCAGGTTGAGTAGAGTTATAACCTTGTGGAACATCCATATATATTTCATCAGTCAAGATGTTATGTAAGAAAGCATTATTTATGTCAGCTAGGTGAAGAAACCAACCATTATAGGCAGAAAGAGAAATGAGAAGTCTGATGGTCACAGGCTTAGCAACTAGAGAGAAGATTTCATTATAGTCGATGCCTTCTTCTTGCTTATACCCTTTGGCAACAAGTCTGGCCTTGAGCCTTTCAATGCTTCCATTAGCATTCAACTTAGTTCTATAAATCCATTTACATCCAATGGCATGTTTGCCAGGAGGAAGAGAACATGTGATCCAAGTACCATTAGCATCAAGAGCTGCAAGTTCTTCTTGCATGGATTTGTTCCAAGCTGGATGTTGGCTAGCTTCTGCAAAGGAACGAGGTTCAGAGTTGGTATGAAGATGAGCAAGGAATTGAGTATAAGACTTGGACAGAGTAGGAGAGGTAAGATATGGGAAGGTGGGAGGTGTGAGGTAACTGGGAGGTACAGTAGAGTGAGTTTTGACAATTGCATGACCGATATAGTCTTGCAACCATACTGGTGGTTTGATTTCTCTGTGTGGTCTGGATTGAGGAGGAATAGAGATAGACTCAGGAGAGGAGTTGCTAGAAGAAGGATTTGAGGAATTTTGAGTAGAGGATGAGCTTTGAGGAGAGGAAATGGGTTCAGGTGTAGCAGTGCTGACATCAGTAGGTGGTAGGGAAGACTCATGAGATTCATTACTGATATATATAGTGGTAGAGGATTGGATTTGTTGAAGTGTAGAAGTATCAGTGGTTGAGGCCTGATAGGGAAATATGTTAGGGAAGCATTTGACATCCCTAGAGATAAAGATGGTTTCAATATCTAAAGCAAACAGAATGTGGCCTTTATGATCAGAGGCAGGACTGAGATAAATGCATTTAGAGTTGCGAGTGTCAAACTTCTTTTAGTGTGGCAGAGTGTTTGCAGCATAAACAAGACTTCCAAATGGTTGTAAGAGAGAGAAGTTAGGGAGTTATTGACACATAATTTCAAAAGGAGTTTTCTAGTTTAAGTCCATACTTGGAAGCTTGTTTAAAATCCAAGTGGCACAAAGGATTGAGTAGGACCAAAACTTTCCAGGAGTTTTGGCTTGGAACATAAGTGCACGGGCTATTTCTAGAAGTGATATGTGCTTTCTTTCCACAGTACCATTCTGCTGTGGCGTATAGGCACAAACTTTTCTCATGCTTAATTCTATGAGCCTGAAACAGATTCTCAACATGATTGTTTATGAACTCTGAGCCATTATCAGTCTTAATAGTCTTGATTTTCTTGTTAAACTGAGTAGCAACAAGATTAATGTAACTACTAAGAATAGAGTGAACCTAGTGCTTAGAGGTCATGAGAAAAGTCCAGGTGCATCTTGAATGGTCTTCAACAATAGTAAGCATAAAGGGTGTGTTTGAAACACTTTCTCCACCATACGGCCCCCAGACATCAGCATGGAGAAGCTGAAACAATTCTTCACTCCTTCTGTTTAGAGTGGGAAAAGGGTTTCTGCACTGTTTGGCCTTGTGACACACTTCACAAGATTCTATGAGCTCTTTCATACTTGTTTCTCCAACAAGCTTAGAAGCAACTGGTATATGCTTCATGGCAGTAAGAGAGGCATGCCAAGAAGGACATGCCAATCTAGCAGAGTTAGATTATCATGATGGTTGAGATTGCAGGTTTGATAAATAGATGGTTGATGATCCAACACATACAACCTGCCAAGGACTCTTCCAATGCAAAGAATGTGGTCATTATCCAACTTCTGTATGACACAGTGAGTTGGTTTGTATCTACAAGCAGGTCATTAGCTAACTGATAAGTAGATATAAGGTTGTGAGTGAACTGAGGAATATATAGAACATCTTCCAGCAAAATGTCCTTATTCACCAAAACTTTGCCAGCTTCAAATATAAGCTGGGAAGCACCATTTGGAAGATAAACACATTGCGGTGGACTGAGAGGTTTTAAATCAGTTATGAGGTCTGCATTACAGCAGATGTGGCTGCTAGCACCAGAGTCCATGATCCATATACTCTCCTTTTTTAGATCACCATAAAGGCTAAATGCGTAGTGTTTGTCAAGAACATCTAGAGGAGTGTATGTTTGTAGAGTGTTAGCACTAGCAGGAGAGGGGCCAGATCCTTTTAGCTTGTTAAGAGCCATTTCTAATTCATGAATCATCTTAGCAGAATCTTGAGGAATATTTTTGTCACCAATCTCTTCAGATTGTGTTACAAGGTTAGTCTGTCCTTTAGTGGTTATCTCCTTGAATTTTTTGAACCAGTCTGGTACACCATTAAGCTTAAAACACTCACTCCTTTCATGTCCCATTCTTTCACAGTAAGAGCATTTCAGCTTCTTCCTCTCTTCTTTTGACAACCGAGGCTTCTGATGAGAGACTTTGTTGTCACGGTATGTGTTAGAAGAGCCTTTAGCAGTGCATTGATCAATTATAGGCATAGAAGAAGCACTTTCAACATTCATAACAGACTGGTCAGATGTAGGCTGATTCATGTGTGTGACCTTTTTGGAATCCTCACTAGACACAACAAGAGAATATGCTCGATCTATAGAGGGTAAAGGGTCCTGAACAAGGATTTGACTACGAACTGTTTCATAACCATCATGGAGACCAAGCAGGAATTGAAACAAACGCTCACTCTCATGTAGAGCAGTAACTTTGGCAGTAAGCCCACATGTACATTTTCCACAGACAGAAGTGGGATGAGACAGGAGAAGTTCAAGTTCATCCCACAACACATTCAATCTAGTATAATAAGCTAGCACAGGCATATTTCCTTGAGTGAAAGCATTTAACTTTTTTTTAAGCTTTAATAGTTTAGATCCATTACTCTGATCATATCTTTGTTTAAGCACTTGCCACAAGTGATAAGAGGATTCAGCATAAACGACAGAATCACAAATATTTTGAGTCATACAATTGGTAATCCACGTAGCAACAAGATAATCAGCTTGAACCCATTCATGATAATTGTCATCTTCTTCAGAAGTAGGTTGAAGAATTTTACCATCAATGAATGGAAGTTTGTTCAGTACAGCAAGTGCACGATGAATAGCTCTGCTCCAGGCATAATAGTTGGACCCATTAAACTGAGCTCCAACTAGCTTAATTCCGGCATGATCATGTGGAGAAATGGCAAAAACATCTTTGATTTTACTGGTTTGAGATGAAGAGCTGTGAGATCCAGTGACAGTGGTGTGAGATTCACCTCTGCCGGGGTTGGATTCAGCTGAGGGCGTGCCGGTGACAACGGCAGCCCACGCAGGTGAAGGTGGACGAACCATGGAGTGAATGAAACAGTAACCGATGAAGATGAAGAAAAGAATTTGGGGAGAAATATTTTGTTGCTGCGCATCAAGATCAGTACATCAAGCAACTATAAATAGTGCTGAGAGCTAGCTTAACCTAACCGAATTAACTGACATGAAGAAACGAACTAAAGCTAAAAAACGTAATAGCATAAACGCGATTTTATAAGTAGCCGTTGATCTAGAGAACAGACGATCAAACGGCTACTGAAACTTCACAACAGAACAAGGCGAGCAACAGAGTAGCTAAGCGTCTTCTTCTTCACTGGATTCAACACTAGATTTGAAACATACCCTTTTTCACATTCGAGATTGCCGACTTCATGCAGGACTTGTACTCTGATGGAGGAAATTAATGCATCTCTTAATTAACAACATATATGTCAATTATTATGCTGGTATGTAATATAAATATGTATTAAAAAAAATACCTAGTTTAATCTCTTGAAACTATAAGTATGTAAATTGTTGTTTAATTTACTTAATGTTCAAGAGCATGTTTTCGTCTTATAGTTGGAGTTCTATTTTAATGGAGAGGGGATGGATGTCCTGTCTTCCTATTCTCCCGGTTATCTTCAACTGTCTAATTAATTTATGTTTTTTTCAGGCTTGCCTTTGACCATAGTTTTGTATTTAAATTTAAATTAAACCAAAAAGGCAAGTTTACCAGTACGTACTTGTCTAAATTCAAATTAGTTGTGTATCGTTGTTATGCCCACATATATGTATGGCGTGACTCATAAAACTCTTATATGCACGGATAATATTTATTTCGATTAATTTTCTACGATGTCAGCTTGGGCTACAATATAAATGTCATGAAATGATTATGTAAGTGGATTTGTTTTCCCATTCTATAGCTAGCGCGAAAGTCAATTTTCTCACACAACTCCTTTATTTTGACATATTATATCTCCCCCGTAAATTCAATTTTCTTTTTCCTTCACTTTAAGTTTCTAGCTTGCTCGCTTTTGAATAGTTCAATTTATTTTTTTTAAGTTCTTAATTTAGGAAGTTGGTAAAAATTGTAATTGACAGAATGCGTAGTGTGTTTACAAATACTGTTTAAAAGTAGAAAAAAATTGGAATAATAGTGTTTGAAAATTTTATACTATAATAACTTATTTTGAGATTTAAAACTAAAATATCAAATCACAGCTTTTCCGAAATTACAAATATGTCATTAAGTTTGAGAAATTGGTTCAACACAACTTGAACAATTTCAACTTTTTCAACTTAAATATGAGAATTTTGTCAAATTTAAGATGTTTCAAACACCAAAAGACAATTTTTTTCTTAAATTAAGTTGTAAGTTAAATAATTTAAGTGGTTGCAAACACCCACTAAGGTCAAACTTACCAAAAGAGTAACGCGCGAAAAAGTGATATATATATATATATATATATATTCTCTTTGATTATTTTTCATTTGTTTTAAATTCTTCTCCTTAACAACAAAGTTTGACTTTATTATTGTATTTTCTCGTTATTCGTCATAACATTTCTTTGCTCTGGGCTCGTCTTTTCTAATGAATTGTTTTTCTTTGTATAAGGATTCAAACGTCAATCGATGTTTATGTTGGAAAATCGTTTGTATATAAAGGAAATTAAGGAAATAAATTATCATTTAGTGCTATGTTAGATTGTTGTAGAACTGTCTACCTTGATCTCAATTTCGAATTTTGAAACGTATCCGATTAACAAATTAAAATCTATAACGTTCGAACTATGTTAAGAGTAGATGATCGTAGTATATTAAATTTATCGCGCAAACTAAATTATTACTTAATGTGGCAGTAACTTAATGTATTAATCAATGTCCAAAATTGATTAATGAGTATTGATTGTTGTGGTATTTAAGTCTATCTATACCACTTAGTAAGAGATAGCAAAGTGACATGTGGTGGACTTGAGTTCCACATACTCATACGCGGAGCCTTTTCGCCGACTGCCTCACCCGCAGCGCGGCGCTCCTTGGACTTGGATCCTAGCAGTTGGTAATTTGGATGGTCGTGGGTTTGGTTGTTGGGCTGCTAAGGGCTAGCCCAGTTCTTGGTGTAACCCACTCCATTATTATCTTTGCATTAACATAATAGCTCTAAGTTGTCAAGTTTTTTTGTCATCGCCTTTTGACCAATTGACGTCGTTTTATGGTACAAAAGGTCAGAAACCATAAGCACTACCGGGGCGTTATTCGTCTAGCGGAAAGAGGGTTCAACGACTCGATGTGTTAGCATCTTCAACCTTTTCTTTTTTGTTTTCCGACTTACCATTTCTACTTGTAATAGCAGCTTGGGTTTATAACAATTGCAAGACGAATAAATTACCATACCTTTGTTGTTGTGGAGCTATACCGGATTAACTAAAACATGTCTTCTTCAAGTACTGCCACCACAAATGCCGCCACCGCCACTGCATTCTGTCGCCGCTTCTGTTGCTGCCTACAATGTCGCGGCTACCACCATCGGCGATGCTTCCACTACAACAAATCATTAATTTAGTGACGGACTTAGTGACGGATATTAATACGGGTCGCTAATTTATGACGGAGTTGTGACGGAATTTTTAATTAAGACATAGTGACGGATTAGACACGGAAAATATTAGTCAATAATGTTAATGACGGACATATTCCGTCACCAAAATAATTTTATTTTTTTCTTCTTTCCTCGTGATGGAAATTATCCGTCACTATAACAAATCATAAATATAGTGACGGATATAAACATTCTTCGTACCATTATTTCATAGTGACGGATATATCTGTCACGAGCAAAAATATTTTGATTCTTTAAATGAGATTAAAGTGAAAAGCTATCTGACGATTCTTCTAGAATGCTAGAACTCGAAAAAGGATAAATAATTAAAACTAATTTATAGCTTATTTAATAATATAAAGCAAAATATTGTCAAAAAAGAAAGAGAGTTGAGAATAAGGGCAAAGACATTATAATCAAGAACTATGTAAACTGATCATTAACAATGATATATTAAATAATTAATGATCTTGAGCACTCGGCTTCATCCTTACAAAAATGAGCAAATTTCCAAAAAATAATTCTCAAATTATTACATTCAAAAAAATTATTTTCAAAATAATACTCTTGAAAAATTAATTCTCAATCTAATATCATGAATAAAAGAAATTAACCTTCAAAAGTTTCAAACTTTTATTTGTTAACGAAACTTCAATTTTAAACCATAATAATACTTGCTAAAATATTCTATTATAAAAATATGATACAAATTTAAAATATAAGAAACCATATATTTTTTTTTTAAATTCAAAGTCCTGCTTTAAATCTAAAAATAATTTTCTTATTAAATAAAAATTAATAACCACACAGTAAATTTAAAAATAAAAAATATAAAAGCCACATAATAAATTTAAATAAAACATTTTTATTTTTTGTAAAATCAAGAATTTTATAAATAAAAAATTCGAATATAAATTAATATGTAAAAAGTGCACTTTTGAATGAATAGTGTGACTTTTTAAATTAATATGTAAAAAGTACAAAAAATCTCTTTATTCATTTTATATTTTATTTTAAAAAATAGGGTTTTAATTTTCAATTTAGTTTGTCGAATTATTATTCTTAATAAAAAAAATATTTTATTCTTTTAATGTAAACGTAAGGTAAGAGGGAAGGTTTCTTTATAAATAAAAATTATTATTTGTTACCTTGATATTTTAATTTAGAAAATAATATATTCCGAGGATAGTATTATTATGGAAATATGCTAAATTATAAAATATCACTTTATTAAACAAATTAGGCCTTTCAATTTTGATTATAAAATTTCTACTAGGCCCAAATCCCAAATAATATATCCCACGTCCCCACCTCCAATTCGAACAGCAAACACAAAACCGCGAGAGTTTGAGGCAGAAATAAACAGTGCACATAATAAGCAAATGAACATTCCAAAAACAATGCTTGCAAGTCATTCCACCCTCATTGCAACTGTTTTTTCTCTTACTTTCTCTACACATACTTTAATAGATTGTTTGTTCTTCAACAAGTCTTTACAATTTTGAACAACTATTCGATTCTTGGAATTGGGTTTAGATCCAATATGAATTTTAAAAGAACAATTAGTGTCGCCCTCTTTGTTCCAATTATTCAACCCTTTCTCAACCAACGCATTTGCCCTATGATTTGAAGATTGGTTGCCAAATAAAAAGCATGGAAGACAAAATGCTGTCGACTGTAGGAGAATACTCTAACCATTAGGATAAAGTGTATACCAAGATGGGAGAAACTTTCTATTTCCTTCAACAAGTTCGGAGGATTATGTCGGAGTAGCTTGAAAAGGACAACGTCTCAAACAATTCCGTCGAATTTCCTCTTTCTTGTTTGGTGGGTAAAGCCAAAAATCATCTTTCATAATCAAGCTCTGATCCTTTTCTAAATCACCATTATTTGAATCTTCCTCAACCTCAATTCTTGGTACTTTTTTAGGACGAGAATCTAGAGTGGGGTTGGAGTTGGATTTGTCACTTCATGTTCCAGAATATTACCATTTCACTTGTGTTTCTACCGTTAGCCGATTGTGGCAATTAATTTGAAATTGTACCTTGAGGCCATAGATGAGATATGCTTTCTCTCTTATAAAAGCCTAAAATAGTGCCCTTGTCATTGCAGCTGTGGACTTAATATGGTCCAATGCTCTTTGTTTGTTTCCCCCTCTTTATTTCATGTGATTAATATGGAGAAAAGAAATAAATTGTGTTGTGGCTCTCTTAGAATTTAAAAATAACCTATACTATACTCGAAAACTCTACAACCACAAACAAAGCCCACAATCTCTCTAGTTTTCAATTGATTTAACGAGTCCTTAGTGATTCATGAATCTACATCAAACCAAAAGAAAAGAATCTTAAAATTCCCATCGGCCATTCCACCCACAATCTCTCTAGTTTTTAAATTTCAAGCTATGGTTTCTAAATTTAAATCCGAACAAGATAATTACTTGCCTAATTTAAATTTGAACACTGAATAGTGTTACCAGAAGGCGACATGGTCTTTCACGTATGTGTTGTAATTTATTTACCCAATGAAAGGCATAAACATGAATTCTTCTTTTATTATATAAATCAACTTTGAACAAATAATAGCTGAGAATGACGCATTAGACACATTTCGAGTTCTGAATTAAAGTAGGCATTGCTGGAAAGAGGGGCAGTTAATGACAATCACTCTTTTAACCCGATCTTTCTTTCTTTCTCATTCTGGTTTATCAATATGAATTACTAATTGCTTCAGTGTGTATGAGAATGAGAGTGTTTGTTTTCATGGGAAATTTCTTTTAATTCTTACTCTGAGAATTCCTCGATTCATTGTAATCAGGGTTAACAAAAACAGTGAGAAATGATTGCAGATCATCAACTTCTAAAAGACTTCCTGGTCCTGACGATATAGGTGATGTATATTTTTCAGATATTCTTTATGCTTAGTCTTGAATGAGAATTTTCTTGCTTTTCACGAACTTCAAATGCTCTCATTGCCAAAATATATAACTGAAGAGTTTCAAAAGTTACATTCTGAAATCTTAGAGAAAAACATTGTGATAGTGATATGAGTTTTGATTTAGATCACCAGTGGGGGTTAAGTTTTGGAGAGTAAAAATTCTGACTTTGAAGGAACTGGATAAATACAGTGGACGGAGAACAGAGGTGGTTTGTACAACGCACCAATCATGGTACAAATTCTGCCTTGTATGGTTCTGTCAAAATCAAATATCATCAGAGACAAGGAAAGTAACATTCCCCATCATGACACTTCAGAATTTGTCTCTTTTGGAAGAATCAACCCAATCAAGCAAAGTGAGGGGTTGGGGGGAATGGATAGAAACGAACATGTTTCCGGCGAGTACGGAAGAATAAAGAGTAATCTTGCCCACATCGTCTTTGCCGCTGGTATTTTGATTACTCCTGCACACTCTCTCTGCTTCAAGTATGAGATGAAATCCTGTAGCTGCACAATAGTTTTCTTTCAAACATTATAGTAAGAGAAATTAAAAGTTTGCATTATAACATCCAACTTACACCCTTATGATCACCATGGGATGAAGGAAGCAGCCAACAAATTTCTTTCTGTAGCAAACAACAGATTAAAATTATTAGATCATAATATATTTTAGTAAATGATACCCTACAATAGTATCTGTAGTGTCAAACATTGGCATCAAAATACTAAGCTAATTAGTATGCAAAAGCAGCATAAAATAAAATTTATAAGTAGATGCAGTTATGCCGGATTTTCGAAATGCACTAAGGTTTAGGTGTTGCAAACACGTAGCATTAGCATATACTCATTTCAATACAGAAGCTGCATAAATTTGTAATGCAGACTTCAAAATGCCATAAGGTTCGTGTGTGGCAAAAGCAGTCAAGCTCATTCCCGCTCAAATCCATCCATCAGTTTCTAACTGGGGTTGCAGATGGAAGACTAAAGCCTAAGGATTGATTCCAGGAGGTTTTCTGTTAGAATCAGATATAATCTAACAAACCTGTTGGTCATAAGATATTATATGAGCGTTAGGGATGGGAATCCACCTATATTGGTATATCATCGGCGAGGCAGGAATGGAAACTTCAGGGGCCTTCAAGTGGATCTAGATTGTGAGCAGGACGCTGCTAAGCGAACAGAGAGGGAGTGCAGACGATGTGGACCTTCATAAAATGGTGACATTATCTTAAGGAAAATATGTTCTATAAAGGGAGCTGCTCATTCCTCAGCTTATTGCCGAGTTTCAAGACTCGTCGTTTGGAGGTCATTCTAGAGTATTGAAGACTTATCATCGTGCGGCAGCTGATATTGGCTAGGGATGCATAGCAAGAATCCCACACTATGATTGGACTACTTCGGCCTCACTCTCTACCCCGCCAAGTTTGGGATGGAACCACCATGGATTTATGCACATTTAATTTCATGGAAGCACAATTTTTCAGCATCAGGCGGCTAGGTGATTTATAAAGGAAATCATCAGACTTCATGGAATGCCATTATCTATGATCAGTGATCAAGACCGGATTTTTTTGGAGTCAATTTTGGGAAGAGTTATTTTGTCTGCATGGAGTGAAATTGAAGAAGAGCACGACTTATCACCCACATAAGGATGGTAAATCGTAGTCTGGAGACCTACATGAGATGCTTAGAAGCCTAATTCGGCTTGGTGGTTGGCCTGGGTGAAGCTCTGGTATAATATGTCTGTCAATTTAACATTGCAAAGCCAAATATTTTGCTCTTTGACAGCCAGTCCTCGTACACATCGAGCACTTTCTCCAATTTGCCCTTGCAATCGCTGACTAATTCCATGTTGCCCCCTTGGCCACTTTGGGGAAAAACTACAAGTTGGAGGACAATTGTGTAAAGCAACGGGTTGTAGTTGTTGACTACTACTTCCAGCCATTGGTCCACCACTGCCCCCTTTTATGGACGAGACGCTCCTCCTCTCATTTGATATGAAGGACAACAGACTCCAATTGAGACACTTGCTGACCTCCTAGAGGATAGAGACGTCATACTGGATGATCTACGAATAAACGGGTTGTGGAATTTGAGGTAGGGAATTGGTGTTTTTTAAGCTTCAACCATAGGACAATGGAGTCTCGCCACCGCCCATTATGAGACGTTGGCAGCAGCAGCACAATTCTATGGCCCGTATCACATCCTTCATATGGTAGGCAAGGTGGCATATTGCCAAAACCTACCTCCTACTACCTCTATTTAAAGAAAATGAGGGGGTAATTAATATGCAGTCACATATCCCCTCATAACTCTCCAAAGAATTAGAATAGGTAGTTCAACCTCAGACGATCATTGATTTTCGGCCCAAATGGGTAGTAATTGTTCTGGGAAATTATGTACTCCCTCTATCCCATTTATAATGGCCCTTTTTCCTTTTTTGTTTGTCCCATTTGAAAGGACCTCTTTCCAAAAAAGAAAAAAAATATATTACTCCCTTCGTTCAATAGAAAGTGTTTTGTTTTCCTTTTTAGGCTATCCCTCTTAGAAAGTGTCCTCCACTTTCGTGTGTCGAAGACTAGGAAGACAAAACAAATAATGCCTCCTAGAATTATTTGTTCCCCGTATTTCTAATTCGTTCTATTACGCACTTATGCTAATCTCTATCCGAATTTTAGAGCATTAAAGTCTGGCAATAGTAACACAGTACTGTCAATTCAATTTGGCTAAAAAAACAACAATGTGTGGACCAAAATTAACAACCCAAAAGTCAAACAACACACACCATACAATACAAGTTTCTTAATCTTCGTGCCCCATAGAAAGAGGACACTTTCTATGGGACGGAGGGAGTACATTCTCTTATATTTTATTATTTCTCTCACCTACTTTATCATTCACTCTCTCACCATCTCACTCATCTTCTCTCTCTTACTTTATCACTTTACTTTCTTAATTCAAGTGTCGGAAAGCCAAGGGGACATTATCAATAGGACGGAAGGAGTATTAGTTAAGTATTTAAGATTAAAGTTAGGAATCCTCTTTAGTTTAGGGGATATGTTAGACTAAAGTGTTGTATATAATCTATGTAGTAACTCACAACAATATTGAGAAGAAATTCCCCAAAATTGAGATGGTATTAAAGGAGTCGAAACCCTAATTTTTTTTCTTGGCCTTTATTGCCATGATTTTATTTTGGTCTCCATAATCATTCTTGTCTTTAAGCAATATGTCCAGGTAGCGTGCAGATTAGGTGGAATTCACTATCTCAAACGATCCCAATTAGTCCAGGCCATCTTAAAAGAAAAGGGAAAATCAATCATCTCGGATACAGGACCAAAACTTGGAGATCCACAGTTTGAAGCATGGGATAAGGAAGATTCTATGATCATGCATGGTTATGGATTTCTATGATCTATGAAATAAGTGATACAATAATGTCCATGACTACTAAAAAAGACATTTGGGATGCAATTCAACATACGTATTCTAAAGCAAGAGATACAATCTAAGTGTATAAAGTGAAGGTTAAAACTATGACTGAAAAACAAGGAAGCAAAGCAGCCACTGAGTATGCCAATCAACTAAAATCATTGTCGCAAGAACTTGAATACTTGATCACTACATGGTGATTAAGACTCATTGTCCGGAAGATCCTACTTGGCCCGTCTCCTTGAGTAAAACTATCACATACTTCAGTTGGGATATAAAATCCCTTATATGGAATGAGCAACCTCAATTCCCACGAAATACTTCAATCTTCCCAAAGTCTTTATCTAAAATTCTCTAACCAAGTATCGACTCAGGATTTATTGCTCTCTTTCATCATTTTCCAAGTTAATATGATGGCATCCACATGTAAAAGCAGTTACTCTCCTTGAATTTGAGTGCTTCATAAATAATGTATAATCCCCTTGACTTTGTCTGCATTCCAAGGCAAACATAACTCTTGCAGATCTCCAAAACCATGCTTGAAGAGATTGTTTTAGGTCGTATAAAGCTTTCTTCAGCTTACACACAGCATAGTACCCACTTTCTGTCTGTAAGTAGGTCTAGACCGTGAAGGATAAGGTTGATGGGTTAATTGAGATGTATAAAGCAAGGTTGGTAGCCAAGGGACATACACAGACTTTGGTTATGAATCATGGTAGTTTGTCGTAAAAAATGCCAGTTGGAGCTATTTTTCCTAGCTGCTAACCTTGGTTATGAATCATGGTAGTTTGTCGTAAAAAATACTTTTTTGCACAGAAAATTCAAGGAGGTTTATATTGAGGTCCCAACTGATAGCAAACAAAAAGTAGGTACTAATCACGTGTAAGTTGAAAGCTCTATACAGTCTAAAACAATCTCTCAGGCATGGTTTGGAAGATTTGCAAGAGTTATGTTGAACATGGGATACAAATAATGTCCCGAACAATTTATCAAGCACTCAAATTAATGACATCGTTTTTACTAGAATTGATGAAAGAAAGCTATAAATCATGAGTAAGTGCTTGAAATGAGAATTCGAGATGAAGACTTTAAGAAGATTGAAGTATTGAAATGGGATTTTTTATATCCTATCCTAAGTATGTAACAAATTGTTAGGGATAGAGTCTATCGGCGAAGATCGAGGAGAGAATCGGATGTGGAAAAAGGCGAGACGTAGCCTCGTTGGTTAGCCGACGTGTATGGCGACGTGCATGCCATGCATGGCGTGATCGGCTGATTTATTTTAGTACTTATTTATATTAGGACTCTTATTATTAATTAGGACTTTTATTATTATTAGTGGTATAAGTAATTAATTAAGCCCATGCAAGAGGCTCGGCCGTGTGAGGCCTATTTATATCCCAGTTTTATTAGGAAAAGACTATCTAGGGTTTATTTGCTCAGATCGTGGGACGGCGCATCTTGCGCTTGGCCGGAAGCTTTAACTTTCGTGGGACTCGATTTCGAGTTGCTTTTTGATTTCGTAATTCAATTTCGTTTATCTATTACAAATTGTCTTTATAATCTCTTTACTCTAACAAATTGATCCGACCTGCCGGATGACAAATACGAGACAACAGATGGAATCGAGAATGGATGAGTTGGAGAAGGGATTGAAAGCTATGGACGTGCGTTTATCTGGGGAGTTGTTGACTATGAAGGATTCGTTGGCCTCAATTCATGATTTGCTGAAGGATTTGCTGGCGGAGAAGCACAAGTCGGGCGAGGGTTCCGACGGCGGGATGCCGTCGAACCCTAATCTGGAAGATCTTCAATCAGCGGAGGGACCAAATTCTGCCGGTCCTGAGGCGGAGGCTAGTTCGGCAGTCACCTCGTTCGGAGCGCCGCAGGTTTTGTTGCCGATTCCGACACGCGTGTGGGAGGATGTAAGTATGGATTTTATTGGGGGCTTACCCCGTTCGGGACATTTTTGTGGACTCCGCCATCCTTATACGGTGCGCTCCGTAGCCGAATTGTTTGTGAAGGAAGTAGTTAGATTGCATGGATTCCCAACGTCAATTGCTCTTGATCGAGGTCCAATTTTTTGTAGTGAGTTTTGGCGAGCGATGTTTAAAGTCGTGGGAACCGAGTTACGTATGAGCTCGGCTTACCATCCGGAGACGGATGGACAAACGGAGGTGGTGAATCCGTGTGTGGAGACATTCTTGCGCTGTTTTGCTTCGGAGAGGCCGAAGCAGTGGAGTCGATGGTTGGCTTCGGCGGAGTATTCTTATAATACCAATTTCCATTCCACCACGGGAATTTCTCCCTTCGAGGCGGTATATGGGCGACCGCCTCCCACCCTAGTCGGGTTTTTGCCTTCTGAAGTTCGAATTAAAGCCGTGGCTGATGATTTACTAGCTCGAGATGGAGTATTACGGCATTTGAAGGAACATATTGCACGTGCTCAAGATTACATGGTTAGGGCGGCAAACAAACATCGGCGTCAGGTTAGTTTCGAAGTGGGGCGAAAGGTTTTCTTGAAACTACGGCCGTACGGTCAAGTTTCGCTTTTTAAACGCAAGAACGCTAAATTGGCGGCTCGATATTATGGACCATTTACGGTGGAGCGTATCGGGGCCGTGGCGTATCGTTTACGATTGCCGGAGGGGTGCCGATTACACCCGGTTTTTCACGTATCGCTTCTTAAGGAGGCTCTCGGCGATCATACACTTGAAGATAAGCTACCGGAGGAGTTATGGGCGGTGGATCCGGAGTTTTATCCGGAGGGGATTTTGCGAGATCGATGGGTTTGGAAAGGAGATGATCCAGCAAGTGCAACTGAATGGGGATTCTCCATTAATTAAGAAAGAGGTCTCGGTGAGGCAACAGATGTAGGCCAGCAGTGGTTGGTGCGAATCAAGGCTATTGCGGATGCTTTGATCGAGCGCAATGTCGCTTTGAGGCATTTGAAAGCTCTCTTAGCACGAACCCAAGATTACATGGTACGCACAGCTAACAAGCTGCGAAGGGACATCCAGTTTTATGTCGGACAGCAGGTGTTCTTGAAGTTACGTTCGTATCGACAGAATTCCTTGTTCAAACGCAAGAATGCCAAATTGGCTACAAGGTATTATGGTATGTTTGTGGTGGAGGCAAGGATTGGCGTTGTGCCTTATCAATTTCATGTGTCTCTTCCTTAGGTTGCCTTGGGTGGGCATGCTTTGGAGGAATCCTTACCGTTACGAGATCGCTGGGTATGGCGTGGTGATGATCGCATTAGGGAATTTCTCGTGCAATGGCATGGCAAGGCAGAGGACGAGGCTGCATGAGTTGAAGAGGTTGAGTTCCGTAGTGAGTTTTCCGATTTCAACCTTGAGGACAAGGCTATTTGAAAGGTCGGAGGAATTGTTAGGGATGTGGGTTATTGGTGGCAGAATAAAGGGAAGGCGAAGGAGAATTTGCGTGAGAAACCAATAGAAGAGTGGGGCTGATTTGCATGGCAGGATCGTGGGCCTTAATGGGAATTATAATTAGTATCTAGTCTTGATGTCTTGTTTATTTTAGTATGTTAATACTTTACTAACCCAAGTATTATTTTAGGGTTTTTGAGTCTTTATTTATTTTTTTTTTTTTTTTTTTTGTTGACGAGGAACTCGCAGCCGCTACCTTTGGTGCGCACAGGGTAAACCTCGCTCCTGTGCAATAGCCTGTAAACCACACAGAAGAGTTAAGCCACCCTTAATGTGACAGGGTGACAGGCTCACACATAGCGTGTCCAGTGGGAATTGAACCCATGACCTATCGGTCCCGAGCCACCCACCTTCACCGCTATGCCATCCCAAGAGGACAATTTGAGTCTTTATTTATTATGTGTTTTGGAGTGTTAGTCTTGGTCTAGATTTGGTTTTTCGTTGGACACGGCGCTTGCGCTTGCGCTTGGGAGAGAAGATTTATCTTCTGGGAATCTTCTTCTTTATATTTCAATCGTTGGTTCGATTTATCATATGTTACATCTTCTTTACTCTAACAGAGAGTTGTCACTAAAAGTTCTGGTTCGTTGGACAGGTATGACCGTATGAGCAAGGAAGAAGCTAAATGGGAAGACTTTGATAAGCTCAATTAACATTTTTCAACTTTTCACCTCGAGGACAAGATGGATGGTTAGGGGGGAGGCAGGAAAGGCAACTTCAGGGGTTTTGAAATGGATCTGTGTTCTGAGCAGGAGGCTGCTAAGTGAAGAGAGGGAGAGTGGACGACATGGTTCTTCAAGTGGCAGCTTATGTTTGTTTGTCTTATCATTATTATTTAAGTTGTATGTTATACTTTCGTCTACATATAAGTTTTTATAAGGCCCAGGGTGGATTGTACGGAGAGGGATGGGAGTATATTTAGCTGGAAAACGTTGTAACCCAAAGGAACATTTTGGCTCTTGAGAGACCCTTTCTCTCAAAGGGAGGACTCTTTCCAGATTTTATTCAATCAATTCCAGTGATCCGGCATTCTCTGTCAATTTTTAATCCAGCCGAGTTGATGTAACTTATTAGTGAGTTCCGAGGTGGATTGTTTTGGCAAGTTGGTTGGTGGCTTTGATTTTGTATCTAAGATTTTAAACTAAAATTAAGTAGTCTCAAATAAACAAGTCCATAACAAAGAATAAAGAATGAATTATGCTTCAATTTTCTAATGGAAGGAAAAAGCATGGAAAGAACTTGGGATGAGTTTCTATATTTTAATGCTCTATTTGGCAGGCTAGTGTGTGGCAGGATTGATACTTTAAGTAAAATGTTTAAGGGATCGAACAACATGAGAAGCAGGTTTGAAGACAAAAGGCACATAACACATAAGAGTCATAAGGGAATGAATGACAAATTGAAAGAGAGGATACATGTGAAACAGAGACAAGAGAATGTCCAGTAACTCACTCTGTGAGGTGGGGTATTAGAAAACGTTGACATTACATGCCGGAGATCAGTGCGCTTTGTCATATCTAACTTTGCAGGCCATCTGCACATAATCAGAAAACAAATAAAAATAATTTTTGTTTGTCTTTTGCGCATGAACATTAAAGGCAAATTTCAAATCCTTACTCTGCAGGCTCAGCATTGGAATTTGAATAGTTGCAGATATCAGAGTCTGCTCTTTGTGCATGTATAGTACAGTAGAAGACACCACTTTTACTCAACATCCCTTGCCAGGGATAGAGTAGGGAAGACCTCATCTCCGCATTGGTAGCTAGAGATGGTGGAGGTGGAGAATTAGGAGGAGGAGGAAATACCGGAGGGTGGGAATGAGGTGGGGGTGGAGGAGGAGGCGGAGGCGTTGGGGGCAATGGAGGCTGCAACTGGGGGTGAGGAGGCAAAGGAGGACGAAAATCAGACTGAGAAAGTAATGTAGGATGCATGTTATTATTAGGTGGATGTGGCAGTAAAGATGATAATGGTGGAGGTACAACAGGAACAGAAAACATCTGATCAAATGGTGCTCTAGAACTTGCCTGTATTTGCGCCAGTGGGGTCACAGAGGCAGGTAAAAAGGGCGGACCTTGCATATTAGCATGAGCATTACCAGGCATTACAGCAGAATGAATTGAATTCGGAGGCAGATGGTGGCCCATCCCACGAGGATCCCATAAACTATTGGGAGGTGGATAAACAGGTCTATTGAATGTAGACGTTTGAGCAGGCTGTGGTGGTGGAATAGATGGCCCTGAAGTTTGTACGGAGGCAAAGCTTCCTCCAGGATGCATTCCACTTTCGGGTTTTCCATACATCCATGATTGTTCAGCTGCACCAGTTCTTCCAACTTCCATATTTCCTCCACCAGTCCATGTCGGCTGGAACACATGAGGAGGTTGCACTGTAGAGCCACAATTTTCTTGACTCATTCTTGGTGACCTAAGCTCCAGAGAAATGGCATCAGGTCTCACCAGAGGAGCAGGAACAGGTTTTGCACATTCAGCATGCATCATTACGTTAGGTGGACCTGTGTTGGAGGGAGGTTGATAATAATTACTATTTTCCTTGCGATGCCTCCGCAAATGAACTATTGAGATTGTGGCTTCTTCAGGTGAATCAAATTCCAACAACAATGCACCTTCAGTACTAAGATCAATGACCATACGAGGGCCCTTGAGGAGAACTTTCTTCACTTCATGTATCATCTCATCCTTTGCCCATATGCTTGGAACATTTCCAACATAAACATGACAGCTCGAACCAACAACCGTACCATTTATAGATCCTCTCGTTCCTAATCCTCCATCCAGAAACTTTACCCGAAGGCAGGCACCCCAAGGAGAACGTCCCCGCATAACTTCTCTAGCCTTTAATGCATCCATTATGTTTCTGTATTCAACAGTGGCAAAGCCCTTAAATGAAAAACATCGCAATTGATCTATAAAGCCAAACTTCTCAAACTGAAACCTTATATGCATTTCAGATACATCAGGACCTAAAGATCCCAGCCAGAGTTGTTTTGAAGCTGGAAATATATCCATCGCTGCTGGGTCTCCATCGGAGTACCATATTGCATGGTTTGGTGATGAATGAGGTGGAGGAGCAGTTTGCTTGGGAGACTCAAATGCAGAATTTGAAGCTCCGCTGGAGGATCTTAAAGTAGGAGCAGGAAGTTCCATATTAGGATTTGGACTCCTCTCTATCTGGGAAGAATGGAACCGATTACTGAATGAATTACTTCTTAAATCCCTTGGTGTTCTTGCTCTAGGTGAGAAAGATTGTCGGTTCAACAATTCCCTTGGCATATACATTCTACCACCGGTCATGTCAACAGGGTCCCCATAATTATAATCCATTGACTTTGATTCTCCAGTGAAAGGATCTATTCCTGCATTGACTGTTGTGCTTCCCCTTTTCAGATGGTTCCCTGAATGCTTATCAGGATAATCTCTCCCTGAAACTACAGGAGATCCTTGTTGATTGCATGTTCTAGATACTGGGCAATGATTCATAAATTTAGATGAACTAGCGCCACCCTCAACGCTATTTACTTGACTGTCTTCTGCTTTTACTAGCTGTCCGAAAGATTCAAAAACTCCTTCTAGAACAGCAGTAATATCAGAAACAACTTCAGAGGAAGCAGAATCACAAAGCATTCTGTACCTTGAAAAAATCAAACTTCTGAGTGACATATCTTTACTAAGAACCTGCAAATCACAACATGACAAATTCACCCACCAAAACAATAATTAATAGTGAGAAGACAAAATAGACCAACTTCCATATAAGTGTGTTCAAAAGATGCATGTACAATTATAAAAGATAGATGCACGTTCTTCTTTCCGAATCCAACAACAGTAGTTTTCCAAGTACGCAACAATAGACACATTCTACTCAAAGTATGAGAAACAATATTCTTCGTACCACGGGTTTTTAGCATAAATATAATCTTGCAAATATTCAACCCATTTAACATGCTTTTCTCTCAATTTCTTTTGTTCATTAATAAATCGTAATCACTCCAGAAAGCAAACTCTTTAGGAAACAGATAATCTCCAGTGTTCCAAACAACTAATTAAAGCATAAAACTCTCTCATAGGTTCCATATTTGACTCTCTCTAGAATCCTTTAGTTTTTCACTAGAGAACAGGATGATTATCTTGAAATAAGACACCACCTAAACCTACCGGCTACCCCTGAAGCATCACAAGCAACTTCAAAAACTTGGCGAAAAGTTTGACGCAGAACAGGGTTTCAATCATCATTTTCTAATCAAAACAAACACTTCTTCACAACCTTTAGACAAAGTAAATGCACCTTTACGAAGACAATTAGTAAAATAGAGACACAATGGAACTAAAATTCCTAATGAATCACTAGTAGGAAGTAGCCAAACCAATAAAAGTACGAACTTCAGACACACTTTTAGGATCAGACCAATTAGAAATTACTTTCACCTATTTAGGATCAGCAGAAACACCTTCAGAAGAAATGCTTCCGACTGCTAAGAAATTACTTTCACCAATTAGAAAGCCAAGAAAATATCACTGTAGATTTCAGAAAAGAACACTTAGCAAAATTCACAAATAATTTCTGACTGCTAAGGACTTCAAACACCATTCTAAGATGCTTCAAATGATCATCTCTAGATGCACCATAAATCAAATATCACCAAAGTAAACAATCAAAATCTTCCAAAGTATGAGTGCTAGGAACATTAGTTAAACCAAAAGGCATGACTAACCATTCAAACAAACCATCGGGAATTTTGGAAGCGGTTTTCGTTTCATCTCCAGGTCTAATTCTCAATTGGTAGTAGCCTGTCCTAAGATCATTTTAAAAAAAAAAAAAAACCAATTTGACCCTGCTAATTGATCCAATATATCATCAAACCTAGGAATAGGAAACAGTGATCTTATTAATGTCTCTACTATCAATGCACATTCTACTCATCTTTCTTTGGAGTCAGAAGAGCAGGGACATCACAAGGACTTAAACTTTGAGTTATAAATCCTCTACCTAAAAGACCTTCAACTTGCCTATTCAATTCTTCACGTTCTATTGGGTTCATTCTGTAATGAGGTAAATTAGGCAAAGGAGACCGTGGAACCAAACCAATAGCATGTTAAACATGAGTGGTAACTCAGCAGGTAACTCATCAGGTGGTGCAATACCTTTAAAATCATCAAGAAGCCTTTTAAAATCAGAAGATATAACACAAGTAGAGGAAATTCGAATTGAACCTACATGATAAACATGAGTGGTAGCATGTTAAACATGAGTGGTAACTCAGCAGGTAACTCATCAGGTGTGATACCTTTAAAATCATCAAGAAGCCTTTTAAATCGGAAGATATAACACAAGTAGGAGGAAATTCGAATTGACCCTTAGGACAAGAGCAAGCAACATATTAGAATTAACTCCTTCCTTTATACATTTGACTCCTGACAGCAGATGCAACTTCTTACTTGGATTTTGAGTTTTAGACTTGGCAAGTTTATACGACTTAGACTTGTGAGTATTCAATGTGGGCCTATCAGGAATCAGTCTAATGTTTCTACCATTATGACTAAAACATAAACTTTTTGCTAAAATTAGTAGCATTTTCGTCATAGATTCAAGGACGACCAAGCAGAATATGAGGCAGATCCATCAGTCACATCACACCAAATACCTTCACAATATGCACCTAGTTACAAAGGAACTCGGCGCTTTTCATTAACAGATAAGAAAGTTTTATCAACCCATACAACTATAACAGAGGAGAATAAGATTCAGGCTTCAAGTTTAAAGTTTAAGAGAGAACAACAGAAGTAGAAATCAGATTCATAGAACTACCACTATCAACTACTAGACTTAAAATTTTATAAACACATTTAACTCTAGTTTAAAAAACAGTAGTACGTTTCCATGCATCTTGATCATAAGAGGAAGCGGAAATACACGCATTACATGAATGTTATCTCTCACTCACTCTCATCCTCCTCTCCCACTCACAGAAGCAGGTTGACCATCCATAGGATCTACAATATCCTCTAAGCAATCAATATCATCTAGGGTAGACTTCCCTACATGAAATGTACGATGTGGACAGCGATGAGCTCTGTGCCGGGGTTTATTACACCTATGACGCGCTATGGGATCAGAAGAAAAGGCAGAGGGCTTAACTGAAGGAGACGTAAGGACGATTAAGAACTTCCCTTGCTAGTATAAGATGAAGTGATGAACGACCAGATTGAATGTCATTCTTAAGCAAAGAGTTACTAAAATTCAATGCAGTTGTTAGATTTAAAGTTTCAGTTAGTGTTCCACCCAGACAATCCTTTGATCATGTTCCGAGAGGAGTGACCTTGAGAACATTACTAATAGTCCGATACTATGGACTATGGAGCTATTCCAAGTATCATAAAGCAATAATAGCATTCGCTTGTAGCAATTATCTAACATAAGAATGCATAAGAAGAACAACAATCCTACGGAGACATATTTTAATATTTGTAGTTCATGAAACAGAATTAGCAAGTTCTATAACAACATATTGTGCCAGTACATTATATAACAGAACTAGAAGGTCCATCTTATAATCTATTGAAGACTTCAGTAATTTAAGGTTGAGACAATTACCAGTGCCAATAAGCAGTTCTTTAATAAGCCCAGAGAACAATTTAGCAAAGAATTTTCCTTCGATAACCGGCAATCATTAGCAGGATTCTTCTCTGGACATTTTATTCTGTTGGATGATTCATCACCATTTCGCTCATCCAGGGTTTGAAGGCCAACAAAATCCAGTTCTGTTGTTAACAGATGAAGAAGGTATTTTCCCTTCTGAATTCCCCCCATTGCCGTGGACTCAAAGAGTTCAAAGCACGCAACAAGAGAATATTTAGGGAAACCAAACAAAATCGACAGAAAGCATAGTCCCCGAAGTTTAGATAACTTCAGTAACATGGGACTATGTTCCTCCAAAAACTCACGCGTGAGATCAGAAAGGGATTCTTCAACATCATATATTTTCAAGAATCTTTGGTCAATGATATCAAAGATATTCTTTCCCTCAAAAGCGGACAGAAAAAATGTAAAAACATCTTGAAAAACAGCAGAACATATCCCTAGAATAGATTCTGAATTTAGGTTGTCAGTAGCAGCAGCCCGACATACATCAAGCAGGCCTAATATGCAGGACTTAGCGGTCTCAAAAGCTATACCATCAATGTCTTCTCCCCTTCTAATCACGGTGATGCACTGGTTATGCATATGTGTGAGAGCGTTCCCCGCAGCTTCAAGTGCAGCAGGGCAAAATGATGCATAACGTGGTATATACTCTGCCACAAGACGTTGTACACGTGCACCTCCTGCATCAAAATAAAGCGATAGAAGTATTGGCTTCACAAAAAGCAATGACAATACTTTAACAATGCACTAGAATAGTTTAGATGATTCAAGTATAATCTTGGAAAACAAAATATCAAGCTTGTAAATAAGAGATTATTAAATGGTGTTTAATGAGAAACAAAAATCATATACCGTGAGCAAAGAAAAGACAAATCTTCATATTACTCAAATGCTTTCTGTCAACATCTAACCAGGCACATTAAAAGGCTCTATATAAGCACTATCATTCATTTTGGTACCAAGTAATGCGTGCGGCGAACAGTTCGATTTTATTCAGTAGAATCTTTCTCAAGGTCTATCTGAGTTGCCAACTGTTAGAGACAAGGTTTATCGACGGAGGTCAAAGAGGAGCGAGAGAGAAGAAAACTTGAGGAATAGAGCAATGGGAGCCGAGGCCGACGACGGTTGCATGGCAGGAAACGTGGGCGAGGCATGCATAAGTGGAAGTAATTAGACTTAGTAGATTAATTATGTTTTCTTTAAGTATGGTTTGTTATTTATTTAATAAAGCCCATGAACGGGTTCGGCCACATGAGGCCCGGTAGTTATTAGTCTATTTATATTGGAATTGGGGGATGACTAAGGTATCGAGGTTTTTGAGTATTAGCCGCGATCAATTCGGCGTGATTATACGCTTGGGACGAAGTTCATACTTTCGTTAGGACTCCTTGGAGTTGTTCTTGATTTCGCATTTCAATTCAATTTTTGATATTATATTCATGTTGGAATTCCCTTTACTCTAACAAATTGGTCCGACCTGCCGGATGACAAACACGAGACAACAACAGATGGAAACACGGATCGAGGAGTTGGAGAAGGGATTGAAGGCCATGGATTCGCGTTTGACGGGTGAATTGACAACTATGAAGAACTCGATGGCTTCGATCCATGACCTACTACAGAATTTAGTTAACGATAAGAAGGGGACGGGCGACGGCGAAACCAGTGGGGCATCCCCGAATCACGGGGCCCCTCCGAATCCGAACATAAACCCTAATCTTGATGATCAGGGTTCGGCCGAAGGACCGAAGGTTGACCGGACCTCGAGTGCAACTAGTTCAGCTGAAGCGGTGGTCGGCAAACCACAAGTTACATTACCATCGTTTGATGGGAATGGCGCCGAAGGGTGGTTGACGCGAGTCAAACAATACTTTCAACTTCAAAATACCCCGGAGACTAACCGGTTGGATGTGGCGCTTGTAGCAATGGAAGGCGATGCCTTGCCATGGTTTCAGTGGGTCCGGGCAACTAGTCCGGACATGAGTTGGTCCGGATTTAAATTGGAGATGGTTCGGATGTTTGGCGCCAACCCGCTCGCTAATCCGTTTGAAACCCTAGTTCAAACACGCCAAACTCACTCTGTAAGTGAATACGTTACGGTGTTTATAGCTCGCATGGTACATGTTCCGGGATTGGACGAGAAATACTGTCTTGGTTTGTTTCTTAATGGGTTGCGCGATGAGATTCGACTAAAAATCCGGTCACGCGATGCTCGTACGCTGTCGGATACAATACACTTGGCGAAGGAGATTGAACAGGAGGTTAAGATTTTAGGAGGATTCGGCAACACATCGGCCGGAGGAATGCAGCGATCGAATTTCATACCGTCAATATCTGGATCACAGATGTCGCATAATTTGTCGCAGTCATCACACTATCGAGGAATCCAGCGCAATAATGGGTTCCAGGAGAAAGCGAAGGACTCCACGTCCTCCTTAGGGTCGACGGCGAGAACCGGTGGTATCGGCAGAAATCGGCCAGTCAAGCAGATAACACAACGAGAATATGCCGCTAAACGAGCCGCGGGAAAATGCTTTCGTTGCGATGAGAAGTGGTCGCCTTCTCACAGATGTGCCGATAAAAATCTACAGGTAATTATGATTTCTGATACGGAGGAAGGTGGAGCCGAGGACAGTGAACTATTTCACGAGTTGGAGACAACGGGGCAAGAGCAGGGTTCGGATGAGGAACGGGAACAACCGGAAGCCAATTCTATGATATTAACCAAATTGGCCGCACAAGGGTTTGATGGGCCCCAAACCATGAAGATGACGGGCTCCTTAGCCGGACGACAGGTATGTGTAATGATTGACAGTGGAGCGAGCTCAGGTAGTTGCGGCACTGCAGTTGGAAGCGGCATCTACGAGCCGATCGGCCGTTCGGTTAGGGGACGGCCGCCGATCGAGCATTTTAGGGTTGTGTTCAGACGTGCGTTTGTTGCTCCAGGATCGAGAATTTGTGTTGGATTGCTATGTGTTCGGGTGGGCGGAGTTGACATTGTGTTAGGGGTTTCGTGGTTGCGGACATTAGGAGATGTGCGGGCCAACTGGGAGCACATGACTATGAAATTTACACATAACGGCGAATCCGTGATGTTAAGGGGTAATTCATCCTTGGTTCGACGCGAAGCCACCATGCAACAACTTGCGAAAATTGGCGAAGAAGGAGACCGTTGGTCGCTTTGGGTCGGGCGTGCGACGTCACCGGTTCGTAGGGGATTCGGAAGTTGGCAAAGCAAGCCGTCGAAGCTCGAAGGTGTAGATCTTAAGATACAAATGGAGGCCGAATTTCCTAAAGTCATGTTACCACCGCAAGGGTTTCCTCCTCATCGTGGAGTGGATCATCATATCCCGTTAAAATCAGGAGCATCGCCGGTTTCGGTTCGCCCGTATCGATATAGCCATTCGGCCCAAGGATGAGATGGAGAAGTTGGTACGAGGAGATGCTTGATGCGGGTATTATTCGGCCCGGTTCGAGCCCTTACTCTAGTCCGGTTCTATTAGTCCGCAAGAAGGATGGGAGGCTGGCGTTTTTGTGTCGATTATAGACAATTGAATAAGCATACAATTCCGAGATAAGTATCCGATTCCCGTAATTCGGGAAATGTTAGATGAATTGAATGGAGCTAAATGGTTTTCGAAGTTGGATTTGAGATCGGGTATCATCAAATTCGGATTGCACCCGCGGATGTTTCGAAGACGGCTTTTCGTACTCATTCGGGCCATTACGAGTTCCTAGTTATGCCCTTCGGATTAACTAATGCGCCGGCCACATTTCAATCAGCAATGAACGATCTATTAAGAGCTCATTTGCGTAAGTTCGTACTAGTTTTCTTTGACGATATTCTTGTGTATAGCAGGGACTTGAAGACGCATATGGATCATTTACGAACGGTGATGACTTTGCTGGAGAAGGGCTCTTATGTAGTCAACCCAAAAAAATACGCATGGGGCCAAACCGAGGTGGAATATTTAGGGCATATCGTGTCGGCGCAAGGGGTGCAAATGGATCCGAGTAAAATTATGGCAATTTTGCGTTGGCCAATTCCGAGTACAATTCGCGGCGTGCGCGGCTTCCTAGGGTTGACGGGTTATTACCGTCATTTTATTCGAAACTATGGTCAAATGGCGAGAAGGTTAACTGAACTTTTAAAAAAAGATAAACTCTCAAATTTTGTTTGGACGAATGAAGCTAACACTGCTTTTCAGGCTTTGCGAGAGGCGATGACTACGGCACCGGTATTGGCCACGCCGGATTTTTCAAAGGCTTTTGTAGTGGAGTGTGATGCATCGAGCCGAGGGTTGGGGGCGGTTTTAATGCAAGGTGGCCGCCCATTGGCTTTTTTAGCAAGGCCGTCTCGGATCGTAGCTTGGCGAAATCGGCGTATGAGCTCGAACTAATGGCGCTCGTTTCCGCGGTGCAGCATTGGCGTCCCTATTTGGTGGGGCGTCATTTTACGGTACGGACCGACCAACGGAGCCTTCGGTTTCTTCTTAATCAGTCCGTGTCGACCCCGGCTCAACATTATTGGGTCGCGAAATTGTTGGGGTATGATTTCGATATTGAATATAAGCCGGGCGTAGCCAATAAAGTGGCCGACGCTTTGTCAAGACGTTTTGAAGATGAAGTGGAATGTGCTGCCATCACATTGCCGGTTTGGCTAGGATGGACCCTTGTTGCTGACGAGGTGAAGAAAGATAAGGAAATGGGTGCAATTTACAAAGTTGTCGCCGGCGGGTCTACGGCATTCACACACTTTCGAATTATTAATGGCGTCTTATACTACAAAGGAAGGCTAGTGATTGCTAAGCACTCTTCGTTTATCCCACGATTGCTCACGAAGTTTCATGCCACGCCTCAAGGTGGTCACGCCGGCGCCTACCGAACTTATCATCGCATAGCTCTTAGTGTTTATTGGCCAGGAATGATGAAGGATGTTACGAAGTTTGTGTCGGAATGCTTAGTATGTCAGCGGCATAAATACGAAACCCGCTCGCCGGCGGGACTTCTACAAGCATTGCCAATTCCAAACCGAGTATGGGAAGACGTAAGCATGGATTTCATCGGTGGGTTGCCGCGGTCAGGTGAGTTTGATTGTGTTATGGTTGTAGTGGACAGATTATCTAAATACGCTCATTTTTGCGGGCTTAAACATCCGTATACTGCAAAATCGGTCGCCGAGTTGTTTGTGAAGGAAATTGTGCGGCTTCATGGATTTCCAACATCCATTGTCCTTGATCGTGACCCGATATTTTGTAGCGAATTTTGGCGGGCTATGTTCAAAGCCGTAGGAACTAAATTACGCATGAGCTCGGCGTACCATCCGGAGACCGATGGACAAACGGAAGTAGTTAATCGCTGCGTTGAAACGTTTTTACGGTGTTTTGCATCTGAGCGACCTAAACAATGGAGTAGGTGGTTGGCGTGGGCAGAATATTCGTATAACACTAATTTTCACTCAACCACGGGTATCTCGCCGTTCGAAGTTGTTTACGACCGACCACCGCCCACTATTATGAGCTTTCTACCTTCGGAGGTTCGTGTGAAAGCGGTCGCCGATGAACTGCAAGCCCGCGATGGAGCTCTTCGTCATCTGAAGGAGCACATCGGCCGTGCTCAGGATTACATGGTTCGTGGAGCTAATAAACGTCGGAGGGAGGTGGAGTTTGAAGTAGGGCAAAAAGTTTTTTTGAAACTAAGACCGTATAGCCAGAAATCTCTCTTCAAACGTAAAAATGCTAAGTTGGCGGCGCGTTTTTATGGTCCCTTCATGGTCGAGGAGCGCATTGGTGCGGTGGCGTATCGAGTGCGATTACCGGATGGGTGTCACTTGCATCCGGTATTCCATGTGTCTCTTCTCAAAGCGGCGATCGGCTCACATAATTTAGAGGATAATTGCCGACCGAATTATGGACGGTGAATCCGGAATTTTATCCGGAATAGGTGCTGCGAGACCGTTGGGTTTGGCGAGGCGACGATCGAATCCCTGAAGTTCTCGTACAATGGCGCGATAAGTCCGAAGACGATGCAACGTGGATCGACGTGGCGGATCTATCGAGTCAATTTCCGGAATTCAGCCTTGAGGACAAGGCTGTTTGGAAGGGCGGTGGAATTGTTAGAGACAAGGTTTATCGACGGAGGTCAAAGAGGAGCGAGAGAGAAGAAAACTTGAGGAATAGAGCAATGGGAGCCGAGGCCGACGACGGTTGCATGGCAGGAAACGTGGGCGAGGCATGCATAAGTGGAAGTAATTAGACTTAGTAGATTAATTATGTTTTCTTTAAGTATGGTTTGTTATTTATTTAATAAAGCCCATGAACGGGTTCGGCCACATGAGGCCCGGTAGTTATTAGTCTATTTATATTGGAATTGGAGGATGACTAAGGTATCGAGGTTTTTGAGTATTAGCCGCGATCAATTCGGCGTGATTATACGCTTGGGACGAAGTTCATACTTTCGTTAGGACTCCTTGGAGTTGTTCTTGATTTCGCAATTCAATTCAGTTTTTGATATTATATTCATGTTGGAATTCCCTTTACTCTAACACCAACTATCTTTATTCATGTTGTCAAAGTATGCCACTTGATATGTGTGCACCAGCAAGTCCCCAAGCTAAGCAAATGTTGTTAATTACTGAGTGGCAGAAGTGAGTAGTTATTTACAAAGCTGCCAATTAGGTCGGTTACTTGACCGAAACGAACCAAAAGATTTTGGTTAGATATTCAGTTTATCTCTTTTATAACTTTCAATAATAGGTTTTTTCGGTTTAACCATTTGATTAACGGAACCGAATTTCTTTTAATATTTTAAGAAAAAATCAGTTTCATAGTATAATATTTATATTTAAAAAAGAAATTCAAAAGCTTTTTATCTTCTCTTCCCTTACAAAGTTACAATGATCTTTCCATTCCAATATCCCATCTCTTTCAATCCAACTTACAATTTTCAAAAACCTATCTATGACTCCGAGTTTTGTTCGTAAACTTTCTTGTGGAGAAGCTGGCCATAAAAGACGTACAATTCTTTGAGAGTCTTTAATATTATGTACTCCCTCCGTCCCACCCATCTTGACGCGTATTCCTTTTCGGGACGTCCCACCCATCTTGACGTGTTTCCAAAAAAGGAAATAATTATCCTCCTACTTTTTAATTTCTCTCTCCTACTTTTTCATAATTTTTCATTTCTCTCTCCTATTTTTTATTTCTCTCTCCTACTTTATCTCTTTCTCACACTTTATCATCCATTTTCTTAATTCCCGTGCCGAAAAGAAATGTGTCAAGATGAGTGGGACGGAGGGAGTATTACATTATTTGATATGGTCTGAACATTCTAACTATAAGTAGTTTGTAGAAGCACTTAAGCTACTAGGTTTGAATACCTCGGCATTATAGAGGTAGAAACTATGCAGTCTCAGAGAGGTAGGAATAAAATAAGAATAGAAAATACAAATGTATGGTCGTGTGGAGCATCATAATTTATTTTAAATCATATCTGACTTCTTAAGGTAACATACTTAATGCTTGGATGACAATCTTGTTCTGTTTCTCTCACTATCTCTCTCGCTTTTTTCGGACTGGAGAGGAGGCGAGAGGGAAGGGGAATTTGGATGAGTTAGGTATTTCTATCTTAGTGTTTGGCGGATGCATTCCGTACAGAGTATATCATCTTTGGCGTCCAATTTTGAACTGCCTCTGTATTGCTACTTAGTTTATCTTTGTATGATTAAGTATGAACTCTAACTGAGAATAGATTAACTGGCTATTGAAAAGGTATGCTGCTCTTGATCAGTACATGAAAATATGTATAGACATTTTCCTTGTAGAGACCTGCTTGGCATCTAACAAAAGAACCAAATGTATTATGCTAAAAATTGTGCAAATACGTGTCTACCCACCTCATCTTACGTTACTAAGTGATTGGGTATCTTTAGAGTTTTGATTCATGTTGTGTGCTAACTACTTGTTTTTACTTTGTCTTTTGACATTATGACAGAAACTGGTGATATGGCTGAAAATGAGTTGTAGGAGGTGGATGTACAAATTGATGAACAAAACATATAAACTCACAATATTGATGGAGGAAGTGATGGACAAAAAAAGCTTGATATTTTTGTTGATGATAAAAGTGGAAGAGAACACACAAAATGCAAACACTGTGGTCATGATTGGCTACTGATTTTTCAAGGAATAGCACTTCTAGCATGTTTAATCATCTAACGGGGTGTAAAAAACATCCAGATAGGTTGAATGACAACCTTCCTATTACTAGATTTCTTAAGAATACAAATCCTCATACTTCTAATCATATGGTCCAAAGTATGACCCTGTTAGGAAAGCACTTGCAAGAATGATTATTGGAAAAATTGCTCTTTAGATTTATGGATAATGAAGGGTTTAGATACTTCATGAGTGTTAGGTTGTGTTGGGATGAAATTCAATATCATAAGATTTGAAGATCTCAAAACCCCTAGCTGAATGATGAGTCTTCGATAATGTAATAGCTTAGTTGAGTTCAGCGAACTAAGTAGATTGAGTTCAGTAGTTGGTGCATTCAGTAGAAGATCCGCCACTCAGTATCGATGAAGTCAGTTGGATAAGCTATAACCAACTAAAACTGCAAAGGAATTCGAGCCACGAATTCTCAGAATCATGAGAATGGAAGTACGAGACAATTCAGTTAAAGGTCCGAGGATTTAGAGGAAGTAAACTCACCGTACACATGGAGTTTGAACAAGCCTCACCTACTCTCATAACTTCGACCAATGAGGAGCCGTCAGCACTCTACCTGCTCTGCCATAAAACTGTTCCTAGACTGAAAAAGAGAAAATCTCTACAGCGATATTCAAAATCGATATGGTCATATTCTTTGTCTTATTCGACACGTTTCTAGACTCTCTCCAACGGACCTATTCATGAATCGAAGACTATAAATAGAGAAGAGTCTTCAGAAAGACATCAACAAGGGAACCAAGCATTCAAGCGAACATACTCTAGCGAACTCAAAGTCAAACATAGCAAAGAACTTGCTTATTTGAAAGATCATTTAGTTCCCCTTCTCTAACCTAAGCATGCTTATTGTAATATCATTAGCTTATAAACCTCGAAGGAGTTCATCTTTATGAACTGTTCTTATGGCAAGAACTCCTTCATAGTTAGAGAAACTCAAACCTTCACGGTTGGATTGTAAAGTCACTACGACTATAAGTAGATTTTTGTCCAGCGTACAGATTAACTGAGACTTGCTCAGCATAAGCAAACAAGAACATATCTGTCTAGTGAACATATCGACTGAGACTTGCTCAGTATAAGCTAATCAAGAACTCCTGTTTTGTATCCGAACCACTTTAAAAATTGTTTGTGTTGATTTACTGTTGCATTGATAACTGTTCATCAATGCATAAAACTGACTTTAAATCAAACAACATAAAACGGGTTTTCAACTGAGACAAATATATTTTGGGTATACACTTCCGCACACAATTTCCGTTAC
Source organism: Lavandula angustifolia (assembly GCA_028984105.1). Classification (NCBI taxonomy): domain Eukaryota; kingdom Viridiplantae; phylum Streptophyta; class Magnoliopsida; order Lamiales; family Lamiaceae; genus Lavandula; species Lavandula angustifolia. Next base: position 15,754,782 of record CM054806.1, on the reverse strand, counting down.
TAAACTACTGTTCACTGACAAAGTTAGTAGACTGTACTAAGTAGAGGAACTCTCTGCCCACGCGATCCAAAAATTTTATTTGGCCAACTGACTAGTTCAGTAGACTAATTTAGTAGCAACACTCAGCTAAGCTAACTTTCGCGTTCTAAATGGTGTATTAACCCTTCCGCACACAATTTCCGATACTAAACTACTGTTCACTGACAAAGTTAGTAGACTGTACTCAGTAGAGGAACTCTCTGCCCACGCGATCCAGAAATTTTATTTGGCCAACTGATTATTTCAGTAGACTAATTTAGTAGCAACACTCAGCTAAGCTAACTTTCGCGTTCTGAATGGTGTATTAACCCCCCCCTCCCTTTACACCTGAGGCAAACCAACAGGTTGCTTCAATTTCCAGTTCCATGATATGGTACAATTACTAATGAATGTTTAAGATTGTATTATGATGAAAAGAAAAGATGATGAGGTCTTTAAAGAATCTGCCGGCAAGTTTGTTTAACCACTAATACTTAAACTTCCAGCCAAAGTATTGCTTACATGTGTTTGAGCTCACTCTGTTGATGATGAATGGAGGTTGCATAAAATCATTTAGAAATTTCCGTCATGCGATAGTCATAAAGGTAAAGAGATGGGCCTACAAATTGAAAAATGTTCGTTTGATTGGGGGATTGAAACTGTATTTACCATTACTATGGATAATGCTTGTTTTAATGATACCATTGAAGCTTATTCCGAAAAAAATAAAATTGAAAAAAATAAAAAATCCTGGAGGAAATCAATATGTTATGAAAAGTATCTACAGACGAGATGCATTCCTCAAATTGTTAATTTCGTCGTAAAAGATGGCTTGAAAGAGATAAACAAATTTGTTGAATGGGGTCAAACATTGGTGAGATATATCCGGAGTCGATTGTCATTAGACTTTGAACAGGTGAAAGATGATATGGTGGATAATATTTTTCTATTGGTTTAACAAAACATAAATTATGATAGTTTGTTTTCTCTTTCTTTTTGTAGGATACTAGAAGCTTCATAGAAGATATGCAAGAATCAGCATTTTGATAACTTCTTTAAGATATCCATGTTATCCTAAAATCTTTTTGTTGAATGATCTGTCATATTTGATGTTCTAAGGAAGTGTAGGTCTCTTATGATAAAACATGAAGTGAGAATCAAAGATATTGAAGTTTTAGTAATGGAATCGCCTTCTTTTCTTTAATACTCTTAGTTTTTGTCGATTAGTTTTAATTCAAGGCTAATCCCCATGATGAAACCATGTAGGAAGTTTTGTTACTTAAAATTACTTGTCTTTCTTATCAGAGGAGATTATATTATATTAATCATCATTTCCATCACATATGCCACGTCAAGTGAAACCGTATAATTTAGGAACTTAAAACATGAATATGTAGGAACTTAACAAAAAAAAATATCCTTTTTTTCTCCATAAAGTTTTTGTTTCGGCCGAATTGACCCCTTGTTATTTGTTAAGAGAAGTAGGTAGTTTATTTGTGAGGAGAAGTGAGTCATTTGTCTTATCATGCAAGTGGTTCAGCTAGTTAGCGGGTGTAGTTCTACTTCTATTTAAAGCCACAAAGTGTTCATTTGTAACCAATCAATAATGAAAATAGTTATTAGAAACATTGTTTCTGAGTAACAGTCTCTTTATTGAGCTTTGAGACTAGAGTACTTTCATCAATCTGAGCTATATATACATATAATATATCTATAACATAATTCCCAACACCAAGGCCCCGTTTGGGAAAATAAATTAATTAAGAACTTATGACAAAAGAATTTATTTTATAAGGACTTATGAGGAAGATCTTAAATTTAATAAGTTAATCGTGTTTGGATACATGTAATAATAATGACTTATATAGATAAAAATAAATAAAATTAACAAAAACGTAATTTTTGGGATTTGATATGGGAACCTCCTTAAATGTTACTTATAAGTTGTCATAAGTTAATAATATTAACTTATGAAAATAAGTTAAAAGTAACTCATTATTCAGAATAAGTTATTTCGATAAATTATTCCAAATGCGCGTAAAATAACTTATTATTTAGAATAAGTTGAAATAAATTGTTTATAAGCTCTTCCAAACGGGGCCCAAGTTCATCCGATTAGGTCCCATAACATGATCCAACTTTTGGATTCATATCACCAATCTTCTAAAGCCCACCAACAAGATAGATTCGCTTAATTCATACTAATTACTATTAGGAAGCACCCTAAGAACACAAGATCAATCAACTATATCAACAGTTAAACAGTGTAGAACCAGATGCTAAGTGTTGTACAACTTATCAAACTTATTGAGAAATGTAAAACACTTAGAATATCTAGGAGATTGCTTCAATTGCGAACTAAGTAAGAAACGATATCTGCAGCTCAATCCTATCCGTTAATTTCTCAAACAACATAATTAAATGGAGAAACTATTAATCATAAACCCTAAAAAGCATTAGATTTTTTACCCTAAATTTTATGCTCGAGAGTAAACATGAATAAGACAACAGTACGCATTCATATAGCTTCAGTATTAATATAACCTCAAAAAACTAATCTGGAAACTAAACCAAATGGAAGCATGAAAAACTGAAATACCAACCTCCAGAGGCGTTGATCAGAGAGAGATAAGCTTCTTCCAATTCCGGCTTAAAATGCTTGTCCCGCTGACCGATGCACAACTTAATTTTCTTATAGCACTCAAAAACACTTCGGATTTCTTCTTGGCTCCTCTGCCTCCGAACGATTTCTTCCTGAGACAAAGGCGGCGGTGTTGGTGGCCGTGGAGGTTGTCCCGGTGGTTCTTGTGCTTGGCTAGGCGGTTCTGGTGGTCGAAGCGGAGACGATGGCGGTGGGTCATACAATTTTCTCTTTTTCAGCGGCTGCTCTGCCGCGGCCATGGCGCTCACGGAGAGAAATCCCCTGTAACGCGATACAATATTTAGTTGTCGGAGCTTCAGGTAGTGTGAATCTAATTTTCATTATTTATTTAATTTCAATTTGCAAAAAAACAAACCAATTTGGATTTATTTAACAAAAAACTGAAATCAATTTTTCGTATAAAAATTGTAGTGAGATTTCGAAAATACTAACTATTTAAAAAACGTTTAAAGAATTTGCCAGATATTCTCTCTTATCAAATTGGCCCAATAAGCCTAGTTTAGAACACTCGGGCCATGATAAATGGGTCAAGACTGGTAATGCAATTAATTTAGAAAACAAAATTGTTTATCATATCAAGATAAATAATCATTGAAGTTTTCATGATTCTTTTGTACTACATCTCCATTCTTTTCTTTTCATAAAGACGGAAAATTTCAAGCTGCGCATTGTATAATCTTTTGCCCCAACATAGTCATTCGTATTAATCTCCAAATGATTTTATACCAATTATGAGCATAGAAAGATTGGGAATGAGTCTTTTAGGAAGTCTTCTTAATATAGGAATCAGGAAGCAATCTACACCATTTATTTTATCATTGAATGGCTTTGATTAAATGTGCTCTGAAATATTGTTAAGTATTATCCTTATCTATTTTATGCATTTTGGCAAAAATATAAAGTTGCAATAGTACATCAAATTGTGTGTAAATCATAACCACAAGATATTGATATTTTAGGAAATGAGACAAGATTTCTGGGATAATAAAAAAATGAAAATAAGACAAGATATATGGAACAAAGAGAGTATAACTATTATGAATACTTCGTACTTTCAATATAAGGTCTCACTTCTTACCAGAAACAATTTATCTTAAAGTTTTTTACTACTTTTTCTAATATTTCTTGTGGTTTTGTATAAGCTTAGAAGATGAGTAGAAATCACATTACACTTAGATTTTTAGTAGTACAACTTTTGGTCAAAGAAACAATAAACATTATTCTTTTAACATTTTTCGTGAATGAACAACTCAACAAACTCTACAAGAATTGATCAACTTGTTTCATTTTGGGATGTTTCACTCCCATCTTCTTCGCAATTAATTTTGCTTTCTTAAATTACTTTCCATTTTGTTGAGTGGTTCAAAAGATTCACACCAACCAATTTTCTCTTAAGAAGTTTATCAAAAATAACATTTTGATTAGAGAATGAATCACTTATTTCATTAATCATGACTTAGAATATTTTTAATTTTTAAAAATCTAATCTGTATGAACGTAAAATGCCAGAAAAGGTATCTAAAAAATAAATAAACACTAAATTTTATACTATACTAGGGTGGGTAATTAAAAAAATAGCTGACCAAAAACACAATCAAAGTCATATACTAAAATAAGATGATTTTTCATAAATAAATTTGACCAACTTCTTTTTTAATGTTACTAGATAAATTATGCTTTGTTTCAAACCTTCGAACAAGCCGCACCTAATCTATAAAATATTTTTTCCCAATTTCTTTTCCGTCACTGTTCCGACTGTAATTGTTTCGGCAATAAAAAATAATTCACCATTTGAGTCCAAAGAGCAAAACTACTTTTCATGAAAATTTCGAATTATGAGTATATTTCAACTCTTGCATAATTATATTCAATTAGTTATTCTTTGTATGACTTACATGTTTTATTAGAAACGACGTTGATAGATTAAAAGGGACACCCTTTCATAGGACCGACTCTACTTAGGGTCCCAATTCTATCCTGATCTGAATAACTAATTGAATATAATTATGCAAGAGTTAGAAATATAATCTTATAATCCCTAATTTATCTTGCTAATGATTATTGTCTACCTAAACTTATAATCCCTCCCTTAGAAAATTCTTGCTCCAAAACTTTTCAGCATGATTTTTAAGGAGAGTTGTTGGTTGTATGTAAAGATGTTGGGTTGTGTGTAAAGTTATGAGCCCTCAAATAAAGTGTATAATAATTTACTATTTTTGGAAAGGGAGCAACAATTGTGGGACAACCCGAAAAATATATTTTTGAAAAGTTGAGCAACAATTGTGGGTATGAGGGAATATAATATATTCTCACGATCAGAAAAATTTATGAGCACATTATTATTATTTATAAAGAAACTATTTAAGCATTATAAGAGTAAATTATACTCCATCCGTCCCATTATTCTTTGATGGAATAGGAAGGAAGAATCAGTTACCTTCCTTCACGTATGTTATTGAAGTTTTTATTGTTGCTCGTGTTTCAGACCTTCTGATCTGTGTCCCGACCCTTTTTCTTCCTCCATGTGGTCAGAGAACTAAAGAAAATTATGAATATTGTCTCTCTCTCACTCGCGTATATCGTTTGTGAGAATGTGAATGTGTGTCTTGTTTATAAACCGAATATTAATATATATATAGGCTTCAAAAACTAATATTATATTAATATTTGTAGCCCATTAATTTAATTATACTTCTAATGGTCTTCCACATAATAAACTCATAATATAATAAATTAATCTACTGGACTACATGTATTTATCAATTAATTGGCTCATCCAATTAATTCATGATAAATAACATTATTAAATAATGCAAAATGCATTAATCTATTAATAATAATTTCTGAGAGACAATAAATAACTTGACAATTAATTGGACCAGATCAGGGATCTAATACAAGAAATAAAATCGGGCCTCAAATTAATTAATTATCTATGTTCAGCCCAGAAAAAAATAATTAATAAACACAAATTCATTCCACTAGAGAACATGTGCTGACTTGCCCCTTTATGCCAACTAGAGCATGAACTTGTATTTTAGACTTAATCAATCCCCGTATTTAAGATAGAAATATTCGTCATTTAATTAAGTCCACTGACAGCTTAAATTAACTAATCTTATTATATTTCCTGAGTAGTACCACTTGACCTTATTAACACACATGAACTTAATCAACCGTCCGGGTTTAGTGTGCAAATCCTTATGAGTTCCTCAGGTGATATTATCAACCCATTTGACAGGGATACGGTTGCAAGATACAGACAATCAGCATGAGCCACAAATAACTACTAACACCCAAGATACGTAGATCTGGTCATGATGACGTTCACCAAAGTAGGTCAAAGTGATAGTTAGCTAAATGCACTCAGTTGAAGTCTTACCAAACTTAAGATCAGCTAAGTCACCGAGATCTTGGTTCTCCACAAAGGTTAGTCAGGAGAACACTCTCACTGTGATCCATAATTACACCACCTTAAGTGTACCAGTATAGACAAGCAGCCAAGACAAACCACTTCTTACCTAAACTGCAGTTTAAACCGACAATTTATCCTTAAGTTGTCTCAGCTGTGATAACTGTTTAAATCTTGTTAGTTCAACCAATTGTGTAGTCTTTTGTGATACCCGACACACTACATAAATCTAACTTTTATACAAGATAAAAAGACTACTTTTCCTTCCAGTATACAAAATCCCAACATTCTTGTCCCACTTTGTTGGTCCGGAGACGATAAGTCAGGTGTAGAGGGGGGGGGGGGTGAATACACCTGAGCTCAATTTCTTTTTCTCAATGAAGGTCAGCTGAGCTGTTGATTGCAACTGATGAACAGTGCCAAATAAGCCTTCGATCGCGGGACAGAGTAAGTCAGCTACTGAGCTCTCTCCTACTGACTGTTGTTAGTACTTTGAGAATCAGTCGGAGACTGTTGTGCGGAAAGTGTGGGGTCCGGAATTCGTCTCTTTTGAAAACACATTTTAGCAAATTAAATCTTTTGGCTGTGCGCTTTATAAAATACGTTTTATGCAAGCTTATGATTTTCAAGTCAGTTGAATGCTATGCAATAAAACAGTAAAAGAACACAAGCGATTTAACGTGGTTCGGACACACGCAAGATCCTACATCCACGGTCCTGAACAAAGCAGGAGAACTTGTTGATTATTCTGAGCAAGCCTCAGCAGGGATACTGTGCACTGGACAGTTCCCTCTATGTTATAGTCCTTAGCGACTTTACAATCCAAACCTAAGTCTGAAAGGGAAGGGAATATTCTCCAACTGAGAATGAGTTCTTACAATAAGAACAATTCACTAAATGTGAACTCCTTCGAATCTAAGCTATAAGTATGACAATGAGCTTAGTCTAGAGAAGAAAGGGATCTAAGAACTCTAGAGAGAAAAACTGAGAAATCTTCTAAGTACGCAAGTTTTCCTCTGGATGATCTTTGAGTGTTCTAGAGCGTTTGTGAACTTGAGCTTGTGCCTTCGAAATTCCGTCGTTCGGAGCTTCAAAAACTTCTCTATTTATAGTTGTGAGTTATGGCATATGTCCGTTGGAGACGACGATGCCACGTGTCACAAGCTTCCAAGGAAAACGGCGATAATTCGAACTTGTTGCAGCAGGGCATTTAATGCACGGTTCATGAGAGCAGCTTTACTGTGTAGAGTAGGTAAGCGTTGTCGGCTTCTCATTGGTCGAGGTTTGTAGTTGGTGAGAATGTCAGAGTTGACCGTTCAACAACCTCGTATGTCTTATGCTGAACTTCTCGAAAAGACTTGAATAGCTGGGTCGCTTTCCGTAGGATACAGTAAACTGAAAAGTCTCTGTCTTCTTCAGCTGAGTCGGCTGACAGGGCATCTACTCGAGTGAGGTCGGTGGCGGCTGCGAAGGTACTGGGCTTGCATGAGTTCTTCTGCGATGGCTTATCGGTTCTTCGGGTTGGCTTCTACCGAGGTTTACTCGGTGATGATCGAAGAACGCAAGCGATTACACCGATAACGTGGGGTTACGAAAAGTATCTTCGACGGAAGATCGGTTCAACAATTACCCCGTACGGGACTTAGACAAGAATATAAAAACGATTACAACAAGTCTAACCTATACATCAGCTAATCCTAACGACACACTAATCTACTGATATCAGCTAGGTTTTGGGATCTTCAATTCCATAGTACTACTATGATTTGCCCCAATTTTCTTTTAACCGAACAACGGTGAGTATCATCTATCGACTCATATCCAACAATTTCCCCCTAATTGATGATGCCAAAACCTCTACCTCTACCTCTTAAACTTCTTAAGTCTATAAAAGATGCTATCCTACTGACAACAATTTCCCCCTTACAACATTCTGAGGGAAAGAAAAAAATAAAGGAATTTCAATACTTCGATAGGTGGGAGATAGGCAAAATCGAGAACCCGAGCGTGAGTGTGTGTCGGATCACTTAGTGATCGGTCGTGAAAACACAATGCAAAGAGCCGAAAGACAATGAGTAATTGTCGACAAGCAATAGGAACCGATATATATAATCAATGAAGTACAGGTTCCTATCACTATTAGAAAAGATAGAAAAGAGAAAGACTACAGACGCCTGAAGGCTTGAGTGCGTTCCCTGAATCCTGCAGATCTGTCCATGGGAGGTTCCGGACGATAGTATAAATAGATTCTCTTCCTCGAGTCCGGATATCCTCATCGTCTTCGACAAGGTGGACACTCGGGTTGAAGCGGAATGCTTTGCAGGCACTAACCTCATCTTCTATGTCCTTCGTACATAGAACTCCGCGCCCGGTCCTAGGAGGTGGGATGCGCCTGAAAGCTGGAGCTCTAAACGGAATATTCGTCTCTTCATGATCTCCTTGAGCTGTTCCCTCGGCTACGGATTGTCTGAGAAACATGAACTCATCAAAGGCTTGATCGATAGGTTGCTCTCGAGGATAGAATCCCCCAAACATAGTAGCCTTTGATAAATTGCTCTTTAAGTTCTTCCCATTGATCATTAACCTCAGTAGGAACCCATCGATCGACATGAACAATCGAGTCCTTCTTGGCGAGAGGTGTTCTCTTCCTTGATCCTCTTGGTATTTGTCTTACGGGATCAGGCTTGGCTTCTTGGATAGGCTTATCATCTTAGCCATATCGGCCATTCTTTTCTTTTCTCGGAGAGCCGCCGCCCCTACAGTCTCCTCGTCGATATTTAGGCCTTGCAGCGTCGCCTCCCAGGTCACTTGATCTTCCGCTATCTGCTCAGGTGTTAGAGTAGGAGTGAGAATGCTCTGAGTAGTATCTGGGATCTCAGTCGGAAGAGCCTTAGCAAAATCTGCTTGGGCTTTCTTCTTCTGCTCTTCGACTGATTCGACCTTTTTCTTGCCTTTGCCCCTAACAGCTTTGCCCTTGGGCTTCTTTGTTGCTTCTGCTGCTTCTTCAAGCTGACGCTCTCGGTCCAGCTTATCTTGCAGCTGTTGGGCAATATTGAGGTCATAAGCCTCTTGCTCCGCTTTAGATTTGAATTTTCGGACCGGGGAGAAAGGAGGAGTAATAGCAGTAGCAGTCTCCTTCCCCGGCCTCTGCGGAGGAGTCTGTTCTTCTTCAGACTCTTGCTCAACGAAGTGAGCAACATCTTCTATGTGAGCGGCAGAAGATGAGATGGGTGTACGTTCTAGAGGAAATTCGAGCAGTAGAACCCCTGAAGTATCTTCAGCCTGAGCGGCTGAGGATTGAGCACGAGCAGTTGAGGGTTGTTCCGCCTGAATACCTTCCCCCTGAGTCTGAGCATTAGAGGGTCCTTCCTCCTGACCACCCTCTACTATTTGGACATCAGCCATATCCGTATCAGGTTCATCCTTCATAATACCTTCCCCTTTTTTGGCATCATCTGCCTTGGTGAGTTGGGTGCTGATGGCTTGAATGTCTCTTTCCACATTGTGGACTGAATCCTTAATCTGAGTTGTTGTGGATTCGAAGTCCTTGACGAGATCGCAATATAATTCCCAGTCTTTTTCTTGATCAGCTCTAGATTTTTTAAGCTGTGCAGCTGACTCCAGACGGAGTTTCAGCAGAGCCTGATCCTGCGATTCTGTCATGTCTTTCTGAATAAGTTTCAGAGCCTCTGCCTGTTGGGTAATAGATTTCTGAAGGCTAGAGGTGGCAATCTTATTCCGTTCATCGATTTCGAGCTTAACAGTTGTGAGAGCTTGAGTCAGCTGCTCTGAAAATATCTTCTGCTGATTCTGGAGTAACTGCTGACTCTGAGCTTCCAGATCGACTTTCTGAGCTGCTAAGGCTGCCTCAATGATCTCCTGAAAGTTGGGTTGAGGAGTAGGTACAGGAGTCTTTGAGATGTCAGCAGCTATTCTGTCTAAGCTCTGTGTCTAAGCCTTGGTATACTTTGTCCACTTCAGATGGACGTCCTTAGCCAAAAGTCTGTTTTTCTCTCCTTGGCGTCGAATGGCTTTATTTACGGACTTTGAGGACACGGAATCGATAGGTTGTATCTGGTACGAGCTGGTTCCGAGCCTCTGCTCAGAAAATGTGAGGAGCTGCTCCCTACTGTACTTCGGAGCACCTTGAGCATCACCTGATGTATCAGGATGTGGTGAATTGCTCTTCTCACGGGGAGTTGAACCCTCAGCAGAGCCTCCCAACTCTGTATCCTTAGGTGTCTGATCCTTCCTCTGATTGTTATCATCATCATCTTTCTTATCATCAGCAGGAGGAGATGGGGGTGGAGGAGTGTTACCAGGGACTGACTCTCGCAAGCTTAGAAGGTAAAGCATTGCGGCTCTGAGATCTTCAAGAGTAGCTAAGTCATCTGGTTCTCCGTACCCTATTACTTCTTGTAGCTTCTGCTCCTCATCGTACAGGTAGAGAACTGAGTGGGTTTTGATTATGTCTTCTAGAATATCCCAACTCAGAAATCTTAGAAGCATTTGAACCCTAGCCACGATGGCTATGTCGACTAAGTCCGAGTGCCCGGCGATCTCGGGGAATATGATCGTGTACTTCAGCTGCGGCACGGAGACGAGTGGTGTAAATAGCTGTCCACTCAGTCGTATTCTCCTCAGTCGGTTCCCTAACGTCCGACTGTGTGTCATCGGAGCTGATGGCTTGAGCTTTCTCCTTGAGGGTTGCTCCTTCAATCCCTGTGTCGGAGTCTAAGATATGCTCATCTTGTTGTGGAGGAGGAGCCTGTGCTAAGATGGTTATCGGCTGAGCCATAGTGACCTCAGCTGGTCATGGCCTATTAAGCATCCTCCTCTTGGGCACGTCAGCGAGAGATGGCAAGACAGGAGCAGCTCTCTTTTGCTCAGGTGGCCCTTTGCCAATCGACTTCTCCGTCGCTTCTTTAGTCTGAAACTTTATCAGCTTAGTGTTGTACAACTTTGAGTCTTCAAAAGCTGAGTTCCTCTGTACAACACTCTCTATTAGGACTGACATCTTGGTCCCGAATAGAAGCTTACCCACACTGGCCAACCTCCTCTCGCCAGTGGGTAGCGTAGTGAACTTCTAGGCTTGGGCTTTCATCTGAGTTGTATAATAGTCAGCCCAGTTCACTTCTACTCCATCATCTATAGCCATCATCAGTTGAATCCTTGGCTTGGACAGTTGATCGTACGATCCAGCTGAGCTTGTCAGTATGTGCGAGACCACATACGCTAAACCTCTGTACTGAGGTAGCAAGAGATTCCTCGGGAGAGCTGTCTTGAACGTCAGATCACTGCGTCCACAGAACTTTTGCACATAAGCGTTGATCTCCCTCTCCTTATATCCGATAGGGGAGATTCCAGAATTAGGAAGCTGAAACGCGAGGACCAGAGCCTCTCGGATGTTGAAGGTCTTCTGAGACGCCTTCCAGTTGTTCGGATTAGTCTCCTCCATGTAAGAAAACGAGGCTTCTTCTCCTTCGGCAGCCACTGAATTCCAGTTGAAATATGCCTCCGCCACTTGCCTCGGCAGACTGGCACGGGGATGCTTGGTCACGAGGGTCTCCAACCCAGACCTCTCCAGAGCATCGAACATCGGTTCCAGATATGGGATATCCACCTGGCGGAAAGCCATTGTGGGTTCGAACTGAATCCGGATAGTCATGATCTCCACTATAGGTTCAGGAGTCTGTACGATCGCCATAGAAATCTGCAAAACAACTTGTTAGCACTTGAAAATAGAGTAAGTTAGTAGTTATCAGCAGATTTTAATACATTACCGAGTATTAGAGCTTGAAAGATGCACAGGCAAGGCAGTTATAAGAAGTAGAAACTGATTGCGAGTAAAGCTCGTACGGTATGAAAATGGCAAAAAGTAACGAATGATAGAAGATGAAAGATTTTATATATATTGGCTTGATTGCACGTTTTAATCTAACGGCTGAGTTTTAATCTTTCATAACTATGGACGGCTAAGATTTAATGTTATAAAAGGAATGATTACAAAAGCCGCCTAAAACATAGATCTACGTAATAAAGGTAAGTGAGAAGACATGCATTAAATGCGCGACAGACAGCATTAATTACTCAGGATAAGGTTTCCTACTGACCTTTCCTTAAACTATTAATGGCGGGAAATGAATGCACATTAGCTACTGAGTGTGAGTGACTGATGCAATAAATGCGAGCATGCTTCAAAAAAAATAAGTACACAAAATTACGCAAACCTCTTCAGCTGAACTTATCAGCTGGTTACCGTTATGTATAAGGAGAATGGTTGTCATGCTGATGACTATGTTCCCCCTTGCTGTGTACAGTGTGACTTTCCCAACTGAGTCACTGTACTTAGTTATCTGACCTGTCGTACTGATTCCTTATGCTGATACCAATTGTTACCAATTGTTGGGCAATGATGTTCTCAGTAGTCGGCATCTACTGACGTATCTCAGTAGGATCCAGTAGACCTAGCTCAGCTAATAGTTCTCTGAACCTGTTCTCAGCTAGTGGTTTGGTCAGTATATCTGCCCTTTGCTTGTCAGTATGGATCTTTTCCATCCTGATATCCTTCTTCTCGACATGGTCTCTGATGAAGTGGTGTCGGATATCCACATGCTTGCATCTGGTATGTAGAACTGGGTTCTGAGTTATGGCAATTGCACTTGTGGAGTCGCAGTAGATGGGCACTTCATCCTGAGTTATACCATAATCTCTAAGTTGTTGTCGAAGCCAAAGGATTTGGGCACAGCAACTTCCTGCAGCCATGTACTCGGCCCAGTAGTGGACGTTGCTGCGAATGCTTGCTTCTTTGAAAACCAAGAAATCGACTTGCCGCCTAGGAACCGACAAGTTCGGAAGTTGACTTTCGATCTATCCTGCATCCTGTATAATCAGCATCAGAATAACCTGTCAGTATTAAGTTATCATCAGCAGGATACCATAACCCAGCATCAGGTGTTCCTCTTAAATAGCGCAGAATCTTCTTCGCTGAGTCTAAATAACTTCGCTTGGGATCTGCTTGGAATCTTGCGCATACACCTACAGCATAAGTTATGTCAGGACGGCTAGCTGTTAAATAAAGTAAAGAGCCTATAATAGCTCTATAGCCAGTAGAGTTAACAGAAGCTCCCTCTTTGTCTAGATCAATTTTAAAGTTCGTGTTCATGGGGATTTTGGCGGCTTCTTTGGAGTCGCGGCCGAATCTTTTGAGAAGGTCTCGAGTGTATTTGGCTTGATTGATGAAGATTCCTTCGGGTGATTGCTTCACTTGAAATCCAAGGAAATAATTCATCTCTCCCATCATGGACATCTCGAATTTCTCTTTCATCATCTTCTCGAAGCTTGTTGGCATATGGTCTCATTTACTGCGGCCGAAAATGATGTCGTCCACGTAGATTTGCACCGGTAGGATGTCATCTCCCGACTTTATGTTGAATAGGGTGCGATCTACTGTCCCCTTCGAAAACCTTTTCGAAGTAGAAAGTCGATAGGGTATCATACCAAGCCACGGGTGCTTGTTTTAACCCATACTGAGCTTTCCTAAGTCGTACACTGATGTCCCTGCTGAAAGCCGGGCGGTTGTTCCACGTAGACTTCTTCCTTGATGCGCCGTTCGGAAAAAGCTGACTTTACATCCATCTGATAGACTTTGAAGCCTTGATGTGTTGCATAAGCTAGGAATAGACGAATGGCTTCCAATCTAGCGGCCCGGAGCGAACGTTTCATCAAAGTCAATTCCTTACGCCCGATCGTATCCCTTTGCAACTAGTCTTGCTTTATTTCTGACAATGACGTTGTTTTCATCTCGCTTGTTTTTGAAGACCCACTTAGTACCAATCACGTGCTGATGTCTAGGTCTGTCAACAAGCTCCCATACTTCATTTCTGACGAACTGGTTCAGCTCTTCTTGCATAGCAATGACCCAGTCAGCATCTTTAAGTGCGTCCTCTATCGACTGAGGTTCTTCTGTAGATAGAAAACAAGAGTAAAGTGAGCTTTCTCCTTGACTTAATCTTGATCTCGTCCTTATAGTTGCTGATGGATCTCCAATGATAAGATCTGAAGAATGAGCATCGAGCCACGAACGCCTGAGTCGGGCTTCTTCTTCTGATACTACTTCTGCACAGTCAGTAGGAGTGTTAGGCATTTCAGTAGTACTATTCTGTGACTGTAGCAATTCATAAGAAGGCTAGGATCTACTGAGTTTCCAGGTTCAGGGGCATTTAGCTCAGGAACATTAATCGTTCCCCCTGAGTTTATATTCTTAGTAGAGGTCTCAATTACCACTGGGGCTTCCTCATCGACCGATGTTACCTGTTGTTGATTCTGTTCGATAGAATCAACTAGGTCAGCTACATCGACTGTTGGTTGAGTCTGAGTTTGTTCATCGTCTGACTCATCATCCCAACAATGCTGGATCTTTTCAGCTTTATCAGTAAGTCCGAGATCCTATAGCTTGCTGCTGACATCATCAGTATTTGACTCTGTTTCTTTCCTGTTCTTAGTAACAAATTCATCAAAAACAACATGAGGGCTTTCCTCCACACAAAGAGTCCGATAGTTAAAGACTCTGAAGGCTTTACTGACTCGAGAGTAACCTAAGAAAACTCCTTGATCAGATTTGCTATCAAAGACCTTCAGCTGATCTTTCACATTATTGTGGATAAAGCAAGGACAACCGAAAATATGAAAATGAGAAATAGAAGGAATTCTCCCTTTCCATAATTCATATGGTGTCTTCATGTGTTGCTGAGTGAGTAATGAGCGATTCTGAGTATAGCAGGCGGTGTCAGTAGCATCAGCCCAAAACTTCGAGGGTAGTCCAGAATCTGCGAGGAGCGTTCTTTTTTTTGACGGGTGATATTTTTTTTTTTTGATGGGTTTGCGAGGAGTGTTCTTGCTGCTTCTTTGAGTGTTCTGTTCTTTCGTTCAGCAAGTCCGTTCTGCTGAGGGGTGCGTGCAGCTGATGTCTCGTGCTTAATTCCCTCTTTATCGCAGTATGTCTTAACTACTGAGTTTAGAAACTCTGTTCCTCTGTCCGAGCGAATTCTTTGAATCTTGATGTCCTTTTCCACACTGAGTTTCTTTAGTAGATTGGGCAACTCAGTTTGAACATCAGATTTATTGGCGATGAAGATGACCCAAGTATATCTCGAGTAGTCGTCAATAACGATGAGGGCATACTTCTTGCCTCTTATAGTCACTGGAGAGACTGGCCCGAATAGGTCCATGTGCAGCAGCTGAAGGATTCCATCAGTGGAAGGTGACGGAATAGGTGGATTGCTACTCTTTGTTTGCTTTCCCTTCAGACATGCTTCACAATTTCTGTCTTTAACGAACGATTCGTTGGGCAGTCCTCTGACTTTGGAGTTCTTAGCTAGCTTGTTCATGGTCTTGAAGTTCAGTTGGCTGAGTCTCTTGTGCCATAGCCATCCTGACTTGTCACCAGATTTTGTCTGTGCTAGTAAGCAAGCCTCAGGTTCTGCGGTTTTCCAGTCTGCAACATAGATTCTTTTCCTCCGCGAACCTGATAACACTGTTTTCCCTGTAGATTTGTCAACAATATCACAGAAACCAGCGTCAAAGATTACTCTATTAAGATTATCACGTAATTGGATCGATCGAAAGGAGATTATGTTGAAGTCCTTCAACATATGTTACTCTTGGAACTGTGACAGTCCCAATTGTCAGCGTTCCGTATCCCCTTGTATAGCCTTTGGAGTTGTCACCGAATTCAATTCTGGGACCATCTTCTTGTACGTAGTTGGTCGGCGAGCTCTTACGGTAAGTCATGTATCTCGAGCGGCGCTGTCCACTATCCAAGGGTCCTTATGCACCCGCAAAACGGGAGGCATTTTTAGGTACCCTTTGGTTCGATTGGGTCCTTCTTGGTTAGTGGGTGATTTCGGAACCCGGATCTGTCTAGGAAGCTTAGAAGTCTGAGACTTCTTCTTCTGAACCTTGTCAGCTTTCTTCTCCGCAGGTCTTGGAGATACTGACTTTCTGCTGATGATTTTGGGTTCAGGCGCTTTCTTCTTCGAGTCTTAGCGCTTCTCCCGACCCACGGGCTCATAGTAGTACGAGCCGTCTTGAGCCGGATGCTCATATAATGGCTCTGTCTGCGTTACGCCCATCCGACCTTCTTGGTTCCCCCCCGAATTTGATCGCGGTGTCCTGGGGCGGGAACCATTTGTCATTGTTTCTTATGATTGCTCGGGCGAGGTGCAATCATTTTTGCGTTTGTTCTTCGCCCGAGGTGTAGTGTCGGCAGTTTGCACTTCCCCCTGACGAACCTATCAGCCAGCGATTCTGAGCTTTTAGAAGTGGAAGCTTCGTGAATATAACCAAGGCCTTCTTTTACAGTAGTTGACCGTTGTGCTCTGAGCATGCTTTCTAGCTTCTCCTTAGCTCCCAGGTACTGTTCGGTCATCAGTCCTCTCCCGACCTCATCACTTCTCCCGAGAGAATCATAGTCCTTACGTACGTCCGAGAGTTTCGGCCGAGTTGGGCTATTTCAGTCTCTTTCTTAGAATTGTCCTTAGTCAGGACTGAGATCTGAGTCTCTTGAAGCTGAGACTTAGTCTTAAGAGATTCAATCTCTTTCTTAAGTCTCGCAACTAGATTCTTTGACTCAGTAGAGACCTGGCAATCAGAAGAAAGTCTCTGATTCTCAGCCTTTACCTGTTCTAGTTCCTGGATGGTTCTGCTGAACTCTGCTCGGTGAATACTGTTCCTCTAGTAGATCGTCGTAGGCTTGTACCACATCTAGAGGATCATCTGAGACCGAGCACGTGTCATTTGTGCTGTGTGAAGAAGAGGTAATATTAAGTTTAGAATTTACCTCAGCATCTTCTCCGGCCATCATACATTGTTCAGCTGATTCCTTAGGAACCTTCTCTCCGACTTCAACAGCTACGAATGCAGCTTCATCTTCAGAAGAATACATGAATGTATCCTCTTCAATTGAGTTGTCGGATATCTCTCCGGCTCTGTAGGCCTGCCTTCGCTTGGCAAATTTTTCTCTTCTGGCCTGCCGTTCTGCTCTTTGAGCAGCTGAGAGTTCGGGACAATCATGCGATAGTGTCCCTCCTTCTTGCGGTTGTAGCAGGTGGATGTTCTGCTACTCTTACCAGCTGAGTCTTTAGACGGACTGGCAGCAGACTTCGATTTCCTGCATTCAGTAGAAGGCTTAGATTCTTCTTTCTTATGATTGTCTTTCTTACCTGAAGAAGAATCTCGGTTGTATTTCCTCAGCTTTCTGACTTTCTCCTTTTCCCTCTGATATTTGAGAGCCATCAGTGCTAGCTGATCAGGGCCTGGAGTCTCGGAAGACTTTGCTACTGATGTGGCCACAACTTTGCTTGAGGAAATAGGCTTGGCTCCTGTGTTGCTGACTGTTGCCTTGAAGGCATGGTCGAACTGTGTGTCAGCTGGAGCGCTTAAGCACTTTTGGGGTAGGCTATCCTCGAATTCCTCCGATTTTAATTCTGAAAATATAACATCAGGAGTTAATGCATTTAGATCAGAGCGACGTAAATAAGTAGCAAAAGGAAGCCACTTCTGTCGGGGCAACGCTCTCAAGATCTTGGTGTTCATCTCCTTGTTGGTGAACGACCTCCCCAGCCCATTGATGACATTGACTTGATTGGTGAATCGACACTCGGCTCGTCAATGGTTTCGATGAAGCTCCATTGCAAAGGCGTCGAACTTCCGAAGCTCTAGCTCGAGCTTGTTTTCTTTGATCCGAGGGGTTCCATGGCTCGGTATGCCAAGGCGTCCCATAGCTCTTTCGCCGTTTTGCAATCCTGTACCCTTCCGAGGTGTGAGTCACTGAGCGTAGTCAGTATGGCATTACGTGCAACTTGGTCAAGGTTGTGCAACTTCTTTTCTTCAGGCGTGAAGGCATATTTATCTTTGGGAACCTTAGCACCAGTTTGTGCTCCCGCGCCTCCTCCAGCAGCAAATACTACGTTGTCGATCATGGGAATGATCGGTCCTGACTCTAGGACATCTAACATGCTGTCGTGGAGTGACGTTAGGTGTGCCTCCATACGTACACGCCATACCGTGTAGTTCTCTATTGAGATCATCGGTACCATCCTAATACCTGACATATCAGACATCGTAAGAGTAAGAGTATAAGGATGCTGAAAAGATGCTTATGCAGTGAAAACAGTTTTCAGGATCAGTTCGAGAGGACCAGTATTTCAGAACCGGCGATCAGTTGAACACCGTGCGCTCTGATACCAATTGTTGGTCCGGAGACGATAAGTCAGGTGTAGAGGGGGGGGGGTGAATACACCTGAGCTCAGTTTCTTTTTCTCAATGAAGGTCGGTGAGTGTTGATTGCAAGCGATGAACGGTGCCAAATAAGCCTTCGATCGCGGGACGAGTAAGTCGGCCTGCGAGCTCTCTCCTACCTTTGTTGTCGGTACTTTGAGAATCGTCGGAGGCTGTTGTGCGGAAAGTGTGGGGTCCGGAATTCGTCTCTTTTGAAAACACGTTTTAGTAAATTAAATCTTTTGGCTATGCGCTTTATAAAATACGTTTTATGCAAGCTTATGATTTTCAAGTCAGTTGAATGCTATGCAATAAAACAGTAAAAGAACACAAACGATTTAACGTGGTTCGGATACGCAAGATCCTACGTCCACGGTCCTGAACAAAGCGGGAGAACTTGTTGATTATTCTCGAGCAAGCCTCGGCGGGGATCTGTGTGACTTGGGACAGTTCCCTCTAAGTTATAGTCCTTAGCGACTTTACAATCCAAACCTAAGTCTGAAAAGGAAGGGAATATTCTCCAACTGAGAAGGAGTTCTTACAATAAGAACAATTCACTAAATGTGAACTCCTTCGAATCTAAGCTATAAATATGATAATGAGCTTAGTCTAGAGAAGAAAGGGATCTAAGAACTCTAGAGAGAAAAACTGAGAAATCTTCTAAGTACGCAAGTTTTCCTCTGTATGATCTTTGAGTGTTCTAGAGCGTTTGTGAACTTGAGCTTGTCCCTTCAAAATTCCGTCGTTCGGAGCTTCAAAAACTTCTCTATTTATAATTGTGAGTTATGGTATATGTCCGTTGGAGACGACGATGCCACGTGTCACAAGCTTCCAAGGAAAACGGCCATAATTCGAACTTGTTGCAGTAGGGCATTTAATGCACTGTTCATGAGAGCAGCTTTACTGTGTAGAGTAGGTAAGCATTGTCGGCTTCTCATTGGTCGAGGTTTGTAGTTGGTGAGAATGTCAGAGTTGACCGTTCAACAACCTCGTATATCTTATGCTGAACTTCTCGAAAAGACTTGAATAGCTGGGTCGCTTTCCGTAGGATACGATGGCCGAAAAGTCTCTGTCTTCTTCAGTGAGTCGGTGACGGGGCATCTACTCGGTAGGTCGGTGGCGTCGCGAAGGTACTGGGCTTGCATGAGTTCTTCTGGCGATGGCTTATCAGCTCTTTGGGTTGGCTTCTGCGAGGTTTACTCGGTGATGGCGAAGAACGCATAGCGATTACACTGATAACGTGGGGTTCTGAAAAGTATCTTCGACAGAAGATCAGTTCAACAATTACCCCGTACAGGACTTAGACAAGAATATAAAAACGATTACAACAAGTCTAACCTATACATCAGCTAATCCTAACGACACACTAATCTACTGATATCAGCTAAGTTTTGGGATCTTCAATTCCATAGTACTACTATGATTTGCCCCAATTTTCTTTTAACCGAACAACAGCTGAGTATCATCTACTGACTCATATCCAACAATTTCCCCCTAATTGATGATGCCAAAACCTCTACCTCTACCTCTTAAACTTCTTAAGTCTATAAAAGATGCTATCCTACTGACAACAATTTCCCCCTTACAACATTCTGAGGGAAAGAAAAAAATAAAGGAATTTCAATACTTCAGTAGGTGGGAGATAGGCAAAATCAGAGAAACTGACTGTGAGTGTGTGTCAGATCACTTAGTGATCAGTCGTGAAAACACAATGCAAAGAGCTGAAAGACAATGAGTAATTGTCTGACAAGCAATAGGAACTGATATATATAATCAATGAAGTACAGGTTCCTATCACTATTAGAAAAGATAGAAAAGAGAAAGACTACGAGGCCGCCGAAGGCTTGAGTGCGTTCCACGAATCCTGCGAGATCTGTCCATGGGAGGTTCCAGACGATAGTATAAATAGATTCTCTTCCTCAGAGTCTGGATATCCTCATCGTCTTCAGCAAGGTGGACACTCAGGTTGAAGCGGAATGCTGCAGCACTAACCTCATCTTCTATGTCCTTCGTACATAGAACTCCGCGCCCAGTTCTAGGAGGTGGGATGCGCCTGAAAGCTGGGTCGCTTTCCGTAGGTTACAGTAGACTGAAAAGTCTCTGTCTTCTTCAGCTGAGTCGGCTGATAGGGCATCTACTGAGTAGGTCAGCTGGCGACTGCGAAGGTACTGGGCTTGCATGAGTTCTTCTGCTGATGGCTTATCAACTGCTGGGTTGGCTTCTACTGAGGTTTACTCAGCTGATGACTGAAGAACGCAAGCGATTACACTGATGACGTGGGGTTCTGAAAAGTATCTTCGACAGAAGATCAGTTCAACAATTACCCCGTACAGGACTTAGACAAGAATATAAAAACGATTACAACAAGTCTAACCTATACATCAGCTAATCCTAACGACACACTAATCTACTGATAAAAACGATTACAACAAGTCTAACCTATATATCATAAACCACAGAAGTTTTAGAATAATAAAACTTGTACGTCTATTAGTTTCACGAATTTAAAAATGGATAGTGAAAAAGGCAAAGTTCATAAAAAGACATAATTTAATGCAATAAAATAATTTTCGAATCCTTTCATGTATGATGAACCGACATTATCCATGATCTGAAAATGTGAAAATATAAGGGGGGTGAGTACGACGACTCAGTGAGGTCAAACATTATCCAAATTATAAACTATAAAGAATTTAACATGAGAGATTAGACATGCTAGCCCGGAAGCTTAAGCCGAAGGTTTTACTGCGTGAATTTCCCGAAGGCGAACCCGAAGGTTTTACTGCGTGAATATCCCGAAGGCTCTGCATGTACTGAATAACACATGAGAAAAACTGTATAGTGTATAATAAGGATAAAAGAAAAACCCCACCTTGACCTTTTGAGTGAATGAAAAGTAATGGATATCAATGTTTAAGTTCTGCTCGCCGATCCTATACATGGAAATTTATCTTAATGACTCTACATGGAATATCATGCATGCACCAACAATTTCAATAATTCATAAATACAAATAGATCATAATAATCAAACAATGTATATTATACATAATCTACTTATTAACATGCATTTTTAACGATTTCACATAGTAATAATCTTAAGTATATTAAATACAATCTTATTTCTATTGACAATTCATTCGTGCATCGAGTAATTCGGCAATTCATGAAATAACTTAATAAAATCATAAAAGTTTTGTCCTAAATATTAAAGATCTCTAACATTAACAACATATTACCTATTCTATCACACTAAAAATTATCATAATCAAGAATTCATTTAGTAGTAACATGAAAACTTTTGTTTTTCAATATATATGTACATTGTCAAAAGAATCTGGCACACAAAGAGATAAATTAATAAATAAATAGAAAACGTATCCAAAAAATTCAATATTTTTAATATGAATTACCTATCATATATTATATCCCATTAAAATTTAGCATGGTTGAAAACAACATAAAGAAAATTTGAAAAACAATTTTCCTATCAAGCTCATGAACATGCTGTCAAAAACTGGCAGGTTACGAATAACAATTTTAAAAAAATACTTATCATACTTATAAAATTCTACAAAACTAAAATAGTATACTAGACATATAGATAAATACGATCCTAAATTTTCACGCCGATATGACTACAGGAAGATGTATAAATAATTCTTGAAACAGTTCGTATGTATGCTGGCAGAATTTCAAAAATCTCATGTGAAACTATATTATGGACTACTAAGGGTGTATTTATAGGCTTACAATAAATTATTTAAAGATCCCTAATCATAAAAGGTATCAAATATATTTTATTCATAATATTTCGTCCCTTTATCTTTTATATAGAATTTATTCTATCACTTACTACATAAGAGATTCAATCATAGTTGAATTAGGATATTGACATAATTAAAATTGATCCTAAAATGTGAATATCATACATAAAATAACATAATATAAAATTTTCTCCTAATAACTTAATATAATATAAAATATTATATCCTTTTATGAATCCTAGTAGGTTTAGGAAATGCGAAATAAATAAATATTAATGTTGTCTCATAATTATAACATGATTTCTATCTCAGCAATAAACAGTATAATCATAATATGATATAAATAAACACATTCAAATTTCAAAATAAATTTACATAACAAAAATGATTTAATGAAAAATATGATAGATGCTTTAATTTTCATTTAAATTTCTAGGGCGCGACTTATAGAACTAGCACACTTGATAACATGTATAAATAGATATGCGATGCATTTTATATTGAAAATTTTGGGGCGTTACACTGAATGGATTCAGTTGTAAGTTAAGCCTTCTGATCGTAGGGTAGAGTGATTCAAAGACTGAACTCTTTCTACTGACCGAAGTCAATACATAGAAATTCAGTCGAGGAATCTTGTGCGGAATAGTGTAGGCCCGGTTTTAGCTCGTCTTTTTGAAAAATGTTTTATGCAAACCAAGTCAGTTTTGGCTAGTGCACTTTTAAAGCTGTTTTACTGAAATATTGATTGTGTAAGCAGTTGAAACACAGATGCAATAAAACAGTAAATGACACGAGCAAATTTTAACGTGGTTCGGAGTCACAAGATCCTACATCTACGGTCCTGCAGAACATGAGGTCTTCTTGATTAATCTGAGCAAGCCTCAACAAGTTTCTGTACACTGGACAGAACCTTCTAAGTTATAGTCCTTAGCGACTTTACAGAATCAAACCGAAGTTTGAAGGGGGTTTTTCTCCAACAATGAAGGAGTTCTTATAATAAGAACGATTCACTAAAAGTGAACTCCTTCGAAGGTTCTAAGATTAAGATATTACATTGAAGGCTTAGAAAAGAGATCGGGGAACAACTCTAGAGAGAAGAACTATAATGATATCTCTGGGATTTCTAGTTCTTCCCTGGATGTAACAGTGAGTTTGCTAGAGTTCTTGAAAAGGTATTCGTGAGCTTCAAAACGTATCTGTTCCCATTAGTTCGTATTGTGAACTTGGTGTGATTAGCACACTTCTTCGATGAAGACGATCTCCTTATATAGTTGTGACTCATGCATAGATCCATTGGAGAGGACCATGCCACGTGTCACAAGACTCCAAGGAAAACGGCCAAATGATTTTGAATATCGCTGCAGAGTGGTTGGCTTTATGTGCATGAGAGTAGCTTTTCTGTCAGAGCAGGTAAGCTTCACTTACTTTTCATTGGTCGAGGTGTGGCGGTAGGTGAGACTTGTCAGACAGTCCTATAAACCTCGGACATAAGTATCATCTGCTGACATCCGACTGATAAAGGTTAGGCTATCCATTTTCCTCGTACTGTCTGCAACTGAGTTGCAGCTCTATTCAGTAGATCAAGACTGATCCTACTGAGTCTTCTATCTAAGTTTGCTGAAGAAAGATCTTCTACTGAGTGCTTTCAACTTCTGACTCGAAGACAATCAACTGAGCTCTTCTCTCATTCAGTAGATCAAGGATGATTGTACTGAGTCTTCTATCTGAGTCTGCAGAAGAAAGATCTTCTACTGAGTGTGTTCAGCTTCTGACTCGAAGACAATCAACTGAGCTCTTCTCTCATTCAGTAGATCAAGGATGATCATACTGAGTCTTCTATCTGAGTCTGCTGAAGGGAGATCTTCTGCTGAGTGCTTCCAGCAACTGACTCTGAAGACTATTGAGCTCTACTGAACCGATGACTTGGGGTTCTGGAACCTTAACTTCTCTACTGAAGTTCAGTCCAACAATTTACCCCTACAGGACTTACATAAAATAATCTATGAAGATCAATACAAGTCTAGCCTATTACATTATGTCGGTTCATCACACACTAAGGGGTTATGACAGGGGTTTTGAGATCTTCAATTCCTCATGACAATACAAATAGTATCGCTACAATTTCACCCAAACAATCACTGACTCATAATATGCAGAAATATCTATTGAGTCATATCCTATGTATCCCCCTCACAATGGTCTCCTGACCACTGACTCATATCCCTACAAGAGTACGTATAATTAGACTTAAATAAAAAATATCCTAACTATTTTTTTTCTCAAGGGCTCTGCCCCAGAGGCCTCGGATGAGGAACATTCATACCCCAATAAATCCCTTTCCTCTTCGTAACAATCTATAACCAAACTAAAATATTTATTTTGATGAGCAGACTTGAACCAACTATTCGAGTTTTCGTATTGGTGTATGTTGTGGTTTGGTTTCCGCATAACATTGTTGGTGAGATTCAAATTCGTGATCTATAACGAAAAAGATAAGGCATCAAACAAAACTAGTGTTTAAAATATCTGGCTTCATCTAATTGATACACGTTTCCCGAATTTGATGGGGACAAAGATTAGCTGTCATTCTTCTAATCTTAACTCGGTTCATAATTCACCAAACACACACATACCAGAGCAGTCGTGCAGAGCTGGCCAAATCAAAACCCACTAGAATTTCAAGAACAGAACAATATATCTGATTTGAGGGCTTTAATTATGAATTAGGGACAAATAAAGTTATGATTAGATATTATTCCAATTATTCCATAATATAAACAAAATTTCCTATTTGGGACTTCCGCCATCCTCAATGGCCATCGTGCAGTAGGAGGTTAAATGTACCTGCTAAAATTGTTTTTGTTAGTCATTCTTTTAGTTTTATGATTTCATATATAGTATTCTTTAACTTATTGTAAGACCGATCATATTCAATTTCTACCTAAATATTATTTCTACCTTCATAATTCCTAGAAATAACTTCCTAAAAACAAATTCATAATTTTGATATATAGGACAAAAAAAAATCTTGAGCGTATACATTGTACGTTGGACCGTACAGTGTTTATGAAAATTGAAAGTATATCCGAGAACAACGGCGGAATAAAAGATGACTAAGTTCATGTCATCTCAATGGATATTGATTAATTAAACTTGTGTTAATTATTGGATTATTAAAACTAAGATATCACAACTAGCTACGATATATTAGGAACTAGTTTGTAATTAATAGATATTGTGCTTTTACCATACAAGTTACAACATAACCCCACATCACTATTCTGACACCTGTATCTCTAATCTCACTAGCATTTTTCAAGCACTTATAAAATACAATATTGCTGGACATGAATCTCCCGACAATCTCATTAACATGTAGCGTTTGCAAAATAAAAGGTAATATTCTTTGTCTATAACGTACCTTAAAAGTTCTTATTTAAAAAAAAAACTTAAATAAGCGTTTATAGCAATTATCGTTTAATTAAGTTGTTATGATCAGTTTATATGAAAATAAGCCAAAGTATTTTTTTTTGGGTGGGGTTTAATAAGCTGTTTCAAGAAGCTATCATAAAAGAGCGCACACACACTTAAATTTTAGCAAATATTCAAGTTAAATAAGTCGTTGATAAACTTTTCCAACTAAGCAAAAAACATTAATAAAATAAAAAAAAAAGAATATTAGTAATTTGAACATGTTGGATCAGATTAATTTACTCTCCAAAAATCTAGCAAAGTCTCGTTGATTTTTTACCACCCTATTGTATTTCAATCTTCTCTCTCTCTCTTTTTTTTTTTTTAATGTGTATGCGTGTTGTGAACTAGCTAGTAATGTAACGTACATATCACCAAATACTATCGGTACATTACTCGATCTTTAAAAAAAGATAGGATTTCAAACCTACGACATGACTGATCGTCTTCCATCAACTAAGGCAATCCCATCGGGCAAGTAAATCAAGAAGAAATATATATAGACTATAGTTAGAACTAATGTTATAACAAGTAGGTTGTGTACACGTGGGATGAACTATCGATTAGTGACTATCTTACGGCAAAAAACTTACACGTTCGATTTTACTAATGTTGTTTGGTATCAACCTATCACACATGCATGCATTGTAAGTCTAGTGTAATTCATATCTTATGCGTGGTTTGTAGGTTAGTATATATGAGCGAGTTTAATTTACTCAGTGCCACACCTTATACAACGAATCTGAAATTTTCTCCTTACACACCAAAATTAGGTTTGTGATAGGTTACTTGTAGGCAATGTGAGGACGAAGAAGCGAGCTTCGCGGGCATCCTGTCGGATTTCCTTTATGTATTGATGTCATGCTAATCTCCACGATCATAACAAAAGAAGCTGGCTTTAATAAGTTCCATTAAATTATACTACATATTTTCTTGCAAATTAACAAACAACAATTATATTCCAAGTCCATCCAATCCCTAACTAAACTATCTTATGTTGTTTGAGCTGCATGTTTTTAATCTTAAACATCCAATTAACCACATAGTCAAATATTTAGTGTATAGCGAATCGGGGAGGCAAGGATGAGTGAGTCCAGATTCAAGATCCACCAATCAATCATATTATTCTGGTTAATCCATACTAATTTGTTTAGACATGATCTAGTAAAAACTTGCAGAGTAACTCATTTTATTGATAAAGATTGTTTATTGGAAAAGTGAAAGAATAGTATTAACGAACAAACTTTTATTACAATTTCAATGCATAAACTTATTAATATATTTTCATAAATGTATGAGTTTTTGATTGCCAATCTTATGATTGTCGTAAGAATTTCTTTTCACATGTTCGTTGCAAAAAGATTGTACGAATCAACATGTTGGTCCCGAGAAGAAACTCATGTACATCTGATACGATTCTTTTGGGATCAAGATAGCGGAGTCAGTCACGAGACTGATTCTGGACTTAGTCCCAAAAATAACTCCGAATCCTTTAATTTGTAGAGTGAATCCGTCAGTGCGTGCGGAATAGTGAGCCATTTTCTCAGCTAGAAAATCTTTTTAATAAAATAGTGATTATCTAAGTGCAACCGTTAATGTTCAGCTGATTGTTTCAAACTGTAAAACACTTGTGCTTTTCTAGAACAGTTTTGATGCAGAATTACAGAGATATATAAGATGCAGAAAGTAAGAACAAATAGAATTATAGTGGTTCGGAGAATCGAAGTGCTATGTCCATTCTCTACTTTTGCAGATATTTCTCTATCTTCCTTGTTGATTGGTAAGGTCCAGATCTTACAAACAAACAATCTAACAATCTAGCAAACCATCAATCTTTCTATCAAACAAACAAACAACCTTGAAACTATCTATTAGAGAGTATAGGTTTTGAGGTTTTGTCCAAGAAACAAGGCCTGAAACACTTTGATTTCAAGTTCTAGATAAGAACGTGAATTACTGGGAACATGGACAGGAGAATATGAAAACAAAATTGTTCTTACTTGAGAGTATGTGCGCGTTTGAATTCCCGTAACTTCTCTCGAAGAGGCCTTCTGTATATATAGACGAACAAAGAAGAGATCCACTACACAAAGCTCCACTTTCCATTGGCACCTAACTTCACAACGGTCTTGAGCATTAAATGCTTTTGACTCGTCGCTTTCTAAAGATCAACGAAGTACCGTATATCCCTGTGGAGACAATGACTTAAGTGGCACTCGGTGGTTGATTAATTCTGATTTGGTAGTTAGATGTCCTCGTTGACCATCCTCTTGAATTCCGCACCTTATACCTCGTACATCAATCTTGCATACATGTGATAAAACAGATACTGGAATGAAGTCTTTATCCCAAGCCTGAGTTGAGTCCAACCTAATTGAACTCAGAAAGCGTAAACTTAAACTGAACTAATGCTAACTTGAACTACTTCAGGCTACCTATATAGACTCATATTGAATCTAGTTTAATCCTATACACAGTCTGATTCATCAATCAATAAGGATTTGAGATCATTCAAAACACTTTATTTTCCAATACAATATATACTATGTAGATCGTTAATTATATATTCAATATACAACAAGATATATTTAAACCTAGATCATTAATTATATATTCAATAAATGTGATGGTCCAAATGGTCTAACTTAACATGTTTGTTACACATTTTCGCAACCCTAATAATGAATCAACTAGTTTTGACCTGTTTGTCTGAATTAATTTTCCGCGACAAGTGAAACTTGTAGCCCTGCAACCGGAGGTTCATATTGGTTAGACTTTACTCTCTGCAATAAATGTGGATCCAAAATTTTATAATCCGGGTGATGGAATTTTTAAATTTATAATTTTAGAGTTGTGAATATGCAATTCTTCCGATCTCCCGGAATTATGTGTAAATTTTTTATTTTTAAAAAGAGGTATTTATGTAATATATCAAAAACAACTTCAAATTGATAAATTTAATACAAACTACGAATTAATGCACGAATTTGATAATTTTTGCAATCCAAGATATATTTTAATCCCTAATTTTTTTCGGTCCCCAAAATGTTGAGTTGGATGCCTACATTAAATGTGGGAAATCGTCTTTTTATTTGAAGGTAATTAAGTGTCATTTTTTTCAATTGCAGGTAAGACTCGTTTTTTTGCTTTGAAGTTAAGAACCGTCTTTTTTAAGAAGTGGTATTGATGAAATAAATCACAAACTACTTCAAATTGACAAATTTAATACAAAGTATGTATTAATGCATGAATTTACTAATTTTTGCAATCAATACATGCTCTTATCCTCAATTTTTTGCAGTCACAGGAATGTTAAGTTGGACGCCACATTAAATATTTTTTTATTACAAAGGTAATTAAGGGTCATCTTTTTGCAATTAAAGTAAAGAATGTATTTTTCTTTTTTAATGAGGTGGTAATTCTGCTGAAGTAGCATCAAAATGGCATGGTAATTTAATGAGGTGACATTCTAGTCCAATTAGGCTTCAAATCAGCAAAACAACTTTGTTTAATTTTTTTTCGAACGATCAGAATAAATTGAAAATCAGAACATGTCTTGAATTGTGAAAATAATAAAATTCGTGCAATAATCCGCAAAGTTATTAAATTTGTGTTTGATTTGTCTATATGGATCGTTTTTACGAACAGACTTTTTGGGTGCTAAGATCCCTCTTTTAAAAATTCCGGAGTGCGGTGGCCCCCCATTGGCTAGCCTGCATATCATTTTCTGAAAGCAACATCAATAAGTCAATTAAGTATATAGTTAGTCGTAATCGAATGATTAATTAGGTGAGAGTTAACATAAGCTCATTACATTTTTTAACATTTTTTGCAAACTTCGAGAGAGATAATAGCTTAAATCCCCCACTCCATGAGTTGTACTTACAAAGAATTGGGACCAAATTCTTTGTTTAATTTGGTAACTCAGAAATAATTCAATAAAAAATGAAGTCAAATCACTTGTACTATTCTTTTCCCTTATCTCGTATATAAATATGAAATCGAGTAATCCACATTTTCCAAGCCAGTTTCAGTTCTAAGCATTACAATCTTATATACCTTTCATTTCTATTCTTCTTCTTCTTCGATGGAAATCGTTGGATCTTTTCTTGATGAAGAATGGGAATCATTGAGCCAAATGTTTTCGATTGGAGAAAACCCTAATTTCTTGCTTCATTGCGAGGGCAGCAACTTGTTTCCGAGCAACGTTGAAATCCCTTCTTATCAAGCCTTTAATATTTCTCAAGAAAGTAGCAACACTAACGAAATCGAAGAAGCCCTTTTCTTGAATATTCAAGATCACAATACAACTGACTTCTTTTCCGATGATGTAATGGAAGAGTTTCTACGTCTGAAAAGCGAAACCCGTGCCCCCGAAACATGCCAGGAAGTGCAGCTGAAGAGGAAGTATGAAACTCAGATTCAAGATCAGGATCAATCTGAGGATTATTCACCACAAATTATTAATCCTAAGAAGAAACCGAGATTTTCAAGAAATGTAAGTATAAACAGAAGAACCACATTCAATGTAATGTAAGCCCACAATCCACATTGTTGTTTTTCTCATCACACTGCATGCATATTATTTCTGCAGACAAAAAGGAGCAAGAAAAAGATCGAAGAAAAGAAGAATGAAGAAGACAACAATAGTACTGGAGGAAGCTACAGCTCTGAGGATGAGTCGGTGAAAACCAGAGCCGGCAGAGGCTCTGCAAGCCTCTATGCAAGAGTAAGATGGAAATCTCATACTTCATCATCAAAATCATTCCAATTCTAAGTCTGACCATTTTCTCATATTATTTATTATTTGCTTTTCAGAAAAGAAGAGAGAGAATCAATGAGAGATTGAGGATCTTGCAGAATCTTGTTCCCAATGGAACAAAGGTAGACATCAGCACAATGCTGGAAGAAGCTGTGCAGTATGTCAAGTTTCTGCAGCTTCAAATCAAGGTATAAATATTTTATTTAATTTCTTATAAATATTGTCAAATTTAATTTACTACTATATAATATGTTTTAATTATTTATTTAATTTTGTTTCTGCAGTTGCTGAGTTCTGATAATCTGTGGATGTATGCTCCACTTGCATACAACGGAATGGACATCAGCATGTATCACAAGATTTGTCCAAATCTGATGCTTTAGGATTATGTTTATGACATACTTTTTCAATCAAATGAGGCTATGAGGAGAAGTCGAACAACTGGAATAGTTTTATTTGTTTGTTTTTGTACAAAAGACATTTTTTTGGAGTCATTTTATATTATAAGAGGAAGGTTCCGGCCTAAGCATCTAATATTAATATTGTGTAAGGCATAATACATTGAGAAGTGTCGATGTCTTTGAAAATGTAATTTCATATTTTCGGAACATTTATGTGGGCTATTTTCTCGATCTATTTATATATAGCAATAATGGAGGAAGTTTTCGAAATAACACTCTAAAAATAAATAATTTCTAAATTAAAACTCTTCATAAAAAATTCCTAATCTAGTACTCCCTTTGTCTCATAAAATTATCTCATTTTTGTCTGACGTGGTTATTAATGAGAACCGTTAGTTGTGTGTTAAGTTGTTGGTCTCTCAAATTATGTGTAAATACTAACCACAAGATCCTGATATTTTAGAAAATAGAATAAAATCTAGTGGAAATATACTCTTCTAGCCAAATGCATTATAATAAAATCAATTATAGCCATTTATTATAACAAAATACATTTATAGCCATTTTTGTCAACTTTTGCGGCTAAGTACAATCATTTACTTGGTTTTTGTGTTGAGATATGATGGCTGACAGGGAGGGCCGAAAATTTGTATAGGCCATCCCTCGGCCCGTCTTAGGCCCTCCATCGACCGATGGAATTACTCGGCCTCGGCCCAACATGGGCCGAGGGACGGCCTCAGGCTACTATTTTCGACAACATTTTTAATTCTTCCATAGGCCCCCCATCGGCCACCATAGGCCCTGTTCGTTTGAAACGAAAAAATAAATACTGATAGCACAATTTGGTGAGATGTGATGTGATTGAAGACAAAAAAGAATCAATTTGGCTAGATTTGTGTTTTGTTATAATAGAAGGCTAGATTTGTTTTTAAATTAATCTATATGGCTATAAGTAAAAATGTCTCATCACCCCAAAAGGAAAAAGGGGACAAAATTTGTGAAACTGAGGGGAGTACTATTTTTGACACTTAATCATAAGTTTGCAACCTGAATTGCCTATGTGGAAAAGAATTTGTCAAGAACCGTTCCCCACCATCCTAAACAACACTCTACCGCCGACCCCCCATCTTAGAGCATCCACAATGCTCCATTTAATTTAACACTCAATATTTCATTATATCTCTGCCACATCAGCTTTTTTTTAAACACTCAACTTTTAAATCCACAACTTCATTCCTTCATCCCTCCACATAAATAAATTCTACTTTAGTGGATCCCACTACTTAAATTTTTTAAACATTATATTTTTATAGTTTCAAATAAATAACAATAATATTATTTCTCAACAAATAAATTAATAATTATAAATTGAAAAAAGTAATTATTAATTTAGATAAATTAATTAAGCAATAAATATTAAGAAAGCCAAAAAAAAATTTAGAAACTTGCACTAACATGGAAAATTAAATAATACAACACTTAAAATAAAAATACATTCTAGTACATGAAAATGTTAATCGATCAATTGTTGTTGTAGCCATATATGCTCAACCAAATCGTGCCGAAGTTGGGGATGCACATCACTGTTACGTAACTCGGAGTTGGTTTGGATCACATTTCAAAATTCTGGATTTGGACCTTGAATAAATTGTGCAGGTTAATCGTCTTCATCATTGGGAAACAATGTAACCATATCCCCCTCATCCTCAATAATCATGTTGTGTAAAATTACGCAAGTTAACATGATGAATTTTATTCTTGATGTACCAAGATCGAGCTGGACCTCTAACAATTGCCATCGAGCTTGGAGCACCACGAACGCTCGTTTAACATCTTTCCTGGCAGCCTCTTGCCTTTCTTTAAGAAACCTCCTCTTCGGATCATCTGGGCAAGGAAAAGACTTTCACGAAAGTAGCCCATGTTGGATAAATTACATCTGTCAAATTGTAGCCCTGATTATAATGGGTGTCATTCACCGTGAAAGTAATCTCAGACGCATTTCCTGAAAGCACATGGTTGAATAACGAAGATTCATTTAACACATTGATATCATTTCGTCACCCAGCTACACCAAAAAAGGCATGCCATATCCATAGATCTTGGGAAGCGACAACTTCTAGCACGATCGTAGGAGAACCATGTTCCCTTGTAAATTGACCTTTCTACGCGACTGAATAGTTTTTCCATTCCCAATGCATACAATCAAGACTTCCCAGCATTCATGAAAATCCATATCTACCATTGTGGATTTGAGTAAGACGTTGAACGTAAGCTGCATTGAGCCTTCTCAAGTAATGACTGCCCCATATTTCTACTACATTATTACAGAATGTAGAAAGACATTTGATTGCAGTTGATTCCCCATCCGAAGATACTCATCCAGATGATCGATTGGTACTCCGTAGCCAATTAACAAATAGCCGCGGTGCATTTTTGTAGAGGTGACAAGCCTCTATGATATGTTTCATCATTCCTCTGTTGGAAAAATATCGAGTGATTCTCAAGGGCACTCACAATTCCGAGGAATAACTGATGCCGCATTCGAAATCGGCGGCGAAATATCTTGTTGGTATACATCGGGACCTCGGCAAAATAATCATTGAAAAGCCTCTAGTACTAGAGGGTACTTAGAGCTTGACTCAGTAGTTGCGTAGGAACTGAAGTCAGTAGTTCGTGTACTTTGGACGAGATTGTAATATTTGCTATTTGGGAAAATTGTAGTGATGCTGAATTGTATTACTATAGAATTGAAGATCCCAAAATCCGTCATGAACCCTATGTGTTTTTGAACCCTGATGTTGTAATAGGCTAGACTTGTCTTTATTGTCATTAATTGTTTTGTCTAAGTCCTTTTTGGGGTATTGTTGGACTGAACTTCAGCAGAGAAGTTGTTGGTCCGGAAACGAGTGTCAGGTGTAGAGGGGGGGGGTGAATACACATGAGTACAAGTTTTTCTCAAACGCGAAGGACAACCGAGCTGTATGTTGCGACTGGTGAACAGTACCAAATAGTAACCTTCTGATCGCGGGTCAGAGTGACTCAACTACTGAGGTTATCCTACTGACTTTTGTCAGTTTTAAAACCTTAGGCGAAGAGTTAGTGCGGATAAGTGTAGGACCCGATAGACTTCATCTCGATTTGAAAATGTATTTTCGCAAACCAAATCTGTTTTAGCTGGTGCACTTTTAAATACGTTTTATGCAAAGTATGAGTTTGTAAATAGATTTGAGAATGATACAATAAAATAGTAAATAACACAAGCAATTTTTAACGTGGTTCGGATACGCAAGATCCTACGTCCACGGTCCTGCTGAACAGGAGGTCTTGTTGATTAATCTGAGCAAGCCTCAGCAAGGTATCTGTGCAATGGACAGACCCTTCTAAGTTATAGTCCTTAGCAACTTTACAAATCAAACCGAAGTTTGAAGGGGAAGGGGATTTTCTCCAACTATGAAATAGTTCTTACAATAAGAACAGTCACAAAAAGTGAACTCCTTCGAAGTATCTAAGCTATGAATGTAATAGTTGAGCTTAGATAGAGAAGAGGGATCTAGAGAAACTCTAGAGAGAAGAACTAAAGATTTTCAACTAAGCAAGTTCTTCACTGGATCGTCGTGAAAGCGCTAGAGAGTTTGAAAGCTTTGAGCGTGTATTGCCTTTGATATCTCGTGCGTAGAGCTTGGAAAGGCTTCTCTATTTATAGTTGTGACCCAGGCATTTGTCCGTTGGAGAAGATGATGCCACGTGTCACAAACGTCCAAGGAAAACGGCCATAAGTTTCGAAATAGTGTCGCAGAGTGGTTGGTCACTGTCCATGAGAGCAGCTTTAGTTGCAGAGCAGGTAAGGCTTTGGATGCTTCTCATTGGTCGAGGTTTGTGGTAAGTGAGACTTTTCAGACATCAGTCTTCATCTGAGTTGACTCTCACTCATCCTCGTATGATCCTCTACTGACTTTCGAATGTTATTAAAAGTCGGGTCATTGTTTCCTGTCGGATATAGTAGATCTGGAACGATCGTACTGACTTCTTCATCTGAGTCGGCTGATAAAAGGTCTTCTACTGAGAGCAGTCAGCTGGTGACTCTGAAGGTACTGAGCTCTATACTGTGTTCTTCACTAGAGGTCAGCTGATGAGAAATCTTCTACTAATAAGAGTCAGCTGGAGACTTGAGAACACGAGCTCTTACAGACTGATGACATGGGGCTCTGGAATTTAACTTCCTATTGAAGTCAGACTAACAAATACCCCTTATAGGACTTAGACAAAAACAGATAACGAAAATAAGAACAGTCTAGCCTATTACATCATCTAGTCTGAGAGACAACACACTAAGGATACAAGACAGGTTTTGAGATCTTCAATTCTATAGCGATAAAACACTACAATTTCCCCCATAACCGAAATAAGCAATAATATATGAACTATTGATGGCAGTTCAAAGTAGCCTCTAAGTGATGATCTAATCAATCACTGACTCATAACCCAACAATTTCCCCCTAATTGATGATGTCAAAACCACTAAGTTCTAAACTGCTGACCCAAGAGACTTCAGTAAAAACTGAGCAGTGAAAACAGGGTAATCAGCAGATAAAAGATATGCATTTCAGAGAAAAACAGGTTATGTGAGTGTGTGTTAGATCACTTCAGTGATCAGTTGTGATAAATAATAAACATATAGCCACAAGACAATGAGTAGTTGTCTGGCCAAGCAAAGAACTGATATATTATATATGAGAAAAGAGATTACATCAGTCAAAGCTCTATACATCAAAAGATAAGGAGAAAACTACTAGCGTCTGAACTTCTTGATCTTTGCCTTGAAATCCGCAGACTTAGTAGCTGGAGCATCCAACCCATATGATTTGTAGATTCTCTCTTTTAGGGTTTGGATGGGGATGAGATCACTGGGCTGCATAATATCCAGATCGTTGTGGCGGGCAGCAGTCTCAACCTCCTCCTCTATCTCCTTTGTGCAGATAACGCCTTGAGAGGTCATGGGAGGACTCAGTCAACGATAGGCAGGAGTAGTGAAGGGCAGTTTTTCCTTGAATAATAGAAGCTTGATCTGCGCCCTGAAGTTTGCGTTGTACTGATAAATGAATTTTTTAAAAAGATCGGCAGGCGACACTTCAGTAGGATAGCATTGCCATACGTAGTATGCTTTGATAAAGTCTATCTTCAGCTCTTCTTTCAGATTCTATGGAATCTACTTGTCTACGCGGCGGTGCGGAGTCTTCTTGAGATAAGGCTTTTGGGCACCATGCCGGAAGAACTTGGACGTCCTGGGTATCTGCTTGCTCTTATCGAAGATTGGCTTTCTGGCGATTCGTTCAGTAAGATCAATGATTTTGGCCAAATCTTCTTGCCTTTTCTTCTCCCTTAATGCTGCAGCTCTTTTATCCCTCGACCTGAGGTTCAGCCTTTGCTGCACAACATCCCATGTTGCCTTGTCCTCTGCCTCTTGCTCAGGTGTAAGTTTGGAAATATTCTTCATCCTCTGAGCAAGTGGTATTGTGTCCGTTTCTGAGTCCTCAGCAGGCTCAGTAGCAGCAGATTGTTGAGCCTTCTTCTTCTACTGATCCAAACTCAACTTCGCCGGACTCTTGGGCATCCTGACCCTCGACACTTTCTTCTTCCTCTTCAACTGAGCTTCTTCTTCCATCCTTAGCCCATAGTCGATCTGATCTTGGAGTTGTTCTTCCTGCTCTTCTCTTGATTTGAATTTGGGCGTCGGGGAAGGAGGTGGAGTGCTTTCAGTGGTTTTCTCCTTCCCGGGCCTTTGAGTCGGCAGGGGCTCATCCTCCTGATCAAGAAATTTGGCAATATCTTTGATGTGCTGCGCCTGAGCCGAGGATCCTTCACCTGATCCTCCAACCTGCTCAGCCAACTGAGTTTTAGAGGGTTGCGCCTCTGACTGAATTTGGACATGAGGGATTTGGACTTCGGGAGGGGAGACAGAGCTCGTACCAGCCTGAGCTGAACTTTCCCCCTTAATCGGTTCCCTCTCATCAGACTGACCCACCACCTGCTCAGCTCTTCCTTGCCCCTTTTTGGCATCATCACTAGACAGGGACATGAGAGCTTTGATAGCTGCTACTTCACGCTGAACGTTGTAGATAGCAGTCTTGATAGAAGTGGAGGTGGTGTTGAAATCTCCGACGACATCGCAGTAGTGGACCCAGTCATCCTCCTGATCCTTGTGGATTTGGCGGATTTTGGGCCTCTGTTTCATTCCTCTGCTTAAGAAGCGATGCATCGTGGGAGTCAGTCATTTCTTTCTGAATGAGCTTCAGGGCGGTCGCCTGAGTTTCTAAGGCGTTCTGGACACTGGAGGTGGCCATCCTGTTGCGCTCATCCATCGTCTTCTAGACTGTGGCCATGCTCACAAATAGTTGCTCAACGAATATCTTCTGCTGGGCTTCGAGCAACTTCTGACATTGAGCGGCCAAGTCCGCCTTCTGAGCTACTAGCGCAGTCTCGATAATCTCCTGAATATTTAGAGATGGAGCGTCCGAGACCTTCTTGACTGCGCCAGCAAGTTTGTCAACCTTCTCCATCTGAGCTTTTGTGTACTGTGCTCACTTGAGATGGACATCCTTAGCCAGGAGACGATTCTTGTCTCCTTGCTTCTTGATAGCTCGATTGACGGACTTGGAGGACACGAAACCTATAGGCTTTATCTGATAAGATGAGGTTCCGAGCCTCTGCTCAGAGGCAGCGAGTTGTTGCTTCCTAGAGGATGAAGCAACTGGGGCGGCACCTGATTCTGGAGGAGGAGGTGGTGAGTCGCCCTTCTCGCTGGGAGTCTTTCCCTCAGTAGAATCTCCCTGTTCTGCATCCTTGGGTGCCTGATCATTATCACCAGCGTCGTGATGAGAAGGCAGCGATGGGCTTCTGGCAGCCTGCGGGGAGGACCTGAGCTATAAGAGATATAGCATGGCAGAGCGTAGGTCCTTGAACGAGACTATATCGGCGGGTTCCCCAAACCCGATCATCGACTGCAGACTCTGCTCCTCAGCCAGTAAAGACAACGCAGAATGCTGCTGGATAAGATCTGCAAGAATATCCCAATTGAGAAAACGCAGCAGCATCTGTGTCTTCGCCCTGATCGCAATGTCGACAAGGTCCTGATGTTGGGGAATCTCAGGAATGTGTTCAGCGACCTCTCCCGTAGCATAGAGACGATTCATCTGAACTGTCGACGATTGTTCTGAAGAGACCTCAGCAGCCGGCTCATCAGCTTCTTCCGGCTGAGTCTCCTCAGTACTGACCCGCTGAACCTTGTCCTTCAAGGTGGCACCCTCTATGCCTGTATCAGCGTCCAGTAGTTCTTCCTCCTGAGGGGGTGGAGGGGAAGCAGGCTTGGAGGCAGCCTTAGAAGCTCCAGCTTTGGACAACTTCTTTCTCTTCGGCTGATCGGAACGTGGAGGCAGATCAGTAGATGATCTTTTGAGCTCAGTAGCTCCACGTCCGATAGACTTTTCGGACGCTGATTTTGTCTTGAACTTTATCAGCTTGCGGTCGAAGTACTTTGAGTTGGCGAATGAGGCGTGATTCGTCACGGAATCCTCAATCATAATGGACACCTTTGTCCCGTATATCAGCTTGCCCACACTAATTAGTCTCCTCTCTCCTGACTTTATCGACGTAAACTTCTGGGCCTGAGCCTTCAGCTCAGCCATAAGGAACTTAGCCCAGTTCACCTGGACTCCATCGACAATAGTCATCATGATTTGGAGTCGAGGCTTAGAAAGCTGATCAAAAGAACCAGCGGCGCTCGTCAAGATGTTGATGACGATGTAGGTGAGGCCCCTGTACTCGGGAAGGAGTTGGTTCTTCGGTAGAGAGGATTTGAAGGAGATGTCATCGCGTCCGCAGAAGCGATGGACATAATCGTTGAGCTCATTCTCCTTGTATCCAACTAGAGAAATCCCTGAGTCTGGCAACTCAAATACGGACTTCAAGGCCTCCAATACGCTTATGTTGGCTCGGCTGGCTTCCCACTTCTGGGGGGCAACCTCCCTCATGTAACTTATAACGGTTACCTCAGCGTCCGTATCCTCCACAGAACGCATGTTGAAGAAGAACCCGGCCACCTGCCGTGGCAGGTACGCCTTCGGGTACTTTGTCAACAGAAGCTTGAAACTCGACGCCTCAAGAGCGGAGAATACCGACTCCATATATGGAAGTTCTGCCTGGTGGAACGCCATCGTGGGTTCGAATAGAACCCTGGAGAGTATGATCTCCTCGATGTTGGATGGGGTCAAAACGGTCGCCATTATAATCAGAAATCTGCAAAAAGAGAGTTAGCACTCGAAAATAGAGTAAGTTAGTTCGAGATTGTAGATAGATAGGAAATTTACCGTAATCGAAGAGCTTCAGAAAGATGAAGGTAGTCAACAGAATGCAGTGAACACAGATTATCGAAAAGCTCTAAGATGCATAAATGGCGAAAAGTGTGTTTATAGAGAAAAGGGTAAGATTTTATAAGATTTGAATATCAAGGGTTTTTAGATTAGACGGTCAGTATAAAATCTCGCTTGTCTGTAACGGTAGAGATTTGATTTTATAAAAGGAATGATTACTTAGTCGCCTCTAAACTAGACCCACGTAAGATATGCACAGTTAGAGTAAGGTGAGAAGACACGCATTAAATGCGTTGCAGGCAGCATTAAAGGATAAAGCAGAACGGTTTCTACTGACTTAATCATTAAAAATTTATGGCGGGAAATAAATGCAAGTCATGCCACTGAATGCAAACGACTGAGTTATTAAATGCGAGCATGCTTCTGAGAATATTAAAGAATGTAAATACGCAAACCTCTTCAGATGAACTTTTACGATCAGCTGTTTACCGAATCGACTCAGGAGAATCTTCGTAGTACTGAAGGTACCATGTTTCCCCTTACTGTGTACTGTGTGATTCACCCTACTGAATCAAAGTACTGAGTCTGACTTTTGACCTATCGTACCAAATTTTCTTATTGGTTCGAGTAAGTAGGATCCAGTAGACCTAGCTCGACTGTTAGTTCTTTGAATCTGTTCTCAGCTAGCGGTTTGGTCATTATGTCTGCCCTTTGCTTGTCAGTTGGGATTTTCTCCATCCTAATATCCTTCTTCTCGACATGGTCTCGGATGAAGTGGTGTCGAATGTCCACGTGCTTGCATCTCGTATGGAGAACTGGATTCTGAGTTATTGCAATCGCACTGGTGGAGTCGCAGTAGATGGGCACTTCATCTTGAGTAATTCCATAATCTCGCAGTTGTTGTCGAAGCCAAAAGATTTGGGCACAACAACTTCCAGCAGCCATATACTCAACTTCAGTAGTGGACGTCGCCACTGAATGTTGTTTCTTTGAAAACCATGATATCAACTTGCTGCCTAGGAATTGACCTGTTCCGAAAGTTGACTTTCGATCTATCATGCATCCTACATAATCAGCATCAGAGTAACCTGTTAGAATCAGATTATCATCAGCAGGATACCATAGCCCTGCGTCAGGTGTTCCCTTCAGGTATCGCAGAATCTTCTTCGCTAAGTCAAGATGACTTCGCTTGGGATTCGCCTGAAATCTTGCACATACACCTACAACATAAGTTATGTCAGGTCTGCTTGCTGTTAAATATAATAAAGAACCAATAATAGCTCTATAATCAATAGAGTTAACAGAAGCTCCCTCTTTGGCTAGATCGATTTTAAAATTCGTGTTCATGGGAATCTTTACTGGCTTGCTTCAGTCGCAGTCGAATCTTTTCAAGAGGTCTCGAGTAATTTTGCTTGGTTGAAGAATATTCCTTCAGGTGATTGCTTCACTTGAAATCCAAAGAAGTAGTTCATCTCCCCAATCATGGACATCTCGAACTTCTCCTTCATCATTTTCTCGAATTGTTGATATATAGTCACGTTCCTGCAACCGAAAATGATGTCGTCCACGTAGATCTGCACCAGTAGAATGCCATAGCCTGACTTGATGCTGAACAGAGTGCGATCTACTATCCCCTTCTGAAAACCTTTCTGAAGAAGAAAATCTCATAGGGTATCGTACCAAGCCCTAGGTGCTTTTTTTAACCCATACAGAGCTTTCCGAAGTCTGTACACCTGATGTCCCTGCTGAAAGTCGGGCAGTTGTTCCACGTAGACTTCTTCCTTTAGCACGCCATTCAGAAACGCTGACTTAACATCCGTTTGATATACTTTGAATCTCTGATGCGTTGCATAGGCTTGGAACACACGAATAGCTTCCAATCTGGCGACTGGTGCGAACGTTTTGTCAAAGTCTATTCCCTCTGCTTGACAGTATCCCTCGACAACAAGTCGAGCCTTGTTTCTGACAGTGACGTCATTTTCGTCGCGCTGTTCTTGAAGACCCACTTAGTACCGATTACATGTTGATGTCTAGGTCTGTCGACAAGCTCCCAAACTTCGTTACGGACAAACTGGTTCAGCTCCTCTTGCATGGCAATGATCCAGTCAGCATCGTTGAGAGCGTCCTCTATCGTCTGAGGTTCTTCAGTAGACAAGAAACAGGAGTAGAGAGCACTTTCTCCTTGGATTAGTCTGGATCTTGTCCTCACTGCTGCTGATGGATCTCCAATGATTAGATCAGAAGAGTGAGCGTCTAGCCACGAACGTCTGAGTTTGGCTTCTTCTTCTGAGATTACTCCTGTACAGTCAACAGGAGTGTTAGGCATTTCAGTAGTGTTGTTCTGTGACTGAAGCAGTTCAGTAAGAAGGTTAGGATCTACTGAGTTTCCAAGTTCAGGGGCATTTAGCTCAGGAACATTAGTCGTTCCCCCTGAATTTATATTCTCAGTAGAGGTCTCAGTTACCACTGGGGCTTCCTCATCGACCAATATTACCTGATGTTGATTTTGTTCAATAGAATCAACCAGGTCAGCTACAGTGCTTGTAGGATGGGTCTGGATTTCTTCTTCGTCTGACTCATCATCCAAACAATGCTGGATCTTCTCAGTTTTGTCGTTTAGTGTGATATCATGTAACTTGCTGCTGTCATCTTCAGGATTTATCTTCTTTGGTTTCCTGTTCTCAGTAACAAACTCACCAAAAATAACATGAGGGCTTTCCTCCATGCAAAGGATCAAGTAGTTAAAGACCCTGAAGGCTTTACTGACTCGAGAGTATCCTAAGAATATTCCTTGATCAGATTTGCTATCAAAGACCTTTAACTGATCCTTCCCGTTATTGTGGATAAAGCAAGGACAACCAAACATATGAAAATGAGAAATAGAAGGAATTCTCCCTTTCCACAGTTCGTATGGCGTCTTCATGTGTTGCTGTGTAAGTAGTGAGCGGTTCTGAGTGTAACAGGCGGTGTCAGTAGCATCAGCCCATAACTTTGAGGGTAGTCCAGAGTCTGCTAGGAGCATTCTTGCTCCTTCTTTTAGTGTTATGTTCTTCTGTTCAGCAAGTCCGTTCTGCTAAGGGGTGCGAGCTGCTGAAGTCTCGTGTTGAATCCCCTCCATATCGCAGTACTCTTTAACAACTGAGTTAAGGAATTATGTCCCTCTATCTGAGCGAATTCTTTGAATCTTGATGTCTTTTTCCATACTGAGTTTCTTCAGAAGAATTGGTAGCTCAGTCTTGACATCAGATTTGTTGGCTATGAAGATGACCTACGTATATCTCGAATAATCGTCAATAACGACGAGGGCATACTTCTTGCCTCTTGTAGTCACTGGAGAAACTGGCCCAAACAAGTCTATGTGGAGCAGTTGAAGGATTCCATCAGTGGAAGGCGACGGAATTGGTGGATTGCTTTTCTTTGTCTGCTTTCCCTTCAAACACGCTTCATAATTTCTGTCTTTGATAAAAGCTTCATTGGGCAGTCCTCTGACTCTAGAGTTCTTGGCTAGCTTGTTCATTGCCTTGAATTTCAGGTGACTGAGTCTCTTGTGCCACATCCATCCTGTTTTATCACTAGATTTTGTCTGAGCAAGTAAGCAAGCCTCAGGTTCAGCGGTGTTCCAGTTTGCAACGTAGATGTTCTTCTTCCGCGAACCTGTTGTCAACAACATCACAGAAACCAGCGTCAAAGATCTATTCAGATTATCACAGAATTAACTGACAGAAAAGAGATTATGTTGAAGTCCTTCAACATATGCTACTCTTGGAACTGAAGCAGTCCCAATGTTCAGTGTTCTATATCCCCTTGTATAGCCTTAAGAGTTGTCACCAAACTCAATTTTGGGACCATCTTCTTGCACGTAATTGGTCTGTAGACTCTTCTGATAAGTCATATGTCTCGAGCAGCCACTGTCCACAATCCAAGGGTCCTTATGCACCTGCAAAACCAAAACATTTTTAGGTACCATTTGGTTCAGTTTGGGTCCTTAAGCGTTAGTCGGTGATTTCGCGACCCAAATCTGTCTTGCGACCTTAGGAGTCTCAGAAATCTTCTTTTTTTGAACTTTGTCAGTCTTTTTCTCTACTGGACCTGGTGATACTGACTTCCTGCCAGTTTTGGGTTCAGGAGCTTTCTTCTTCGAGACTTTGTGCTCCTCCTGACCCTAGGCTCATAATAGTACGAACCAAACTGTGCTGGGTGCTCATACAATGGCTTGCCATACTGCTCTGCCCACCTAACCTTCTTAGTTCCCACTGAATTTGATCGTGGTGTTCTGAGGCTCGGCTGAGGTGCAATCATCTTATGTTTGTTTTTCTCCTGAGTTGTTAGTTTAGTGATCTTAACTTTCCCTCTGACGAACCTATCAACCAGCATTTCTGAGCCTTTTGTAGTAGAGGTGGAAGCTTCGTGAGTGTAGCCAAGCCATTCTTTCATGACTGGTGGCCTTTGAGCTCTGAGCATGCTTTCTGTTGGTCCCGAGAGCACGTTCAGGTGTAGGGGGGGGGGTGAATAC
Source organism: Lavandula angustifolia (assembly GCA_028984105.1). Lineage (NCBI taxonomy): Eukaryota > Viridiplantae > Streptophyta > Magnoliopsida > Lamiales > Lamiaceae > Lavandula > Lavandula angustifolia. Next base: position 15,711,132 of record CM054806.1, on the reverse strand, counting down.
ACCTGAAAACCGATTTCTCAACTTAAACACGAACAGTCCTTTTTAGGAGGGTGTCGTACTGAACGAGTTCAGTAGACCAGATAAGCCTTTCTGAATCATGTGGCAGAGTGACTGACTCTACTGAAACCTGCTACCTAACTTAGAGTCATAATTCAGTATCGTTCAGATAGAGTTCAGTAGTGCGGAATTGTGTAGGCCCAAATTCAGTTGAGTTAGGAAAACGTTTTTATCAAAATAGTTTCAGTAGATTAGTGCAGTCTGTTAAGTTTGCTGAAACTCAGTTGAATGATTTAAAAGATATTTTCATAATGAACAGTAAATCAATGCAACAGTAAAATAAAGAACACATAACACAGAGATTTTTAAAGTGGTTCGGATCCAACAATCCTACGTCTACTTTCCCGAAAGATCAGGAGGCTATGTATTATACTGAGATAGTCTCAGTCGGTTTGTACGCTGGACAAACACTGGTCTTGAGATTAGGATAGATCCGTTGGAGACGACGATCATTTGTCTCTCTCTTTTGGGTAGCTAACGACTCTTTCGAAGTATGGTAGCAGTGTCATTTCCCTCCATTTCTGGAAAGTTGTTGACTTGCAGCTTTAACAGATGTAGGACAGGTGGCTGCTTGTCATTGGTCGAGGTTCAAAAAGTGGTTGAGACATAACAGACTTCAAGGAGATCTGAAGCTGACTTCTCTCTTCCTCGTATTGACTCTGCTGATTTGACTTTAAAGATCCTGACAGTTAGGAGATTGTCTAGCCGTTGCTGAGTCTGATCTTTGATTCAGTAGCACGCTCTAGCTAAGTTGGCTCTACTGAAGATCAGCTCTGAGTTCAGTGAACTACTCCTGCTGAGTTCAGTTCCACTGACTCCTTTCAGTATACTGCTCCTGCTGAGTCCAGTATAACTGAGTCTTCTACTTCTGGTGCTGAGGCAGATAATCTACTGAGCGTCTGAACCAGATGCAGAGTGGCTGCTGAGTCTGAATCCTCAGAGACAATAACAGATTACAATAGAAAGGTTCACCAATTAATACAGGGGTTTGGGATCTTCAAATCTTCAGTAAGTTTTCAGAGCACATGGCTACTGAGTTAATTGTCAATTGAGAAGACTGAATCATCTCCAAATGTTGGTGCTGTTGCTGGGGACTGAATCATCACCCAACACTTTCCAACTTCTCTTTGGCTCCCTGGTACTGTTCAGTCATCAGTCCTCGCCGAACCTCATCACTTTTCCGAAGTGATTCATAGTCCTTCTCAACCTCTGTGAGCTTCTAACTGAGTCTGGCTATCTCAGTACCTTTCTCAGAATTGTCTTTAGTCAGAACTGATATCTGAGTTTCTCGAAGCTGAGACTTAGTCATAAGAGATTCGATCTCTTCATTCAGTCTCGCAACTAGAATTTCTGAATCAGTAGAGACCTGACAATCAGAAGAAAGTCTCTGATTTTCAGCCTTTACCTGTTGCAGTTCCTGAACAGTTCTGCTGAACTCTCTGCTTAACTGAATCTGCTCCTCTAGTAGATCGTCATATGCTTGCACCACGTCTAGAGGTTCATTTGTAGCTGAGCACGTGTCGTGTGTGCTTTGTGAAGAGGAGGTTATAATAAGTTTTGAATTTACCTCAACCTCTTCTCCGGCCATCAAACAGTATTCGGTCGTTGATTCAAGATCTGTCTCTTTGACCTCAAGGGCAATAAATGCATCTTCGCCTTCAGAAGAATACATGAAAGTATCTTCCTCGATTGAGTCGTCGGATAGCTCTCTAGCAATGTAGGCTTGCCAGTGTCAAATAGACATGAGTACAAGTTTTTCTCAAACGCGAAGGGCAGCTGAGCTGTATGTTGCGACTGATGAACAGTATCAAATAGTAACCTTCTGATCGCGGGTCAGAGTGACTCAACTACTGAGTTTATCCTACTGACTTTTGTCAGTATTAAAACCTTAGGCGAAGAGTTAGTGCGGATAAGTGTAGGGCCCGATAGACTTCGTCTCGATTTGAAAACGTGTTTTCGCAAACAAAATTTGTTTTGGCTGGTGCACTTTTAAATACGTTTTATGCAAAGTATGAGTTTGTAAATAGATTTGAGAACGATGCAATAAAATAATAAATAACACAAGAAATTTTAACGTGGTTCGAATACGCAAGATCCTACGTCCACAGTCCTGCTGAACAGGAGGTCTTGTTGATTAATCTGAGCTAGCCTCAGCAAGGTATCTGTGCACTGGACAGACCCTTCTAAGTTATAGTCCTTAGCAACTTTACAAATCAAACCGAAGTTTGAAGGGGAAGGGGATTTTCTCCAACTATGAAGGAGTTCTTACAATAAGAACAGTCACAAAAAGTGAACTCCTTCGAAGGTTCTAAGCTATGGATGTAACAGTTGAGCTTAGATAGAGAAGAGGGATCTAAAGAAACTCTAGAGAGAAGAAATAAAGATTTTCAACTAAGCAAGTTCTTCGCTGGATCGTCGTGAAAGCGCTAGACAGTTTGAAAGCTTTGAGCATGTATTCCCTTTGATAACCCGTGCGTTGAGCTTGTAAAGGCTTCTATATTTATAGTTGTGACCCAAGCATTTGTCCGTTGGAGAAGACGATGCCACATGTCACAAACGTCTAAGGAAAACGGCCATAAGTTTCGAAATAGTATGCAGAGTGATTGGTCACTGTCCATGAGAGCAGCTTTAGTTGCAGAGCAGGTAAGGCTTTGGATGCTTCTCATTGGTCGAGGTTTATGGTAGGTGAGACTTGTCAGACACCAGTCTTCATCTGAGTTGACTCTCACTCATCCTCGTATGATCCTCTGCTGACTTTCGAATGTTATTAAAAATCGGGTTGTTGTTTCCTATCGGATACAGTAGACTGGAACGATCGTACTGACTTCTTCATCTAAGTTTGCTAATAAAAGGTCTTCTACTGAGAGCAGTCAGCTGGTGACTCTAAAGGTACTGAGCTCTATACTGTGTTCTTTATTGGAGGTCAGCTGATGAGAAATCTTCTACTGATAAGAGTCACCTGGAGACCTGAGAACACGAGCTCTTACAGACTCATGACATGGGGTTCTGGAATTTAACTTCCTACTGAAGTTAAGACCAACAAATACCCCTTATAGGACCTAGACAAAAACAGATAACGAAAATAAGAACAGTCTAGCCTATTACATCATCTAGTCCGAGAGACAACACACTAAGGGTACAAGACAGGTTTTGGGATCTTCAATTCTATAGCGATAAAACACTACAATTTCCCCCATTACCGAAATAAGCAATGATACATGAACTACTGATGGCAGTTCAAAGTACCCTCCAAGTGATGATCTAATCAATCACTGATTCATAACCCAACAGAAGTTAAATTCCAGAACCCTAAGTCATCGGTTCGTAGAGCTCTGTAGTCTTCAGAGTCACCAGCTCACAGTTCTCTGTAGAAGTTTTCCTTCAGCAGACTTCGGAAGAAGACTCAGTATGATCCTTGATCTACTGAATGTGTGAAGAGCTCTTGTCTTCAGAGTCACCAGCTGACTACCTTCAGTAGAAGATCCTTATTAGCTGACTCAGATGAAGAATCAGTATGATCTGCCCATATCTACTGAATGCATGCAACTCAGTTGCAAGTCCAGACAAGGAAACGACTGCCCAACTCTTTTTGATCGAATGTCAGCACAGATCATTCAGTATACGAGGTTCAGAGAGTCAACTCAGTTGGAAGACTGATGTTTGACAAGTCTCACCTACCGCAAACCTCGACCAATGAGAAGTAACCTAATCTTACCTGCTCTGACATTAAAGCTGCTCTGATGTACATAAAGCCAACCACTCTGCGGCGCATTTCGAAATTATATGGCCGTTTTCTTGAAAGTTTGTGACACGTGGCATCGTCCTCTCCAACGAATACATGTTTGGGTCACGACTATAAATAAAGAAGAGTCTCCAAGCTCAACGCACGGGACAACAAGGGAACCCAAACTTACAAGCATACAACTCTCTAACGCACTTAAAGTCAATCCAGCGAAGAACTTGCGTAGTTGAAAATCCTTAGTTCTTCTCTCTATAGATTCTTTAGTTCTCCCTTCTCTATCTAAGCTCCATTGTTATATCTTTAGCTTAGAACCTTCAAAGGAGTTCACTTTCTGTGAATTGTTCTTATTGTAAGAAATCCTTCATTGTTGGAGATCGTCCCCTCCCCTTCAAACTTCGATTTGGAAATCCTTCTTTGTTTTCAAATAGACGAAGTCTATCGGGTCCCACACTTATCCGCACAATATTCTTCAACTAAAATCCTCATTGAAGGATAATTGATGGTTAGGAATGATACATTCCTCCTTCGTATGTTGTCGCGGCTTTGATTGTTGCTCTTGTGTCAGATATTCTGATCTGTGTCCCGACCTTTTTCTTCCTCTGGGTGGTTAGAGAACTGAAGAAAATTTAAGATTATTGTCTCTCCTCACATTCACGCCGTGCGCCAATGATTATGTGTGTGTCATCTGTTTCTGAACAGAATACTAATATATATAGGCTTCAAAAGTCAATATAATATTAATATATTTGTAGCCCATTAATTTAATTATATTTCTAATGGGCTTCCACATAATTAGCCATAATATAATTAATTAATCCACTGGGCTACTAATATTTATCAATTAATTGGCCCAACCAATTAATTCCAGATAAATAACATTATTAAATAATGTAAAAATACATTAATCCATTAATAATGATTTCTGAGAGACAATAAATAACTAGACGACTAATTGGGCCAGATCAGGGATTGTTGGTCCGGAGACGAGAGTCAGGTGTAGGGGGGGTGAATACACCTGAGTACTGCTCTTTTTCTCAAACCGAAGGACAGCTGAGCTGTTTGGTGCGACTGATGAACAGTGCCAAATAAGAACCTTCGATCGCGGGTCAGAGAGTGGGTTAACTACTGAGCTCTCCTACTGACTTTTGTCAGTCATTGAAACTCAATCGAATAACCTTAGTGCGGAATAGTGTGGGGCCCGGAGATTCGTCTCAGTTTGAAAACGTGATTTTCACAAGTCAAGTAGTTTTGGCTAGTGCACTTTTAAGAATACGTTTTATGCAAAGATATGATTTTGTAACAGTTAGTATGCAATGCAATCACAAGCAATTTTTAACGTGGTTCGGATACGCAAGATCCTACGTCCACGGTCCTGCTGAACAGGAGGTCTTGTTGATTTATCTGAGCAAGCCTCAGCAAGGAATCTGTGCACAGGACAGACCCTTCTAAGTTATAGTCCTTAGCAACTTTACAAATTAAACTGAGGTTTGAAGGGGAGGGGATAATCTCCAACTAGGAAGGAGTTCTTACAATAAGTACAATCACTAAAGGTGAACTCCTTCGAATTTCTAAGCTATAGATATGGCAATGAGCTTAGCTAGAGAATAGGGATCTAAAGAACTCTAGAGAGAAGAACTAATGATATTCTATAGGGCAAGTTCTTCGCTGGATTGATCTTGAATGTGCTAGAGTTATTTGAAAGCTTGAGCATTTTCCCTTGATATCCTGTGCGTGGAGCTCGAATTTTCTTCTCTATTTATAGTCGTGAAACAAGCATATGTCCGTTGGAGAAGACGATGCTACGTGTCACAAACTTCCAAAGAAAACGGCCATAAATTCGAATTATTGCAGCAGAGTTGTTGATACTGTACATGAGAGCAGCTTTAGTTGGTCAGAGCAGATATAGCGTTGACGGCTTCTCATTGGTCGAGGTTTGTGGTAGGTGAGATTGTGTCAGACATCGGAGTTGACTCTCCCTAATCCTCGTATTGTCTTCTGCTGACTTTCGAAAAGATTATTAAAAACTGGGTCGTTTCCTATCGGATACAGTAGACTTGAAGCAGTCTCTGTCTTCTTCATCTGAGTCGGATGACAAGAGATATTCTCTTGAGTATGGTCAGCTGATGATTGCGAAGGTACTGAGCTTGCATAGGGTTCTTACGCTGATGTACGTCGGTGACAAGATGTCTTCTACTGAGGCGAAGATCAGCTGATGACTTAAGAACGCAAGCTCTTACACTGATGACGTGGGGTTCTGGAAAGTAACTTCGACAGAAGGTTAATCCAACATTTTACCCCGTACAGGACATAGACACAAAGATAAACAAATCAAAAAGAGTCTAGCCTATACATCAGCTATTCCTGTCGATACTATACTACTGATATCAGCTGGGTTTTGGGATCTTCAATTCCATAGTGAAAACTACGATTTCCCCCAATATTCTTTTACCCGATAACATGCTGAGTATCTTCTACTGACTCATAACCCAACAATTTCCCCCTAATTGATGATGTCAAAACCTCTATATAAAATACAACAAAAAGAAATTCTAAAACTACTGACATAGATAGACTTCAGTAAAACTGAATCAGTTAACTTCATGAGGTCAACAGTTGAGAGATAAGCAAAATCAGAGAAACAGTTATGTGTGAGTGTGTGTCAGATCACTTTAGTGATCAGTTGTGATAACACAAACGAAAGCCGTAAGACAATGAGTAATTGTCTGGCTAGAAGCAGGAACTTATATAAATGAGAAAGTGAAATACAGAGTTCCTATCTTCTATACAAAAAAGAATAAGAAGACTACTGCTGGCGTCTGAACTTCTTCGTCTTGCTTTTAAAATCCGCAGACTTGTCAGCAGGAGGTTCCAAACTATAATATTTGTAGATTCTCGCGCAAAGTGTTTGGATTTCCTCGAGGTCAGCAGGGTACTCAGAACTAAGATCATGATGATATGCTGCTGCATCGACCTCGTCTTCTATCTCCTTAGTGCACAAAATACCACGAGTCGTTCTGGGAGGAGGAATCCTTCTGAATGCAAGGGCTACTAGGGGTCGCTTCTCATTTTCTAGGATCAGCAGAAGTTGAGCTCTAAGCCTACCGTTATACTGATGAATGAATTCATCAAGCAGTTGGTCTGCCGGGATCCCAGATGGGTAGAATCCCCACACGTAGTATCCTTTAATAAATTCCATCTTTAGTTCCTCCCATTCCTCGTTCAGCTCCAAAGGTACCCACTTGTCTACATGAGGGTGAGGGGTTTTCTTCAGATAAGTTGCTCTGGGAGCGCCTCTCCTGTAGTACTTGGATGACCTTGGAATTTGCTTCTTCCAGTCAATGACTGGTTCACTGGCTATCTTGTTAGTAATCTCTATAATCTTGGCCAGATCTTCCAGTCTCTTCTTCTCTCTGAGGGCTGCTGATCTAGTGTCTCCTCTCCGGAGATTCAGTCCTTTCAGCGTGGCCTCCTAGATGGCTCTGTCTTCTGCCTCTTGCTCTGGAGTAAGTGTTTGAATAGCAGCACTCTGAGCCAAGGGCTAAAAGTCAGTGGCAGAAGCTTTAGCTAGCTCCTCCTGAGCTTTTCTCTTCTGTTCTTCCAGGAGTAGTTTAGCTTTGCCTTTGGCGATTTTGCCAGTAAGCTTCCTGGGGTTCTTTGCCTTCTTAATTTCTTCCTCGATCTGTTGCTCATAGTTGAGTTCTTCTTGAAGCTTCTGAGCAACACGCTGATTGAATATCTCCTGCTCCGCCTTGGATTTGAACTTAGGCGTCGGGGAAGATGGAGTAGTTTCAATAGTAATCTCCTTCCCCGGCCTTTGCGGTGGCAGTGGCTCGTCCTCCAGGTCGACAAATTATGCAACCTCCTCAATATGTTGAGCCGAGGATCCTTCTTCGGATCCTGCAGCTGGCTCAACCACAGTAGATGTTGTTCGGACAGTTGGGATTTGGACGATTCGAGGAGGAGGTACTGAGCTGGTTTCAGCTTGATCAGCTGAACCTTCCCCCTTAGTTATTACTTGGACTTCTGGTCCTTCCGCCTGAGCCTGTTCCACCGAGGCCTTCTCTACTCCTTCCCCCTTTTTGGCATCATCAGCCAGGGAGAGGCGAGTGAGGATGGCAACTACTTCTTTCTCCAGATTGTAATAGATATTCTTAATGGAGGTGGTGGTTGCTTCAAAGTCTCTGACAGCGTCGCAGTGGTGTTCCTAGTCCTTCTCCTGGTCAGCACAGATTTGCTTGATTTGTGCTGCTGACTCCTGTCTCAGTTTCAGGAGGGACTCATCATACGACTCTATCATTTCCTTCTGAATGAGCTTGAGGGCCTCCGCCTGATTAGTTATGGCTTGTTTCACACTGGAAGTGGCCATCTTATTGCGCTCATCCATCATTGTTTGGATATTAGTCAGGCTCTGAGTCAGCTGCTCAGAAAACTTCTTATGCTGTTCTTGAAGAAGCTGCTGACTATGAGCGGCAAGGTCCGCTTTCTGAGCTGCGAGGGTGGTCTCGACTATCTCCTGAATATTGATGGAAGTAGTAGGAGCTTCGGAGACCTTTTTCATCTCGCTCGCAAGTCTGTCAACCTTCTCTGTTTGGGCTTTTGTGTACTGAGCCCATTTTAAATATACGTCTTTGGCAAGGAGACGATTCTTGTCTCCCTGTCGTCTGATGGCTTTGTTGACGAACTTTGAGGTCACAGAACCGATAGGTTTTATCGGATAGCTGCTGGTTCTGAGCCTCTGCTCAGACGGTGCGAGTTGTTGCTCTCGACTAGGCTTCGAGGTAACTGGGGCATCACCTGATGTAGACGGTGGTGGTGATTTGCCCTTCTCGCTGGGAGTGTTACCCTCGGCAGATCCTCCCAGTTCTGCTTCCTTGGGTTGCGCCTGTTCCACATCATCATCATCATTGTTGTCATCACCGTGATGGGATGGCGGCGAAGGTCTGCTGACATGTTCTGAGGATCTTAGGCTCAGAAGATAGAGCATAGCTGTGCGGAGATCCTCGAACGAGGCTAGGTCAGCGGGTTCCCCAAACCCGATCACTGACTGCAGGCTTTGTTCCTTTGTCAGTAGGGACAGAGCAGACTGATTCTTTATCAGCTCTTCAAGCATGTCCCTGCTGAGGAACCTCAGTAGCATCTGAGTCCTCGCCCTTATAGCTATTTCGACGAGATCCCTGTGGTCAGCAATTTCTGGGATCTGTGCAGTGACTTCTCCAGTGGCTCGGAGGCGAGTCGACTGCATGGTTGTCCACTCGGAGGATGTCTCCTCAGTCGGTTTAGCTGTGTCCAACTGAGTCTCTACAGAGCTGATGTGCTGGACTTTGTCTTTTAGAGTGGCACCTTCAATGCCTGTGTCCGCATCTAAGATTAACTCCTCCTGAGTCGGTGGGGGAGAGGTAGGCTTTGCTGGGGCTTTAGATGTTCCAGACTTGCTGAGCCTTTTCCTCTTAGTTGGGTCGGTGCGAGGGGGCAAGTTAGAGGTGACTCTCTTCTGTTCAGGTGGCCCTCGTCCGATTGATTTTTTAGCAGCGGCTCTTGTCTTGAACTTAATGAGCTTGCTGTCGAAGTATCGCGAATCAGCAAAGGCTGCGTGATTCGATACTGAGTCTTCGATTAGTACGAACATCTTTGTCCCGTACAGTAGCTTGCCCACACTAATAAGTCTCCTCTCTCCAGTGGGTGTGGCTGCGAACTTCTGTGCCTGAGCTTTAAGCTCAGTCACATAGAAATCGGTCCAGTTGACTTGGACTCCATCATCTATGATCATCATCAGCTGGAGACGGGGCTTGGACAACTGATCAAAGGAACCGGCGGCGCTCGTAAGTATGTGAGTTACGATGTAGGCGAGCCTGCGGTATTCTGGTAGCAACTGGTTCTTCAGCAGCGCTGATTTGAAGACAATGTCGTCTCTGCCGCAGAACCTCTGAACATAGGAGTTGATCTCCTTCTCCTTATATCCAATTGGAGAAACTCCATGAGCCGGAAGGTCAAAAGAAGATTGTAGAGCAGCCCGAATGTTGATGTCGTTATGACTAGACTCCCAACTCTGAGGGGTCACTTCCTTAATGTACGAGAAACTGGATACCTCCCCGTCTGTATCTTTTATGGATCTCCAGTTGTAATATACTTCTGCAACTTGTCGAGGCAGATAAGCTTTGGGGTGCTTCGAGACAAGAAGTTCGAGGTCGGAAACTTCGAGAGCCGTGTAGATGGGCTCAAGATAAGGTAGCTCCGCCTGGTGTAGAGCCATCATGGGCTCAAACTGGATCCTTGATTTTATAATATCGTCGATGTTTGTTGGAGTTCTGACAGCCATTTTTATCTGCAAAAAGCTCGTTAGTATTTGAAATTCGAGTAATTAGGATACGAGTTAATGCAGTAAAGTAAGAGTTTACCGTAAATAAAGAGTTTTTGTGAGAGAAAAGTTCAGTTTGAAGAAAACTTGGATTCGAAAGCCTGAATATTTTCTTAGGGCTCTAATGGCGAAAAATGGTTGAAAAGTGATTAGAGGGAAAAAAGCGAAAGAGTTTATAAGACCATGTATATCAACCGGTTTTGATCGAACGGTTGGGGTTTAATCTTGCTTTTTACTGACTGTTGTGATTTGATGTTATAAAAAGAATGATTACACGAGCCGCCTCTAACCTAGACCTACGTAAGATATGTGCAGTTAAGGGAAGTTGAGAAGACATGCATTAAATGCGCTGCAGACAGCATTAAAGTCTAAGCCTTTTAAATGAAAACGGTTTCCTACTGACTTAAACCTTAAGGGATTAATGGCGGGAAATAAATTCTCATTAACTACTGAGTGCAAGCGACTGATATAATAAATGCGAGCATGCTTCTGATAACGTTAAGTATATAAAACTACGCAAACCTCTTCAGCTGAATTTTTATGATTAGCTAGTTACCGTTTAGACTTAGGAGGATGTTTGATGTGCTGATGACCACGTTCCCCCTTACTGTGTACAGTTTGATTCACCCGACTGAATCATTGTACTGAGTCTTTGACCTGTCGTACTGATTTCTTCTACTGACTCCACTCAGTAGGCTCCAGTAGACCTAGCTCAACTAATAATTCTCTGAATCTGTTCTCAGCTAGTGGTTTGGTCAGTATGTCTGCCCTTTGCTTATCATTATGGATTTTCTCCATTCTGATGTCCTTCTTCTCGACATGGTCTTTGATGAAGTGGTGTCGAATATCCACGTGCTTGCATCTCGTATGGAGAACTGGATTCTGAGTTATAGCAATCGCACTTGTGGAGTCACAGTAGATGGGCACTTCATCCTGAGATATATCATAATCTCGCAGTTGTTGTCGAAGCCAAAGGATCTGGGCACAACAACTTCCAGCAGCCATGTACTCAGCTTCAGTAGTGGACGTTGCCACTGAATGCTGTTTCTTTGAAAATAAAGATATCAGTTTGCTGCCTAGGAACTGACATGTTCCTGAAGTTGACTTTCGATCTATCCTGCATCCTGCATAATCAGCATCAGAATAACCTGTTAGTATAAGATTATCGTCAGCAGGATACCATAACCCTGCATCAGGTGTTCCTTTCAGATATCGCAGAATCTTCTTTGCTGAGTCTAGATAACTTCGCTTGGGATTCGCCTGAAATCTTGCACATACACCTACAGTATAAGTTATGTCAGGTCTGCTTGCTGTTAAATATAATAAAGAACCAATAATGGCTCTATAATCAGTAGAGTTAACAGAAACTCCCTCTTTGTCTAGATCAATTTTTAAATTCGTATTCATGGGGATCTTGACTGGCTTGCTTGAGTCGCAGCCGAATCTTTTGAGAAGATCTCGAGTGTATTTGGCTTGATTGATGAAGATTCCTTTAGGTGATTATTTTACTTGAAATCCAAGGAAATAGTTCATCTCTCCCATCATGGACATCTCGAATTTCTCCTTCATCATTTTCTCGAATTGTTGACATATAGTCACGTTTCTGTAGCCGAAAATGATGTCGTCCACGTAGATTTGCACCAGTAGAATGTCATCTCCTGACTTTATGTTGAACAGGGTGCGATCTACTGTCCCCTTCTGAAAACCTTTCTGAAGTAGAAAGTCTGATAGGGTATCGTACCAAGCCCTGGGTGCTTGCTTTAACCCATACAACACTTTCCTTAGTCTATACACCTGATGTCCCTGCTAAAAGCCGGGCGGTTTTTCCACATAGACTTCTTCCTTCAGTACGCCGTTCAGAAAAGCTGACTTCACATCCATCTGATATACTTTGAATCTTTGATGCGTTGCATAAGCTAGGAACAGACGAATGGCTTCCAATCTGGCGACTGGAGCGAATGTTTCATCAAAGTCGATTCCTTCTGCTTGACAGTATCCCTTGGCAACTAGTCTAGGTTTATTTCTGACAATGACGTTGTTTTCATCATGCTTGTTCTTGAAGACCCACTTAGTACCAATTACGTGCTGATGTCTAGATCTGTCAACAAGCTCCCAAACTTCGTTTCTAACGAACTGGTTCAACTCTTCTTGCATGACAATGATCCAGTCAGCATAGTTGAGTGCGTCCTCTATTGACTGAGGTTCTTCTGTAGACAAGAAACAAGAATAGAGTGAGCTTTGTCCTTGACTTAATCTAGATCTTGTCCTGATAGTTGCTGATGGATCTCCAATAATAAGATCTGAAGAATGAGCGTCGAGCCATGAATGTCTGAGTCTAGCTTCTTCTTCTGATACTACTTCTGCACAGTCAGTAGGTGTGTTAGGCATTTCAGTCGTGCTTTGTTCGTGGCCGTAGCGATTCGGTAAGAAGGTTAGGATCTACTGAGTTTCCAGGTTCAGAGGCATTTAGCTCAGGAACAGTAGTTGTTCCCCCTGAGTTTATATTCTCAGTAGGGTCTCAGTTACCACTGGGGCTTCCTCATTGACCATTGTTACCTGTTGTTGATTCTGTTCAATAGAATCAACCAGGTCAGCTATATCGCCTGTTAGTTGAGTCTGTATTTCCTCATCGTCTGACTCATTATCCCAACAATGCTGGATCTTTTCAGCTTTATCGTTTAGTGCGAGATCTTGAAGCTTGCTGCTGACATCTTCAGTATTTGTCTTTGTAGATTTCCTGTTCTCAGTAACGAACTCATCAAAGACAACATGAGGGCTTTCCTCCACGCAAAGAGTCCGATAGTTAAAGACTCTGAAGGCTTTATTGACTCGAGAGTATCCTAAGAATACTCCTTGATCAGATTTGCTATCAAAGACCTTCAACTGATCTTTCCCATTATTGTGGATAAAGCAAGGACAACCAAAGATATGAAAATGAGAAATAGAAGGAATTATGCCTTTCCATAGTTCGTATGGTGTCTTCATGTGTTGCTGTGTGAGCAGTGAGCGATTCTGAGTGTAGCAGGCGGTGTCAGTAGCATCAGCCTAGAACTTTGAGGGTAGTCCAGAGTCTGCTAGGAGCGTTCTTGCTACTTCTTTGAGTGTTCTATTTTTGCGTTCAGCAAGTCCATTCTGCTGAGGGGTGCGAGCTGCTGATGTCTCGTGCTTAATTCCCTCTTTATCACAGTACTCCTTAACTACTGAGTTGAGAAATTCTGTTCCTCTGTCTGAGCGAATTCTCTGTATCTTGATGTCCTTTTCCACACTGAGTTTCTTCAGCAGATTGGGCAGCTCAGTCTTGACATCAGATTTGTTGGCTATGAAGATGACCCGTGTATATCGTGAATAGTCGTCAATAACGACGAGGGCATACTTCTTGCCTCTTATAGTCACTGGAGAGACTGGCCCGAATAGGTCCATGTGTAGCAGTTGAAGGATTCCATCAGTGGAAGGTGACGGAATAGGTGGATTGCTTTTCTTTGTCTGCTTTCCCTTCAAACACGCTTCACAATTTATGTCTTTGATAAACGATTCGTTGGGCAGTCCTCTGACTTTAGAGTTCTTGGCTAGCTTGTTCATAGTCTTGAAGTTCAGGTGGCTGAGTCTCTTGTGCCACAACCATCCCACCTTGTTACTAGATTTTGTCTGTGCGAGTAAACAAGCCTCAGGTTCTGCGGTTTTCTAGTTTGCAATATAGATATTCTTTCTCCGCGAACTTGATAACACTGTTTTCCCTGTAGATTTATCAACAACATCACAGAAACCAGCGTCAAAGATAACTCTATTTAGATTGTCACAGAATTGACTGACAGAAAGGAGATTATGTTGAAGTCCTTCAACATATGTTACTCTTGGAACTGAGGCAGTTCCAATATTCAGTGTTCCGTATCCCCACGTATAGCCTTTAGAGTTGTCACCAAACTCAATTCTGGGACCATCTTCTTGTACGTAGTTGGTCAGCAGGCTCTTTTGATAAGTCATGTGTCTCGAGCAGCCGCTGTCCACAATCCAAGGGTCCTTATGCACCTGCAAAACAGAAACATTTTTAGGTACCGTTTGGTTCAGTTGGGTCCTTACATGTTAGTGGGTGATTTCGGAACCCAGATCTGTCTAGGGACCTTAGAAGTCTGAGACTTCTTCTTCTGAACCTTGTCAGCTTTCTTCTCCACAGGACTTGGAGATACTGACTTTCTGACGGTTTTGGGTTCAGGAGCTTTCTTCTTCTGAGGCTTTGTGTTCCTCTTGACCCTGGGCTCATAGTAGTACGAACCATACTGAGCTGGATGTTCATATAGCGGTTCACTGTACTGTTTTGCCCACCCGACCTTCTTGGTTCCCCCTGAGTTTGATCGTGGTGTCCTGGGGCTGGAACCTCTGGTCAGTTGCTTCTTGTTGCTCGGCTGAGGTGCAATCATCTTCTGTTTATTCTTCGCCTGAGGTGTTGAGTCAGTAACCTGAACCTTACCTCTGACGAACCTATTAGCCAGCATTTCTGAGCTTTTTGACATTGAAGTGGAAGCTTCATAAGTATAGCCAAGTCCTTCTTTCATGGCTGGTGGCCTTTGAGCTTTAAGCATACTTTCTAACTTCTCCTTTGCTCCTAGGTACTGTTCAGTCATCAATTCTCACCAGACCTCATCACTTCTTCGAAGTGATTCATAATCCTTTTCAACTCCTGCGAGTTTGTGACTGAGTCGGGCTATTTCAGTCTCTTTCTCAGAATTGTCCTTGGTCAGAACTGATATCTGAGTTTCTTGGAGTTGAGACTTAGTTACAAGAGATATAATCTCTTCCTTGAGTCTCACAACAAGATTCTCAGACTCAGTAGAGACCTGACAATCAGAAGAAAGTCTCTGATTCTCAGTCTTTACCTATTCCAGTTCCTGAATGGTTCTGCTGAACTCTCTTCTCAGCTGAATCTGCTCCTCTAGTAGATCATCATAGGCTTGGACCACATCTAGAGGTTCATCTGTGACCGAGCACGTGTCGTGTGTGCTATGTGAAGAGGAGGTTATACTAAGCTTAGAATTTACCTCAGCCTCTTCTCCGGCCATCAGACAGTATTCTGCAGTTTCTTCAGGATCTGTCTCTCCGATCTCAACGGCGACAAAAGCAGCTTCGTCCTCAGAAGAATACATGAATGTATCTTCCTCGATTGAGTCATCAGATATCTCTCCGGCTATATAGGCCTGCCTCCTTTGGGCAAATTTTTCGCGCCTGGCCTGCCGTTCCGCTCTTTGAGCAGCTGAGAGTTCGGGACAGTCGTACTGATAATGTCCCTCTTTCTTGTAGTTGTAGCACACAGTTGATTTGCTGCTCTTTCCAGCTGAGTCATTTGATGGACTAGCAGCAGGTTCTGTGTTCCTGCAGTCAGTAATAGATTTAGATTCGTCCCTTTTTCGATAATCTTTCTTACCTGTGGGAGAATCTCTGTGGTATTTCTTCAGCTTTCTGACTCTCTCTTTTTCCCTTTGATATTTGAGAGCCATCAGTGCTAGTTGGTCAGGGCCTGAAGTCTCAGAAGACTTTGCTTCTGTTATGGCCACTGCCTTGCTGGAAGAGATGGGTTTGACTCCAGTTTTGCTAACTGTTGCTTTAAACGCATGGTCAATCTGAGTGTCAGCTGGAGTACTTGGACATCGTTGGGGTAGGCTGTGCTCGAATTCCTCTGTTTTTAGTTCTGAAAAGATAACATCAGGAGTTAGAGCATTAAGATCTGAGCGTCTTAGATAAGTAGCAAAAGGAAGCCACTTCAGTCGAGGTAGCGCTCTCAGAATCTTTGTGTTCATCTCTTTGTTGGTGAACGTCCTCCCCAGCCCGTTGATCACATTGATCTGATTTGTGAATCTGACGCTTCGCTCGTCCATGGTCTCATTGGGCTCCATGGCAAAGGCATCAAACTTTTGTAGCTCTAACTCGAGCTTATTCTCTTTGATCTGCGGGGTTCCTTGGCTCAGTACAACCAGGGCGTCCCAAAGTTCTTTAGCCGTCTTGCAGTCTTGCACCCTCCCGAGGTGTGAATCGCTGAGCGTAGTCAGGATAGCATTACACGCAACTCGGTCGAGGTTGTGCAACTTCTTCTCTTCAGGCGTGAAGGCAGATTTGTCTTTTGCGACCATGGCACCAGTCTGTGCCCCTACACCTCCCGCATCAGCAAATTGTACGCTGTCTATCATGGGAATGATGGGTCTTGTTTTGAGGACATCCGTCATGCTGTCATGCAGCGATGTTAGGTGTGCCTCCATTCTCACGCGTCATACCATATAGTTCTCTATCGAGAACATCGGTACCATCATAATACCTGACATATCAGACATTGTGAGTACGAGTATAAGGATGTTATGAAGAGATGCTTGTGCAGTGAAAAATGTTTTCAGGATCTGTTCGAGAAGACTAGTAGTTACAGAACCGATGATCAGAAGAACAACGTTACTCTGATACCAATTGTTGGTCCGGAGACGAGAGTCAGGTGTAGAGGGGGGGGGGTGAATACACCTGAGTACTGCTCTTTTTCTCAAACCAACATTTTACCCCGTACAGGACATAGACACAAAGATAAACAAATCAAAAACAGTCTAGCCTATACATCAGCTATTCCTGTCAATACTATACTACTGATATCAGCTGGGTTTTGGGATCTTCAATTCCATAGTGAAAACTACGATTTCCCCCAATATTCTTTTACCCGATAACATGCTGAGTATCTTCTACTGACTCATAACCCAACAGGGATCTAATACAAGAAATGAAGCTGGGCCTCAAATTAATTAATTATCTATGCTCAGCCCAGAGCAAAAGTAATTACTAAACAAAGATTCATTCCACTAGAGAATCCGTGCTGACTTACCCCTTTATCCCAAATTGAGCAAGGGCTTGTATTTTAGACTTAATCGATCTCCGTATTTAAGATAGAAATATCCGTTAATTAATTAAGCTCACTGACAGCTTAAATTAATTAACATCTTATATTCCTGAGTAGTACCACTCGACCTTATTAACACACCTGAATTTAATCAACCGGCCTGGTTTAGTGTGCTAATCCTTTCGAGTTCCTCAGGGGATATTATCAATTCATTTTACTAAGATACGACTGCAAGATACAGACAACCAGCCTGAGCCACAAATAACTACTAACACCCAAGATACGTAGATCCGGTCGCGATGACGTTCACCATAGTAGGTCAAAGTGATAGATAGCCAAATGCACTCAGCTGAAGTCTTACCAAGCTTAAGACCAGCTAAGTCATCGAGATCTTGGTTCTCCACTAAGGTCAGTTAAGAGAACACATCTCACTGTGATCCGTCAATACACCACCTTAAGTGTACCAGTAAAGACAAGCAACTAAGACAAGTCACTTCTTATCTAAACTGCAGCTTAAACCGATAGCTTATCCTTAAGTTTTCTCAGCTGTGATAACTGTTTATATCTTGCCAGTTCAACCAATTTGTGTTGTCTTCTGTGATACCCGACATACCACACAAATCTAACTTTTATACAAGATAAAGGATAACATGTGCAAATATATATATTTATCAGATAGGAGAATAAAATAGTGGTAGGGACAAAACACATTGTACACACGCATAAAATTTGCTTCCAGTATACAAAATCCCAACACGGACTCAGCTGCTGAATCACTCTGACCCGCGATCTGAAAGTTTATATCTGGCACTGTTCATTCAGTAGCAAAACTCAGCTCAGCTGACCTTCGCGTTTGAGGAAAAACTTGCAATCAAGTGTATTCATCCCCCCCCCCCTCCAAAACACCTGATACTCGTCTCCGGACCAACATAATATTATGCTAAAGAATTTATTAATCCAGATTAACTGCATGTCTATATAATATAAAAAACTTTAGTAAAATATTAATTTTTATAATTTATTATTACTTGTAATAGTTATGCTCTAAATTATATTTAGACTTATCTATTCTGGAATATTATAGTAGTTGATTAAAAGCATATCTTAATAATCTAATAGTTGCTATATTAGTAATAGTTAATTTATGAGTAGTCGAAATAAATAGTTGAATCAAACCATATTTTATTCATTTAATTGCAAATAAATAAAATGATTTCAATGCGATTACATATGTGGCATACGAAAGACTAGTTTGGAATATAATTTTTTGGAGAAGATTAATTTTGTGATTTTTTTTAAAGAAATTAATTTGAGAAATAATTTAAAATCATGTTGGCTGCTGACATGGGATAAATAAATTAGTTTGTGGATTAATTTTTTGAAAAGATTAGTTTGGGAATTAGTTTTTTTTTAAAAACTGTTTTGAAAATTCAATCATATCCATAAGTTTGATAGATATTATGTTAGTTGAACAATATGATTAAAATAATAATAATAATAATAATAATAATAGAAACACAAACCCATACTTTCTGAGTCGATATATCTTTAGTAATAAAGAATATCTGATTATTACCCTTGTATAAATTTATTTGTGGCTAATCTTAAAGTTGTCCGGAAGGTTCGTTACATAAGTTTCCCGGGTGGGCCCCAGAGTTTCATTCTAGAAATGCAAGTTATGCTACTATGCAAGTAAAGTTCCGCACAGATCAATATTTCACGAGGTCAAAAGCATTACACGATTCACACGTTCAAAATGTGTGCATTTTACCTAAAGGCTGTAAGTTGAAAATCTATAATTAATTTTTTAAGGGATATGATATGAGGTTTCAGAATCAGATTTTATATGAAATTTATTTAAGAATTTTAAATTAGGTCCATTAGAATATGAAATTTGAATCATATTAGTTATGTTACACAAAATAGTGTTTTGTCCAAAACTTGTCTAATTTACTTGATAGTTCTGGTCGAATGTTTCAAACACGAATTTAATTTCAAGTTAAATTTATAGAAAATGGATTAAAGATTGAAATAAAATAACAATAATAGTGTTGACTTTACCTATAAATTGCAAAAAAAAAAAAAGGTAAATCACAAAAGAGTTACTTTTATATTTGTCACAAGTTAGTAGATTAAGACCAGTATGGAGTTGAGCAGTCCTATCCATAATTTTCTAGATACAAATAGTAATAACACGCTATTCTTATTAGTCAATTATGACAGGTAAGAGCATTGCATTCACATTGTGTTCGAAATGTTCACTCTAAAGTAGATGCATTGCACTCTTCTTTAAAAGTTAGATACATTGTATACTTGCTGGACCGGATTATAAGAATATTTCTTTGTGGTATAATTATGAAATCTTACTCCCTCCGTCTCACATGATTTGTCTTGTTTCTTTTCGGTACGGAGATTAAGATGAGTTGGTGGTTGTGTATAAAAAAGTAGGTCCCACAAATGAAATTTTAAATTTTATGCATCAATTATTTTTCTTTTTAGAAAATAAGACAAATCGGATGGGACGGCCCGAAAAGGAATATAGGACAAGTCAGACGGGACGGAGAGAATAGTATTTTATGTTAAAACTGAAATGGTGAAGAAGTAAGAGCGCGTGAGTTGGACTTCTTCACCACCTCAGTCCATCACTCAACAGAGTCGATATTTGTTTATTCATTTCCTCCAAATACGCTTATACTAAGGGGGTGTTTGCAATAACTTAAACTTTTTTTAAGGGCTTAAATTAAGGAGAAGTTGGTAAAAGTGGCTTATTAGAGAATTTAGAGTGTGTTTGCAAAAATGGCTTAAAAGAAGAAAAAGTTGAAAAAATAGTGTTTGCAAAATTTATACTGTAGTAACTTATTTTGGGATTTATAACTAAAATGTCAAATCATAGCTTATCCGAATTACAAATATGCAATTAAGTTGGAGAAGTTGGTAAAAACCAACTTAACCAACTTCAACTTATTCAACTTAAATGTAGAGAATTTTCCGAATTTAAACTGTTGAAAACGCCCAAAAACAGTTTTTCCTTAAATTAAGCTATAAGTTCAATAATTTATGCTTTTGCAAACACCCTCTAAAGTAGCTTAACATATTCCCAAACACACATATTCAAATCACAACAAGGGCAGTATAAGCTCTCAATTCGAAACTAAGAGCATCTCCAAGAGACGCAATAGAGTTGCATTGGACGGCAGATTGGCGGGGAAAAATTCTCCAATGGAACACTGCAATTGACGGCACACAAGCGTGGAGCTAATTCAACACGGTACTACTACTGTGTTACTGTTCACACGGTAGTAGTACCATTTTATTATTTTTTTCCTTTTTAATTAGTAATTTAGATTAGTTTTATGAATGATTGTTATATTTAATTAATAATTTATTTAATGAAATGTAATTTATATTTTAATTTATTTTAGGTTTATTAATTATTGTTCTATTGAAATACAAATATAATAGTTTAAAAACATAAAATTTAAAACAAGTTGTTATATAAATTAAACAATAATATTAAAATTACACTAGCATAAAAATACGATAACACTAAATTAAGGAGGCAAAACAATCTAGTAAGCTCCAAAACCGCTATCCGAGCCTCCAAAGTCGCTTACGGATCCTCTGAAGTCACTTACAGATCCTTCAAGATCTGGAAAATCACCTCCAAGGCTTGACTGTACTTCTCTTTTGATAATTATTTTTTCTTATTCATTCTTGAAGTAATTTCACCGAATAGGATCAGAAATGTTGTCGGTGTCTATCATTAAAATCTTATTATCTGATCCCCACCTTTGAAAAGCAAGAGCTCTATTTTTTGTTTCAGTAGCTTTGTTATTTGCTTCAATCTTCTGCATTTGTAATAGCAGAAGATTCTTTCTTCTTGTGGATGAGTTCTCCATTAATTCTCCAATTCTCTTATTCCCTTGTTCGATTGCCTTCAAAACACCCGACATATCTTCATGATTTTTATTTTTATTTTTTATTTTTTTAACACCATCTGGACGTTGTGATGGTCCATAACCACTGTCATTACCATCACTTAAATTGTTATTAAAGGAGGAAGGCAACTCATCAGGTGAGATAGGAGATTCCGGTAGAATGTCTGATCGGAAGGAAGACCTTTGTTTTCGAGAGCTTTGTGGATTGGAATCAAACTTTACAAATTCTTTCAAAATAGGCCAAACAGGCTCAAACTTAAATCCTTTTGGAAATTTATTATCGTCTGCCATCATTTGTTTTGCACGAGTTAGCTGCATCATTAATAAAACGTGTTATACTTAGTAAAAGAAATAAAAAAATCAAACCAAATAAATGACTCCTCCTTACAATATCATGTTCAGAAACTCCGCTTGGATTGAGAGCTTCGATATGTTGTATACAACATTTGAAAATTTTAACAGAACTCGTAATCGATTGCATGCGAGTTTCAAGTGATCTAGAGCTTCGGTCAACCATATTTGAAGAAGGGTTTTCTGAGTTATAGAGCTCCGTAATACGAATCCACAATTGGTTGATTTTTGGTATATTCCCGATACTGCATCTTGGGATATTTCCAAGTAACAGCAACAAAGATGTTTATCTTCATCAGTTGTGTAATTGGGATTTCGAGACGAAGCCATATGTTTTTAAAGAGAATAATTGAGATGGGAAAGAGTGTTGTGTGTATTTGGAAAGATCTCATATATATAGAGGGAAATATTATCCGGATAGTATGTGGGTTGGATGGTGCAGATTTGAAGGAAATTTGAATGGATGGTGATGATTTGTTGGCCCGATTTTGAAGTTGAAAGATGGTGGATAGATGTATGTAAAGTGGTTCCATTAATTTGATTGTGGATAGATATCTACAAAAAGTTGATGGATGATAGGTCTCTGCAAAGCTTATACAAAGCCTATACAAAAACATGGGGGCAATTAATGTGAGTATGGGGCTAGAGGCAAGTTGTAGGGATGAGGGCAATTAATGTGGTTATGGGAATGGGATCAAGTTGTAACTATGACAACACAATTGCCAACTCTATTTAAGATGTTGTATTCTTCATATCCAAAACATTCATCAAGTTGTAACGATGACAACACAATTTTTTTATTTGTGCTTTTAAAAGTGTTGTGTATTCTTAGTTTTATTATTGTGAAAATAAATTACTTGTTTTAGAATTATTTAAACATATTTTTAATTATTTAACTTTTATTTAAAAATATATTTTTAGTGTAATTAAGTACAAAAATAAATATATTTAAATATATATAATATTAGATAATTAATAAAATATTAATAAATATAATAGTTTAATAATAAAAAGTATCAAAATAGAATATTTCCTTGTGGAGTTAAATATAGAATTGATGGTTGGAGATGAATTGAAAAAAACTCTACATTCAACTCTACAAAACTCTACAAAACTCTACAATAGTGTGGAAATCTCTTGGAGATGCTCGAAGGGCCCCACGAAGAAGAGATGCTCGAAGGGCCCCACGAAGAAGACCTCGCTCTCTGCCTCATCATGCTTGCTCGCGGCGCCACCGCCACTGCTTCTCCGAAGTTGGTATACAAGTGCTGTGTTTGCAACAAGGTTTCGCTTCCTACCAAGCCTTGGGAGGCCATAAGGCCAGCCACCGCAAGCTCGCCGGCGGAGACGACCGCTCCTCCTCCACCGTCACCTCGACCAGTGGCAGCCGGAGAGTCCACGAATGCTCCATCTGCCACCTTCCCGACCGGCCAGGCCTTGGGCGGCCACAAGCGCTGCCACTACGAGGGCGTCGGTTCTACTGTTACCACCGTGATTTCGACCTCAACCTGCCGGCTTTCCCAGAATTCTGGCCGAGATTCAGCGGCGGCGAAGACGAAGTTGAAAGTCCTCACCCAGCGAAGAAAGCTCGCCTGGAACTTGTTTGAAGAATCATACAAGTTTGTAGTAATTAGGAATTTAAGAGTTATTTTTTTCTTCTTTGGTGTAAATGGAAGTGGAGGATTTAATTAATTCATTAATTCTATTCAGACAATATATTAATGATAGTGTTAAATTCTGTTGAAAGTTTCTAAGTAGAATAAGGTTGTTCCCAAAAAATAAGAATCACGCGGTTCCGCGTTATAAAGTTTCAAACGATATATTACTATTTATTATTACGATAATGATCATTTTTCTTTTTCGATTTCTTCCATTTGAAATGACCATTTTTTAAAATATATGTATATATATATATATATATATATATATATTTCTTCCGTCCCGCTTCAAGTGATCTATTTTTCTTTTCGTGCGTCTCATTTCAAGTGACTCGTTTCCAAAAAAGAAATTAACTTTAAAAAAAATTACAGATTATCTCCTACTTTATCGTTTATATATGCTACTTTATTATTTCTTTATCATTTATCTCTCATACTTTATTACTTTTTTATTATTTTCTCTCTTACTTTATTATTTTCTCTTTCTAACTGTATCATTTATTCTTTCACTATCTCACTCATTTTGTTATCTTCTACTCATCTCTCATACTTTATCATTAATTTTCTTAATTTCCATACCGAAAAGAAATGAATCACATGGAGCGGGACGAAGAGAATATTTCCCTCACCTACTTAATCATTCATTCTCTCATCATCTCACTCATCTTCTCTCTTATTTATCACTTACTCTACTTTCTTAATTCTCATGTCGGAAAGTCAAGGGACCATTATCAATGAGACGGAGAGAGTATTTATTATTATTATTATTTATGATCCTAAAAATTCATCATTACTATTTAAAGTGTTAGATATTGTATAAAATAAAAGATAATAATATGTAATTTCATTGCATCATGGTTAGTAGGGAGGTGCTTGCTTGAATAGTCAAAAGCATTAATGTAAATACAAAAGTAGTTAAATTTTAAAATTATGTTCATAAAATAGTCAATTTAACTAAAATATTCTCACATTTTCCTTAGTTTAGTCAGTTGATAATGATGATAATCATAATTACATTAAACTAAAGAACCCTCCTAATTAATAAGAGAGTTATATTAACTTTTAGTCTTTCTACACGTTCTTCACGTTTTATGCGGACTCTTCACCAGTCGCTACCTTTTAACTTTCAACGACCATCAATTGGGGAGAGAGAGAGAAGCTTCTTTTCAAGTTGAGTGGGCTGCCGATTCTCAGTTTTTATATTAACATGCGAAAGCCTTTCTATGAAAAATTGCCTATCAAGTCAAATCATTTAATGTTCATAAGTAAGAGATGGGTATGCCAAAAAAAATTAAGAATGAAATTACGTGGCAGTTTCTTGCTGCAGTGTCGTCATTAAATTAATGTTAATTTTAATTTTATTTTATGTCGTTCATATAATTTTAATGTTCGTATAATATTTACCATTTTGTTTGTGGTCCAAATTGAGATTATGACTATGTTTCAATTAGTATATAAAATCATAACATTAACAGCTATGGAACTCAAGAGAATCAAATAAAGAAAATAATTACACTGAGCATGCATATTCACATTATATTTGGTGGAAAATGAAGAAGATTAGGTGTATACAACTTGGTTGAAACTACCATATATGGGTGCACACGATGTTACATGATGAAGCTGCTTCAAAAAATCTTGATAACTTTCTGGGAATGCCTATCAAACAACTATGTAAGATACTATTCGACCTACCATTTGATGCATCGTCTTGTTTCGAGTAAGAGTCGGGTTTCCTGATGTTAGCCGTAAGATCAGCATGTTATGCTTTCTCAGATAAGCTTTTCTCTGAGCATTGAACTTGCAATACTCGGACTGTCAAGCTCCAATTCATCACCTGGCATGGCAGTTTGTGTTAAGCATACTGTGCAGACGGTTTAGAGACGAAGCCTGATGCATTCTAACCTGTAAGGGTATGAGTGTTGTTGAGAACAAGTCTTTACATTGGTCTAGCATACGATGCTCTCTTGCACTTAACTTGGAAAGGTCCGTGGTGAGTGAGTTCATCTGCTTCACCTGTTAATGCAAATTGCAACACCAATTAAAAGATGGAAACGAAATATAAATATTAGAAAAGATACATTCTCTAGGTTGTTAATGAGAAAGACCACTTGTTAGTTCAGTCACTTCGCTGATCAGTGTGTGTGTTAATACTGATCGTCTCTAAGTCCCTAGAGTAATATTTCTCCCTAGATATATAGCTGGAAAGGAATCATCAGGAACACTCCTACAGCACGCGATATACAGACGAGCTGGGAGATGGACTTCTATGTGTTTAGGCTAGAGTAAGGATAACAAGGCATCGACGATAAGGATGAGAGGAAACAATACAACCTCTGATCATCTATCACTAATACCAAATATAGATGCCTTAACCCTGAGTGTTTTTGTTTCTAACCCATCTTTTAAATATTTCTTGCACTAAATTTTGTTTTCCTTTTTAAGAAGTCTTCCCTGCAAAGAGTCATGGAACCAGCAGAATAGAAATGGTGTACTATCTGGTGCTTGACAACAAATAGAGCTTCTGTACTTATATCTAAATCACAATTTTCTTCCTTTGGTTCAAGTGGTAGAGTATCAAAGTCACAAAGTTTAATTCATGTCATGTAAATGATCTAAATGCAGAAGTGAACAATTAATTAGATTAAAGATTACGCCCATGCACCAGTAGTGATTATAGCAAGAGTTATTACTGATTTGGGAATGAGTAATTACATTTACTTTATAGCAGCATAGTAGATGAAGTCATAATGCAAACTAGTAGATCTAGTAACTATCATGAATTTTGATGATTTGTCCACTCTCATGAGTAGGTAAAAAAATATTACGTATCTTAAATAGATATCCACTGAGTTAGGATATGTAGGTAAAAATATATTGGCTAATTTAAATACCTCTAAATTTAGATATCTGATTAAGACTAAATACCTTCAATAGCGAAGAATATATTGAAGGTTCCATTGCTTGCATTACGTCAACAGCAGAATGTATTGCTTCTTGAACCTTATGAACATCAGCCTGAAAATGTTTGAGAAAAAGAAAGGATAAATGATGAAAATCCAAGTAGAAAGCTACGAATTCTGTATCCGTTAGGAGAAAAGCCTATCATACCCTTGCACCATCAACAATAGGAAGGAGGACAGTGCTAGCTTCTAATGCTTTTATAGCCCCAGAAATTGAGTTGCAGTAATCTCTATCTAGCAGACCCCACCTCTCCAGATGTGGCTCCTGCATTCACAAAGAAGGAAGTCCCTATAAACACTCTTTAGCCAGTAAGAAGTAACAAGTCAAATTTTTTTCTTTTTTCTATCACAGTTCAATTATAGGGGAGAATCTACAAACAAACAGTATTAGATGTCACTAGGAGTGTGAGCCCAAGAAGTCTTACTTGTTCCTTCAGTATAGAATAAAGCTTAAGATTAAGTCTCAACATCTGTAGTTCAATCCCCTTGGACCTAACTGACTGCCGCAGTTTTGAGGTGTTCACCCAAGCATTATAGAGGTTTCTCTGGTGATGTGGAAAGGAACCAACAAAAGATGAGAATGCTTTCACTTAAATGTAAACGTAGCAGGAAACATTTGAAATATAAGCAACGACTTATAAACTTTATAAGGTTGAATTGTAGTGATGAAGCAACAAGCACAACTATATATCACTTCTGAAGTGCAAATACTAAGCTACTAAACCAATGCACATTTCCACCCTCTTCACTCCTATTTAACCATATATGAATTTTTTTATCATTTTGCAAGCAGAGCACACTGTTAGGTTTAGGGTTCTGGCGTTAAAAAAGAAATAAAGTCAAATTAAAATACCATAGGGCCAAGTATATAACTTTTGAAACTAAGGATTATTTTCATTTTGAACACAAAGAATCCATTTTGAACCTGAAGTACAAAACAGGGAGACAAGTACTTCAAAGTATTTCATTCTTAAGAGACAACAATTCACTAAATTTCAGTAAATAATTGGAATCACAAACACACCAAGTAACTCGGCTACTCTTTCATAACCAAAGTCATAAAATACAGGACATACTTATTTGCAGATAAGTGATTTTCCTATGAAGATCTTATCTTATGCAGTTCGACACTAGCCTTCTTATTCGTATTACAAGCAAATGACTCCGATTTGCATATCAGCCGTCCTAAAACCTCTAAACTATTGTGCCCCTACTTCCATTTCCCGTCATCAATGCACATTAGAAACTAATCAAGGAGAAGATTCTGAATAGCCTTCTTACCACTTTTGTATTAAAAAAAAAAACTTACATGATAGACTTAGTGGGCCCCAAAGACCCAATGAAGATAATAGATAATTGTTGGCGTAGCAAGTAATCATACCCCACAAAATTACCAAATATAGTTTAAAGAAGAAATAAAGTCCTGAAAATCAGCCAACGTTTAGTATTAAGTGATGTTGAGCTAAGCATTTTTTATTCAGAAAACATTTTTTGAAATAAATTAACTTCTAACAGTTAGATGCACTTACTTTAGAATCAGTTTGGAGTGGGTGAACCTACCTTAGAATCTCAAAGACTAGTCCTCCCCTGCTAATGTTGGTCTTAAAAGGCCAAAACAAAGTGGAGCTTTAATAGCATCTTAGTTGCGGCTATTTGTAGAACAGAGCTCTTTCTTAAATTAACCATAGTAAGATTTGTTTATTTCACTATATTTGACTCTTAATTATGATGATAATTTGCAATATAAATACAACTGAACTAAACTTCAGATGTGGTATCAGGCAAACTGTATTGTGCTATTTGACTATAATCAGTAAAAAAATGAATTATAAGTGGTTCTACTACTGCTTATGTAAAAGAGCTCGGAGCAAATTAGTACCTCTGCTGCATGTTTTTGCACCAACAGGGAATTCTCTACCTTCGCATTAGCTAATCGCCATTGCAGCAGCCGATTATACATCATTCGCAAGTCATGAGCATCAGCTATTCGACTCTCTCCCAACTTTCCTCTCCTTAATTCAAGGGGAAAGTTTATCATGGACGGCGTACTACACATGTTGTCATTTATTAAACTCCCTATGCCACTTCTCACTTTAGATGGACTAGCCATGCCCCTCAATGAAGCACCAGGCGTCGAGGTCAAGGCTTTGCTTGGTGAAGCTGCTCTGGTAGCCCCTCGAAGTGGCGATAGTCCTCTATTCGGGAAGTTTTCTCGTGGTGATGATACAGGACTATCATTTTGAAACTTCTTGGCCATGATAATTTTAGCAGAACTAGTTGTCCTGTTTGATAATGGTGAACCAGGATCTGGTACCTTCTGAACTCGGTTTCCCGCATCTTGCCAAAATCTTGCGGACACCGTAACCCCACGCGACTCACCTTTCGATTGAGTCGCATTTCCACTCACAGTGTTATCGGACGAGACGCTATCAACATCCGAATTCGACGAGCCTTCTAATCCCGGTTGACCTTCATCGCCAATTGCTGGATGTTCAACTTCTCTACTCTCAAGCTTCAATTCAGTATCCACAGAATTTCTTAATTCAGCTATAGCAGACCTGGATCCGTTCCAATTCAATTTGTCTGTACCGTAATCGACAGTTCGACTCAACAAACTCGAATTCTCGCTACGTAATCTAGCAGGCCAACGATGTTGCTGCTGCTCGATCGGCCTCGGGTTCTCTCTATCCTTTACCGCCCGATCCCTCACAGGTGTAACCCCTGCTTTTTTCCTTTCTGGCGTTCCCTTCCTCGAAATCCCCGGAGTTCCCACCGCTGCCGGAGGCGGCTTCACCTTACTCACCGGAAGAGAGTAAGATTCTCCCTGAAAAGACACCGATAAACTCCTCACTGATCTTACCAACAATTTCTCCGCACCAGACGGCGTCATCGTCGCGGCCGACGGCCGACGTCTCTCAGCAGAAACCGCCCGTTGTTGAGTCTTCGGAGTGGCGATGATGGCGGCTCTGCAGCTAAACATCGGGGACTGTGACCTCCTCGAGGAAATTGACGGTTCGGAGGTGATGGATGACGACGTCGTTTTAGACGAGGAAGAAGAATTGGAAGAGGACGACGTGGAGAGAGTCAAGTAGCGCGAGGTCACTTGACGAGCTTTGGGTCGGCGCGGAGGCGCAGCATTGTCGGATTCGGCCGGAAGCAACGGCGGCCGCTTCGGATTCTGCGAGGGCCGATGCTTGGGTGCTGATGCAACCGCAGTTACCATTTCACATTATCGACTCAATTATCGCACTTGTTCAAACCCTAGTTCTTCTAAGGATGAATTATCGTCGAACCTTATACGATCGCTTGAGGGAGAGGGAGAGAGTGGAAGTGAAATTAGGAGGGAGCTATAATGTTTAGAAAGAGAAAACGTAGTGGGCTTAATGAGTGGTCAGTGAGAGAGAGAGAGAGAGAGAGAAAGAGAGGCAGAGAGAGAAGGATCATATGACCGTTGCGAAGCACGGCGATTATATATGTGTGTATTATATATATATATATATATGCATAAATCATAATATTAGTGTACATAAATGCGGGATCAAGATTTTGGAGCATAACTGTCGTGTACTGTGTGTGAGAGAAAGATATATTAAAATATATAGTAGAGTTTTGACAAAGAATGGCGTCAAGTGATTAAAACTATGCATTGACTCATGCAATAAGGCCACTTTGTGGGTCTGCCTTACGCAATTATGTGGGTAATAAATGGCTAACAACTTTGAAATTTCTACTTTCAAACGTATAAATATTTAAATTTTAAAACATTCACCAATAAATTGACGAATAATTTATTATTGGATCTATAAATTTTAAATTTTTAAATCGTGCTGAGAAAAATAAACCAAATTTAAGAATAATGTCAATTTGCCCATATTCAATTTTTAGGAAATAGATATGTACAGTTCATCTTAGTCTTTAAATGATTGAGATTGAATATGATTTTTGTTAGATTCTGTTATGCTGCTTATGCATAATTTATATATAAGAACAAAAATATAATTTATGCATAAAAATATTATATATACTTCATATTTCCTATATAAAATATGTCTTCATATCATCTCCACACCCTTGCTTTCTAAATTTTTTTTAATTGGGCTTCAATAATTCTACATTTGAATTGTATCATTCGACTTAATAATGTGGACTGTGTTTACAGTTTTTAATAAAAAGTGTCGATACCAAAAAAAAAATTACTGATTTTTCAAAATAACACATGATCAACTTATATACTTTTATTGATTATTACTTCTTTAAGTTTGAAAAACATAACCATCCATTCTACTTGAAAAATAATATTTTATTACAATTAACTAGTACAAATTTATTATTACACATGGTTAGTGCAATATAACTTTCTTAAATTTTGAAGATTGATATATTATGAATTTATTACCGTTATGGGATGGAGGCACCGCTAACCCGCCAAATAATTTTATATATTTTGTAAAATTAGTATATTGTACGTTCCCTTTAAATTATAGTCACTTCTTATATTTTCTTCTTTTGGAATTAGTAATAAAGAGATTAACAAATACGTATGAAACGTTAATAAAAGAACATTGATTTACACATTAACAAGTATACAAAGAGTATATATGTATTCGATACTATTTTTCAGAACTATATTCAAGACATTGCATCACCTACTCAATTGGTAATTATTATTATTTTTGTTAATATAATCTGCAATCACTATTCAAATGTGAATTGTATAAATTTTGTTCATGTGTAACAATCATGGTTAGAATCAAAAATTCTTACTGGAGAAGAAAGCGAAATTTATATTTTATAATATTTTGGAGGGAATAATATTTTCAGAAAACATAGAAAAAAGGGAATGAGATGTGAAATTTAGATCTTTATAATATTTTTAATAATTTTATCTATGTGTCTGCTTATAATCATCGTTCACACTATACAAAAAATATAAACTACACTAGAAAAATGGGAATGAAATGTGTTATCTAATTTTTCTATGTTCAATTGATGTCCAATTTTATATCACAATGAAATAATAACACATTTCCATTTAATTAAAAATATCTTGAATAATCTTTAACTTTATGGTTAATGAATTCCATCTAACATATATAACTGTTAAATAAACATGTGTCACCATTGATTGTCACAAATTGAATACCAATTGAACATGAAAATTTTGGATCCACCCTAAAAATTGACATTTATCATTAGTCAGTAGTCAACGTACCACAATAGCATTGTCGTTGATTAATTACCTGATTAATCAATTAGCACAAATAATCTAGTTATAAATTAACTAAAGTCATTAGCTTCTACCTTAACTAAAGTCTAAATGCAAACAAAATGCCTTTGATAAATCCGCTCACAAAGTCTTTTCTTGCTTAAAAGACATAAACATCGATTCTTGGATGTAATTTGTTTTGTTATTAGTAAAGAGGGATAAAGTGTGGTGGCCAACTTTGAGTTTTAATAACTCCACATCTCTATGTTCGTACTAAGTCATTTATTATGCTAAAGGCTAACCATCCAAACCCACCCACCATGAAAGCAACTTTTCAACGGTGGAATATTTTAATCTTGGCCCCTAATTTGTATTTTGTGTATAACAAACACCACTCTATAATATGTAAGAATTCTAATGCTATGCAATGTAATGAAATAAAATATGAGATTGAAATATAATATGTAAGAATTCTAATGCTATGCAATGTAAAGAAATAAAATATGAGATTGAAATACGGTGTAAAAAAACACTTTAATGCTAGTTTGAGTGGAACGCAATCACCTACCAAAGCTAAATGACGATAATCTTTAAGAGAACGTGCATGGCGCAAGGATAACCGTTGATCTCTATGGCTAATGCATCTGAACCCTTGCCTAAGTTATGTGCCTTCTGCTGCAAGTAATTTTCAATCAACTTTTCCTCCCTCGTCTTGAGTCCCTCTATTTCCATGTACTCAATGAAGTGATTTTCATCAACGTCTGATAAATACATTTATTTTTCTCCTTTCGTAAAACATGTAAACTATTATACAATGTACAACTCGCTTGATTGTTAAATTCAAAGATTGAAATCGAAGCCGAACTTTAATCATGAAATGTGAATATATAAAATGGAGTCTCCACTTTCCAGCAAAAAGAGGGGAAAAAACGCACATGCAAAGAGCCATCATTTGCAAGCTATGTCTCAAAAGCAATTTAATTGAGTCTTCTTCCTCCATTGCTTTGTCTGGTTTAGACCCCACAATTTCTCCATTGATTCAACATAGGCTTATTTCCTTCGTAAGTATCCGATTCCTTTCTCACACACGTGTGTGCATTTCTATAAAATCCAACACTTATAAATGAATTGAATCCAGTAAGATTGGCCCGGTAATTCAGTAGCAATGTTATAATCCATGGTCCTTCAACCTTTAAGGCAAGAAAAGTGATATAAAGAGTGAAGAGAGTTTCTCTGGAGATACATCCCTTTTTTCTTTTCTTGAAAATGATTCTTTTTCACTTTCAATCTCTGGGGAAAAATAATAGAATGGATGTTCTAGAACTACATATGTATTTACACACGCACACACATACACGGTTGTTGAAGGGATAAACCTATACATTGAATTCAGAGCAGGATAGCTTCAAGGGAAAAGTCTCAATAAAGTCTACTAGTTATTTGTTTCTAGCACCAACTTAACAAATGAGCACTTAAACAAGACACATATTAAAATTATGGGACTTAGGTTTCAAACAAATCATTGTTTACTAAATAGTAAATTAATCTACAATATTAAGGTGCGTAAGAAGGCCAGAAAGCAACAACAGGACATGAATCATTATGCAGAAGGAAGCACAAAGGAAAAGGCTAAATATCCTTTACACACTATTAGTGCATGATGAGAGTGAGGTTTCGGAATGTTAACCACCATGCTGTGGTTTACCAGGTCCAGGAGTAGGTGAAGGTTTTGGGATGTAAGGCATTAGAGGAGTACCGTGCTAGACGGGTCCATGTCTAATGGAGGCCTTAGAACTTGGGACTGGATCAATAGGTCGGTAATCTTCCAAATTGAAATGACTTTCATCTTCATCTTGCGTAGGAGGATCCAAATTATCCTATACATTGAGTAATTGCACAATAAAGCCACGTTCTCATAAAAATAAGTAAATAAAATTAGATGCTATATCTAATCAAGCAGAAAGCTCTCTCACCTTAAGCTTCCTGCTTCTCAACACCAACATCATATCATTGCTCCTTAGAGAAACCATACCTTCAACCATTGATCAATCAGATTACGAAAAAAAACTGAAGGGAGAGGAAATCTTTCTGTATGCAGGCGTAGGCGTAGCACACAATGCTCCGGTCATATCATATTCAAATCAGCCAGATTTTCCACATAATATAGTATTCATCTAATTAAATCATAACTCATGCAATCAAGTCAGCAATATGTGATCCTAGGATATTTCTTTTGACCATAAGATTTCAGGAACACATCCTTTACTGGGGAATAAGAAAATTGGTTCAATTAACACGATTTTTTTTTATAGACGAATAAAGAAAAATACAATAATGGGTAAGTGAAAATTCATCTTGAAGATATTGTAGAGAACTTGATCAAGAACAGTATGAAGAAGAAGAAGATGTGGAGAAGAAGAAGAAGATGTGGAGAACTTGATCAAGAACAATATGAAGAAGAAGAAGATAGATTGAAACGAAAACTTGTATATTGAATGTAGAAGATAATTTCGTTAGTTTTACAATGTACAGTCTGATCTCTTTATATAGAATTTTGGTGATCTATTTTGATACTATCTTATCTCTAAGTAACCGACTAACTGTGTTTCCAACTAAGCAATCTAGTCAGCTCCTTCCTCAACTGAATAACCGCCGGATACTGTTCCATTGATTCCAATTGCACGGCTCGATCTTAACCGCATAGTCGTTGCGGTTCTTACGCTTTGTTTGTTTCTTCGGCGGTTATTTCTCCACTAGTTGGTGGTTTGTGTGAGTTGTTCCAATACCCCCCCGCAAGTGGAGAGTACAAGTTTTGGACTCTCAACTTGGAAAGGAGATATAGAAATTTTGTTTTCCCCAAAGGCTTTGTTAGAACATCAGCTAACTGATTCGATGTAGGAACATAAAGAATATGTAGAACTCCTGATTGGATGTGCTCTCTGATGAAGTGGCAGTCAATTTGTATGTGCTTTGTCCTTTCATGGTGTACCGGATTTGTAGCCAAAGAAATTGCAGACTTGCTATCGGAGAATAAGGTTGCAGAGGTGAGAGAATGGCCGAGGTCAGAAAAAACTTTGAGAAGCCATATTACTTCGGCGAGTAAGCCGATGCCATGGCTCTATACTGCCGCTGAACTTACGGAGACAAGTAGCTTGTTTCTTTGATCGCCAAGAGATAAGGGAGTTGCCAAGGAACATGCGGTACCACATTCGTTATCGATCTTCTAGTATCAACACAGCTTGCCCAGTCGGAGTCAGTGAATCCTTTAAGCCTCATATCACAATCCGATGAGTAGAATAAACCTTGTCCTATACTTCCTTTTAAATATCTAAGTATTCTGTGAGCAGCATTTAGGTGGGAATGACCGGGCTTGCTCATGAACTGAGCCAAAGTATTGACGGCAAAGGTTATATCTGGTCGTGTTACAGTGAGATACATCAACTTCCCTATCAATCGGCGGTAAGGAGATGGATCACTGAGGTATGAATCATCATGAGTACTTAACTTTAGCTTACTATCCATTGGAAAACTTGCAGGCTTGCAGTTTGTGTAACTTGTATGCTCCAGCAACTCAATCACATACTTTCTTTGACAAAGGGAAATACCTTTATTTGTTCTAGCTATTTCCAATCCAAGGAAATACTTCATGCGGCCAAGATCTTTAATTTTGAAGGATTTATCTAGGAATTCCTTCACTTATTTGAATAGTTTGCAAGATTGTTTCCAGCTAGGATAATATCATCAACGTACACAAGTAAGATAAGTGACTGAGTGGCAGAGTGTATAGTGAATAAAGAGTAGTCAGAAGTTGACTGAGAAAAACCATATTTCTTGAGGGCTGAAGAAAGCTTCGAGAACCATTGGCGACTTGCTTGTTTTAAACCATAGAGACTTTTGAGAAGTCTGCATACCTGACCTGATCCTTCTTTGCTGAATCCATCAGGTATCTTCATGTAGACTTCTTCATGAAGATCTCCATGAAGAAACGCATTGTTGACGTCTAGTTGTTCGAGAATCCAACCTTTTGAAGCAGCCAAAGCTAGTAAGCTACGCACAGTTGTGAGCTTTGCAACAGGACTGAATGTATCACTGTAATCCAGTCCCTCTTGCTGTGTGTATCCTTTAGCTACTAAGCGGGCTTTGTATCTTTCCAACGTACCATCGGCATGGTATTTGACCTTGTAAACCCATTTACAGCCGATTGGAACTTTTCTTTCAGGAAGAGTAGTTAAGATCCAAGTTTTATTTGCCTCAAGTGCTTGAATCTCTGTTTTCATTGCTGCCTTCCAGTTGGGATTTGAGGCACCTCGGAATATGTTTTGGGTTCGAGATATTGAGGATATAGCGGCGGAATAGACTTGGTGTGAAGAAGAAAAATTAGAATAAGAAATGTATTTAGATAAGGGATGAGGAGATGGACACGAAGCTTGCCGAGAGAGACGGGGAGCTTGGCATAGGTTGTCATCTTTATTACGGGCATAGTTCTTTAGGTGAGATGGAATTTGTTTGTTTCTTATAGAGCGACGTAAAATAGGCCGATCGGTGTGAGGTATAGAGTTGTGCGAGACATCGGTATGAGATGAAGTGTTGTTATTTTTACGTTTCGATGTTGAGCATAGTGTATCATTAATGGGATTAGGTATAGAGACAGTGACTGAGGGAGAAGATGACTGTGGTTCTGATATGAATGGAAAGTGTGTTTCATAGAACTTTACATCTCTAGAAATGAGGTAGGAATTTGAATCTAGATCATAGAGCTTATAACCTTTGGATGTATTTGGATATCCTAGGAACACACACCTACGAGCTCTGGATTCAAACTTATGCTTATGGTTGACTAGGTTAGAAGCAAAACACAAGCAACCAAACACACGCAAGAGTTCATAAGTTGGTGGTTTGTGATATAAGATCTCAAAGGGACTTTTATTTTGAAGAACAGGTGTAGGAATCCGGTTTATGATATGGATTGCGATCAATATGCAATCTCCCCAAAACGTAAGAGGTAAGTTGGATTGAAATCGAGGGCTCTAGCAATATTTAAGAGGCTTTGATGTCTTCTTTCAACTACACCGTTTTGTTGTGGGGTATATACACGACTAGTTTGATGTATTATGCCATGAAGATCATAAAGATCGGGAATAATGAACTACGAGCCATGATCCGTTCGATTGTTTTGATTAAGGCAGAATATTGGGTAGATACTATTTTATGGAAGTGTTTGAGATGAGAAGCAGTTTCAGATTTATGTTTCATTAAACAACACCAAACCATTCGAGTGAAGTCATCTACAATTGTTAAGAAATATTGAAAACCTTCATGTGTAGGGACGAGAGAAAGGCCCCCCAAATGTCACAATGAATCAATTCAAAAGGATTCTTAGATTTTATTGAACTAGTAGGGAATGGAGATCTATGATGCTTTGCTAAGGGACAAATATAACATGGATTAGCATCATTTTTATCAGTAGGTATGGAAGGAATAAGAGACATTCTAGAGGTGGAAATGTGTCCTAGTCTAGAGTGCCAAATGTGAGGCCGAGACGAGACACAACATGAACGAGAACATGATGCATGTGAATTGTTACCAACGAGACGATTGAGTTTGATTTATGGACTTTGGATGAAGTAAGAACAGGCCATTATCTATCTCGGCTATGCCCAATCTTACGCCTCAATACGTGATCCTGTATGGAGCATGAACCAAAAGCAAAATTCAGTCCTAAAGAGGTAGTAGTTATTAACCTACTTACTGATACAAGATTTACTTTAAACTTAGGAACACAGAGAACAGAATGAACCACATGATTAAAAATCAAGGCTGAACCGATATGTGTTGCAGGAAAAGTATCTCCAGTAGGGAGCACTACTAGGCTGTTCTGAAGAGGTATAGGGTTGATGAGAAGAGAAGAATTTCCCACCATATGGTCTGTTGCTCCAGTATCAATTATCCATGATCCATCTAGGATTGAATTTGAAACAGAATTGCAATGTGCAGAGTAAGAACAGAAAGCAATTTTACCTGAAAAACTACCTGAAGGCTCAGTGTTTGATAGAGGAGGCAGAACAGAAGGTTGAGACTGAGATAGGTTCTGTATTAAGGAAAGCAGATGATTGTACTGATCAGATGAAATTGATCTTGGATTCTCACAGCTTTCTTGAGAAGTGGTGGCCATATGAGCAGTGGAATGGACTTGTTTTGTGCCTTCAGAGAATCTAGTTCCGTGTCTCGATTTGAACTGATATCCTGGTGGAAATCCATGCAATTTGTAGCACTTTTCTTTCGTGTGTCCACTCTTCCCACAGTAAGAACACATTGGTCTTTGATTTGAATTATAAGATACTTGTCCACGAGAATGAGGGGCTTTGTATACACCAGCAGGAGCTTTGGAACCATAGTTGGCAAAGCTGGATTCAACATTATGAACTGTCATGGCGATTGAATCATTTGTAGGGTTGTTGTAGCTGATACTTCTCTGTTTCTCATCTTGTAGAATCAGACTATAAATGTCATTCAATAAGGGAAATGGTTTCATCATCAAAATCTGTCCTCTGACCGAGGCAAAGATATCATTGAGACTCATCAGAAACTTTATGGACATGCTCTGCTCTTCTTGAACTTTTATAACATCCAAGCACTTGCAGGTGCAGACTTTCATAGCTCCACAAGAACAACTAGGTGCAGGGTTGTATTGGTGCAACTCCTTCCACAATGAATCAAGTTTATTGTAGTAATTTGTAACGGAAAGGTTACCTTGAATGGTTGAGTAGATTTCCTTTTGTAGCTCAAAGATCCTTGGAAAATTTCCTTGACAATATCTTTCTTTGAGAATTTTCCACATCTCGGCGCAGTATCGCATAAAGAATGCGGGGAGTAATTTCTTTTGAACAGAATTGGAATCCATGATTGGATCATCAGATTGCAAGTATTCCAGGCTTCATAATCTTCATCAGCCTCGTTGGGAAACTTTTCTGGATTTTGAATCATCCGGAGCTTGTTCTTGGCTCCTAGGGCAATCTTCATCGACCTGCTCCAGGAATGGTAGTTGTTGCCATCGAGTGGTGGATTCACCAATACGACGAGATGGATTATCACCTTGATTGAGGAGATATAGATTTTCAGATCTTGATTGATTTTCAGATCTTGACATTTTCAAAATTATGAATAGAGCTCTGATACCATGTAGAGAACTTGATCAAGAACAGTATGAAGAAGAAGAAGATGTGGAGAAGAAGAAGAAGATGTGGAGAACTTGATCAAGAACAATATGAAGAAGAAGAAGATAGATTGAAACGAAAACTTGTATATTGAATGTAGAAGATAATTTCGTTAGTTTTACAATGTACAGTCTGATCTCTTTATATAGAATTTTGGTGATCTATTTTGATACTATCTTATCTCTAAGTAACCGACTAACTGTGTTTCCAACTAAGCAATCTAGTCAGCTCCTTCCTCAACTGAATAACCGCCGGATACTGTTCCATTGATTCCAATTGCACAGCTCGATCTTAACTGCATAGCTGTTGCACTTCTTCTGCTTTGTTTGTTTCTTCAGCGGTTATTTCTCCACTAGTTGGTGGTTTGTGTGAGTTGTTCCAATAGATATGATCAACTTGATGTTCTAATATACCACCACTCATTGAGATCTCAATTAGTATGAATTCATTAGTTGTATGTGAATTAAAGATTTTAAGACCAAGAGCCTAAAGCGCAAGTAAACTAAACAGAAGCACTTCAAGTAGTAAAAATTTGGCACCCTTGTCCAATTTCTGGAAAGCTTGCTATCATCGGCTATATATTGATTTAATTGTATATACCAAGCAATATGCATGTTAGATCAGCCTTATGTGTCAAGTGAACTTATCCAAGAAATCGCAGTATAATTGTATTGTATTCTTATCTGTGCTCTCAAGCAATGCAAACAAATACTGATGAAAATCATAGGTGCCTTTAGAACCCCATAAGATATTCTTAAGTTTTCAACTAAACAAAACTATGATGCTACACATACTTTTGCAAAAGAACTGTTAGTTCATAAATTAAGTTTAAAACCATCAAGGAAAACTAATGTAGTTAGAGAAGACAATAAATTTATCATATTAAAGACAATAATCTCTAAATATCTAATAGACCAATTACTTATTCATGTGTTGGTTGAGTTGCTAATTTGCACCAATTTTGATACATATAAGGTACAAAGTCCCATAAAACTTAGCAGGCCAAGATGTTGACTGCCTACTAAGTGGGTGTTTGGAGTAGCTGAAGCTTATCGATAAGTGCTTAAAGTTGTTGGAAGCTGCTGAAAGTGGCTAAAAACTATTGATTTTGATAATTTGTAAGTGTTTGCAAAAAGTGCTGAAAGTCAAAAATTAATATTTGAAAATATTAATAAAGTGGTATCTTATAAAATGAAAATATTATTTATTTCTCACTTATTAAACAAATTTAGAATTTTTACATAAATAAAATTTAAAATTTATTTCCACTCATATAAAATAGTATTTTAATAAAAATATTATTAAAATAAAAATTAGTAAAAAAATAAAGTATAATTAATATTATTAATTAAAATTAAGAATAAAAAAGATTATAAATTATATTAATAAAACAAATATTTACTTATTCTTTATTAAATGACAAATAAAAATTATACATATAAATAAGCAATATCGATCATTAATCAAAAAATAGTTATAAAATTATAATAGAATGTATTAATTAAAAAAGTTAAAAATTATAAAAGTTATAAGTTATCATATTCAACTGGCCAATACCAGCTTACAAAATTCTCTATCTTGGACCAAATCAGCTTTCAGCATCTCTATAAGCTGGATTTCCCAAACACCAAATTCATTTCTTGAGATAGCTTTCAGCTATAAGCTGATTTAGATAAGCTATCTCAAACACCCTTCCCCATTACTAGTTACATCTCTTAGTAAAAGCTATTTAGTACTCCCTCCGTCCCATTATTAATGTTCCACTTGCCTTTTTTGATTGTCCCATTATTTATGTCTCATACCAAATAAGAAAATAAATAAGTGAACCACAATCAATCTAAGCAAGTGGACATCACCCCTTTATACTTTTACACCACAACTTTACATATTTACCTCTATTATTTTAATTACCGTGCACAATCCCAATGAGACATAAATAATGGGACGGGAGTATTTACTACCAAGCAAAGATGAAAGAAATGCGGAAGAAATTCACCTGGATTTGAGCTTAACCTTCCGTTACTAGAGTAACCATGATGCATAAGAGCAACTGCGCCAATCAACATGAACAAACACAAGAATCCAAAACCCCTCATTATTTCAGGGAAAAAAACAAAAGACTTCTTTTTTAACCCCCAAACCACTACAAATTTTCAATCCTAGAAAACCAACTTCGATGTAAAATTTTCTTGACAAGAAAACGCCAAAAGGTGAGAAAAAAACAGCAAGCAATTTCACAGAAACAAACAAAGAAGCTGCACACTTATATAACAAACTCAACCCAGTTGGAAATTCCACTTAATTTCTTGCTTTGATACGCAGGGATAATGAGAAGTAACGCTCTCTGCGACTCTGCCCATCCCCTCAAATATTATCATACTATAAAACGGCAAAAATTTAAAACGAGAATAGATAATAAGAATTCAGAATCCATGTCGTTTTGTGACAATGAATCATGATAATGAATTAATGATCATGTGGGTTTCATTGTCGCAGCCGTTGCTGCTGTCTGTGGGAATTAAATGCGACATTATTTTATGGTAATTTTTAATCTGCGGAAAGAAATTGCAGAGGCATAAATACGCGAATGAATGAAGAAATTGAATGCTGGCAAGCGGTGGAATGCGCGTCTTCTAGGGGCATAATGGTTCGGTTCGATTCGATTAGGTTAGGTTTTTTATGTATTTTCAGAATTGAACCAAACACATAGAAATAGTTTGGTTCGGTTCGGTTTAATGACTTTCTCAATATCGGAATCGAACCGAACTGAACCGCTTATAAATGGTTTGGTTCGGTTCAGTTCATCGGTTCATCTTTTTATTTTTTTACTTATTTTTTAAATCCCAAATAATGGTACATTGATTAATATATTAACTCTCCAAAGTCCGAATAAGGTAAATTTCTCCACATGTAAGCACACTACAATTATTTACTCGAAACGTAAATCGACACTATATATTTCTGTTGGTCCAGGGACGAGCCTCAAGTCTAGAGGGGACAGGGTGAATATACCTGAAGAAAAATTCTTACTCAAAACGCGAAAGTCAGCTTAGCTAAATGCTGCTACTGAACTAGTCTACTAAACTAGTCAGTTAACCAAATAAACATTTTGGGTCGCGTGGGCAGAGAGTTCCTCTACTGAGTATAGTCTACTGACTTATGTCAGTGAACAGTAGTTCAGTATCAGAAATTGTGTACGGAAGTGTAGGCCCAAAATATATTCGTCTCAGTTGAAAACCCGTTTTATGTTGTTTGATTCAAAGTCAGTTTTATGCAATGTGAACAGTTATCAATGCAACAGTAAATCAACACAAGTAATTTTTAAAGTGATTCGGATACACATGATCCTACGTCCACTGTCCTGAACAAAGCAGGGGTCCTTGATTAGCTTATATTGAGCAAGTCTCAATCAATCTGTTCACTGGACAGATACGTTCTTGTTTGCTTATACTGAACAAGTCTCAGTTAATCTGTACGCTGGAAGATATCTACTTATAGTCGTAATGACTTTACAATCTCAACCGTGAAGGTTTGAGTTTCTCCAACTATGAAGGAGTTCTTACAATAAGAACAGTTCACAAAGATGAACTCCTTCAAGGTTTCTAAGCTAATGATATTACAATAAGCACGCTTAGGTTAGAGAAGGGGAACTAAAGTATCTCTAGACAGAAGAACTAAATGATCTTCTAATGAGCAAGTTCTTCGTTGTGTTTGGCTTTGAGCTCGCTAGAGTATGTCGATTGAATGCTTGGTCCCCTTGTTGATTGTCTTTCTGCATGAAAATTCTTCTCTATTTATAATCTTCGATTCATGAATAGATCCGTTGGAGGGAGTCTAGACATGTGTCGAATAAGACAAGGAAAACGACCATATCGATTTTGAATATCACTGTAGAAATTTTCTCTTTTTTAGTCTAAGAACAGCTTTATGGCAGAGCAGGTAGAGTGCTGACGGCTCCTCATTGGTCGAGGTTATGAGAGTAGGTGAGACTTATTCAAACTCCAAGTGTACGGAGAGTTGACTTCCTCTGAATCCTCGGACCTTTAAGTGAATTGTCTCATACTTCCATTCTCATGCTTCTGAGAATTCGTGGCTCGAATTTCTTTGCAGATTCAGTTGATTATAGTTTATCCAACTGAGTTCTTCGATACTGAGTTCCTTCGGATGAGTGGCGGATCTTCTACTGAACTCTAGCCTACTGAGTTCCTAACATGCTGAACTCAATTAAGCTATTACATTATCGAAGACTCATCATTCAGCTAGGGGTTTTGGAATCTTCAAATCCTATCCCAACAATTTCAATTTGTAATTTGGATACATTTCGATGCTTGAAAACGTGGTCAAAGATGGTTGAATTTTCAAACAATTCAACAAGCATTTAATACTTAACTTACTTCCATAATATCATCATTTATATATATATATACACTCGATTTTCCAACAATCATTACATGCATTTAGGTGTTTTTGTTGTTTCATTAACATGAATTAGAGATCGAGATAATTATGAAATTGTTTGAAAAGTGGGAAGGAGAAAATATAGTGAAGTCTTTTAGGTTATAAGGAAAGGTGCATCATCGAAATCCTTAAACCAGTCAAAAAGAAGAAGGTAAGCTCTATTATTTCCCAATCATAGCTTTTTAGTTAGGCATCTTTGTTTCTTAACTGACAAATGGGCATCATTGTATGCCTACATCATGTTATCTATTTCAATGTCTTTCTTGAATTTTCTTTAATGTTCTTTACGTTACATGAAAATTTTCTGGTTGGGATTTATAGTTAGATGTCACTTTGTTCTGCCATATACGTAGTACTTTTTGCCTGATGATAAGTACATAATATCTGGCATGATTTACTTTTGAACTTCATTTGATTTTGGTGCCGAGAGAAGTCCAAAAGCATTGCGCAACTTCATTGTAGACAAAATGGTGCTTCTTTCAACTTGGAGATTATCTAGTATTGAGTTTGATATATCATATATATAATGCAAATAATTTATTGTCAAGAGTGGCTTCAAGGTCTCCACTTTTATTCTTTTATTCTTTTTTTTTTTCAATTATTTTTTTAAATTTATTAAAAGAGGTTATGCGAACATCCTTACACCCACTTAGTGGCTAATCTTCTCAAGTTACTCGGTCATTCCGTGTTAACTTATGGCATCTTGTCTGTCGAACTATCCTTTGTGGACTTGCAAGGCTGAATATTCCTTTGGTTGTATGTTTGGTAGAATAGTAAGAGCATCTCCAGTTGCTGCGTAATTGCCTTTTCTGGGTATGTTATCACTGTTATGTTGGCAATTAGGCAAAGGGCTCCTTTATGCTGTGACTTTGTTGATGACCATTGACATGGTTACCATCTTGAGCAAATAAATGTGTGTTTCTCCAATAAATTGTATCTACATGTTGCTCCTGCTAAATGCAATTCTTTGCGCATCGGTACACTGTGGGTGCAGGATTGGGATTTGTTGATCTTGTTTTTCTTCAGATTGCGGATGGTAAACTGTTAAGCTACTGCGTTTATTAGCCTATAAAATATGTGTTTATTTCATTACATTTCATGATGAATATCTAACTACATCTCAGTGAACCATTGCAAATTCACAAACAGAGTAAATGGAAACTAAGAAATTTGAAAACGATGCAAGATGTTAATAGAAAGCATTGAACATGTCAACTGCCAACAGAGCAGAGAATATTATAGAGCCAGGCAATATCAACATATTCCACAGAGTTTCAATACAACTTAAAACACCATCAAAAGTTTAGGG
Organism: Lavandula angustifolia; assembly: GCA_028984105.1. Lineage (NCBI taxonomy): Eukaryota > Viridiplantae > Streptophyta > Magnoliopsida > Lamiales > Lamiaceae > Lavandula > Lavandula angustifolia. The sequence continues at coordinate 15,667,019 of CM054806.1, read as the reverse complement.
CATAATATCTCAGTAGTAATAATACGGAAACAGCTTCAAATTGAACAATGACAGACTCCAGATATAGTTGAACTCCATGTTTCCATTTTCACTTCTGGAGGTGGGGAAAGCAAGCAAAGACATCGGCCTTCGGATGCTTTGCTTCTGCGTGCTCTCTGCATTTCACCTCCGAGGTAGTGCAAATGAAAGTTTGCATACAAACCTTGCACTGCAATTTACAAACAATTAGCATCAAACTTATACAATACAAAAAGCCTATAGGCAACGAAGATAATAATCATAAGTCTACAAGGAGTAAGCCACATTATCCAATATCCTCATGCGATCATGGTTGGATAGGAGTTTCATTTTACCTAAGCAAGATGTAGGAATACTAAAAGGCAGATTGAATGATTGATGGTAATACTATTAAGCTTTATGTGATAATATCCCGATATCAAGTTTTATACCAGAAACTGCTGTTAACGAACTACAGTTTATTATCTCAAATAGGCCTCATGATTCAAATCTCTACCGTCTGTAAAGTTCCTTACAGAGTACTTCGTTTTCTCAAGAATGTCTACTGAACAGAGTTGTGTTGCACCCTATTCCAGCTACCCTTACTCAATAAAATTGAGGTGAAAACTGAAGAACGACAAAGTCAGAAAAGGGGAAGCAAAGACATGAATTTTCTTAGCTTTACAAGAAGGATCATTACACGACTGTAGTCAAATTCCGCCATAAGTTTATCATTAATGCAGCATGATTGTAGCCCAGATAATCAAATCAAACCTTAGAAAGGCTCGAGTTGTCATATGTAATCAGAATAAAGAAATTCATGTGTTAACAAAGATCTTCTCATACACATATTTCAAAATTGCTAAGACCTTCATCTGATAAACAAATAAGAAAGGTTTGAGAAAATTCTCAGGAAAACAAGAGAGCCAGTTTTTGTCAAATTCTTACAAAATTCACGGTGAATGAAAACCACAATTGAGTTAATCATGAGAAAAACAACATCTACAGCACTCAAGATTAGCTCTCTCATCAAAAGGTTTTCAATCCACAACAACAAACCACACAATAAAACAGATATTAAATTAATCGGCACAAATTAAGCCAAGAGTTAAGATCGAAACAACTCAGGTAGATCAGCAATTAATATATAGCAGAAATTAGATTTCAAATAAACTAATAAAAGAAAAAAAATTAAAATAAAACCTGGATGTTCATAGCCTTCTTGTTGGATTCAAGCTGGCTTCCTACAGATAAACGAAGAAAACTTGATCAATTAAATCGAAAAAAAGAAGAAAACACAACTTCTGATCCCAACTATAAGGGGAAAACACAGAAAACCCTATACAAGAATCGAAATACCTTTCTGGCCTTTGAGTTTCTCCAAGTTTCTCTCTCTAGCCATCTTTGCCTTCTGCGCGTTGCCTCCACCCATGTCTCCCCCTCTTTTTTTGGTGTTTTTTTTCCTTTCGGGATGAAATCCACAATTTCTCCCTCTTCACTTCGCTCTCGCCCCCTTGGATGGTAGACTTGCTTGCAGAGGCACAATTGCTGACTTATACTATATTTTATATTTTTATTTCATTTTATATGCGGAAAGTAATTTATTCCAAATATTGGAGGGGCATTTAATTAGAAATATGTTCATTTTTAAATCGAAACCGTCTCAAATCGGATTTTAAAAATCAAAATCGGTGTAAATCGAAATCGTCTTGAATCGTAAATTGTCGATTTGCGGTTCGGTTTTGATTTTCTCTTTTTGAAACCGCCAGTTTCAAACCGTTGGTTCCAAATAGGGTGAAACCGACCATTTTACTTATTAAAATGATCAAAGATCGGATATCTAATGAATTAAATAAATGAGTTTTAAATTAAAAACATTATTGAAGATCTAAATCTTCTAATTTTTACTTATATTTAAAACAAACTATTCATTTAAAATACAAAAATCCTACCAATTTTGATATTTTAAACTAGTGTACAAAAGGATAAAATATATATTTTTTTTATTTAGTATAATAGCAAATGGATACTAACGTTCCCAAAAAATATATATGGAATAAAAGTTATTCAAATTTTATCACTGAAGAACATAGAATATCAAATATTGTTTAATAATTACTATACGACGAAGAATCGAAAATAATGATATAAAATTTATTTCTAAAACGATGATGATAATGAAGAATCAATAATGAGATTGTATTAATATATTTAATTGTTCAATTATTTCATGAAATTGTACAATTTTATTTATAATTTATGACTGACTTGATTTGAAACCGAAATAGGTATTTTTTTTAAATATAAAAAATTAATTCAGTAATTAAAAAAAATTATGAAAATCATGAAATCGGTAAACTGGAACTGGAACCGATGGTTTCAAACCGGAACCGTGAACCGTCTACATGCGGTTTGATTTCAGTTTTAGTTTTTAGCAAACCGTAACCGACGGTTTCAAACCGTAACCCGAACCAGAACCGGAAATGGGCATGTCTACATTTAATTTCCAAATCATCCAAATAAATCAAAGACGAAATTCCATTCGCATCATCTTGCATATACAACTAGACAAGCCCATTTCCGATTCCGGTTACAGTTACTGTTGGTCCCGAAAGTACGTTCAGGTGTAGAGGGGGGGGTGAATACGAGTGGGGATCCTCTACCCCATTAGGTGTTCCAATACATGTCCCACCAATAAGGTGGGAACATGTGTCGATTTATGATAATTTGATGGCCCACCAATGCACGCGTGGCGCCGCGTGATTGGTGGGCTACTCAATGGGACACTAACTTTTGGGATAGAGGATCCTTTTCCGGTGAATACACATGAAAACCGATTTCTCAACTTAAAACGCGAATAGTCCTTTTCAGGAGAGTGCCGTACTGAATGAATTCAGCAGACCAGATAAGCTGTTCTGAATCGCGTGGCAGAGTGACTGACTCTACTGAGGCCTGCTAGCTGACTGGAGTCAGAATTCAGTACCAGTTAGATAGAGTTCAGTAGTGCGGAAATGTGTAGGCCCAAATTCAATTGAGTTAGGAAAACGTTTTTATCAAAACAGTTTCAGTAGATTAGTGCAGTCGATTAAGTTTTCTGAAACTCAGTTGAATGATTTGAAAGATATATTTTCAGTATGCATAGTAAATCAATGCAACAGTAAAATAAGGAACACAGAACACAACGATTTTTAAAGTGGTTCGGATCCAACAATCCTACGTCCACTGTCCCGAAAGATCAGGAGGCTATGTATTATACTGAGATAGTCTCAGTCGGTTTGTACACTGGACAAACACTGGTCTTGAGATTTATACTGAGCAAGTCTCAGTTTACAAGGTATCAAACTAAGTGTTTGAAAAACTCTCCAACAGTGAAGGAGTCCTTTACAATGAGGATCAGTTCAGAAGTGAACTCCTTCGTCTAAGCTATAGATTTATGCGGTTGAGCTTAGGTTAGAGGGATAAGGAACAAGAAATTGGCTTCTAGAGCGACGAACATCTGAGAATAAGCTTTGGGTTCGTGTGTCGTCGCTTGGATACTAGAGGCTGTATAATTCTAATTCAGCTTGGTTCCCTATGAGCAGAAATGTAGTCTTTCGCCGGAGATTGTCTCTTCGAATTACTTGCGGAAGACTTAAGCGTTTTCGAGTAGCTCTTTGAATGCTTTGAGTTCGTGTGTCTTGTATGTTCTCTCGTTTTTCTCATGAGCTTCAATTTGATTTCATCCCTCTTTTGGGTAGCTAACGGCTCGATCCGTTGGAGACGACGATCCTTTGTCTCTCTCTTTTGGGTAGCTAACGGCTCTTTCAAAGTATGGTAGCAGTGTTCTTTCCCTCCATTTCTGGAAAGTTGTTGACTTGCAACTTTAACAGATATAGGACAGGTGGTTGCTTGTCATTGGTCGAGGTTCAGAAAAGTGGTTGAGACAGAACAGACTTCAAGGAGATCTGAAGCTGACTTCTCTCTTCCTCGTATTGACTCTGCTGATTTAACTTTAGAGAATCTGACAGTCAGAAGACTGTCTGGCCGTTGCTGAGTCTGATCTCTGATTCATTAGCATGCTCCTGCTGAGTCAGCTCTACTGAGGATCAGCTCTGAGTTCAGTGAACTACTCCTGCTGAGTTCAGTTCCACATACTCCTTTCAGTATACTACTCCTGCTGAGTCCAGTATTACTGAGTCTTCTACTTCTGGTGCTGAGGCAGGTAATCAACTGAGCGCCTGAACCAGATGCATAGTGTCTGTTGAGTCTGAAACCTCAGAGACAGAACAACAACAAGTTACAACTGAATGGTTCATCCAGTATACTAAGTCTTCTACTTCTGGTGCTGAGGTAGGTAATCAACTGAGCTCCTGAACCAGATGCAGAGTGTCTGCTGAGTCTGAAACCTCAAAGACAGAACAACAACAAGTTACAACTGAATGGTTCATCAATCAAGATAGGGTTTTGAGATCTTCAAATCTTCAGTAAGTTTTCAAAGCACAAGGCTACTGGGTTAATTCTCAACTGAGAAGACTGAATCATCTCCCAACATTTTGGCGTTGTTGCTGGGGACTGAATCATCACCCAACATTTTCCCCCTATTTGATGATGCCAAAACCTAACAACCTAACACGATGATTTATCAGAAACAGAGCTCCTTACAAATATTACAAGTAGGATCAGTGGAGTTGTTCTTCAAGTCCTAGACTACTGAGGGGAATCAAGGCAGAAATGACAGAACCTATACAGAATCTAATCAGCATTTTCCCCCTTTCTAACAACATATTCCCTCAACTACTAAGCAGTCTATCAGAATCCAGCTAAGCAAAAACTGACAATATATAACAACAGTGAGCGTGTGAGTCAGTAATCACTTCAGTGATTCTGAGTGTTAAGCATAAACAAACAAGGCTTTTTAGACAATAAGGAATTGTCAGAGTCAAAAACAGAGATGTTATATATATTGAAGAAATTTAGTACAGTTACATCATCTGCTATACTAAGAAGAGTAAAAGAAAGATACAAGGAAATACATAAGCAAGATAGTCATTTGAACCGCTTAATCCTGTCTTTGAAGTCCTTTGATTGGGTTTCAGGAAGAGGCAGTCCATACATCCGGTAAGTGACCTTCCTCAGCTTCAGTATCTCAGCGAAGTCAGCTGGGTCATCTTCATCTAAGAATTTTGCTTCAGCAGCGTCCTTCACTTCTTTCTCTATCACTCCATAATGAACAGAACCGTCTAATCTCAGTGGGGGCGGCAGGATTCTGGGGGTAGGTACTTTGACATCAACTTTGTCCTTGACAGCCTTCTGAAGTCTGGCATACATCTCTAAGTCTGCTCTCATGACCCATTCAACAAAGGCTACTGATTTGTGCTTTTCAGCCCAGATAAATTCAGCTTTCAATGCTTCCCACCTCTGAGTAACTTCCCACGGCATCCACTCATCAACTCTCGGCCATCTATGGATCTTGAGATCAGTAGGCTTCCTGAACTTTCTTTATCTGTATGGAATGTCAGCTTTCTCAGGAATCCTATGACTCGCTTCTTGTTCAGCTTTCAGCCTAAGAGCTTCAAGGTCTGCAAGCCTGAGTCTTTCTCTGGCTACTTCAATCTGTGAGGCTGTTCTTCTTCTGAGTCAGCAGGTGTGGTAGATTTTTCTTTAGATGTGCCCTGCTGCCCAGTAGTCTGCTGCTGCTGCTACTCCTTCTCCTTCTCTTTGTCAGCTTCATCGCTGAGTTTCAGTGTTCTAGGAGGCAACCTGGGTCCTGTCTTTTTGCCTCCAGCTGGAGCCTTTGTCTTGCCTTTAGCAGGCTTCTTCTTAAGTTTGTTCGCAGCTTCAGCTTCATCTATTTCTCTTGCCAACTTCTCGTCGGCATCTATCTGAGCTTCCTCCTCCGGAGTAATATACCTCCTGGGTCCTTTCTTCTTGGAGGGAGGGGTAGGAAACTTCAGAACCTTCTTGCCTTTCCCGGCAACTGGAGGAGGTAGAGGAGCTTCTTCCTCTTCTGACTCATCCTCAGCGTACTCAACAACCTCTTTGATAATATCAGAGGGCGTCTGGGTTGCTTGAGTCGCGACTTCCTTGGTTCCTGAGCCGCTTGGGCCAGTCTCAGCAGGCACTACAACTCCTGCTGCTGAGACACCCTGGGCCTCGCCAGTCTGAGTAGGTCCAGTGGGGGCATATGTCTGAGTCTGAGTCGCCCCTGCCACTGACCTTGCTCTCTTCGGAGCTCTCAGTATCAGTTCCTTAGCTCCTTTTTCTATTATTCCTTCCCCCTTTTTGGCATCAGCAAATCGAGTAGGGGGGGAACTGACACTTTTATGTCCAGACTTTTGTAAGCTGTAGATAGATCGTCTAGTGTATTGTGCAGCTTAGTCAGCTTCTCATGCAACTCGTTCCTCTCCTCAGTGAGCTGAGCACTGTACTTTTTGTGGGAGGCATCGACTGCTATCTGGAACTCTTTCAGCTGTTTCTCCACTTTCTCTTCAATCGCCTTCTGAATTGTTTGGAGTCTGAGGTCTGCGGCTTGAGAGATAGCGGTGACGGATTCAGTATGTGCTGTCTGTGCGGCCTTATAGTCTTCGAGCAATTTAGCTTGGCCAGCCTGAATCATCTTCAGCTGTTCCTCAAAGTCAGCTTTTTGTGTAGCAAGTGCAATCGTCAGAATGCTGGAGAAGTCAGGGACTGGGGATGTCTGAATTGTAGTTCTGAGTCCCTGGAGTGCTGCACTTTGAGCTTCAGTGGTTTGCCTCCACATTTTTGGACGGTGCGGGCGAGTAGACGGTTCTGTGTACCTTGATTCCTCAGCGCCCTGGCCACTGACTTTGATCGTCGGCTCTTCGGGCTGGGCGCTACTTCGAAAGCAGACTCAAGAAGGAGCTGAGAAGGTTCAACTGCCTTCGAAGTACCAGCCGCCGACTGCCCTGGACCAAGGATGCTGAGCGGCGGTTCAGCAGTTGATGTAGGAGCATCCTTGTCCAGTTGAGATCCATCATCAGGCTTCTCAGGGCCTGAATCACGGGGTGGGTCTTGACCGTCGGGGTCAGACCCGTCTGAGGGGCCAGATGCTGAGACTGGTTGTCTATTATTCAGCATAGCCAGCATCGCGGCCCTCAGGTCTTCAAAGGTTCCGAGGTCAGATGGCTCTGAGTAGCCAATCTTCCCCCTGATAATCAGCTCCTCTTCATGAAGCTGCTCGCAGGAGTGGTGGATGATGAGTCTTTTCAGGTTGTGCCACTCCTGGAATCTGATCAGCATATGGAGCCTCGCCTGCCTTGCAAGTAGTACCATATCGTTGTGGCTGGCGATCTCCGGAATCAGTTCAGCTATCTCTCGGGAGGCTCGTGATTTGAGAGCTGAGGCCTCCATCCCGATCGATTTTGATTCTGAGGCTGTCTCCGAGTCTTCGACTTTAATCGGAGATGGCTGTTTCTCAGCAGATGGTATGCTGCTGAGTGGTAGAACGTCCAAGGGGCTTTCCATGGTTTGAACATCTTCAGCTTGGACCCCTTGGTCCACGGTTTCACCACGTTCAGTGGAGACGGCCTTCTCCACTGATGGTGTCTTTTCTGATGACTCAGTTTCATCCCTCAGTTGCAGAGGAGGCTCAGCAACAGCTGCCTCCGGCACAACCTTACTGACTTTCTTTAGCTTCTTGGTCGGCGCCTTAGGAGTAGATTTGGGAGGGGACCTCTTTTTAGTTGGGGTGGAGGTCTTCTGAGTCCCGATCTTGGGATCAGCGGGCCCTGAGCCGATCTGCTGAAGGGTCGCTGCCCTGTTCTGGAATCGGACATTCTTTACGTTGAAGTACTACTTGTTAGCAAAGGTGATGCTGTTCGATCCGCATAAGTCCTCGATCATCACAGAAAGCTTCAGACCATACAGAAGCTTCCCTTTGACACTCAGCCGTCTGGTTGACATGTCGAACTTTGCTGACTGCGTCATGAATTCTTTAAGGAAGAATTTCATCCAGTTTATCTTCGCTCTGTCATGTATGGCCATCATCAGCTGGATTTTAGGCCTAGAGACTTGATCGAAGGAGCCAACCTGACTCGTTAACAACTGAGTCACGACGTAGGCTAAGGCTCGGTACTGTGGGAGCATGGCATTCTTAGGAAATGCGGCTCTGAAAGTCGTTGGCTTCCCACAAAACTCACTCAGGTATTCATCCATGAGGTCATCCTTGTATGCGACAGTGGTGAATCCTTCGTTTGGTAGATTGAAGCTTTTCTGGAGAGCTTCTCGGATAGACATCTGCTTAACCTCAATGGCTGTACGCGAGGGGTCGCCTACTGAATGAACCACGAACCGGCCTCGGATGTCTCCGTCTACTGAGTCTGAGTTCAGGTAGACTTCAGTAACTTGACGCGGGAGGAAGAACGTCGGCTTCCTCGTCAGAAATCCTTCAAGCCCGGTCTCCCGAAGGGCGTAAAAGATCTCCTCCATATAGTCCAAGTCGCAGGAATCAAACTCCATAACTGGTTCACACCAGACTCGATCCTTCTCAAGGATCTCTTGCATATCAACTGGAGCATATACGACGTTTCCTATCATTTTCGTAATCTGCAAACACCGTATAAGTCAGTATCCAAAAATATAAGAAAAATAAACTCATATGATACTCAATGATCATTGAAAGTTACCAAACAGTTTTCTGAGCAGTTTTAAAGGATAGGTTTAGTAACGACGTGGAGAGTATCTCAGAAAATCTAGGGTTCACAGGATATTAGCAGAGTACAAATGGCAGTTTCAAGCATTTGAACGTGTATATATATCTTAAGGAAGATAAACAGTTAAATATCAATGGCTCAGTTTGAATGCGCTTTTTAAGATGGACGGCTAGGATTAAGTTTTATAAAATAGGCAATGATCATATTAGCCGCCTAAGTCAAAATACGGTTGTATATAGCCAAAGAAGTAACTTGATACGACATGTATTTAATGCGTTGCAGAGTTCAGCATGCTTTTACATAGAATATCGTGTATTAAATGTAAACCGTTAATATTACATGAAATTTTCTAAGGCATTGAATACGATGTTGAATCTGATTCATAAATGCACAGAACTGTTCTATTGGCTACTGAGTAGAGATACGCAAACCTGTCAGCTGAACATCGTAGTCAGCTGATACCTCGTGTAGATGGTTGCTGAATCTCTACGTACTGATTTTACTCAGTACTGCGAGTGAACATTCCCCCTTACTAAATGATCCTCTTCTGAATCCACTTACTGACTGGAGTCAGTAGGGTCCAGCAGACCTAGCTCTACTGAAAGTTCTTTGAATCTGGCTTCAGCTAGAGGCTTGGTCAGTATATCAGCCCTTTGATGGTCAGTATGGATCTTTTCCATCCTGATATCCTTCTTTTCGACATGGTCACGAATGAAGTGGTGTCTTGTGTCCATGTGCTTGCATATCGTATGAAGTATATGATTCTGAGTGATTGCAATAGCACTGGTACTGTAGCAGAAGATCGGCACTTCATTCTGAATGACGTCATAGTCGCGTAGCTACTGTCTTAGAGGATTTAGGCGCAGCAACTTCCGCCAGCCATGTATTCGGCTTCAATAGTTGACGTCGCTACTGAATGTTGTTTCTTTGAAAACCATGAGATCAACTTACTGCCAAGGAACTGACACATTCCAGAAGTTGATTTTCGGTCAATTCTACACCCTGCATAGTCAGCATCAGAATAACCAGTTAGTTCAATATTATCATCAGCTGGATACCATAAACCCATGTCAGGTGTTCCTCTGAGATAGCAGAGAATCTTCTTTGCTGAGTCCATGTGACTCTGCTTTGGATTCGCCTGAAATCGAGCGCAGACACCTACAACATAAGTTATGTCAAGACGAGTAGCTGTTAAGTATAATAAAGAACCAATTATAGCACGAAATTCAGTTTGGTCTACTGATACTCCCTCTTTATCAAGATCAATTTTCATGTTCGTGTTCATCGGGATCTTGATTGGTTTGCCGGATGTGCAACCGAATCTCTTGATGAGGTCTCGAGTGTATTTGCCTTGATTGATGAACGTTCCCTTCTCAGATTGTTTGATTTGAAAGCCGAGAAAATAGTTCATCTCTCCCATCATTGACATCTCGAACTTGTCCTTCATCATTTTCTCAAACTGCTGACACATGATGACGTTCTTCGAGCCGAAGATGATGTCATCTACGTAGATCTGCACAAGTAAAATATCGTCTTCCAGTCGTATGCTGAATAATGTGCGGTCTACTGTGCCCTTCTGAAAACCTTTCTGAAGAAGAAACTCAGACAGAGCTGGGTGCTTGTTTTAACCCATACAGAGCCTTTCTGAGTCTATAAACCTGATGTCCCTGCTGAAAGCCGAGAGGCTGTTCCACATAGACTTCTTCTTTCAGTACGCCGTTCAGGAAAGCAGACTTCACATCTATTTGATAAACTCTGAATCTCTGATGTGTTGCGTAGGCTAGGAATAGTCTGATTGCCTCCAATCTTGCAACTGGAGCGAACATTTCGTCGAAATATATCCCTTCAGCTTGACAGTAGCCTTTAGCCACGAGCCTTGCTATGTTCCTTACTATGACGTTGTTTTCGTCTCGCTTGTTCTTGAAGACCCATTTTGTTCCGATTACATGTTGATGTCGGGGTCTGTCAACAAGCTCCCAAACTTCGTTTCTCGTGAACTAATTCAGCTCCTTCTGCATGGCTATGATCCAATCAGCGTCTTTCAGTACGTCCTCAACTGACTGAGGTTCTTCAGTAGACAAGAAGCAGGAGTATAAGGCGCTTTCTCCCTGACAGAATCTGGATCTTGTCTTTACGCTTGCTGAAGGATCTCCAATAATTAAATCAGAAGTGTGAGCGTCCAGCCACGATCTATGATGTCTCAACTCTTCATCTGAAAATTGTTCAACACAGATAGTAGGTGAGTTAGGCATTCCAGTTGTACTATTCTGAGATTGAAGCAATTCAGTTATAAGAGTATGATCTACTGAGTCACCAGGTTCAGTGGCATTTAGCTCAGGAACATCACTAGTTCCCCCTGAATTATTATTCTCAGTAGAGGTCTCAGTTACCACTTAGGTTTCTTCATCGACCTGAGTTACCTGGGATTGACTCTGTTTAGGAGAGTCGAACTGTTCGCCTACTCGGTGGCTTGGTGAGATTCAGTAGATTTATCTTCAGTTTCTTCATCTGAATCATCATCCCAACATAGCTGGATCTTTTTGACTTTGTCTTTTAAGCTCAGATCATGTAGCTGCTTACTGATGTCCTCAGATTCCGGTTTAGAGTTTCTGCTCCTGTCTTCAGTAGCAAACTCATTAAAAAAAACATGAGGGCTTTCCTCCTTACAAAGGGTCCGATAGTTAAAGACTCTGAAAGCTTTGCTGACCCGGGAGTATCCTAAGAACGCTCCCTGATCTGACTTGCTATCAAAAGGCTTCAGCTGATATTTCCCATTATTGTGGATAAAGCACGAGCACCCAAAAATATGGAAATAGGATAAAGAAGGCTTCCTGCCGTTCCATAGTTCATATGGTGTCTTCTTATACTGCTTTGTCAGTAAGGATCTATTCTGAGTATAACATGCAGTATCAGTAGCTTCTGCCCAGAATTTGGTTGGGAGTCCTGAGTCTGCGAGCAGGGTTCTTGCTGCTTCTTTGACTGTTCGATTCTTCCTCTCAGTAAACCCATTTTGTTGAGGCGTGCGCGCGGCAGACGTCTCATGCTCTATGCCTTCTGCTTTGCAGAACTCCTCCACCATAAAATTCAGGAACTCAGTTCCTCTGTCTGAACGTATCTTGATGATCTTGCTGTTCTTCTCGATACTGAGCCTTTTCAGAAGCCATGGTAACTCTGTTTTGACGTCAGACTTGTTGGCAATAAATATGACCCATAATGCATACTTCTTGCCTCTGATCGTCACCGGAGAGACTGGACCGAATAAATCCATATGTAGCAGCTGAAGGATTCCATCAGTGGAAGGGGATGGAACTGGTGGATTTTGATTCCTTGTTTGTTTTCCCTTCAAACATGCTTCACACTGAGTGTCTTTGCTGAATACTTCATTCGGCAGCCCTCTTGCTTGAGTGTTTCTAGCTAATTTGTTGAGCGTCTTGAAGTTGAGATGACTGAGTCTTCTGTGCCAGAGCCATCCCGTTCTGTTGTCATTCTTCGCCAACAAACAAGCTTCAGGTTCAGCTGAGTTCCAGTCAGCTACATAGATATTCTTTTTGCGCGAACCTGATAACAATGTTTTCCCTGTAGATTTATCAATGACATCACAGAAAGCATTGTCAAAAATCACTCTATTGGAGTTATCACAAAATTGTCTAACAGAGAGAAGTTTATGCTGAAGTCCTTCAACATATGATACTCTTGGAACTGTTGCTGTTCCAATGCTGAGTGTTCCGTAGCCTCTGGTATAGCCTGTTGCGTTGTCCCCAAACTCGATTCGGGGTCCTTCTTCAGTAGTATAATTCTTCAGTAGGTCCTTTTGGTCCGTCATGTGTCTTGAGCATCCGCTGTCCACATACCAAGGGTCCTTGTGCACCTGCAAAACATAATTATATTTAGGTACCCTTTATTTTTGATTTTGGGTCCTTAGATGTTAGTTTTGGAAACCCAAATCTGTCTCACGACCCTGGTGGTCTCAGACAGTTTCTTTCCACTTTTGTCAACATATTTGACCACTGGACTGGTCGGTGCTGACTTCTGAGGCTTTTCAGGTTCAGGAGGCCTGATCTTCTGAGTGGGTGGACTGCTGACCTTTGCCTTCTGTACGACTTTCTTCTTCTTCTTCTTCTGACTTTTGGATCCTCTCCTGACGATAGGATCATAGTAATATGACCCATACTGAGCTGGATGAGTCAGCTACGGAGGTCCATACTGATCAGCCCATTTTGCTTTGCTGGTTCCCCCTTGACTGAACTGGGGTGATCTGGTGCTGATCCTTTTGTCAGAGTGCTGATAACTAGGATGAGGTGCTTTCATCTTCTGTTTGTTCTTGGCTAGGGGGTTCAATATATCTGCATAAGTGGTCTCCCCTTGAACAAACCTATCAGCTAGCCGGTTCTCTGAGGATGAGGAGGCTCCATGGCTGAATCCAAGTCCCTCCTTACAATTCTTGAGCTTGTTGCTTGCTTGCATAGCTTCAAGCTTTTTTTAAGCGCCCATGTACCGCTCTGTCATCAGGTTTCTCCAGACATCATCACTTTTCTTCAGCAATTCATGCTCGGTCTGAAGTACTGACAACTCTTGCTTCAGTAGATTCAGTTCAGTATCTTTTTGAGTCAAGTCTTTGGTCAATACTGAGATCTGATCTTCTTGATGCTGAGACTTGGCCATCAGAGAGTTTATCTCCTCCCTGAGTCTCAACATAAGTCCTTCTGACTCAGTAGCAACCTGACTCTCCTGAGAAAGTCTCTGATTCTCCACTTTCAGGGTATCCAACTCCTGAAGAGTCTTACTAAGCTGCAGACGTATGCGATCGTGACGTCCAGGTTCTCATCTGCACCTGAAATAGTGTCGTGTGTGCAGTGTGAAGAGGAATTAAATGGTGCATGAGAGTTTACCTCATCCTCTTCTCCTGCCATGAGACACTTTTCAGCATCTTCTTCAGCTTCAAGCTCTATGGCCATGAAAGCTGCTTCATCGTCTGATGAATCCATGAAGGAATCGACTTCATCTGAGTCGTCTGAGAGTTCACCAGCAATGTATGCTTGTCGCTTCTTGATGAACTTCTCCCTTCTTGCTTTGTGTCTTTGCTCTTTCAGCGATCTTGAGCTCAGGGAGCCATCATGATAGTGTCCTGGCTTCTTGCAGTTATAGCAGGTTGTGACTCTTTCTTCTTTGCTCTCGCTGTCTTTCGACTGAGCTGAGTCCTCCTTTTTCCTGCATTCAGAAGTATGCGAGTCAGGAGTGCGCTTAGGTGTATATTCATTCTTACCCTTAGAGTCTCTGACGACTCTTGAGAGCTTTCTGCGCCTCTCCTTTTCCTTCTGATACTTCACGGCATGCAGCGCGTACTTTTTGGCTAGATTTCCTTCTTGTATGTCACTGAGTGAAGGTTCAGCCTTGCTAGACGCCAGAGCAGCTGTGCTGACTGATGCTTTAAACGCATGGTCGACTTGGGTGTCAGCTTCAGCTTGCTGCTTCCTTTGAGGTAAGCCAAACTCGAACTCCTCCGCTTTAAGTTCTGAATAGATATGGTCAGGAGTAACAATATCTAAGTCAGAGTGACGCAATAGAGTAGCAAAGGGAGTCCAGTAACCATCTGGCAGTGCCCTCAAAATCTTGAGATTCATCTCTCGGTTGGAGAATGTCTTTCCCAGCCCATTGATAGAGTTCATCAGATCCGTAAATCTGACGTTAAGATCTTCAATGGTGTCGCCAGGCATGAGAGACAATCTCTCCAGCTTCTGAAGTTCCAGCGCGAGTTTGTTCGCTTTGATTTCTGAGTCCCCCAACTCAGTAGCGCTAGATCATCCCAGAGTTCTTTCGCGGACTTGCACTCCTGAACTCTTCCGAGATAAGAATCGCTTAGAGTGGTCAGTATGGCGTTTCTGGCGACGCGGTCTAAGTTGTGAAGTTTCTTCTCCTCAGGGGTGAAGAGACTTCTGTCTTTGGGAATCTTCTTCCCGGTCACCATCCCTCCTCCTTGTGCTGGATCCTGAGCTACGACGCTATCGACCATAGGAACGATAGGTCCGTCCTCCAGAACCTCTATCATGCTATCGTGGAGAGAGGTCAGATGTGCCTCCATTCTGACCCGCCATACACAAAGTTCTCTACCGAGAACATGGGTACCATTCTGATTCCTGACATATCAGACATGATAGATAATGATATGAATGAAGAATGATATGCAGTGAAAACGTTTTCCGGATCCGTTCAAGTAGACCAGTTTCAGAATAACAAGAACTCCCGCTCTGATACCAATTGTTGGTCCCGAGAGTACGTTCAGGTGTATTCACCCCCCCCCTCTACACCTGAACGTAGTCTCGGGACCAACAGTTACGGTATGAAACTGCCGATTACGGCTTGCCAAAAATTGAAACCGAAACTGAACCGCATGTAGACGATTGACGGTTCTGGTTTGAAACCGCTGGTTTCGATTTCAATTTACCGATTTCACGGTTTTCATAAATTTTATTTTTTAATTACTGAATTAATTTAAAAAAAAGTACATTTTTCAGTTTCGAATCAAGTCAGTAATAAATTATAAATAAAATTATAAAATCTCATGAAAGAATTGAACAATTAAATATAATAATACAATCTCATTGTTGATTCTGTATTATCATCATTAAATCGTGTAGTAATTATTAAACAATATTTGATATTCTATGTTTTTCAGTGATCAAATTTGAATTACTTTTATTCCATGTATATTTTTTGGGAACGTTAGTATCCATTTGCATTTATACTAAATACAGAATAATGTTTTATCATTTTCTATACTACTTTAAAATATCCAAATTGGTAGGATTTTTATATTTTAAATGAATAGTTTGTTTTAAATATAAGTAAAAATTAGAAGATTTAGATCTTCAATAATGTTTTTAATTTAAAACTCATTTATCTAATTCATTAAATATCTGATCTTTGACAATTTTAATAGGTTAAATCGTCGGTTTCACTCGGTTTGGAACCGACGGTTTGAAACCGGCGGTTTCAGAGTTTGAAAAAGAGTAAATCTAAACCGAACCGTAAACTGACGGTTTACGGTTCAAGACGGTTCCGGTTTGCACCGGTTCCATTTTATGCCGGTTTCGGTTTAGATTTAAAAGTCAGTTTACGGTTCAAGACGGTTCCGGTTTGCACCGGTTCCGTTTTATGCCGGTTTCGGTTTAGATTTAAAATCCGGTTTGAGCCGGTTTCAATTTGAAAATGGACATATCTATATACAACTAAGGGAAGAGAGGTGTCCAAACAAAAACAAGAAGCAATTTTTAAATATAGAGAAAAATTTATAGTTAATTAAGGTGTGTGTGTTGATTATATGTTTTCGTTCTTATAGTAGTGCAAACTTCACAAGAACAGGTTGATGGGAGTTGAACTCCGGAGTTTCTGTTTTATTTTTTATCCCCTTGAATTGTAGTTGGTAGAAGATCATCCGTTTATTCTTAAACTACGTTACTTGAACACATGACAATTAAGAATTACTAATAGCGAAAATCACGTTAACCCTCCCAAAGACCCAATCTATTGCTCTAGTTGCATTATGCCCCCGAACTGTTAAGTTTAGTGATCTCCTCCCCCCGAACTATTTAATGAGTTGTGGTTTACCCCCCTTATTTAGACTTCCGTTATATTCCGTCAAAATACACACGTGAGATCTGCGATTTCTCCAATTTTTTTGAAGAATTACCGTGAAATGCGGGATTTGAAGTTGAGTCACAAGCTGAACCCGACATTTGTCTTCTCTTCTCAAAAATAAGAATGCCGATGCATGCTAGGTTGAAAGCCGGTTCTGAAGTCGGACCCGACATTTAGGTGTAGGGGCGAGTTAGGCGATATAACCATTTCCTGTGAAGAATTACCGTGAAATGCTGGATTTGAAGTTGGTCACAAGCCGGACCCGACATTTGTATTCTCTTCTCAAAACTAAGAATGTCATAGCATGTTGGAGTGAAAGCCTGTTCTGAAATTGAACCCGATATTTGGGTTTAGGAGTTGAAATGAGAAATTGCTGGACTGATTCACATGCTCACAAACAAAAAATAAGTAGATTTCAAATTCAAGATCGTTCAAGAACCCCTTCAAATGTTTTGTTAAACATGTCCAGAAAAACAAATACGCAATTCTCGATTCACATATCAAACAAATCCAAAACAATTACACGAAACACAATTAAACTGAAACATTATCCTATAAAAGCCGTGATGGACACCAACAAAAATAAAACGCTTATAAAACTGTCTAATTCTTAAGACTCTTGAAACCACCATTTACAATGGTTTCTTCTTCTTTTTTCCATCAACATCTCCTCTTCATTCCTTTCGCAATTCAATCCAACAACGTATTCATTCCACAAAGTAGATAATAGAAACAACCCTGAAACTACTTTCAAGGGAAATTCTGACCACCTATGAATGTCCAATGCATATTTATTTAAAATTAAGAAGAAAATTGAGTCTTACAGTTAACAAATTGAGTCTTTGACATTTTTACAAACATCTAGTATGCATATGCTTCATTCATCTCATCACCTCAAAATAGTGTAACCAATCCAAATTACTAAGTGCGTTAATTTCTAGATACAATTGATACATACATTTAACACGATGAATACATAACTTTCGAATTTGAGGATTATTAATGAACCCTAGTTAAAATTAAAAGAGGGAAATTGAGAAATCACCATACACAAACCCAAAATGAAAAAAAGTCTCTTATCGATAATATATGGGAATGATTTCGAAAATTGCGAGAGATTGATTTCTATTTTCGCTTTTGTGAAGTCTAATGAAATTTCTTTGCCGTTGTTCCACACTTTTCTTTAAGGTATGTGATTTCTTCTTGTGTTTGTAGAAAATGTGAACTCACGTGTCTTTTGACGGAATATAACGAAAGTCTAACTGAGGAGGTAAACATCAATTCATTAAATAGTTTGGGGGTAGATTACTAAACTTAACAGTTCGGGGGCATAATGCAACTAGAGCAATAGTTAGGGGAGGGTTTATTAACGTAATTTTCGCTTACTAATATTTAATGTTTAAGAATTTTATTTTTCCTTCTTACTACCAAATTCATCAATTAAATTACATTATGAACACCAAGATGAGTAAAATCCATTAAGTACAATATATAAGTTGTGGATAGAGAGATATGGCGGATGATTAATTTGATATAGATCATCATTTATTACAATTACAAATCTACCATTGTCATACTAATCAGAATTATTTCAAACATTCCTGCCCAGTGGACCTCCATATCCAGATCCTGATCCTCCACCATCGGCGCCGTAAGAACCAGAATCAGAGCCACCTCCGCCTCCATTATTCCATCCACCGCCACCACTTCCTCCCCCGAAACTACCACCGCCATTACCTCCTACACCATACCCCCCTCCGAAACTGCCATCGCCATTACCCCCTCCACCTCCAAAACTACCACCGCCATTACCCCCTCCACCTCCAAAACTACCACCGCCATTAACCCCTCCACCTCCAAAACTACCACCACCCCACGTTCTCTTTTATGATACCCGCCAGCTGCTACAGTTAACCACTCATCACCACCACTTTTTTTCATCTTCAACTCGTCCATAACCACAAAAACTTAAACAAACCATCACAACCAACAAAACAACCCGCCAAGAAACTGCATCACGCCTTTCCATGTTTCGTCGCAACGTACGAATAATAAACCGTTTCCTACAAAGAGATGAAAAGAAAGACAAGGCAGACAGTGATGGTGGTTGCCGGTGGCAGTAGTGCTCCATTAAATAGGGCAATGGCTATGGAGTACTGGAGGGTATGAAGCATGCTTCATGAGTTCGGTACTCAACCTATTCTGCATGAAAATTAATGTTTCCAAACAATAAAAGAATAAAATATCCAGATACTTTAAATGGTTTTTCATACTTCTCAATGTAATTACAATTTACAAGTTACTTCCAAGCATGCATTTACCATTTTCGGTCATGACACAATTTGCAATTGCTAGTCGATGTTGCGTATTCGAAGAACTCCTCACAAATAGGAGAACGGCTCCTTTAGTTGTTGATATTACAAAAGTAATATTCTTTAAGTTGAATGAATTTTCGCTTACAGTATTGGATCACTAAAATGTTCCTTATATATATAGGGTACAAAATCATATATAAGGAAACTAGGAATTATAGAAATATTATGCTGCGTACAATGAAAAATGCGATAACTACGAAAATAGCACTTGTAGACAAAGACGGTACCTAGAATTATTAATTGGAATAAGATCATATTTCTTATTTATTAATTATCGTATTCTTGCTCTCTAAGTCGATTGATCTCTTTTCATAAGTGTATAACTTGCTTTGCCTTCCTCCACCTTTCCACCTTGCTTTTCCCTTTACGATTTTCTAAATTAATTTGGGTGCAGTCAAATTCTTCTTTTCTCTCTGGTTCTCTCTCTCTCTCGGCCTCAATCTTTCTCCCAAGAATTCTCTCTCTCTCCTTGCCTCTATCTTTACGGGCATGTGCATGCGTTGCATGCATGTATTCTTTGTCCACGTTTCCAACATGATTCCTTCCCTCTTGATGCGAGGCCATCGACCCATCAACCCGTATCCTCTTGATATCCCTTCTTGGGACATATGCAAATTCAGATACGTTTGTATTAAACTCAAATTAAAGCTATGGTAGTTTATTTTCTAAGTTTATCTTATTATAATGTGGGCTTAAAGATTTAAGCCCTCCGTCTCATAGAAAGTATCTTGTTTCTCTTTTTGGCTATCTCATAGAAAGTGTCATATTTCTAAAAAAAAGCAAACAATATTTGGACCTAAATTAACATTTCAAAAATCAAACAACACACACCACACAATACAAGTTTCTTAATATATGTACCCTATAGAAAGAAGACACTTTCTATAAGACGGAGGGAATAATATATTTGTAGGCACGTTGCGACATATTTCTAAGTCGGCATTATATTAATTGTTAGCACACTAAAGGTTTGGCCCAGTCTTTCGCTACCTCAAACAACATAAGTTATTTATACACGACAGTGGATGTTTCCACTAACTTCAAGTTTTCTAGTCTTTAACAGGAGTAAATTAAAAGTACTCTATCCATCTCATTTGAAGCGATGCATTTCTTTTCGACATGAAATTTAAGAAATTTGTGTTTAGTTGCTAAACTAATATGGTCCACTTATTTGGAAGATTATTATATTCATATGTTTCACTCACTATTGTATTCGGCCTACTTTTTGTCACTATTCACTTTTTCATCCTATTTTTTTTTTTACCAATTGTTTAATTGAACTGGTCATTCTATGTATTTATGGTAGTTGTTTAATGAGAAGGAAATGTATAAAAAGATTCAAAACTGAAGCCAAAATCTGATTGAAATTACAAGAAGGGAATTTTATTCGAAAGTACGGGCACCAACTAGTTTAACTAAAATTAGGTGGCAAATATTAACACATGAATCTGAAAACTTTGAAGCTATCCTTGTCCATAAATAAAACTCTCAACCAGAGCATGAAGAAACAGAAATTCTAAAAAGCTACACACACCATAAATAACAGTTGTACACCAAAAATGGTAAGAAAAAATGTGACTACAAAAGAGTGAATGAGATAGTACAGTTCCTGTTGGAAAACTCCAAGAATGGAAAGCCACAACGGGGGAAGCAGCAAGAAGCAATGAGCAAATGGGGGTGCTCTCGAAGCACCGTTAGTCGGCTTTGGGCTGAAGCAAAGAAACAACAAAATTGTGGTGAGGTAATATTCGTTCAAAGTGTGAAAATAACTCAACCTAGAAACAAAAGGATCATAATTTACTTAGAGCTAAAGAAAGGTTTAGATCTACATAAGAGATTAACAATTTGAAAGTTAGCAAAGGGAATTAATTGTAGCAAGAGTAAAGTGTGGAGGTGGGTGAGTAAAAGCTTGATCAAAACTCACATTAGCGCAATTATGCCTAACCTAACTACTCCAAACAAGTTACTTAGGCTAAGATTATCTGTGGAGGCTCTAGAGTTTGATAGGGTCTTGAATCCATTGAAGTATAATAGCATGCATAATATTGTGCATATAGACGAGAAGTGGTTCTATATCACAAGGGCAGCAAATAAATTATATCTTACCCCGGGATAGACAGATCCACACAAAGCTGTAAGAATAAAAAGTTCATAACCAAAGTCATGTTCATGTGTGTTATATGCCGCCCTTTATTTGTAGAGGACGACAGTGTCATATTTGATGGGAAAATTGGGATTTTCCCATTTGCAAAACAAGTAGCAACATAAAGAACCAGCAAAAACAAGCCCGTAGGGACCTTGGAGACAAGACCTATATAGTCTATAACCAAGGAAGTCACTAAGGCATGCCTTATAAATCAAGGTACGGAAAACTAGTGTGCTATGCATGAACTGTAACCAAAACTTGTATGCATTTGATGTTGTAACATTAGAATCAGAACAACAATCGGATCTTGTAACATTAAGATGAGGGAATTTCACTTATTTTCAATTTTTTTTGTGTTTGAATCAGTCTTATTTGCTATCTAAATATTTTTACACAGATTTTACCTGCAATTAGAGTCAAATGGCCAACCAATGCTAGCAAGATTATCTTCATACAACAAGATAATGCAAAGTTTCACATCAATGACAGTGATCCTGAATTTAGAGAGGTTGCTAGCATGGAGGGATTTAACATTAGATTAATACATCAACCGCCAAACTCTCCTGATACTAATGTCTTTGATCTAGGGTTTCTCAGAGCTATTCAAAGCATTCAGATAGAATATCTTGCTACAATGTAGACCAAATATTTGAACAACAGTCTCCTATAACATTAAACAATGTTTTATTGTCTTTACAAGATTGCAAAATTGAGATTATGAAATTCAAAGGCCATAACTGCTACAAGATTCCGCATCTAAAAAATGATAGCCTCATATGGCAAGAAACACTTTCCATGAATTTGGAATTGTCAAACAAATTGGTTGAGGAATGCATCAACTACATGATTGAAAATGGGCTCCTAACTGATATAGTTGAGCTTAGGAATAGGCTAGGTTTACTTATTGATGATTGGAAATGAGAAGCTTTAAGACAACTTAGGAATTATAAAAGGGGCAGAAAAGGTTCAAAATTAAAAAGAAGCAGAAGACTATGTAATTATCTTTTGGTATAGACAACTAGTGTGTAATTATGTTTTGGTATAGGCCACTAGTGCATAATTATATTTTGGTATAGTCTACGGTTGTGTAATTTTATTTTGGAATAAGCTGCTAATCTATAATTATGTTTTGGTATATGCCTTATTGTGTAACAACAAGATGCAGCTTCAATTATAACATGCATAAGAGAACAATAACACAACTAGAGCAGCAAGTTCAATTAAAAAAAATGCCCAGTACTAGAGCTGTTGTTAGTTTCGGTAGATTATTCTTCTCAACAGTTGCTGGACTCAGTTGTCTGAAGACTTAGTAGGATTCAGCCGAATCTACTAAATGAGTGTTGTGACTCAGTACCGAAGGATCGACCTTCATGCTGAATCTTTCAGAGAATGTTAGTAGAGGACCACTCAGTAAAGTGTCCGAGGTATCAGAAGAAATCAACTCAGCATCAGTCTTGGAGTTTGGGCAAAGGTCACCTACCAATCAACCTCGACCAATGACGAGCTTCCAACACTGTACTTGTCCTGACATTAAAGTTGTGCTCAAGCTGAAAAAGATAGAATCTTTTTAGTTGCATTCAAATGAAGATGGTCGTTATCCTTGTGGCTTTTGACACGTGGCTAGGTCCCTCCAGTAGATTTATTCATGGGTCAAGACTATAAATAGAGATTGATCTTCAAGCATTGAAGAAACCACCGACAAGACAAAGCATTCAAGCAATCAAAGCTCTAGCACACTCAAAGCATATGAAGCGAAGAACTCTCAAACCGTAGAAATCTGATATAGTTCTTCACTCTAGAGTAAATAGGTTCCCATTTTCTATACTCTAAGCCTTCATTGTTAAATCATAGGCCTAGATACCGAAGGAGTTCATCTTCGAACTATTCATATTGTAAGAACTCCTTCACAGTTGGAGAAAATCTCAAACCTTATGTTTGTAACCTTGTACAATCACTAAGACTATAAGTAGTGATATGTCCAGTTCACGGATCCACTGAGACTTGCTCAGTATAATCTATTAAAGACCTTATGATAATTCAAGACAGTGGATGTAGGATCTTGTGTATCCGAACCACTTTAAAATTGTGTGTCGCTTTACTATTTTATTAGTTACTATTCATCCTGCAATCAAATCGGTTGGAAAAATCACAACTATGAATTTTCAGTAAAATTGATAAGACACACACACAAGCATAAACTAGAACAGTTTTAAGTAACAAAACTTTTTTAGAAGAGACAATTAAAATCGGGCGAACACTATTCCACATAACTTCTTGTACTGAATCGCCATTCAATTGATTTCAACCAGTGAACAGTCTTCAGTAGCTTGAAGCCCTTTTCCCACGTGATCAAAAAGCTTACTTGGCGAGCAGAATTATTCAGCAAGCGAATTAAGTACAATACTGACTTTCGCGTTTGAGTTAAAACTTGGACTCAGGTGTATTCACGCCCCTACACCTAAAGACTCGTCTCTAGACCAACAATTGGTATCAGAGCGGTGTTCTTCTAATTACCATTTCTTAGGCACACTGATCTATCCGAACATATCCTGAAAAACTTTCTCATTGCATTTGAATTTATTTCATTCATCCTATACTCTGTTTCCACCATGTCTGATATGTTAGGTATAAGGATCGTTTCGATGTTCTAAGTAGAGAAATATGGTGTATGGAGAGTCAGACTGGAGACGAACTTGACGTCGCTTCACGACAATGTAACTGAAGTTTTGGAGACCAAACCCATCATGCCCATGATCGACAGTGTCAAAATTGCTACTGTAGGGGGGCAGAGGAGCTGCCACAGGGGAGAAGGTTCCAAAAGATAAAAACTCTTTCATCCAGAGGAAAGAAATTTGCACAACCTCGACCGAGTAGCTTAAAATGTTATACTGACAATGCTCAGTAACTCCTACCTCGGAAGGGTGGATGATTGCAAAACTGCGAAAGAACTATGAAATTCACTAGCTCTACTGAGTTAGGGGACTTCACAGATCAAAGAAAGCAAAGTAGAGTTGGAGCTACAGAAGTTCGAAACATTCTTCATGATGCCCGGTGTAAAGATTGTAGATCTTAGTATCAGATTTACGAATCAGATCAACACCATCAATGGGCTGGAAAAAACGTTCAACAATAAAGAAATGAACACGAATAGTCTTAGAGCATTACCTAGACCTGAATTGTGTTCATTTGCTACGATGTTCTGACCTTAACTCTTTTACTCCTTAACATGTATTTTTAGAACTCAATGCTGAAGAGCTCGAGCACAACCTCCCACAATGAACTCTGCAGGTAACTGGTGACACACCAGTGGATCATACTTATAAAGCAACAGTCAACACTTCAATAGCGAGTCACTCAGCAGCAAGCACAATGTCAAATCCTAATGTTGAAAACCTTGCTGACCGCTATGCCCTGCTAGCCTTAAACTATCAAAAAGAGAAGGACAGAGTTAGAAAACTAAAGAGAGTTGTTAAGGGCTCACAAGGTAAGAAGGATAGTCCAACTACGAAAAATGAGCCTTACTCTCAATCAGAATGCAGGGACACAGAGAATACTGCCACACAATCTAAGGATACAGTCAAAAGAGAAGGTAGATCCTCATCGTGTTACAACTGTAAGAAATTTGGACACTACTAGCATGAATGTCTAGAGCTCTCAGCTACAGAAAGAGCTGAAAGGTAGGCTAGAAGAGACAAAGTCGCCAAGAAGAGGCAACCCTACATAGCTGGAGAGCTATCTGATTGTTCTAGCGAATAGGACATATTCATGGACTCATTATATGATGAAGCTAGATTCATGGCAATAGAAGTTGAAGAAAATGAACAGTGTCTAATGGCTAGAGAAGAGGATGCAGTAACTTCTCATTCAAAGGTATATTCCTCTTCACCACGCACAAACGACACATGCTTAGCTGTAGAGAACCTCGAGATATTTTTCTAGCATACAAAGATCTCTTTGAGGAACAGATTCCGATGAGCATGCAGTTCAGCAAGACAATTCAGGAGATGGAAATCCTAAAAGCAAAGAATCAGAGACTTTCTCAAAAAAGTCAAGTCTCTTCTAACTCCGAAGGACTTGTTGTGAGACAAAAGGAATAGATTAATTCTCTGATGATCAAGTCTCAGCGACAAGAATATCAGATCTCAGTATTAACTAAGGACATACGACAAGATACTGAAATTGCCAGTGTGGATCAGAAGCTTTCAGAAGTTAAAGCAGACTATGAAACACTTAGGAAGAATGTTGAGGTGTGGAGAATATTGATGACTGAGGAATACGTAGGAGCCAAAGAAAATCTTGAAGGGATGCAAAGAGTTCAAATGACCAGCCTTCTCTAAGCGAGGACTTGGATATTCACAAGAGGCATCAACTTTCAACACATAGAGGCTCAGAAAAGCTGGATGACCAGTCTGTCCAAGGGGAAACTAAATATGCTGAACCTATCAACCCCCAGGCAAAGAATAAATAAAAGGCCAAGGCATCCCAGCCTAGTTATTAGCAGAAGACTAGAAGTTCAAGTCCCATAACTCCCCGGACCAATCAAGGGGGAACGAAGAAGGTCAAATAGGCTGATTAATATGATCAACTACAATGGACTCATCTAGCTTAGTATGGATCATACTACTATGAGCCCAAGGTCAGGAGAAATCCCAAGATTCAGAAGAAGGAAACTTATGAACCTCAACCAAACAATATCTCCAGTCCAGTAGTGAGACACATGGACAACAAGGGAAAGAAGACGCTTGAAACCACCAGGGTTGTCAGACAGATTGGGATACCAAACTTGACTAACATCTGAGGACCCAACTTGAAAATAAAGGGTATCTGAATTTATTTCTATTTTGCAAGTGCACAAGGACCCTTGGATTGTGAACAGTGGATGCTCAAGGCACGTGACATACCAAAAGAATTTGCTGACCAACTATGTACAACAAGAAGGACCCAAAATTGAGCTTGGTGACAACTCCAACGGCCAAGGGGATATGGAACTGTTGGTCCAGAGACGATAAGTCAGGTGTAGAGGGGGGGGGGTGAATACACCTGAGCTCAGTTTCTTTTTCTCAATGAAGGTCAGCTGAGCTGATGATTGCAACTGATGAACAGTGCCAAATAAGCCTTCGATCGCGGGACAGAGTGAGTCGGCCCTCGAGCTCTCTCCTACCGATCGTTGTCGATTGCTTTGAGAATCGGTCGGAGGCTGTTGTGCGGAAAGTGTGGGGCCCGGAATTCGTCTCTTTTGAAAACACGTTTTAGCAAATTAAATCTTTTGGCTGTGCGCTTTATAAAATACGTTTTATGCAAGCTTATGATTTTCAAGTCAGTTGAATGCTATGCAATAAAACAGTAAAGGAATACAAGCGATTTAACGTGGTTCGGATATGCAAGATCCTACGTCCACGGTCCTGAACAAGGCAGGAGAACTTGTTGATTATTCTGAGCAAGCCTCAGCAGGGATCCTATGCACTGGACAGTTCCCTCTAAGTTATAGTCCTTAGCGACTTTACAATCCAAACCTAAGTCTGAAAGGGAAGGGAATATTCTCCAACTGAGAAGGAGTTCTTACAATAAGAACAATTCACTAAATGTGAACTCCTTCGAATCTAAGCTATAAATATGACAATGAGCTTAGTCTAGAGATGAAAGCGATCTAAGAACTCTAGAGAGAAAAACTGAGAAATCTTCTAAGTATGCAAGTTTTCCTCTGGATGATCTTTGAGTGTTCTAGAGCGTTTATGAACTTGAGCTTATCCCTTTGAAATTCCATCGTCGGAGCTTCAAAAACTTCTCTATTTATAGTTGTGAGTTATGGCATATGTCCGTTGGAGACGACGATGCCACGTGTCACAAGCTTCCAAAGAAAACGGCCATAATTCGAACTTGTTGCAGCAGGGCAGTTAATGCACTGTTCATGAGAGCAGCTTTACTGGGTAGAGTAGGTAAGCGTTGTCGGCTTCTCATTGGTCGAGGTTTGTAGTTGGTGAGAATGTCAGAGTTGACCATTCAACAACCTCGTATGTCTTCTGCTGAACTTTTCGAAAAGACTTGAATAGTTGGGTCGCTTTCCGTAGGATACGTAGAACTGAAAAGTCTCTGTCTTCTTCACCGAGTTGGCCGACGGGGCATCTACCGAGTAGGTTAGGCGCGGCGACCGCGAAGGTGCGTGCTTGTTTCGTTCTTCCGCGATGACTATCGCTGGGAGTTGTCTTCTCCGATGATTTGTCGGTGATGCGCCGTCTTCGACCGAGTGGAAGATCAGCCGCCGATCGAAGAACACAAGCGATTACACCGATGACGTGGGGTTCGAAAAGTATCTTCGACGGTAAGATCGGTTCAACAACTACCCCGCACGAGGACTTAGACAAAAATAATAAACAGTACATCAAGTCTAACCTATACATCAGCTAATCCTAACGACACACTAATCTACTGATATCAGCTAGGTTTTGGGATCTTCAATTCCATAGTACTACTATGATTTCCCCCAATTTTCTTTTAACCGAACAACAGCTGAGTATCATCTACTGACTCATATCCAACAATTTCCCCGTAATTGATGATGTCAAAACCTCTACCTCTACCTCTTAAACTTCTCAAGTCTATAAAAGATGCTATCATACTGACAACAATTTCCCCCTTACAGCATTCTGAGAAAAAAAAAATAAAGGAATTTCAATACTTCAGTAGGTGGGAGATAGGCAAAATCAGAGAAACTGACTGTGAGTGTGTGTCAGATCACTTAGTGATCAGTCGTGAAAAACACGATGCAAAGAGCTGGAAGACAATGCGTAATTGTCTAACAAGCAATAGGAACTGATATATATAATCAATGATGTACAAGCAATAGGAACTGATATATATAATCAGCTATCCTTTTCTTTTCGCGGAGTGCGGCTGCTCTACTGTCTCCTCGCCTGAGACTCAGACCTTGCAGCGTCGCCTCCCAGGTCACTTGATCTTCCGCTATCTGCTCTGGTGTTAGAGTAGAAGTGGGAATACTCTGAGCAGTAGCTTGGATCTCAGTCGAAAGAGCCTTAGCAAAATATGCTTGGGCTTTCTTCTTCTGCTCTTCGACCGATCCGACCTTTTTCTTGCCTTTGCCCCTAACAGCTTTGCCCTTGGGCTTCTTTGCTGCTTCTGCTGCCTCTTCAAGCTGACGCTCATGGTCGAGCTTATCCTGCAGCTGTTGGGCAATTTTGAGGTTATAAGCCTCTTGCTCCGCTTTTGATTTGAACTTATGGACCGGGGAGGAAGGAGGAGTAGATACAGTTGCAATCTCCTTCCCCGGCCTCTGCGGTGGCAATTGCTCAGGCTCAGGCTCTTCTTCTTCTGTCTCCTGCTCAATAAAGTTTGCTACTTCTTCAATGTGAGCAGCAGAAGAGGAGATGGGGGTTGGCTGAAGTGGAAATTCTAGGAGAAGGACCTCAGAAGAGTTCTTATCCTGAGTAGTAGAGGGTCCTTCCTCCTGAGCCCTTTCCCCCTGAGTCTGTGCGGGATCTTCAGCTGTGGAGGGTCTCTCCTCCTGAACCCTTTCCCTGATTATCTGTACATCAGCTGTATCCGTTTCAGATTAATCTTTTATTATACCTTCCCCCTTTTTGGCATCAGCAGCCTTATCGAGGTTGGTACGGATAGCTGTGACTTCTTTCTCGAGCTTGTATACTGAGTCCTTGATCTGAGTAACTGTAGAGTCAAAGTCCTTGACCAAGTCACAGTATTGCTCCCAGTCCTTCTCTTGAGCTGCCCTTGATCGATTGAGATGAGCAACTGACTCCTGGCGGAGTTTCAAAGCAGGCTAGATCATTGGATTCCTTCATCTCCTTCGAATTTCGTTCAAGGCCTCGACTGTTGCTTAATAGCGATCCGGAGGCCGCTTGTAGCCAACTTGTTCCGCTCATCCATTTGAGCTTGGATCGTTGTGAGAGCATGAGTCACTGCTCAGTAAATGTTTTGGCTTTGAGCTTGGAGCAAAGAATCGACTCGTGCGGATAGATCTCGCTTTCTCGCGCTATCAAAACCTCGCTCGATCATCTCCTTAAAATCAGGCCGCGAAGGAGCCTCTTGAGGAGTGGAGATGCCGGCGGCTAGCTTATTCGAGCTATCGATCTGCGCCTTCGTATACTTCTCCCATTTGATATGGACGTCTTTGGCGAGAAGTACATTTTTAGCTCCTTGGCGTCGATCGCCTTATTCACCGATTTGGAGGACACGGAACCAATGGGTTGAATCGGTAAGAGCTTGTTCCGAGCCTTTGATCGAAAACACGAGGAGCTACTCCCGACTGTACTTCGGAGCGCCCTGAGCCTCACCCGATGTACCGGGGGGTGGTGATTGGCTCTTCTCATGGGGAGTTGGTCCCTCGGCAGAGCCTCCCAACTCGCATCCTTGGGGTTACCTTCCATCTCCTGATCTTGTTCTTGGTCATCACCCTCATCAGCAGGAGGAGATGGAGGCGGAGCATTAGCCGCAGGAGCTGTGGTACGCAGGCTAAGAAGATAGAGCATAGCCGCTCGAAGATCCTCGAAGGACGCCAAATCGGTGGCTCCCCGAATCCGATCTCGCCTCGTAAATCTTGCTCCTCCGTCGGTAGATCGATGGCCGATCGAGTTTTTGCAAAATCTATCGAATATCCCGGTTTAAGAACCTCGGTAGCATCGAACTCTTGCCACGATGGCAATGTCAACCAAGTATTCATGCTCGGCTATCTACGGAATCGATCGTGAATCTCGGTACCGTAGCACGTAGACGAGTGGTATGAGTTTTTGTCCATTCAGTCTCTTCAGTTGGCTCTCGAATGTCCGACTGAGTGTCATTGGAGCTGATGACTTGAGCTTTCTCCTTGAGGGTGGCTCCTTCCATCCCTGTGTCGGAGTCCAAGGTTTGCTCATCTTGAGGTGGAGGAGGAGCCTGTTCTATGACAGTTATCGGCTGAGCCACAGTGACCTCAGCTGGTCGTGGCCTCCTCCTCTTGGACACAAAAGCGGGAGATGGCAGGGCAGGAGCAGCTCTCTTCTGCTCAGGTGGCCCTTTGCCAATTGACTTCTCCGTCGCTTCTTTAGTCTTAAACTTTATCAGCTTAGTGTTGTACAACTTTGAGTCGTCGAAAGCTGAGTTCCTCTGTACAACACTCTCTATTAGGACAGACATCTTAGTCCCAAATAGAAGCTTACCCGTACTGGCCAACCTCCTCTCGCCAGTGGGTAGAGTAGTGAATTTCTGGGCCTGGGCTTTCATCTGAGTCGTGTAATAGTCAGCCCAGTTCACTTCTACTCCGTCATCAATAGCCATCATCAGCTGAATCCTTGGCTTGGACAGTTGATCATACGATCCAGCTGAGCTTGTCAGTATGTACGAGACCACATACGCTAAACCTCGCATCGAGGTAGCAAAAGATTCCTCGGGAGAGCTGTCTTGAACGTCAGATCACTGCGTCCACAGAACTTTTGTACATAGGCATTGATCTCCCTCTCCTTATATCCGATAGGTGAGATACCAGAATTAGAAAGCTGAAACGTGAGGACTAGAGCCTCTCGGATGTTGAAGGTGTGCTGAGTCGGCTTCCACTTGTTCGGAGTTGATTCTCTCATGTATAAGAAGGAAGCTTCTTCTCCTCCGGCAGCCACTGAGTTCCAGTTGAAATACGCTTCTGCCACTTTCCTTGGTAGATGGGCACGCGGATGCTTGGTCACAAGGGTCTCCAACCCTGACCTCTCCAGAGCATCGAACATTGGCTCCAGATACGGAATGTCCACCTGACGAAGAGCCATTGTGGGTTCGAACTGAATCCGGATGGCCATAATCTCCACTATTGGTTCAGGAGTCTGTACGGTCGCCATAGAAATCTGCAAAACACATGTTAGCACTTTAAAATAGAGTAAGTCAGTAGTTGTCAGCAAATTTGAATACATTACCGAGTATGAGAGCTTGAGAGATGCACAGGCAAAGCAGTTATAAGAAGTTTGAGATGGAAACTGATTTGCGATAAAAGCTCTTAGGTTTTGATAATGGCGAAAAGTGAGGAAAAAGATAGAAGATGAAAGATTTTGTATATATTGGCTTGATTGCAAGTTTCAATCCAACGACTGAGTTTTAATCTTCCAAAAACTATGAACGGCTAAGATTTAATGTTATAAAAGGAATGATTACAAAAGCCGCCTAAAACACAGATCTACGTAATAAAGGTAAGTGAGAAGACATGCATTAAATGCGCGACAGACATCATTAATTACTCAGTTTATGCAAATGAAAAGGTTTCCTACTGACCTTTCCTTAAACTATTAATGGCAGGAAATGAATGCACATTAACTACTGAGTGTGAGCGACTGATGCAATAGATGCGAGCATGCTTCAAAAGAATTTAAGTACACAAAATTACGCAAACCTCTTCAGCTGAACTTATCAGCCGGTTACCAAACGTCTTCAGCTGAACTTATCAGTTGGTTGGTAACTTATCAGCTGGTTATCGTTATGTATAAGGAGAATGGTTGTCATGCTGATGACTATGTTCCCCCTTGCTGTGTACAGTGTGACTTTCCCAACTGAGTCACTGTACTTAGTTATCTGACCTGTCGTACTGATTCCTTATGCTGATACCAATTGTTACCAATTGTTTGGCAATGATGTTCTCAGTAGTCGGCATCTACTGACTCATCTCAGTAGGATCCAGTAGACCTAGCTCAACTGATAGTTCTCTGAACCTGTTCTCAGCTAGTGGTTTGGTCAGTATATCTGCCCTTTGCTTGTCAGTATGGATCTTCTCCATCATGATATCCTTCTTCTCGACATGGTCTCTGATGAAGTGGTGTCGGATATCCACGTGCTTGCATCTGGTATGTAGAACTGGGTTCTGAGTTATGGCAATTGCACTTGTGGAGTCGCAGTAGATGGGCACTTCATCCTGAGTTATACCATAATCTCTAATTTGTTGTCGAAGCCAAAGGATCCGGGGCACAAACAACTTCCCTGCAGCTATGTACTCGGCTTCGGTAGTGGACGTTGCTACGAATGCCGCTTCTTTGAAAACCAAGAAATCGGGCCTTGCCGCCTAGGAACCGACAAGTTCGGAAGTTGACTTTCGATCTATCCCGCATCCCGCATAATCGGCATCGAATAACCTGTCGGTATTAAGTTATCATCGGCAGGATACCATAACCCAAAGATCGGGTGTTCCTCTTAAATAGCGTAGAATCTTCTTCGCCGAGTCTAAATGACTTCGCTTGGGATCCGCTTGGAATCTTGCGCATACACCTACAAGCATAAGTTATGTCGGGACGGCTAGTCGTTAAATAAAGTAAAGAGCCTATAATAGCTCTATAATCGGTAGAGTTAACGTAAGCTCCCTCTTTGTCTAGATCGATTTTAAAGTTCGTGTTCATGGGGATTTTGGACCGGCTTGCTGGAGTCGCAGCCGAATCTCTTGAGAAGATCTCGAGTGTATTTGGCTTGATTGATGAAGATTCCTTCGGTGTGATTGCTTCACTTGAAATCCAAGGAAATAATTCATCTCTCCCATCATGGACATCTCGAATCTCTCTTTCATCATCTTCTCGAACTGCTGACATATGACTTCGTTTCTGCAGCCGAAAATGATGTCGTCCACGTAGATCTGCACCAGTAGAATGTCATCTCCTGACTTTATGTTGAATAGGGTGCAATCTCACGTCCCCTTCGAAAACCTTTCGAAGTAGAAAGTCGATAGGGTATCATACCAAGCCCCGGGTGCTTGTTTTAACCCATACAGAGCTTTCCTAAGTCTGTACACCTGATGTCCCTGCTCAAAGCCGGGCGGTTGTTCCACGTAGACTTCTTCCTTCAGTATGCCGTTCAGAAAAGCTGACTTCACATCCATCTGATATACCTTAAATCCCTGATGTGTTGCATAAGCTAGGAAAAGACGAATGGCTTCCAATCTAGCGACTGGAGCGAACGTTTCTTCAAAGTCAATTCCTTCTGCCTGACTCTATCCTTTAGCAACTAGTCGAGCTTTATTTCTGACGATGACGTTGTTTTCATCTCGCTTGTTCTTGAAGACCCACTTAGTTCCAATCACGTGTTGATGTCTCAGGTCCGTCGACAAGCTCCCAAACTTCATTCTCGACGAACCTGGTTCAGCTCTTCTTGCATAGCAATGACCCGGTCAAGCATCTTTAAGTGCGTCCTCTATCGATCGAGGTTCTTACAGAGACGAGAAAACAAGAGTAAAGTGAGCTTTCTCCTTGACTTAATCTTGATCTCGTCCTTATAGTTCTTTGATGGATCTCCAATGATAAGATCGAAGAATGAGCATCGAGCCACGAACGCCCGAGTCGGGCTTCTTCTTCGATACTACTTCGCACGGTCGGTAGGTGTATTAGGCATTTCGTGAGTACGTTGCTCGTGATCAAGCAATTCAAGAAGAAGGTTAGGGTCTACTGAGTTTCCGTGTTCGGGGGCATTTAGCTCGGGAACATTAATCGTTCCCCCCCGAGTTTATATTCTTAGTAGAGGTCTCGATTCACGCCGGGGCTTCCTCATCGACCGATGTTACCTGTTGTTGATTCTGTTCGATAGAATCAACTAGGTCAGCTACGTTGCTTGTTGGCTAAGTCTGAATTTCTTCATCGTCTGACTCATCATCCCAACAATGCCTTGGATCTTTTCAGCTTTATCATTCGATCCGAGATCCCGTAGCTTGCTGTGCCGACATCTTGGTATTTGACTTTGTATCTTTCCTGTTCTCGTAACAAATTCATCAAAAACAACATGAGGGCTTTCATCCACACAAAGAGTCCGATAGTTAAAGACTCTGAAGGCTTTACTGACTCGGGAGTATCCTAAGAATACTCCTTGATCAGATTTGCTATCAAAGACCTTCAACTGATCTTTCCCATTATTGTGGATAAAGCAAGGACAAGCCGAAAACATGAAAATGAGAAATAGAAGGAATTCTCCCTTTCCACGGTTCGTAAGGCGTCTTCATGTGTTCTTCGTGTCGGTAGTGAGCGATTCCGAGTGTAACGGGCGGTGTCGGTAGCATCGGCCCCAAAACTTTGAGGGTAGTCCTGAGTCTGCTAGGAGCGTTCTTGCTGCTTCTTTGAGTGTTCTGTTCTTACGTTCAGCAAGTCCGTTCGCCGAGGGGTGCGTGCCACTAATGTCTCGTGCTTAATTCCCTCTTTATCGCAAGTATGTCTTAACTACTCGAGTTTAGAAACTCGTTCCTCCGTCGAGCGTATCTTCTTAATCTTGATGTTCTTTTCCACACTGAGTTTCTTCAGCAGATTGGGTAACTCAGTCTGAACATCAGATTTGTTGTCGATGAAGATGACCCAAGTATATCTCGAGTAGTCGTCAATGACGACGAGGGCATACTTCTTGCCTCTTATAGTCACTGGAGAGACTGGCCCGAATAAGTCCATGTGAAGCAGCTGAAGGATTCCATCAGTGGAATGTGACGGAATAGGTGGATGACTTTCCTTTGTCTGCTTTCCCTTCAGGCACGCTTCACAATTTCTGTCTTTGATAAACGATTCTTTGGGCAGTCCTCTGACTTTGGAGTTCTTGGCTAGCTTGTTCATGGTCTTGAAGTTCAGGTGGCTGAGTCTCTTGTGCCATAGCCATCCTGACTTTTCACCAGATTTTGTTTGTGCTAGTAAGCAAGCCTCAGGTTCTGCGGTTTTCCAGTCTGCAACATAGATGTTTTTCCTCCGCGAACCTGATAACACTGTTTTCCCTGTAGATTTGTCAACAATATCATAGAAACCAGCGTCAAAGATTACTCTATTAAGATTATCACAGAATTGACTGACTGAAAGGAGATTTTGTTGAAGTCCTTCAACATATGTTACTCTTGGAACTGTGGCAGTCCCAATGTTCAGCATTCCGTATCCCCTTGTGTAGCCTTTGGAGTTGTCACCGAATTCAATTCTGGGACCATCTTCTTGTACGTAGTTGGTCGCAGGCTCTTCCGGTAAGTCATGTGTCTCGAGCAGCCGCTGTCCACTATCCAAGGGTCCTTATGCACCTGCAAAACAGAGGCATTTAGGTACCCTTTGGTTCAGTTGGGTCCTTACTGGTTAGTGGGTGATTTTGGAACCCAGATCTGTCTCGGGACCTTAGAAGTCCTAGACTTCTTCTTCGAACCTTGTCGCCTTTCTTCTCCACAGGACTTGGAGATACCGACTTTCGCCGATGATTTTTGGGTTCGGGCGCTTTCTTCTTCGAGTCTTAGCGCTTCTCCCGACCCCGGGCTCATAGTAGTACGAGCCGCACCGAGCCGGGTGCTCATACGATGGCTCCTTGTACCGTTACGCCCATCCGACCTTCTTGGTTCCCCCCCGAATTTGATCGCGTGGTCCCGGGCCTGGAACCTTTGGTCACTGCTTGTTGCTACTCGGGCCGAGGTGCAATCATTTTCTGTTTGTTCTTCGCCCGAGGTGTGGTGTCGGCAGCTTGCACCTTTCCTCCGACGAACCTATCGCCCCGAGTTGCTCGAGCTTTTGGAGGTGGAAGCTTCGTGGGTATAGCCAAGGCCTTCTTTTACGGTAGTTGGCCGTTGTGCTCGAGCATGCTTTCAAGCTTCTCCTTCGCTCCCGGGTATTGTTCGGTCATCAAACCTCTCCGGACCTCGTCACTCATTCCGAGTGAGTCATAGTCATTCCCGCACGTCCGTGAGCTTCGACCGAGCCGGGCTATTTCGGTCTCTTTCTCGGAATTATCCTTGGTCGGAACCGAGATCTCGAGTCTCTTGAAGCCGAGACTTAGTCATAAGAGATTCAATCTCTTCCTTGAGTCTCGCAACTAGATCCACCGATCGAGTAGAGACCCGACAATCGAAGAAAGTCTCGATTCTCGGCCTTTACCTGTTCAAGTTCCCTGGATGGTTCTGCTCGAACACTCGCTCAGTCGAATCTGTTCCTCTAGCAGATCGTCGTAGGCTTGTACCACATCTAGAGGATCATCTGTGACCGAGCACGTGTCTTGTGTGTTGTGTGAAGAAGAGGTAATAATGTGTTTAGAATTTACCTCAGCCTCTTCTCCGGCCATCAGACAGTATTCGGTTGACTCATCAGGAACTGTCTCTGCGACCTCAACTGCGACGAATGCGGCTTCGTCTTCAGAAGAATACATGAATGTATCCTCCTCAATTGAGTTGTCGGATATCTCTCCGGCTATATAGGCCTGCCGTCTCTCGGCGAATTTCTTTCTCCTGGCCTGCCGTTCTGCTCTTTGAGCAGTTGAGAGTTCGGGACAATCGTACTGATAGTGTCCCTCCTTCTTGCAGTTGTAGCAGGTGGATGTTCTGCTGCTCTTACCAGCTGAGTCTTTAGATGGACTGGCAGCAGGCTCCGATTTCCTGCATTCAGTAGAAGGATTAGATTCTTCTTTCTTATGATATTCTTTCTTACCTGAAGAAGAATCTCGATTGTATTTCCTCAGCTTTCTGACTCTCTCCTTTTCCCTCTAATATTTGAGAGCCATCAGTGCTAGCTGGTCAGGGCCTGAAGTCTCAGAAGACTTTGCTACTGATGTGGCCACAGCTTTGCTTGAGGAAATAGGCTTGGCTCCGTATTGATTGGCGATCGCCGCCTTGAAGGCGTGATCGAACTGTGTGTCAGCTGGAGCGCTTAAGCACTTTTGGGGTAGGCTATGCTCGAATTCCTCCGATTTTAATTCTGAAAATATAACATCAGGAGTTAGAACATTTAGATCAGAGCGACGTAAATAAGTAGCAAACGGAAGCCACTTCTGTCGGGGCAACGCTCTCAAGATCTTGGTGTTCATCTCCTTGTTGGTGAACGACCTCCCCAGCCCATTGATGACATTGACTTGATTGGTGAATCTGACACCGAGCTCGTCAATGGTTTCGAAGTAGCTCCATTGCAAAGGCGTCGAACTTCTGAAGCTCTAGCTCGAGCTTGTTTTCTTTGATCTAAGGGGTTCCATGGCTCAGTACAGCCAAGGCGTCCCATAGCTCTTTCGCCGTCTTGCAATCCTGTACCCTTCCGAGGTGTGAATCACTGAGCGTAGTCAGTATGGCATTACGTGCAACTCGGTCAAGGTTGTGCAGCTTCTTCTCTTCAGGCGTGAAGGCAGATTTGTCTTTGGGAACCTTAGCACCAGTTTGTGCTCCCGCGCCTCCTCCAGCAGCAAATATTACACTGTCGATCATGGGAATGATCGGTCCTGACTCTAGGACATCTGACATGCTGTCGTGGAGTGACGTTAGGTGTGCCTCCATACGTACGCGCCATACCGTGTAGTTCTCTATTGAGAACATCGGTACCATCCTAATACCTGACATATCAGACATTGTAAGAGTAAGGGTATAAGGATGCTGAAAAGATGCTTATGTAGTGAAAACGGTTTTCAGGATCAGTTCGAGAGGACCAGTATTTCAGAACCGGCGATCAGTTGAACACCGTGCGCTCTGATACCAATTGTTGGTCCGGAGACGATAAGTCAGGTGTAGAGGGGGGGGTGAATACACCTGAGCTCAGTTTCTTTTTCTCAATGAAGGTCAGCTGAGCTGATGATTGCAACTGATGAACAGTGTCAAATAAGCCTTCGATCGCGGGACAGAGTGAGTCAGCTACTGAGCTCTCTCCTACTGACTGTTGTCAATACTTTGAGAATCAGTCGGAGACTGTTGTGCGGAAAGTGTGGGGCCCGGAATTCATCTCTTTTGAAAACACGTTTTAGCAAATTAAATCTTTTGGCTGTGCGCTTTATAAAATACGTTTTATGCAAGCTTATGATTTTCAAGTCAGTTGAATGCTATGCAATAAAACAGTAAAGGAACACAAGCGATTTAACGTGGTTCGGATACGCAAGATCCTACGTCCACGGTCCTAACAAGGCAGGAGAACTTGTTGATTATTCTGAGCAAGCCTCAGCAGGGATCCTGTGCACTGGACAGTTCCCTCTAAGTTATAGTCCTTAGCGACTTTACAATCCAAACCTAAGTCTGAAAGGGAAGGGAATTTTCTCCAACTGAGAAGGAGTTCTTACAATAAGAACAATTCACTAAATGTGAACTCCTTCGAATCTAAGCTATAAATATGACAATGAGCTTAGTCTAGAGAAGAAAGGGATCTAAGAACTCTAGAGAGAAAAACTGAGAAATCTTCTAAGTATGCAAGTTTTCCTCTGGATGATCTTTGAGTGTTCTAGAGCGTTTATGAACTTGAGCTTGTCCCTTTGAAATTCCGTCATCGGAGCTTCAAAAACTTCTCTATTTATAGTTGTGAGTTATGGCATATGTCCGTTGGAGACGACGATGCTACATGTCACAAGCTTCCAAAGAAAACGGCCATAATTCGAACTTGTTGCAGCAGGGCAGTTAATGCACTGTTCATGAGAGTAGCTTTACTGTGTAGAGTAGGTAAGCGTTGTCGGCTTCTCATTGGTCGAGGTTTGTAGTTGGTGAGAATGTCAGAGTTGACCGTTCAACAACCTCGTATGTCTTCTGTTGAACTTTTCGAAAAGACTTGAATAGTTGGGTCGCTTTCCGTAGGATACAGTAGACTGAAAAGTCTCTGTCTTCTTCAGCTGAGTCGGCTGACACGGCATCTACTGAGTAGGTCAGCTGGCGACTGCGAAGGTACTGTGCTTGTTTCTGTTCTTCTGCTGATGACTATCAGCTGGGAGTAGTCTTCTACTGATGATTTGTCAGCTGATGCGCTGTCTTCGACTGAGTGGAAGATCAGCTGCTGACTGAAGAACACAAGCGATTACACTGATGACGTGGGGTTCTGAAAAGTATCTTCGACAGAAGATCAGTTCAACAACTACCCCGTACAGGACTTAGACAAAAATAATAAACAGTACATCAAGTCTAACCTATACATCAGCTAATCCTAATGACACACTAATCTACTGATATCAGCTAGGTTTTGGGATCTTCAATTCCATAGTACTACTATGATTTCCCCCAATTTTCATTTAACCGAACAACAGCTGAGTATCATCTACTGACTCATATCCAACAGGAACACTGAACATTGGAACAACAACAGTTCTAAGAGTAACTTATGTTTAAGGACTTCAACATAATCTCCTTTGACGCTGTCAATTCTTTGATAACTACAATCGAGTTACCTTTGACACTGGTTGTTGTGATATTCTTGATAAATCTACAGGAAAAATAGTGTTGCCAGTGTCGCGAAGAAAGAACATATATGTTAGAGATTGGAATACCACTGAACCTCAAGCCTGCTTGCTTGTACAAACTAAATCCAATGACAAAACAGGATGGTTGTGGCATATAAGACTCAGCCACCTGAACTTCAAAAGCCGATAAGAGTTATTCATCATGTTCAACAATTTATCTAAGTGATCGACCTATCACTGACGGTACACATGCAATATATGGGATGCAACAATGAACAAGTTGGCAAATGACTCAAGAGTCAGAGGACTGCCCAACAAAGTATTCAGAAGACACGAAAATTGTGAAGCATGCATGAAGGGAAAACAAACAAAGTCCTGCAACCTACCAATTCAGTCACCTTCTACTTATGGGATCCTTCAGCTTCTTCACATGGACTAATTCGGTTCAGTTTCTCCAGTGACTATTAGAGGCAAAAAAAATTCCCTTGTGGTTATAGACGACTACTCAAGATATACATGGATAATATTCATCGTCAACAA
This sequence comes from Lavandula angustifolia, assembly GCA_028984105.1. Taxonomy (NCBI): domain Eukaryota; kingdom Viridiplantae; phylum Streptophyta; class Magnoliopsida; order Lamiales; family Lamiaceae; genus Lavandula; species Lavandula angustifolia. The sequence goes on along the minus strand of CM054806.1, from coordinate 15,627,591 downwards.
ATCGGATGTCATGATTGAGCTGCCAAAGCTACTGAAGAAACTGTAGGGATATGAGTCAGTGGTCTAGTAGATCATTGCTAGGGGGTACATAGAACTTGACTCAGTAGATGTGTAGGGATATGGGTTAGTAATTTATGTAAACTATAGGAATGCTATTGTATAATGTTTTGGGAGAAATTATAGTGATACTGACTTATATTGCTATGGAATTTAAGATCCCAAAACCCCGTCCTGACCCCTATGTGTGTGGAACCGTTATGATGTAATAGGCTAAACTTGTCTTGATTTTCATAGATTTATTTTAGTCTAAATCCTTTAAGGGGTATATTGTTGGACTGAACATCAGTATAGAAGTTAATGTTCCAGAACCCGAAGTCATCGGTTCAGTAGAGCTCAGTAGTCTTCAGAGTCAGTAGATGACAACACTCAGCAGAAGATTCTCTTCAACAGACTTTGGAAGAAGACTCAGTATGATCCTTGATCTACTATTGAGTGAAGAGCTCCATTGATTGTCTTCGAGTCAAAAGCTGACTACATTTAGTAGAAGATCCTCTTCAGCAAACTCAGAAAGAAGACTCAGTAAGATCAACCTTGATCTACTGATAGGCTGCACTCAGTTGCAGATCGTATAAGGAAAATCGACTTCCTATCCTTTATCAGTTGAATGTCAATAGAGAACATTCAGTATACGAGGTTCAGAGAGTCAACTAAGGTAGAAGACTGATGACTGACAAGTCTCACCTACCACCGCATACCTCGACCAATGAGAAGCAATCAAAGCTTATCTACTCTGACACAAAAGCTGCTCTCATGTACAGAACGCCAACCACTCTGCGGTGACATTTCGAAAATATATGGTCATTTTCCTTGGGGTTTTTTGACAGGTGGTATCGTCCTTTCCAATGGATACATGCTTGGGACACAACTATAAATAGAGACGAGCTTCCAAGCAAACGTACGGAACATCAAGGGAACACAAGCTTTCAAGCACACACACTCTCAGCGAACTCAAAGCCATATACAACGAAGAACTTGCTCTTTGAAGATCATTCTGTTTAGTTCTTCTTTCTAGAGAATCCTTAGTTCCCCTTCGCTATCTAAGCATTCATTGTAATATTTTACCTTAGAACCTTCGAAGGAGTTCACTTTTAGTGAATTGTTCTTACTGTAAGAACTCCTTGATTGTTGGAGACCGTCCTTCAAACTCCAGTTTGAATTTGTAAAGTCGCTAAGGACTATAACTTAGAAGGGTATGTCCACTGCACAGATTCCCTACTGGGGCTCGCTCAGATAAATCAACAAGACCTCCTGTTCAGCAGGACCGTGGATATATGATCTTGTGTATCCGAACCACATTAAACATTGCTTGTGTTGTCCATTATTTTATTGCATTGTGCTCAAACTGTTTACAAAATCATCCTTTGCATAAAACTGACTTGAAAAGTGCACCAACCAAAAGGGTTTTGGCATGCATAAAACGTTTTTAAAAGAGACGAAGTTAAATCGGGCCCTGCACTTATCCACACAATACTCTGTGACTGAACTTCTCATACTGACCTCAGTCAGTAGAAGGAACTCAGCAGCTGAATCACTCTGCCCCGCGATCAGAAGGCTTATTCCGCTCTGAACTAATTCAGTAGCACAACTCAGCATTTTAGCTGACCTTCGCATTTGAGGAAAAACTTGCAAAACTCAGCATTTTAGCATTTTAGACGATGCTAGATCTGATGCATCTAGCATCGTTTCGAGCATGATAGTTTTCTGAATCATCACCAACTCCGACAAGCTATCTTAGTTTCCCTATGATGGAGAGATATCGTCGGTCTCAGAATGGGAAAGACTTAGATCTGTCGGATCTATGTCGGTGTTGGGAGATGATTCAGCAGTAGAACGTTTAGAAGATTTGGCTGATCTCAAAACCCTAATTTGATTGGTGAACCATTCCTTTGTATTTGTAACGCCTTGTTCTCTGAGAGTTTCAGACTCAGTAGACTTGCTTTCAGCATGGTCCAATGCTCAGAAGTTCTGTCTGCTGAACCTCAGTAGACTATCCGCCTCAGTTCTAGGGAATGAAGATTCAGTAGTGCTGGACTCAGGAGGAGTAGCATACTGAAAGGTGTTTATATTCAGTAGTCTTTGGACTCGGCAGAGCAAAGATATTAAAAGGTGTTCGGATTTAGTAGTCTTTGGACTCGCGCAGAGCAAAGATATGCGAAAGGTGTTCAGGAGTCAGTAGAACTGGACTCAGCAAGAGCAGTTTACTGAACTCTGAACTCAGAGTTGACCTTAAGTAGAGTTGAACTCAGCAGGAGTATACTACTGAACCCCTGGTCAGACTCAGCAACGGCCTGACAGTTTCCTTAACTTTCAGTCATCTTTAATGAATAAATCAGTAGAGTTATCCGAGGTCGTACACATTAGAGAAGTCAGCTTCAGTATCTGCCTTGAAGTCTGAAAGTCTCAACAACTTTCTACACCTCGACCAATTACAAGCAGCCAGCTGTCAAAGTAACTGGTAAAAGCTGCAAGTCAACCACTTTCCTGAAAAAGATAGTGGACTCTGCATGATTTCAAAAGAGTCGTTAGCTACCCAAATAGAGTGACACGTGTACCATTCATCTCCAACGAATCTATCCATAGTTCACCTCTATAAATAGAGGGAAAATCAAATCGTTGAAAGACACGATAAGAAGAAGAGAACATACGAGCATCGAGCAAACAAGAACACAGCTTTCTGCGAAGAACTACAGAGAAAAAACCAACCGTGAAAAGCACTCATACTGCTCTAGGGAACCAAGCTTCATCGAATCAAAGCCTCTAGCATCCAAGTGAAAGAACACGAACCCAGAGAGATTATTCCTCACTGTTCTTCACTCTAGAAGCCCTTTCTTGTTCCCTTTACCTCTAACCTAAGCTCAACTGAACTTATCTATAGCTTAGAACCGAAGGAGTTCATTTCTTGAACTGTTCTTATTGTTAAGAACTCCTTCATCGTTGGAGAATTGTTCAAACATATTTTTGTTTGACTTTTTAAACTGAGACTTGCTCAGTATAATCACAAGGTCGTGTTTGTCCTGTGTACAAACCGACTGAGACTAACTCAGTATAATAAAATAGCCTTTTGCCTTGTTCAGGACAGTGGACGTAGGATTTTGGATATCAGAACCACTTTAAAAGTCGCTGTGTAATTTTACTGTTGCATTGATTTACTGTCAGAAAACCTATTTACAAAATCATTCAACAGAGTTTCAATAAAAAGCTTAACTGAGTGCACTAATCTTCTGAAACAGTTTTAATTAATAACGTTTTCAAACCAAACTGAATCGGGCCTATACTATTCCGCACGCTACTGGACTTCTACTGAACGGTACTAAATTCTGACATCAGTCAGCTAGCAGACCTTAGTATAGTCAGTCACTCTGTCCACGCGATCTAGAACAACTTGTTTGGTCTACTGAATTCATTCAGTAGACAATCTCCGTAATCGGACTGTTCACGTTCAAGTTTGAGAAAAAGGTTTTTAGGTGTATTCAACCCCCCCCCCCTACACCTGAACGTTTGACACGGGACCAATAGTCGGTTTTCAGGAACAACCGAAATCACGGAGGACAGCGATGACAAAGAACTGATTTCACAGGTCTCAAATCTAGAAGATGGTCAATATGAGGAAACCAAGGGCAATGGCGACATGGCTCATCAGAGGATAGGTAGTTCATTATAGCGGAGGGATTAAGAAGGGTGGATTAGGAGAGAAGCGAAGTACGATTTCGAATTGGGGAGGGAGGCAGCGCAAGAACGGAACGAATCTTGATTCAGAAATGAAATGTTTAGTTTGTAGGGTTGGGTAGGTGTAGTAATTAGGATAGTTTTAATTAGTGCAATAATTAGTGATTAGTTTAGAGAAGTAATTTATTTACTTTTCCGAAAACGTGTCACTTTAAGTGGGACGTCTCGAAAAAGAATACAAATCGCTTTAAATAAAACAGAGAGACTACTATTTTCTAGGATAATGATACAAGTTTGTAATCATCCGTCTGCTACTTAAAAATAATTTGTGAACCGCACATAAGAGATATTTTTTTTCCAAGAGACTTCATTCTATTTTGATTCTGCAGATCTTTACTATCGAAAGCTTTAAAAAAATTTGGAACTAATGAACTAATTTTCTTTCAACTCCCTACACGTCTAATGTCTCAACTACATGATTTTGACACTTCAGCAATATTTGGGGTTCAGATAAGATCATGTAATATAGTTATATTTTATTGACTTCCGACAAATTAATTATCACAATTAAACTTAGCCGCCATTTAATTAATAATACTTGTTCCTCGAAATCAGTGGGGAAAAGCGTAGCAAATTGAATATGAGAATCTGAGGTGAGATTTGATGATGAAAATAGCTTCTCAAACAAAGTCTTCTCAGTGTCCATTTTTTTCTTCAATTAATTATTGACTCAAAGGGCTCCATATTTTACAAGTGACTGCTGCTAAATTAAGACTTTGTTGTTTTCTTTTCATTAATGTATGTCTGTGAAAATATATAATATACAATTTTTATGTGCGCCGCCCGGAGGGGAATTTATTTACCACACATATAAAATCATACACCTGCTGCACTGTTCCAGCCTACAGTACTTGTTATTGTGAATACCCAAAGATACCCTTGCCTTGTATTAATAAGTTTTTCCTTACACAGCCTATTCTGGTAATTACACAGCCCAACCGCAATTGTATGAACTGACAAAACCCCAAAATTGATACTCCCTCTGTCCCAAAATTCTTGTCCGCTATTCCATTTTGGGTTGTCCCAAAATTCTTGTCCACTTTCATTTTTTAGTAAATTATTACACAACTTTTTTGTGGGACCCACAACTTTATACCAATCTACACACAACTAATAATTCTCCTTAAAAACCGTGCAAAAAACAAATTGGACAAGAATAATGAGACGGAGGGAGTAATTGATTTCTTTAATATTTCAAACGGTGAAGGATGAATTACTTTTGGATCATCAGTTAGTGGGCCAAGGCATGGCCGACAACCCAATGAACGCCATCTTCGTACCGTCGCCTTCTCCGGTGGAGGTCTCGCTGATCCAGGTCCTCGGAATCACCAACTCCGGAAGCTATATCGAAGCCGCCAGCAGCGCGAACTTCGACGGCGGCACGGGGCAGAGAGACGTCGGAATGTTCTCTCCGAAGGTAATTAAATTCCCAAATTTCGCGTCGATAAAATTCATATGAATCAGAAATTAGAATTGTGAAATTGAGTGATGCAGATTGGGGAAATGTCGAGAATCTCCGCTGTGGAAGCCCTAGATCCGACTATTATGTGCGGCGGGTTCATTCTGGAGAAGATCAGAGGGCCGCTCTTGCGGAGGCATCTCGAGCTCCGTAGCAAGAACCCTAACGACAACCCCTCCGTCACATTCAATTACTTCCAAAACCCTCTCGATCTCCAGAGATGCATCGAGGGGATTAGAATAATCGAGAAGGTGATCCAGTCGAAGGCCTTAAAGCAGTACACGTACGACGACCTCCCTCTCCCTCTCCTCCTCAACATGAGCGTAAACGATATGATATAGTGAAAATAATAGGAAGGCATTTAATAACGATATGATGTGTACGAGGGGATTTTCATATTAATTTTCTTGAGCACAGATAATTTCCAGTTCTCCAAATCTCCAGGTATTTGATTACTATTTACATATATATTAAGCATAATTGGGATAACTTCAGATTTCTCTATGTAATTCTATATGTATTCATAATTAATTTTTGGTATCTCTGTTATTATACTACCCCCAATTGAAAGATTTGGGTATGCAATTAGGGTTTTTTCAGATTACTTGTTCTTTACCGTCTGATTGTGCAGTTTTGCTACAATTATATATGAAAAGATGTGTTTTTAGATTTAGAAGATAGGTACGAGTGAGATTAGATGGAGGCAATTTTAGGTGTTTCTGAATGTAATAAGATATGTGGGAATGAATATTTCTGTCGGTAATACTTGGGTTGCAGTTATCAAGTAACATTTGTTGTTTTTAGGTTTTGAAATTTCACTAAATAAGAAGTATTATTTGGGAACTTGATAGAGTTAATGATAGAGAATGAGCGAAGGAGGAGATGGAAGATCAATTTATTCTAAGAGTGCCACCCGCTGTTCCCGAAAGAATTGAGTAGCTCTTAAATGATTCATCTTCTTCTTCGGATGACAAGAACTTGGACATGTTGTTTTCTGGTATGATATGTACATGATTCTTTCTTAAACCTCTATAATGTATGCTTACTTTGTTTTGGTCATTATTTTTTCCCAATAATAAGAGGCAAAGTATCCATGCTTGGGATAATTGCGAGTTATTTGTTCTCTGGTTTTATGCTAATGTTACGTGCAACAGAGGATGGAAGGACTGACACATTTGTTATAGGCAATGGCCGCTTCTCTGCCTCCCTCTTGGATCTTCCCACTGTTGTGGAGTCATACAAGACTTATGATGATAATGGGTTGATTAAAGCTGCAGACATTGGTCAAGGAGGCTGATTTAGTAATTAAGTATTTGAATAGTTCAAGATAGCTATATCGAAATCGGTATATCGTTCTTTCCAGAGCTTTGTAGATGATAATGGTGAGAGAGGAGGAGTGTGACTTTTCCAGAAGCAGTAGAGTACATACATGAGCTTACTCCACCAATGAGGGATGCCAGAAGGCGAAGATTTCGTCAAGAGTCAGATTTAAATGTACAATAACATCTCGTTTTAACATTAATTATACCTCTTTATAGTCCCCTCACAAAAAAACATTTTTGTTGCAAGCCTCTAAATAATTAATAGAAAATTGTTTGTGCTGCCACAGTGCATGATTTTATTTGATATTTGTGGGATACCTTCCGAATGAACAAACTTGTTATACTATTTTGTTTTTGTTTTTGCGGCTTGAAGTTGTCCGTCGTGTAGCGAAAGATTTGCAGAACATCATGGCTGGTGGAACGACTGAGAATATTGATATCCTTTTATCTTGTCATCTCTTTCAACATGCGTGTGTTCTTACCTTTTTCTGCCTATACAAAAATATTTTTCCCGTAGAGGTTGGCGATAGCATCTTAGTGGAACTAGATACCTTATGGAAGTATATAAATAGTATTCTAGGTCAATTAGCCTGATTAGATTCTTCGTTATTTGTTCTGTAAGATCCTTTTGTCATCTCTTTATTCTGCTACTATCATTATGTTGGTCCCGAGAACACGTTCAAGTGTAGAGGGGGGGGAGGGGGGTGAATACACCTGAAAATCGATTTTCTCAACTTAAACACGAACAATCCTTTTCAGGATGATGTCGAATCTTGAACAAGTTCGGCAGCACTGATAAGGCGTTTTCGAATCTTGTTGGCAGAGTGACTGACTCTACTGAGACCTGCTAGCTGACTAAGAGTCAGAATTCAGTATCTTGCAGATAGCGTTCAGTGGTGCGGAATAGTGTAGGCCCAATTCAGTTGAGTTAGGAAAACGTTTTTATTAAAACAGTTTCAGCTGATTAGTGCAGTCTGTTAAGTTTGCTGAAACTCAGTTGAATGATTTAAAGAAGGTTTTTCAGTATGAACAGTAAATCAATGCAACAGTTAAAAACAGAACACAAGACACAGAGATTTTAAAGTGGTTCGGACAAATAAATCCTACGTCTACTGTCCCGAAAGACCAGGAAGCTATTTATTATACTGAGATAGTCTCAGTCGGTTTGTACGCTGGACAAACACTGGTCTTGAGATTTATACTGAACAAGTCTCAGTTTACACGGTTATCAAACTGAGTGTTTGAAAAACTCTCCAACTGTGAATGAGTCATTTACAATAAGGATTAGTTCAAAGGTGAACTCCTTCGTCTAAGCTATGGATATATGCTATTGAGCTTAGGTTAGAGGGATAGGGAACAAGGAAGAGGCTTCTAGAACGACGAACAGCTGAATATAGCTTTGGGTTCGTGTATCGTCGTTTAGATACTAGAGGCTGTATAAAACAGTTAAGCTTGGTTCCCTAAGAGTTGGAATGTAGTCTTTCGCCGGAGATAGATTCTTCGAACTTTTTGCGGAAGACTTAGGCTTTTTGAATTAGCTCGTTTGAATGCTTTGTATGTTCTCTCGTGTTCTTCCCGTTAGCTTCAAATTTCGATTTATCCCTCTATTTATAGAGAAGAGATTAGGATAGATCCGTTGGAGACGACGATCACTTGTCTCTCTCTTTTGGGTACCTAACGGCTCTTTTGAAGTTTGGTGGCAGTGTCCTTTCCCTCATTTTCTGGAAAGTTGTTGAGTTGCAGCTTTAGTAGATATAGGATACGTGGCTGCTTGTCATTGGCCGAGGTTCAGAAAGTGGTTGAGACAGAACAGACTTCAAGGAGATCTGAAGCTGACTTCTATCTTCCTCGTATTGACTCTGCTAAAAAGTGACTTCAAAGGTTCTGACAGACAGAAGATTGTCTGGCCGTTGCTGAGTCTGATTTCTGATTCAGTAGCATGCTCCTACTGAGTCGGCTCTACTGAAGATCAGCTCTGAGTACAGTGAACTACTCCTGGTGAGTTCAGTTCCACTGACTTCTTTCATTATAATTCTCCTGCTGAGTCCAGTATTACTGAGTCTTCTACTTCTGGCGCTGAGGTGGATAATCTACTGAGTGCCTGAACCAGAGCAGAGGGTCTGCTGAGTCTGAAACCTCAGAGATAAAACAACTTACAACGTAATGGTTCACCAAACAAAATAGGGTTTTGGGATCTTCAAATCTTCACAGACTTATTCAGAGCACAGGGCTACTGAGTCGTATGTTACCACAGAAGACTGAGTCATTTCCCACTATTTATCAACACTGCTGAGGATAGAATCATCACCCAACATTTTCCCCCTATTTGATGATGCCAAAACCTAATAGCTAACAACCTAACACTATGACTTATCAGAAACAGAGCTCCTTACAAAATTACAAGTAGGATCAGTGGAGTCGTTCTTTAAGTCCTAGACTACTGAGGGGATCAGGGCAGAAAGTCAGAATAAATATAGAGTCTGAACAACACTTCCCCCTGTCTTAACAACATTTTCCCCTATGATATCAAGTCTATCAGAATCTAAGCAACAACTGACAACAAATAATCAGACAGTGAGTGTGCGAGTCAGTAATCACTTCAGTGATTCTGAGTGTTAAGCATAAACAAACACGGCTATTCAGATAATAAGATATTGTCAAAGCCAAATAGAGATATATTATACATGTAAAGAAGTTCAGTACGGTTACATCTCTGCTAGACTAGAGAGAGATATAAAGAGAACACAGAAGCCAGAAGTAATTTGAACTGCCTAATCCTGTCTTTGAAATCTTGGGATTGAGATTCAGGAAGAGGCACTCCATACATGCGATAAGTGACCTTTCTCAGCTTCAGTATCTCAGCAAAGTCCGCTGGATCTTCTTCATCAAGAAATTTGGCTTCAGCAGCGTCCTTCACTTCTTTCTCTATTACTCCATAGTGAATGGATCCGTCAAGTCTCTATGGAGGTGGTAGGATTCTAGGGTCTGGAACTCTGACTTCAACATGTTCGTTGACAGCTTTCTGCAGTCTGGCATACATGTCTAAGTCGGCTCTCATTATCCATTCAGTATAAGCCACAGCTTTGCGCTTCTCAGACCAGAATCTCCAGAAATAGTTTCTTTTAATGAACTCGATTTTCTGCGCTTCCCACCTCTGCGTGAATTCCACTGGCATCCATTCATCTGTTCTAGGCCATCTGTGAGTCTTCAGATCCGTAGGCTTTCTGAATCTCCTGTATCTGTAGGGGATGTCAGCCTTTGAGGGGATCCTCTGACTAGCTTCCTTTTCCGTTCTCAGCCTGAGGGCTTCAAGATCTGCTATATGTAATCTCTCTCTGGATGCTTCAATTTGCCTGGCCTCTTCACCTCTATATAAGTATTTGTCTAACTGAGCCCAGATCTTTTCCATTTCTTGTTCCTGTGCCTTAGAGGCAGTGTAGGAAGGCTTGTGAGGTGGCTCTTCTTCTGAGTCAGCGGGAGTTGATGATTTTTCTTTGGAGGTGCCCTGTTGCTCGATGAGATTGCCGCTTCGCTTCGCTCCTTTTCCTTGTCAGCTTCGTCGCTGAGTTTAAGCGTTTTGGAAGGCAGCCTTGTACTTGTTCTCTTGCCTCCAGCTGGAGCCTTAGATTTGCCTTTGACAGGCTTCGGTTTGGGTTTGTTGGCTGCTTCAGCTTCGGCTATCTCCCTGCCAGCTTCTCGTCTGAGCCTCCTCCTCCGGGGTAATGAACCTCTTGGGTCCTTTCTTCTTGGAGGGAGGGGTTGGGAGTTTCAGAACTTTCTTGCCTTTGCCGGCAACAGGAGGAGGAAGAGGAGCTTCTTCCTCTTCTGAGTCCTCCTCGTCAGCATACTCGGCAACTTCCTTAATAATGTCAAGGGGAGTCTGCGTTGCCTGAGTAGCGACTTCTCTGGCTCCTGAGCCACTTGGGCCGACCTCGGTTGATACTGCGCAATGCACTGTGAGACACCCTGGGCCTCGCCAGTTTCAGTAGGTACAGTAGGGGCGGATGACTGAGTTGAGGTTGCCCCTACTACTGACCTTTCTCTCTTCGGAGCCTTCAGTATCAGCTCCTTGGCAGCTTCCCCCTTAGTTGATTTCTCTATTACACTTTCCCTTTTCTTTGCCAAACTTTCCCCCTTTTTGGCATCAGCAAGTAGGGTTGGGGGCGGAGTAGATACCTTTCTGTTCAGGCTTTTGTAGGAGGCTGACAGATCGTCTAATCTTGTATGAATCTTGGTCAGTGCCTCATGCAGCTCATTTCTCTTGTTGGTCAGCTGATCGTTGTATTCTTTATGTGAGAGATCCGCTGCAGCCTTGAACTCTTTCAGCTACTGCTCAACCTTCTCTTCCAAATCCTTCTGAAAGTTTGGATTCTGAGTTCGTTGGCTTGAGAGACGGTTGTGACTGATTCAGTGTGAGCGGTTTGAGCGGCCTTGTATTGATTCATCAGTTTATCCTGGCCTTCCTGAATCATCTTGAGTTGAGCCTCAAAATCAGCTCTCTGCGCAGCTAAGGCATTCGTCAGAATGCTGGAGAAGTCAGGGACTTGGAATGAAGAAATAGCTGTTCTGAGTCCCTGCAGCTCTGCACTTTGTGCCTCAGCGGTTTGCCGCCAAGTTTTGTGGACGGTACGGGCAAGAAGGCGATTCTGGGTGCCTTGATTCTTCAGTGCCCTGGCCACTGTTTTCGAACGACGGCTCTTTGGGCTGGGCGCTACTTCGAAAGCAGATTGGAGAAGAAGCTGAGCAGGATCAGTTGCCTTCGAAGTACCAGCCACCATTTGCCCAGGACCAAGGATGCTGAGTGGAGGGTCAGCAGTAGATGCAGTGGCATCCTTGTCCTGTTGAGATCCCTCATCAGGCTTCTCAAGGCTTGAATCAAGGGGTGGGTCCTGACCATCGGGGTCAGACCCATCTGAGGGCGCGGGTGCTGAGACTGGTTGTCTCTCATTCAGCAAGGCGAGCATGGCCGCCCTCAGATCCTTGAGCGTGCCGAGGTCAGATGGCTCTGAGTAGCCAATCTTCCCTCTTATCAGTAGCTCTTCTTCATGGAGCTGTTCACATGAATGGTGTATGACAAAGCGCTTCAGATTGTGCCATTCCTGGAACCTGATCAGCATATGGAGTCTCGCTTGCCTAGCCAACATGACAAGATCTGAGTAGCTGGCGATCTCCGGTATTACTTCAGCAATCTCCCGGGAGGCTCTAGATTTGAGCGCTGAGGCCTCCATCCCGATAGATTCTGACTCCGAGGCTGTCTCCAAGCTCTTGACTTCGATAGGAGACGCCTGTTTCTCAGCAGATGGGATACTGCTGAGTGGAGGTACGTCCAAGGGACTCTCCAGAGTCTGAACTTCTTCAGTCTGGACTTCTGATTGGATCTCTTCAGCTTGGACCCCTTGGTCCATTGTCTCTCCATGTTCAGTGGAAACGATTTTCTCCACTGATTGCGTCTTCTCAGAAGACTCAGGCTCGTCTCTCAGCTGTAGTGGTGGCTGAGTAATGACGGCCTCTGTTTCCACCGCAGTTTCAGTGGGCGCAACCTCGCTGACCTTCTTCAGCTTTTTGGTTGGCGTCTTTGGTGTGGATTTTGGTGGGGACCTCTTCTTCTTCGACGTTGAGGTCTGTTGAGTCCCACTCGTAGGTGCGGCACGGCCCCGAGCCAATCGTTGAAGAGGTCGCCGACCTATTTTGGAATCTGACTTTCTTCACGTTGAAGTATTGTTTGTCAGCAAAGGTGACCTTGTCAGATGCACAAAAATCCTCTATCATCATTGAGAGTTTAAGTCCGTAGAGGAGCTTTCCTTTGGCGCTCAGCCTGTTAGATGCCTTATCAAATTTGGCTGTCTGCATCGTGAACTCTTTGAGGAAAAATTCTGTCCAGTTGATTTGTGCCCGATCATATATTTCCATCATAAGTTGCAGTTTAGGTCTGGACACTTGGTCAAACGAGCCTGCTTGACTCGTCAGCAACTGAGTCACAATATATGCTAGTGCTCTGTACTGAGGGAGCATAGCGTTCTTGGGAAAAGCGGCTCTGAACACTGTTGGCTTTCCGCAGAACTCGGTGAGGTACTCATCCATCAAATCATCTTTGTAAGCGACGGTGCTGAGTCCTGAGTTGGGAAGATTGAAGCTTTTCTGAAGAGCTTCGCGGATGGTCATCTGCTTCACTTCAATCATGGAGCAGGAGGGATCGCCTACTGTGTGGATGACGAATCTCCCTCTGATATTTCCCTCTACTGAATCAGAGTTCGAGTAGATCTCTGCAACTTGGCGTGGGAGGAAGAAGGTCGGCCTTCTCGACAAGAAACCTTCCAGACCAGACTCTCTGAGGGTAAAGAAAATCTCCTCCATGAAGTCAAGGTCGCATTCATCGAACTCCATAACTGGCTCGCACCAGACTCGATCCTTCTCAAGGATCTCTTGCATGTTCTCTGGAGCCATAACAGCATTTCCTGTCATTTTGGTAATCTGCATACATAGTATAAGTTAGTATCGATTAAGAATATAAAAGAGATAGAGACATACGATGCTTAAAGATCATTTAAAAATTACCGAAAGAGTTTCTGAAGATTTTGAAGAGAGTTTAGATAGAAGGTAAAAGGTATTTCAGAAAATCTCGGGTGCTTAAGATATTTGCAGATATGGAATGGCGGTTTCAAAGATTTGAATGCATATATATCTTAGAGAAGATAAACAGTTAAAGATCAATGGTTCAGTTTGAATGTGCTTTTTGGATGGACGGCTAGGATTAAGTTTTATAAAATAGGCAATGATCAAATTAGCCGCCTAAGTCAAAAGCCAGTTGAAAATAGCCTAAGTAGTAACTTGATACGACATGCATTTAATGCGTGGCAGAGTTCAGCATGCTTTTACATAGAATGCCATGTATTAAATATGATCCGTTAAAAATTAAATGACATTTCCTAAGACATTGAATACGATGCTGAATCTGATCATAAATGCACAGAATTGTTCTGTAGGCTACTGAGTAGAGATACGCAAACCTGTCAGCTGAACATCGTAGTCAGCTGATACCTCGAGTAGATGGTTGTTGAGTCTCTACGTGCGATTTTACTCGATCGAGAGTGAATATTCCCCCTTACTGAATGCTCCTCTCCTGAATCCTCTTACTGACTGGAGTCAGTAGGGTCCATCAGACCTAGCTCTACTGAAAGTTCTCTGAATCTGGCTTCAGCTAGAGGCTTGGTCAAAATATCTGCCCTTTGATGGTCAGTATGGATCTTTTCCATCCTGATATCCTTCTTTTCGACATGGTCACGAATGAAGTGGTGTCTGATGTCCACGTGCTTGCATCTCGTATGAAGTACAGGATTCTGAGTGATTGCAATGGCACTGGTACTGTCACAGAAGATCGGCACTTCATTCTGAATGACGTCATAGTCACGTAGCTGCTGTCTCAGCCAAAGGATTTGGGCGCAGCAACTTCCGACAGCCATGTATTCATCTTCAGTAGTTGACGTCACTACTGAATCCTATTTCTTTGAGAACCATGAGATCAGCTTACTGCCGAGGAACTGACACATTCCAGAAATTGACTTTCGGTCGATTCTACATCTTGCATAGTCAGCATCAGAATAAACAGTTAGTTCTATATTATCATCAGCTGGATACCATAAACCCATGTCAGGTGTTCCTCTGAGATAGCGGAGAATCTTCTTTGCTGAGTCCATGTGACTCTGCTCGGATTCGCCCCGAAATCGAGCGCTGAACACCTACAAAGCATAAGTTATGTCAGGACGAGTAGCTGTTAAGTATAATAGAGAACCAATTATAGCATGAAATTCAGTTTGGTCTACTGATACTCCCTCTTTATCAAGATCGATCTTCATATTCGTGTTCATCGGGATCTTGATTGGTTTGCCGGATGTGCAACCGAATCTTTTGATGAGGTCTCGAGTGTATTTGCCTTGATTGATGAACGTCCCCTTCTCAGATTGTTTGACTTGAAAGCCGAGGAAATAGTTCATCTCTCCCATCATTGACATCTCGAACTTATCCTTCATCATTTTCTCAAACTGCTGACACATGATGACATTCTTCGAGCCGAAGATGATGTCATCTACATAGATCTGTACAAGTAATAGGTCGTCTTCCAGTCGAATGCTGAATAATGTGCGGTCTACTGTGCCCTTCTGAAAACCTTTCTGAAGAAGAAACTCAGACAGGGTATCGTACCAAGCCTTGGGTGCTTGTTTTAACCCATACAGAGCCTTTCTGAGTCTATAAACTTGATGTCCCTGCTGAAAGCCGGGAGGCTGTTTCACATAAACTTCTTTTTTCAGCACGCCGTTCAGGAAAGCAGACTTCACATCCATTTGATATACTCTGAATCTTTGATGTGTTGCGTAGGCTAGGAATAGTCTGATTGCCTCCAATCGTGCAACTGGAGCGAAAGTTTCATCGAAATCTATCCCTTCGGCTTGACAGTAGCCTTTCGCCAAGAGTCTTGCTTTGTTCCTTACTATGACGTTGTTTTCATCACGCTTGTTCTTGAAGACCCATTTAGTTCCAATCACATGTTGATGTCGGGGTCTGTCAACAAGCTCCCAAACTTCGTTTCTTGTGAACTAATTCAGCTCCTCCTGCATGGCTATGATCCAGTCAGCATCTTTCAGTGCATCCTCAACTGACTGAGGTTCTTCAGTAGACAAGAAGCAGGAATATAAGGCGCTTTCTCCCTGACAGAATCTGGATCTTGTCTTTACGCTTGCTGAAGGATCTCCTATAATTAAGTCAGAAATGTGAGCATCCAGCCACGATCTACGATGTTTCAACTCTTCATCTAAAATTTGTTCAACACAGATAGTAGGTGAGTTAGGCATTTCAGTTGTACTATTATGAGATTGAAGCAGTTCAGTTACAAGAGTGTGATCTACTAACTCACCAGGTTCAGGGGCATTTAGCTCAGGAACATCATTAGTTCCCCCTGAATTAGTATTCTCAGTAGAGGTCTCAGTTACCACTGGGGTTTCTTCATCGACCTGAGTTACCTGGGATTGACTGTTCAGCTACTTCTGCTGCTGGTTGAGATTCAGTAGACTTGTCTTCGGTTTCCTCATCTGAATCATCATCCCAACACAGGTGGATCTTTTCGATTTTATCTTTTCAGCTCAGATCCTGTAGCTGCTTACTGATGTCCTCAGATTCAGGTTCAGAGTTTCTGCTCCTGTCTTCAGTAGCAAACTCATTAAAAACAACATGAGGGCTTTTCTCCACGCAATGGGTCCGATAGTTAAAGACTCTGAAGGCTTTGCTGACCCGGGAGTATCCTAAGAACACTCCCTTATCTGACTTGCTATCAAAAGTCTTCAGCTGATCTTTCCCATTATTGTGAATAAAGCACGAACACCCAAAAATATGGAAATAAGATAGAGAAGGCTTCCTGCCGTTCCATAGTTCATATGGTGTCTTCTTATGCTGCTTTGTCAGTAGAGATCGGTTCTGAGTGTAACATGCAGTGTCAGTAGCTTTTGCCCAGAATTTGGTTGGGAGTCCTGAGTCCGCAAGCAGGGTTCTTGCTGCTTCTTTGAGTGTTCGATTCTTCCTTTCAGCAACCCCATTTTGCTGAGGCGTGTGCGCGGCAGACGTCTCATGCTCTATTCCTTCTGCTTTGCAGAACTCCTCCACCATGAAATTAAGGAACTCAGTTCCTCTCTCAGAATGTATTTTGATAATCTTGGTGTTCTTCTCGACACTGAGCCTTTTCAGAAGCTTTGGTAACTCTGTTTTGACGTCAGACTTGTTTGCAATAAATATGACCCATGTGTAGCGCGAGTAGTCGTCAATGACCACTAATGCATACTTCTTGCCTCTGATCGTCACCGGAGAGACTGGACCGAACAAATCCATATGTAGCAGCTGAAGGATTCCATCAGTGGAAGGAGATGGAACTGGCGGATTTTGATTCCTTGTGTGCTTTCCCTTCAGGCATGCTTCACACTGAGTGTCTTTGCTGAATACTTAATTCGGCAGTCCTCTTGCTAGAGTGTTTCTAGCCAATTTGTTGAGCGTTTTGAAGTTGAGATGACTGAGTCATCTGTGCCAAAGCCACCCCGTTTTGTTGTCATTCTTTGCCAACAAACAAGCTTCAGGTTCAGTTGAGTTCCAGTCAGCTACATAGATATTTTTCTTGCGCGAACCTGATAACACTGTTTTCCCTGTGGATTTATCAATAACATCACAGAAACCAGCGTAAAAAATCACTCTATTCGAGTTGTCACAAAATTGACTAACAGAGAGAAGGTTATGCTGAAGTCCTTTAACATATGATACTCTTGGAACTGTTGCAGTTCTAATGTTGAGTGTTCCATAGCCTCTGGTGTAGCCTTTATCATTGTCTCCAAACTCGATTCGGGGTCCTTCTTCAGCAAGTCCTTTTGGTACGTCATATGTCTTGAGCACCCGTTGTCCACATACCAAGGGTCCTTGTGCACCTGCAAAACAAAATTATATTTAGGTACCCTTTATTTTTGATTTTGGGTCCTTAGATGTTAGTTTTGGTAACCCATATCTGTCTTACGACCCTGGTGGTCTCAGGCAATTTCTTTCCACTTGTGTCAACATATTTGACCACTGGACTGGTCACTGCTGACTTCTGAGGCTTTTCAGGTTCAGGAGTCCGGATCTTCTGAGTGGGTGGACTGTTGACCTTTGCCTTTTGCACGGCTTTCTTCTTCCTTTTCTGACTTTTGGATCCTCTCCTGACTATTGGATCATAGTAATATGACTCATACTGAGCTGGATGTCTCAGCTGAGGAGGTCCATACTGATCAGCCCACTTTGCTTTCTTTGGTTACCCCCTCGACCGAACCGGGGTGATCTGGTGCTGATCTTCTTGTCAGATTGCTGATGACTAGGATGAGGTGCCTTCATCTTCTGTTTGTTTTTGGCTAGGGGGTTCAGTATGTCTGCATTGATGGTCTCCCCTCGAACCAACCTATCAGCTAGCTGGTTCTCTGAGCGTACGGGGGCAGATGAGGAAGTTCCCTGGCTGAATCCAAGTCCCTCCTTGCAATGCTTGGGCTTGTTGCTTGCTAGCATAGCCTCCAGCTTCTTTTCAGCGCCCATGTATCGCTCTGTCATCAGGTTCCTCCAGACATCATCACTTTTCTTAAGCGTTTCATGCTCGGTCTGAAGTCCTGACAACTCTTGCTTCAGTAGACTCAGTTCAGTATCTTTCTCAGTTAAGTCTTTGGTCAAAACTGAAATCTGATCTTCTTGATGCTGAGACTTGGCCATCAGAGAGTTTATCTCCTCCCTGAGTCTCAACACAAGTCCTTCTGACTCAGTAACGACCTGACTTTCCTGAGAAAGTCTCTGATTCTCCACTTTCAGGGTATCCAATTCCTGAAGAGTCTTACTAAGTTGCAAACTCATCTGAATCTGCTCGTCGAGTATTCTTCATATGCGATTGCGACGTCCAGATTCTCGTTTGCACCTGAAAGAGTGTCGTGTGTGAAGTGTGAAGAGGAATTAAATGGTTCATGAGAGTTTACCTCATCCTCTTCTCCTGCCATGAGACACTTTTCAGCGTCTTCTTTAGCTTCAAGCTCTAAGGCCATCAAAGCTGCTTCATCATCAGATGAATCCATGGAGGAGTCGACTTCATCTAAGTCGTCTGAGAGTTCACCAGCAATGTTTGCTTGTCTCTTCTTGATGAACTTCTCCCTTCTGGCTTTGCATGCTGCTCGTTCAAAGCGATCGAGCTCGGGGCAGTCATACCGATAGTGTCACGGCTTCTTACGATTATAGCGGTGGTGACTCTTTCTTCCTTACTTTCACTGTCTTTCGACTGTGCTGAGTCATCCTTTTTCCTGCATTGAGAAGTATACGAGTCAGGAGTGCGCTTAGGCGTGTATTCAGACTTACCCTTGGATTCTCTGAGGGCTTTAGTCACTTTTCTGCGTCTCTCCTTCTCCTTCTGATACTTTACGGCAAGCAGAGCGTAACGACAAGAAATTAGTTTATTAGTGATAGAAAAATCCATCACTATTCACGAACATTCCGTCACTATTTATCTTTAGTGACGGAATAGTAATGGATTGTGTCCGTCAAAATATTTTCGTCACTAAATATTTTGTGACGGAATATATCTTCCGTCACCCGTTGGTGACGGACATAGCGACAGAATGTCCGTCGCCGAGGTCACGTCATCCGTCTCGTCCCAAATCTGTGGGTGACGAAATAGTGACTGATGTTCCGTCACTACGTAGTGACGGACTTCATCTGTCACCCGTTAGTGACGGAATGTCCGTCACTAGTTGCTCACTAATATCGGAGTCACGTTGATTGAGTTGTGACGGAATATCAGTCACAACTTTTTTGCGTACAATTTCCGTCACTATTATGTAACCAATTTACTATTTTTTTTCCTCGTCACTATTCCGTTACTATTTTTTAGAATATTAAGTAAAATATAATTTATTTTCTAATTCTCCAATTCCTTGCAAGCACAAATCACAATATTCAACTAAACCAATAAGACAATGCACATTTAAAAGACACTTACATACTAATAACATCAATTGTTAGTAAATACAAAGATAATAGTAGAAGCCTTCTAAACAATAAAGATTAAAAAAATGCATGTTCTCTACTTTTTCCTGCATGCGCCTTCTTCTCGAATACCAGTTGCTTGCAGTTCCCCTATATGCCCGTCGGAACATCCCACCAAGTTCTTCAAGATCTAAACATTTACAGATTTACTTACAAAGATTAGCAACAACAAATGTATTCACATAGTTCGTGGGATGCACATAAGAGGTTCTCAGCATCTTCTGCATTAGTTAGACAGTTACCCATCGTCTGCAGCCACCACATAATCTCCAACTATGAGATCTAGAATTATTTATTAAACCAATTAAAGAAAGGCAACATACAAGTATAAGAAAATGAACATAATACCTTGCACAAATAATGAATATGGGCCAGCTTATTGTTTCGAGCTCTAGTTTCAATAAGTTATGGAAGACTATCCAAGTGGAATTCACGATATCTAAACTTCTTCTCAAATCTTCTACCTGCACAAGAATGTATCGAGCAAGTTAAACTCTGTAGATGCAATGCAAACATAATAAGGCAGGGGATAACACATCACCTAAAGTATTACTCAAATGCTAATTTTCATTAGTGGTTTCATTTATCCAGAAAATAGAATGGAGAATCACTTACATCTACATGAATTGTATTACCGGGTAGGATCAAGAATGAATGTTCGACCTGAAGTAAAAGGAAAATATTTTACATAGGACTTTCAAGTGCTTTAAGATAGCCTATCTGATAAAATCAAACAAGCATCCAAGAATATCCCGTCTACAAAGAGGAACAAATTCCATGGGCAAGGCACACAATTACAGATAGAATAATCTAACAGAACTAGTTAATTAGTCAATCTTTCTATTAAAATAATTATTAAACACATCAAGTAATAAATCAGGCAAAAACTTGTTTACGAATATATCTTTGGGTTTTTGGTGTTGGTTGTGTCTAAGGTGACCGACTTTAAGGAGTAGCAGTTGTAGAGGATGATGCTTTTGAACTCGGATCTGATACGAGAACAGTTATCTCTAAAGAATGTGCCTCTGATGGATGCACTTAAGCATCAACAGAGATATTATTAGAAATTTTGAAATAAAGTAGAAATCAAAAGTCTAAAATTAGCTTTTATGTGCTGCAATAGTGTGAAATTGTCAATTATCAAGCAGAAATCTCAATTATTTCAGAAGTAAATCATCAAATATATATGAAACTGGTTCCATGAAACTG
This sequence comes from Lavandula angustifolia, assembly GCA_028984105.1. Classification (NCBI taxonomy): domain Eukaryota; kingdom Viridiplantae; phylum Streptophyta; class Magnoliopsida; order Lamiales; family Lamiaceae; genus Lavandula; species Lavandula angustifolia. Next base: position 15,607,236 of record CM054806.1, on the reverse strand, counting down.
TTGCACTGTGATTAAATCAAAGTTGAATCACTAGACGAAACTTGTTCTATGCAGCGGAAACATCAATGTAGGTAAAAAATTATCAGAAATTGGTAAATAAATCATGAGTTACTGCTTCCTCAAATAGAATTTCTACGGAATCTCCACGCTTAACAAATCGTACGAAACAAATGATATCAAATAATCAACACCTCAAAGTAAAAGGAATTTCAATTCGGAAACACCAAATTAACTACCTTAGCAGGTCCAGAAAATAGATTATCATCCGAAACTTCTAATACTCCTTCAGAGGATCTAAAACAGAAGATTCGTACTCGGATTCTACTTTGTACACAGAATGCAAGCGCTTATCAGCAGACCAACAACAATTTATAACTTTTGAGACTTCAATTTTTAGACTTAAATTAGGAAACATCGAATTATCACCTTGTTGGCGAGTCGCGAAAGAGAGTACCGCCGGTTCTAGCGAACTAGAGGCAGGGGAGGCGGCGACGCGGCGGTTTGTTGGAGGCGTGAGAGAGGGGTCGGGACGTAGGGTATGCTCCATACATATTGGGCCTAGTTGAGATTTTAAAGCCAAAATTGACTTATGGTCTAATTAATTTATTAAAGTAATTTTTTATTTATTTATCTACTTTTTTAAAGATGCAGTCGAGTGCTCAAAATCATTAATAAATTAATATGTATGTTTGTTAATGATAAGTTAGCATAATTCTCATAAGAGTGTGCAACCGGACGTTTACAGTTAACTAGGCACGATTTGCGCAAAATGTCAACAATGCTGTGGTAGTGCAGTTGGTTAAGTTGCTGGGCTCAAATCCAATGTACCCGGGTTCGAGTCCCAGCAACGTAAATTTGAGTTTTTTATATTTTAATGGATATATTAATTTAAAAAATGATACATTTGTTCATAATAATTAATATTTTTATTTCAATTATTTTTTCATATTAAGTTTATCCTTTTTTTTTGGTAATATTTTTTTTTTTTAAATGATTTATTAATTTAAAAATGATACATTTGTTCATAATAATTAATATTTTTATTTTAATTATTTTTTCAGATTAAGTTTGTCCTTTTTTTGATAATATTTTTTTTATTTTAATTGATATATTAATTTTAAAAAAGTGATAATTTTTTTTAATAAGTAATATTTTTATTTCAACCAATTCATATTTTTTCAAATCAAGTTTGTCCATTTTTTCATTTTAATTGATATATTAATTTAACAAAAGTTATAAATTTGTTTATCATAAGTAATTTTTTTATTCCAATCAATTGAAAAGTATCATTCTTCCTTAAGAAAAGTATCGTTCTACCTTAAGAAAAGTATCATTCTTCTTTAAGAAAAGTATCATTTTTATTGAGCAATAATATCACGTGTTGTTAACAAAAGTATCATTCTCCCTTAAGAAAAGTATCATTCTGCCAGCAACGTAAATTTGAGTTTTTTATATTTTAATGGATATATTAATTTAAAAAATGATACATTTGTTCATAATAATTAATATTTTTATTTCAATTATTTTTTCATATTAAGTTTATCCTTTTTTTTTGGTAATATTTTTTTTTATTTTAAATGATTTATTAATTTAAAAATGATACATTTGTTCATAATAATTAATATTTTTATTTCAATTATTTTTTCAGATTAAGTTTGTCCTTTTTTGATAATATTTTTTTATTTTAATTGATATATTAATTTAAAAAAGTGATAATTTTTTTTAATAAGTAATATTTTTATTTCAACCAATTCATATTTTTTCAAATCAAGTTTGTCCATTTTTTCATTTTAATTGATATATTAATTTAACAAAAGTTATAAATTTGTTTATCATAAGTAATTTTTTTATTCCAATCAATTGAAAAGTATCATTCTTCCTTAAGAAAAGTATCGTTCTACCTTAAGAAAAGTATCATTCTTCTTTAAGAAAAGTATCATTTTTATTGAGCAATAATATCACGTGTTGTTAACAAAAGTATCATTCTCCCTTAAGAAAAGTATCATTCTGCCTTAAGAAAAATATCATTCTTCCTTAAGAAAAGTATCATTCTTATTGAGCAATAGTATCACATGTTGTTAACAAAAGTATCATTCTTTCTTAAGAAAAATATCATTCTTATTGAGTAATAGTATCACATGTTGTAAAGAAAAGTATCATTCCTATTGAGCAATAATATTTTTCTATTTTTTTACTGTACCCTAGAGGGGAAGTCTAAAAAATAATACATTTAAAAGTGATAATTTTTTTTTTAATAAGTAATATTTTTATTCCAACCAATTCATATTTTTTCACATCAAGTTTGTCCATTTTTTCATTTTAATTGATATATTAATTTAAAAAAAGTGATAAATTTGTTTATCATAAGTAATTTTTTTATTCCAATCAATTGAAAAGTATCATTCTTCCTTAAGAAAAGTATCGTTCTACCTTAAGAAAAATATCATTCTTCTTTAAGAAAAGTATCATTTTTATTGAGCAATAATATCACGTGTTGTTAACAAAGTATCATTCTTCCTTAAGAAAAATATCATTCTTCTTTAAGAAAAGTATCATTCTTATTGAGCAATAGTATCACATGTTGTTAACAAAAGTATCATTCTTCCTTAAGAAAAGTATCATTCTTCCTTAAGAAAGTATCATTCTTATTGAGCAATAGTATCACATGTTGTTAACAAAAGTATCATTCTTCTTTAAGAAAAGTATCATTCTTCCTAAAGAAAAGTATCATTCTTCCTTAAGAAAAGTATCATTCTTATTGAGCAATAGTATCACATGTTGTTAACAAAAGTATCATTCTTCCTAAAGAAAAATATCATTCTTCCTTAAGAAAAGTATCATTCTTATTGAGCAATAATATTACATGTTGTTAACAAAAGTATCATTCTTTCTTAAGAAAAATATAATTCTTATTGAGTAATAGTATCACATGTTGTAAAGAAAAGTATCATTCCTATTGAGCAATAATATTTTTCTGTTTTTTTACTGTACCCTAGAGGGGAAGTCTAAACCATACTTTTTTCTCCGGTTAAAAATGCTCGCCTTCCTTCGGAACACTCGCATTTTTAAAGGGTTTGGAAAAAGCTAGCGTTCATTTCCAAACCCTTTTAGTCATGGAACTGCTACAGTATTTTTCCTTATTTTTACTGTACCCTAGAGGGGAAGTCTAAACCCCACTTTTTTCTCTGGTTAAAAATGCTCGCGTCCCTTCGGAACACTCGCATTTTTAAAGGGTTTGGAAAAAGCTAGCGTTCCTTCGGAACGCTAGCATTTCCAAACCCTTTTAGTCGTGGAACTGCTACGGTATTTTTCCTTGTTTTTACTGTACCATAGAGGAGAAGTCTAAACCCTACGGTATACTTTTGTTAAGAATAATTGATACTTTTATTCATAATAAGTGATACTTTTATTATCTTCACATATTCCCACATTATGTTCTGTCTCTCCTATGTGTATTATCTATACAATCATAAAATTAAAAAAAAAAAAAAAAAAAAAACCTATTTTTTAAAAAGAATAAATTTTAATATACATGTTAATATTCTTCATGTCATGTATTAAATTTTTGAAAATAAAAAATCAAATTTGTTATTATTTGTGTCATATTGTAATTTGAAAATAAAAATTAAATTATTTATTTTCGTGTTATGTATTAAATTTTTGAAAACAAAAAATTAAATCTGTTATTTCTGTAATATTTTAATTTGAAAATTAAAAAAAAATTGATGTCATAATAATTAAAAAAAAAAATTGTTGCTTGGACTTGAACTTGGGTCTCAAGGATAAGAGACCCAACACTAAGCCAAATGTGCTACTGCAGCACTTCGGCTGGACAGCAAAAAACACGTGGATTTATTAGATAGCAGCCGGTTGCACCTGCAACCGGTTGCACATAAGTTTTAGTGTTCTCATAATCTCAACGCCCTTACTGCCAACTTTCTTTCTTATTTGACAATATTTTTCTTTATATCTTTAATTAAATCATAAGTTAATTTTAATTATTTATTTTTTTTCAAACTCTTAACATTTTAGAAAAATCGTCAAGTAACTTTTCAATTTTATTTCAAATAAAAACCAAAATAATAGCATGACTAATAATTTTTTTTTCCAGATTTGACTACATGTTTTACATAGTGACGGATATGTCCTTCACCACAACTTTCTTTTAAAATATATTTTAATTGGTGATGGACTCATCCGGCACTACGATTTTGGGCGAAACAAATAAATTAATATTTTACATAGTGACGAATATTCCTGTCACTATCCATGAGATTAAAACATTAATTATTCTTATTTATTTTAGTGACGGAATACGTTCGTCATTAATTTTAGTGACTAACATTTTCGTTACAAATCCGTCACTATTTTTTCCAGTATATATTCCGTCACTAAACCGTCACAAATTGGTGACCCGTATAAAAATCCGTCACCATGTCCGTCGCTAAATTTAAGATTTGTTGTAGTGTTCTTGGCTAGATTTCCTTCTTGTATGTCAGTGAGTGAAGGTTCAGCCTTGCTATACACTGGAGCTGATGTGCTGACTGATGCTTTGAAGGCATGGTCGATTTTAGTGTCAGCTTCAGCTCGCTACTTCCTTTGAGGTAAGCCAAACTCAAATTCCTCTGCTTTAAGTTCTGAAAAGATATGGTCAGGAGTAACAATATCTAAGTCAGAATGACGCAATAAAGTAGCAAAGGGAGTCCAATGACCGTCTGACAGTGCCCTCAAAATTTTGAGATTCATCTCTCGGTTGGAGAATGTCTTTCCCAGCCCGTTGATAGAGTTTATCAGATCTGTAAATCTGACGTTGAGATCTTCAATGGAGTCATTAGGCATGAGGGACAATCTCTCCAGCTTTTGGAGTTCCAGCACAAGTTTATTTGCTTTGATCTTCTGAGTCCCCCGACTCAGTAGCGCTAGAGCATCCCAGAGTTCCTTCGCGGACTTGCAGTCCTGAACTCTCCCGAGATATGAATCATTCAGGGTGGTCAGTATGGCGTTTCTGGCGACGCGGTCTAAGTTGTGAAGTTTCTTCTCCTCAAGGGTGAAGAGACTTCTGTCTTTGGGAATCTTCTTCCCGGTCGCCATCCCTCCTCCTTGTGCTGGATCCTGAGCTACGACGCTATCGACCATAGGAACGATAGGTCCGTCCTCCAGAACCTCTATCATGCTATCGTGGAGAGAGGTCAGATGTGCCTCCATTCTGACCCGCCATACACCATAGTTCTATACTGAGAACATGGGTACCATTCTGATTGCTGACATATCAGACATGATAGATAATGATATGAATGAAGAATGATATGCAGTGAAAACGTTTTCCGGATCCGTTCAAGTAGACCAGTTTCAGAATAACAAGAGTCTTATAGAACTCCTGCTCTGATACCAATTGTTGGTCCCGAGAGCACGTTCAGGTGTAGGGGGGGGGGTGAATACACCTGAAAACCGATTTTCTCAACTTAAACACGAACAGTCCTTTTCAGGATGATGTCGATCTTGAAAGAGTTCAGCGGACCCGGATAAGCCGTTACCGAATCGTGTTGGTGCCGACCGACTCTACTGAGACCTGCTAGCTGACTAAGAGTCAGAATTCAGTATCTTGCAGATAGAGTCCAGTGGTGCGGAATAGTGTAGGCCCAATTCGGTTGAGTTAGGGAAAACATTTTTATTAAAACAGTTTCAGTTGATTAGTGCAGTCTGTTAAGTTTGCTGAAACTCAGTTGAATGATTTAAAGAAGGTTTTTCAGTATGAACAGTAAATCAATGCAACAGTTAAAAAAGGAACACAAGACACAGAGATTTTAAAGTGGTTCGGACACAAAAATCCTACGTCCACTGTCCCAAAAGATCAGGAAGCTATTTTTTATACTGAGATAGTCTCAGTCGGTTTGTACGCTGGACAAACACTGGTCTTGAGATTTATACTGAGCAAGTCTCAGTTTACACGGTTATCAAACTGAGTGTTTGAAAACCTCTCCAACTGTGAAGGAGTCATTTACAATAAGGATTAGTTCAAAGGTGAACTCCTTCGTCTAAGCTATGGATATATGCTATTGAGCTTAGGTTAGAGGGATAGGGAACAAGGAAGAGGCTTCTAGAACGACGAACAGCTGAATATAGCTTTGGGTTCGTGTATCGTCGTTTGGATACTAGAGGCTGTATGAAACAGTTAAGCTTGGTTCCCTAAGAGCTGGAATGTAGTCTTTCGCCGGAGATAGATTCTTCGAACTTCTTGCGGAAGGCTTAGGCTTTTTGAATTAGCTCGTTTGAATGCTCTGTATGTTCTCTCGTGTTCTTCCCGTCAGCTTCAAATTTCGATTTATCCCTCTATTTATAGAGAAGAGATTAGGATAGATCTGTTGGAGACGACGATCCTTTGTCTCTCTCTTTTGGGTAGCTAACGGCTCTTTTGAAGTTTGGTGGCAGTGTCCTTTCCCTCCTTTTCTGGAAAGTTGTTGACTTGCAGCTTTAGTAGATATAGGATACGTGGCTGTTTGTCATTGGCCGAGGTTCAGAAAGTGGTTGAGACAGAACAGACTTCAAGGAGATCTGAAGCTGACTTCTCTCTTCCTCGTATTGACTCTGCTGAAAAGTGACTTCATAGGTTCGACGGACGCATGTAAGACCGTCCGGCCGTTCTTGAGTCTCGATTTCGATTCGTAGCATGCTCGTGCTGAGTCGGCTCTACTGAAGATCAGCTTTGAGTACAGTGAACTACTCCTGGTGAGTTCAGTTCCACTGACTTCTTTCAGTATACTACTCCTGCTGAGTCTAGTATTACTGAGTCTTCTACTTCTGGTGTTGAGGCGGATAATCTACTGAGTGCCTGAACCAGAGCAGAGGGTCTGTTGAGTCTGAAACCTCAGAGACAAAACAACTTACAACGTAGTGGTTCACCAAACAAAATAGGATTTTGGGATCTTCAAATCTTCACAGACTTATTCAGAGCACAGGGCTACTGAGTCGTATGTTACCACAGAAAACTAAGTCATTTCCCCTATTTATCAACACTGCTGAGGATAGAATCATCACCCAACACATTAGCTTCTCGGCATTGTTAGTGCAGAACATTTTTGGTAATTGTAAAATGAAAGTTTGACCATTGTCTTCTTATTGTATATTGTGTGCTTATTAATGATTTTTTTTATATAGCAAGATAACTCTCTTTCTCTCTATGAGTTGATAGATGGTTCCTACTCTTTGTTGTTAAGAACTCTCGAAAAAGAGTAGATGCATTTATTATTACTCAGGAGCAGCAGATTTTATAGATTTATTCGAAAAGTAAGAGTTATTTGCGAAACTTAATTTATTTATATGATTATTTTGCTCAAATAAATAGCAATAAATATAGATTGCTAATGCACTTCATAGTGCTGGAAGTATTTCCACTGCTCAGGTTTATCGAAAACTCAAGCAACTCGGCATTGTTAGACCAAAAAAAGAATAAATCTCAGGCTAGAATACAGTTGAGGGATGAGATTGTAAGTGATATTCCTTAAACATTATCATCTCTAAGGATCAGCTAACTTCAAAACACTGTACCTGTCAAATAACACATCTATATTGGTTAGAATAACCTTGTGTCTCAATATGCATGTGTCCAACCGAAAACTAATTCTTGCTACGAGTAACAGATGTAATTTCGGGGTATGAAAATATTTTTTCACATTTTAAACCCCCTTCTGAGGTTATAAACTTTCAGGTGCATGTTAATGAAATTTCCATAGCAGACATCTTCAAACTTCTGACAAATTATTGAGCAAAATAATCATTAACTATAATATTGATAGAGGAGTTTCTCAATTGTGTATTTGAATCGAATTTAAGAGGTTGTTTTTTTTCATTTTTCTAATTTTGTACTACTGTACTACTATTTTGATTGTTTGATATTTAATATTCTTTTGTATGAAAGATACTTATTATTTTCACAACCATATGATTTGTAGTTATTATATTTGAAAAACCTGATAGCTTAAAGACTTGTAAAACATCAATCTTACCACAAAAACATTAGTATTAATACTTAGGGTTATAAATGATATTGGATTGCTCTAACATTAGTTTAGAACACCATATAACATACAACATGTTATTTCATAGTGATATATTCATTGCTATTTTGTATGATTAATAAGAGCCTCATTAGTTAACATGAATATTAACTATTTTATTTGCTGACTGTTGAAGTGTGTTACATAATGAATACTACAACATTTATTTAACTAAAGAGATTTGAACTTTTACAACACAACATTACAAAACACTCATATTCTTATAGAACTTTAAATCATACACTAACATATGCACGCAAATGACCTACAATACTAACTCATTCCCACCGCCGATGAATCTGAACGCACGATGCTAGACATCCCAGCGGCTAGAGCAGGAAGATCGTCACCGTACATAACCCACTGATTAAAAAGCCGGCATACCAACTTTCGAAAATTTCAAGTTCGCTCATTAGTCACCGAATCTTTGAAGATCAGATTATTGATTTGGGCTATTACCCATTCTACCCAATTCCTAGGCGCCAGGTCTATGAGGCCCTCCGAAGCCTCAAACTCTCTAACGAATTCGCTAACATCCTACCAAAATGCAAAATACTTTGCAAGGAACTCCCCGTACGTGTGCCCCAAATCCCTTCTGCGGTTACGGAAACGCCGTAACCGATCTTCGTCCGTAATAATCCTTGAAGCAGGAGGATCATCATCGTACATAACCCACTGATTAAAAAGCCGGCATACCAACTTTTGAAAATTGCAAGTTCGCTCATTAGTCGTCGGATCTCTTAATATCAGATCATTGATTTGGCTTGTTACTCATTCCCCCCAATTCCTAGGCGCCTGGTCTATGAGGCGTTCTAAGGCCTCAAACTCTGTAACAAGTTCTCTAACATCCTGCCAAAGTGAAAAATACTTTGCAAGGAACTCTCAGTACGTGTGCTCCAACGTAATCGATCGGCGTTTGTAATAACCCTTGTGACACGCTTCCTAGCGGTTCGTATCATAGCAGCCATCTAGCAAAATAGAAAAAAAAAAGTTACGCTAAAAATAAAATGCAATAAACGTGCATAAAATCACCTATCAACTAGCATCAATTATCAAGAAATGAATAAAAATTTTAAAAAAAAACTTAAATAATGACTACAATGCTATACAAAAAAGACACCTCGAGTGTTCGAAAATGCAAATTGCAATACCGGGATACTTGATCGTATTGCTTATACACAAACACCCCCCCACACACATATATATACTCATGCATTACTATAAATAGATATTTTACACAGGTGTCTTCCATGTATTTTATACTTAAAATAAACCACTATACTCCAAAAAAATATATTAAACAAGATATTTATAAAACTTTATTGCCATTTTATTATGGCGAGGTAACTCTTGATACAATTTACAATTTGATAAATTGTTAGTGCCCACGTTAAGAACCTATTTGTTCACTACCACATGTCACATGATTACTTACACTCCATATTTACGTTTAAGAAAGAAGGCCACGTGACGGGTGTTGGGTTATGAGTCAGTAGATGGTACTCAGCTGTCTAGTGGTTAAAAGAATATTGGGGGAAATCATAGTATTACTATGGAATTGAAGATCCCAAAACCCAGCTGATATCAATCGTGATGTGTGTCTATAGGATTAAATGATGTATAGGTTAGACTTGTTTTGTTTGATTATCTTTTGTCTAAGTCCTGTACGGGGTAAACTGTTGGACTGATCTTCTGACGAAGTTACTTTCCAGAACCCCACGTCATCCTTGTAAGAGCTTACGTTCTTCAGCCAGCAGCTGATCTTCACCTCAGTAGGAGACAACCAATCAGTTGATAAGCCATCAGCAGAAGAACATATGCAAAGCTTAGTACCTTCGCAGTCGCCAGGTGACCTACTCAGTAGATGTATTCCTTGTCAGCCGACTCAGTCGAAGAAGACAGAGACTTATCTAGTCTACTGTGTCCGACAGAAAAGGACCCAGTCGCACAAGTCTTTTCGAAGTTCAGCAGAAGATCTTACGAGGTTGTTTGAGTAGTCAACTTTGACTCTGACACATTCTCACCAACCACAAACCTCGACCAATGAGAAGCCGACAGCACCATATCTCGCTCTATACGTAAAGAAGCTGCTCTCATGTACGAGTAATTAACTACCCCGCCGCAACAAATTCGAATTTATGGCCGTTTTCTTTGGAAGCTTGTGACACGTGGCATCGTCGTCTCCAACGGACATATGCCATAGCTCACAACTATAAATAGAGAAGAAATTCGAAGCTCCACGCAACGGAATAAAAAGGGAAAAACGCTCAAGCTTTGAACACTCTAGCATACTCAAAGATTATCCAGAGAAGAACTTGCTTTCTTAGAATATTCTTAGTTCTTCACTCTAGAGTACTTAGATCCCTCTCTTCTCTAGACTGAGCTCATTACCATATTTATAGCTTAGATTCGAAGGAGTTCACTTTCTGTGAATTGTTCTTATTGTAAGAACTCCTTCTTAGTTGGAGATTATTCCTTCCCTTTCGAACTTCGGTTTGAATTGTAAAGTTGCTAAGGACTATAACTTAGAAGGATCTGTCCAGTGCACAGATACCTGGTGAGGCTTGCTCAGTTTAATCAACAAGTTATCCTGCCATTGTCAGGACCGTGGACGTAGGATCTTGCGTATCCGAACCACGTTAAATCACTTGTGTTCTTTACTGTTTTATTGCATATCATAACTGTTCGAAATCATATGTTTGTATAAAACGTGTTTCTAAAGCGCATAGCCAAAAGAACTTGATTTGTGAAAAGCGTTTTTCAAAACTGAGACGAAACTCCGGGCCCCACACTTATGTGCACAACGTCTCCGACTGAGTTTCAACGACTGACAAAAGTCAGTAGAAGAACTCAGTAGCTGACCCACTCTGACCCAGTGATCGAAGGTTACTATTTGGCATTGTTCATCAGTTGCACTAAACAGCTCAGCTATCCTTCGGTTTGAGAAGTAGAAACTGTGATCAGGTGTATTCACCCTCCCCCCATTTACACCTGACTATTGTCTCTGGACCAACAATTGGTATCAGAGCATCGGTGTTCTTCTGATTGCCGGCTCTGTACTACTGGTTCTCTTGAACAGATCCTTGAAAATGTTTTCTCTGCACAAGCATCTCTTCTTTCATCCTTATACCCGTTCGCATAATGTCTGACATGTCAGGTATCAGGATGGTGCCGATGTTCTCAATAGAGAACTTCATGGTATGGCGCGTGAGAATGGAGGCACGCCTCATATCACTGCACGACAGCATGACGGACGTCCTGGAGACTGGACCCATCATTCCCATGATTGACAGCGTTCAGTTCGCTACTGCGAGAGGTGTAGGAGCACAAATCGGTGCTAAGGTTCCCAAAGACAAATCAGCCTTCACGCCTGAAGAGAAAAAGCTGCACAACCTTGACCGAGTTGCGCGAAATGCTATACTGACAACGCTCAGTGACTCTCATCTCGGGAGGGTGCAGGACTGCAAAACGGCAAAAGAGCTATGGGATGCTTTGGCTGTACTGAGCCAAGGAACCCCGCAGTTCAAAGAAAACAAGCTCGAATTAGAGCTTCAGAAGTTCGAAGCCTTTGCAATGGAGCCCAGTGAGACCATTGACGAGCTCAGTGTCAGATTTACAAACCAAGTCAATGTCATCAACGGGCTGGGGAAGGTGTTCACCAACAAAGACATGAACACAAAGATCTTGAGAGCGCTACCTCGACAGAAGTGGCTTCCATTTGCTACTTACTTACGTCGCTCTGATCTAAATGCTCTAACTCCTGATGCTATATTTTCAGAACTAAAAACGGAGGAATTTGAGCATAGTCCACCCCAAAGGTGTTCCAGTGCTCTAGCTGACACACAAATTGATCATGCTTTTAAAGCAACTGTCAGCAAAACTGGATCCAAACCGATTTCCTCAAGCACGGCAGTGGCCACTATCGAAACAAAATCTTGTGAGACTTCAGGCACTGACCAGCTGGCTGTGATGGCTCTCTAATATCAGAGAGAAAAGGAGAGAGTCAGAAAGCTGAGGAAATACAACAGAGTTTCTTCCTCAGGTAAGAAAGATTATCAGAAAAGGGAAGAATCTAATCCTTCTACTGAATGCAGGAACACAGAGCCTGCTGCGAGTCCTTCTAAAGCTTCAGCTGGAAAAAGCAGCAGAACATCCACCTGTTATAACTGTAAGAAGGAGGGACACTATCAGTACGACTGTCCCGAAATCTCAGCTGCTCAACGAGCAGAACGGCAGGCCAGAAGAGATAAATTTGTCCAAAGAAGGTAGACCTACATCGCCGGAGAGATATCCAACAACTCACTTGAGGAGGATACATTTATGTATTCCTCTGAGGACGAAGCTGCATTTGTAGCAGTTAAGATCGGAGAAACGATTCCTGAGGAACAGCTGAATACTGTCTGATAGCCGGAGAAGAGACTAAGGTAAACTTCAAACTTAATATAACCTCTTCTTCACACAGCACACACGACACGTGCTCGGTCATAGATGATCCTCTAGATGTAGTACATGTCACACCCCAATTCCCGAGGGAGCGCATTAAAGCCAGGGTGCGATTAGGGGTTGGAGAAAAGAAAATGTAAAGAAAGGAGAGATAAACAAACTGAAATATATTATGAAAAAGGCGAGTATTTTAAAGAACACCTCACCACAAAGATGAAATGTAACAGAACAAAGATAATTCACATACTAGTATTTATGAGTTCAAAGTATGACTCGAGACAGATCGGGTCATGACAAACTGATAGCAAAAGAGTAAAGGTACATCAAAAACATCGTTAACTATATACAGAACCAGTTTCAGTATGCTCATCAGAAGAAAACAAGCTAAAACGGAAGCTATGGTCATATATAACAAAACTACGCCTCGGCTTTGCCCGTCTTCACTAGCCCCTCAACCTGAAAACATTTGAAAATATTTGGGAATGAGCACTAGTGTACTCAGTGGGTAAAACAGTTTCACAATAAGTTTATCCATGCATAAACCATATGACTTAGAAGGTTTAAAAATAAAAGCCCCTTCCAAACATACAAACATTCATTTACTTGTGTGCGCGCGCTGTCACGTTCTACAGTTACTCTTACTCTATTCCCCTTGCTCTCGGACTTTGGGCTACAACCCAGTGAGTCCCATAAACATCCGATCTCGGTGTCTTGACCCAAAGATCCCAACCGTTAGACTTAAAGCCGAAGCTCATAGGTCCTCTCCAAGCTGGTTAGCACACAATGGAGATCAACCCATTGCACTACTAACAAACGTGTACACAATCCTCAACTAGCGTGTGAGGCCAGTCAAGAATCTCGATCGATTAAATTCAGAGCATTAAACTTGTAGAACGCACAAAAACATCTTTCATGGATAAACAAGTATTTCATAGAGCTTAATAACTCAAAATAAATTTTGATAGTAAAAACCCACCTTATTGTTGTGCTTGTAGGGTAGTATAGCTTTTCTGATAAGGTAGAGTGTTACTCGTCTCCTTCGATATCTCCTACAAGAGAAATCCTAAATTTAATTGTGATTCAACTCTTATTCCTAAATAATCCTAATAACTTTCGAATCCTGATTCACAATTCCCGTCCCTCAACCTATGTTAAATAAATGAAGATAATTCCCTTAATTTATGTCTAAGTATAATATTAGACTGGATTATAATATGGGTCACAACAGAAATAGTATTAGAATTGTTTACCCGTAAAAGGTATCATAACAATATGTGGTCAACGGATTGATAACCATAGGTTGATTATGATCTGGTATGTTAAGACTATCTAGTTATATTTATTATATCCGATACAATTAATACTATGATCATATCAATAGTATTAGTTAGAACAGAGCTATACCTATAACAGAATATATAAACATGCTTATGGTGAACGGCCGATTATATAACAACAAATTATGTAATCATATTGCTAGACTAAATTGTAATACTATAATAATTAGACTAATAAGGAATCATGATAAGGAAAGTATTTAACTCATAATTAATTAGTTGAATATCAAGAAACTTTAATTGATTATAATGATTCATCGGAAGGGGTGATTATACAATTAGTTTACCATTTACAGTTCCTATTCTTTCATGTAATCAGCATTAATTATAAAATCTTATAACCCCATGTCTAATTAACAACTTGGAAGGAAGAAGATTACCTTTCTTGAATTTCTTATGAATTACCTTCCTCTCGCTACTGTGAAAACTATTCGTATGATTTGCTTTAATGTAATAAAAGAAATTTATGAGTTGTATTTAAATCACCGAATACCCATGCATAGTCACTAGTCTACAAACCTATACTTAAGCTTTATTTCCCACCTCCTGCTAACAAGTTAGTCTCCAGAAGAAGGATAAGATAGCTTCTCACCCATTTATTTAACTAAATATATACATACCAATTATAAATAGTAACTATTACGTGTTTCAATTATTCATGTTAATCTTGTTATTATTTTATTTTATTTTTTTACTTATCCCACGCAGATACATATATCTATTTATACAAATTTTATAATGGCATCAAATATTCTTAATTTATTTATTTTATACATATATTGTCCTACTAAACTTCTTAAACCTTGTAAAGAAAACTAAGGATATCACATCCTCCCCTCCTTTAAAAAAAATTTCGTCCTCGAAATTTACATACCTTCATATGGTAATTCCGGATATTGGGTCTTGATCTTTTCTTCTAATTCCCACGTAGCCTCCTCCTGTCCGTGGTGATTCCACGTAACTTTTACTAAAGGGATCTGCTTGTTCCTCAGAATCTGAACTTTACGATCAAGGATTTTCACTGGCCTTTCAACATAGCTTAGATCCGGACTCAGGACTACTTCATCATACTTAATAACGTGTTTAGGATCAAACACATATTTTCTCAGCTGAGAAACATGAAAAGCATTGTATACATCCCCAACACTAGGTGGCAAAGCCAACCTATAGGCTACTGGACTTATTTTCTTTAGGATCTCAAAAGGTCCTATGTACCTGGGCTTTAACTTACCTCTCTTGCTAAAACGTACAATCCCTTTAGAAGGAGAAACTTTAAGGAAAACATGGTCGCCAACATCAAACTCTAACTCGGTTCGGCGCTTATCAGCATAAGATTTTTGTCTATCTTGGGCTTCCTTAATTCTTCTTTTTATGTGATCAACTTTCTCAATCATCTGTTGAACAAGTTCGGGACCCAAAAGTTTTCTTTCACCAACTTCATCCCAGTAAAGTGGTGATCTACACTTCTTGCCATATAAAGCTTCATATGGTGTCATCCCAATAGTTGCCTGATAACTATTGTTCTAAGCGAACTCAACAAGAGGTAACAAATCCTCCCAATTTCCACCTCTATCTACGATTACAGCTCGTAGCATATCTTCAAGAACTTGTATTGTCCTTTCTGCCTGTCCATCAGTTTGAGGGTGGTAAGCTGTACTAAAGTTTAATTGAGTACCCATCGCATTTTGTAAACTAATCCAGAATTGTGAAGTAAATCTGGTATCACGATCTGATGTAATTGATACAGGTACTCCGTGTAATCGCACTATCTCCTTCAAATAGAGCTTCGCCAATTTTTCCAATCCAAATGTCATTTGAACTGGTAGAAAATGTGATGTCTTGGTTAAACGGTCAATGATAACCCAGATGGCAGTGTTTCCACGTGCTGATTTCGGTAAACTAACTACAAAATCCATATTGATATGCTCCCATTTCCACTCTGGAATCGGTAGTGGTTGCAACATCCCACTTGGTCTTTGATGCATAGCTTTTACCTGCTGACATGCAAGACATCGTTCGACAAATGATGCTATATCTCTCTTCATCCCATTCCACCAAAATTTCTGTTTTAAATCTCTGTACATTTTTGTACTACCAGGGTGTGCTGTATAGGGTGTGTCATGAGCTTCACTCATGATTTCATTCTTCAACTTATCATTTTGTGGAACACATAATCTTCCGTTGAACATAAGGGCATTGTCATTAGCTTCTGTGAATCCCTTAGACTCATCTGACCTTGCAATTAATCGCATCTTTTCCAAGGATTCATCCTCTTTTTGAGATATCACAATTCTTTCCCTAAGATCTGGCGTTGCTACTAGGGTAGCTATACATCCTTTTATCGTTTCAGGAGGGTGTATTACTTCCAGACTAAGTGCAGTAAAATCACGAATTAATTCTTCCTGTGTAGTGATCATGCACCCTAGCTTAGCCCTATTCTTCCGACTTAGAGCATCAGCTACGACATTTGCCTTCCCTGGGTGATAGCTAATCGTACAATCATAATCCTTCACCAGTTCCAGCCATCTTCTTTGCCTCATGTTTAAATCTTTTTGCTCGAAAAAATACTTCAAACTTTTATGATCTGTGAAGATTTCACACTTAACTCCGTATAGATAATGTCTCCATATTTGTAAAGCATGTACTACCGCTGCCAATTCTAGATCATGAGTTGGATAGTTTAACTCGTGAGGCTTCAATTGACGAGATGCATACGCTATGACCTTCTGATTTTGCATGAGCACACAACCTAGCCCTTGTTTTGATGCATCCGTATACACCACAAATTCTTTATTCACCTCCGCACGGCTAGTCTTGGAGCGGTTGTTAGCTTCCTTTTAAGCTCTTGGAAACTTCGTTCACATTCTTCAGACCAAGTAAATTTGATCCCTTTCCTTAACAGCTGGGTCATTGGTTTAGCCAATTTTGAAAATCCTTCTATGAAACGTCTGTAATATCCTGCAAGACCGAGAAAACTCCTTATCTCATTTGCACTTGTTGGGACTTTCCATCCATTGACTGCCTCTACCTTGGCAGGATCAACCTTAAGTCCTTCAGCTGACACGATGTGTCCAAGAAATATAACTTCCTTTAGCCAAAATTCGCATTTGCTAAATTTAGCGTACAACCTTTCCTTACGCAATGTTTCAAGTACCATGCGCAGATGTTCCTCATGTTCACTTCTATTCCTAGAGTATATAAGAATATCATCAATAAATACAAGAACAAAGTTGTCAAGATATTGATGAAAAACTCGATTCATCGAGTCCATAAAAGCTCGCTGGAGCATTAGTTAATCCAAAAGACATAACCGTAAATTCATAATGCCCATAACGTGTCCGAAATGCTGTTTTCGGAACATCTTCTTTTTTTATCTTGAGTTGGTGGTATCCGGATCTCAAATCCATCTTGGAGAATACACTGGCTCCCTTCAACTGGTCAAATAAATCATCTATCCTCGGAAGTGGATATCTGTTCTTGATTGTGAGCTTATTCAACTCCCTATAATCAATGCACATTCGTAGTGTCCCATCTTTTTTCTTGACAAACAAAACTGGTGCTCCCCACGGTGACACACTAGGTTGTATAAAACCCAGGTCCAACAATTCTTGTAGTTGCACTTTGAGCTCTTGTAGTTCCTTTGGAGCCATTCTATATGGTGCTTTTGAGACTGGGGCAGCTCCAGGTTCCAAGTCAATTGTAAACTCAACTTGTCTATCCGGTGGCAATCCAGGTAATTCCTTTGGGAATACATCAGGGTATTCGCAAACCACTGGCACATCACTTATCTTGATCTCCTCATCTGATTTCCCCGTGAGATTCACTAAATAACCTTGGCATTCTCCCTTTCTCATCATTTTAACAGCTTTCATGCCTGATATAACAGGAACAATTGTACCCATTCTCTTTCCTTGGAAACTCACCTTGTTTCCTTCAGGAGTCTGAAATAATATTTCTCTCTCTTTGCAACATATAGTCGCGCCATTCTTCTCTAACCAATTCATTCCTAGGATAATATCAAACTCCATTGTATCAATGACATACAAATCTGTCTTAAAAGATAGATCACCAATCTTAAGATCTTGATTCAAACTTATCTTATCTGAAATCATTGTTTCTCCTGAAGCAATTCTAACCTTAAGGGTCTCCTCAGGCAGTTCAGTCATCAAGTGTAACTTTTCACACATAAACTTTGAAATAAATGTATGTGAAGCTCCCGTATCAAACAAAGCCAAAACAGGTAGATTACCCAAGTAAATCATACCGCAAGATTCCTGTGCATTCGATTTCGCTCTCCCGATTTAAAGCATACGCCCTTGCTTGCCGTGGTTGCCTTTGATTTTGTCGTTGGTTTCCATTAGGCCTCCGATTTCCATTTGGTCTACGGTTTCCTATTTGCCTTTGGTTTCCCATTGGCCTTTGTAATTGTTGTTGTGGGGGCGGGGTATGCTTGGTGGTCTCCACCCTATAGGTACTCCTCCCATTCTCCTATGATTGGGGCAGTCCCGTGCATAGTGCCCAAAGTTCCCACACTGAAAACATCTATTAGATCCCCTCTTACATTCTCCCATATAAGGTCTCTGACAACGAGGGCAAATCGGTATGTTCCTAGCCTGAAATTGTTGTTGTGGTGGTGGTGGTCGTTGTTGCTGTTGCTGGTAACCTCCCCATGGTCTTCCACCTCCGTTAAAGTTCCCTCCACCTCTATCTTCCCATTTTCGTTTTCCTTTATTATTATCATATTGTGGTACTTGCACTAGTTGTCTTTCTCTTTCCTGGGGCAACATTGATTCTATGTAAAGAGCTCTGCTTAGTGCATCTGCATATGTCATCTGTCCCATACTACCAAGAGATACTGTTATTTCACTCCGTAGTCCACTTCTAAATTTCTCTGCTTTTTGCGTTTCTGTGGTTACCAGATATGGTGCGTATCTCGATAACTGAGTAAAAGCTCTATCATACTCAGTAACTGTCCTCCTCCCTTGCTTAAGACTCCAGAATTCATTTTGTTTCTTTTGACGGTAGCTCTCAGGAATATACGTCTCCATAAATTGTGTTTTGAAATCAGTCCACGTATAAGCAACATACTGAGCCTCAGTCATAGTACGCCTTATAGACTCCCACCAAAAATCGGCTTCTTCAACCAGTTGGTATGTAGCACACTCTAGTTTATCTTTCTCCTCACACCGGATATAGGTAAAGATTCTCTCTATTGCTCGAATCCAACTTTCAGCTTCTATTGGTTCACCTATACCATTGAAGGTAGGTGGTCTCTCCTTACGAAACTTTACTTGAGAAGTATTTTCCGGATGAATATGAACTACCCGTTCTTCTTGTTGAGCATCTCTTGCTCCCCTTTGTTCGTCAGCCATTCTGTAATAATAGTTTAATTAATATCTCTCATGGAAAAGAAAAAAAAAATAATGTTACTTATCCAATATATAGATATCTAGATGCGTTGTTGAGAAGTAAATGAATTCAATCAACACATAACAAGTCATAAACATAAATATGATCATAGTCATTCTTATACAAAATTGCCTCTAAAGAGGACTCTTTAAGTACAAATACATATATATATCATCACAATATGAACATCTAGATGAGTCTGGGCTATCAATATACAATGCCCGACTGCACTATCAAAATAGTTGGAAGGTTGTTAATGGATAAAAGAACCTTTCCAATCTACTATACTAGTCAAAAAGAACAAAACAACATCTTTACTTCTTTTATATATCCTCTGGGGGTGGCTCATCCGGATCTATTACAACA
Source organism: Lavandula angustifolia (assembly GCA_028984105.1). Lineage (NCBI taxonomy): Eukaryota > Viridiplantae > Streptophyta > Magnoliopsida > Lamiales > Lamiaceae > Lavandula > Lavandula angustifolia. Next base: position 15,587,627 of record CM054806.1, on the reverse strand, counting down.
CCCTCCTCCGGGTCATCTTCCAAGTCCAGTCCTAAATCTTCATCTTCCCAAAGATTCTCTTCTACATCTTCCTCCTCCATCTCTTCTTCAAATTCCGCCCAAGGATCCTCATCTAGGTTTTCTCCCTCTGGTTCTTCTTCAATTTCTTCTGGCTCTCCCTCCTGTTCTTCTTCCGGATCTCCCTCAATATCTTCTTCTTCTGGTTGTTCCTCAGGCAACTCCTCGTTTGGTTCTTCTTCTTGTTGTTCAGGTATTTCCTCAGGATCCTCTTCTTCGTCTGGATCCTCTTCGGCTTCTATTTGCTGCTCCGCAAATAGTTCCTCAGGATTCTCCTTAGGTTCCTCTTCAGGTACCTCTTCAGGATTTTCTTCGGGAATATCCTCATAATTCATGGTAAATCGAATACATTCCCTAGGACCTACCCTCATACGCGGTTTTCGAGAGTATTTATTAGCATACATATTTATATTTATTTCACTCTCTGACAATTGAGATCTCCCTACATGTACACCTTGCTGTGCTGCCACTTCTTGGTCCTTAATCTCAGTTGTACCTCCCGAAGAACTTGCCTCTAAATCATTTCTTTGTGGCTGGTAAGATGATGATGTAATCTCTGCTCCCTGTACTGCAGGTACCTCTAGTCCAACTTGATCTTTCTCCTCTGGAGAGTCATCTTCTATTAACAAGCGATTGGGTGAAGAGGTTGGGGTGTCATGATGAACCCATTCCATTAAGATTATACTGACAAATCTAGCAAATTGCCCCTTCCAACAATCTACGACTGGATCAAACCATAATGTCTCATCACGTAGCTTACTTAAATAGTTCCTCCACGTTTCTGGAAGCAAGACAACCAAATGATCCGTCGCCTTGAGGTCACTTACCTCGTGACGAACCAGTTTCCATGCTCTCACATAACTTATAATAAACTCCCCAATATGTTCATTATGATATCTTCTCATATTACAAAATTGATCCATACGATCGTACTCATACCTCTGTATCCAATGAGCTTTCGGTGGAATCATCTAAAATATATAATAAATTCTACATTAAAGACTTATCTTAACATTGACTTACAGCACTTCAAAGGAAATCTAAAAGCACCACTTATGTACCCAAGCACTTATGTTCAAATTATAACACATGCTAAAATGTTCTGCTACTAAAACATTGGTGCACTCAATTCTTTCTCCTTTATTTCTTTCAAAGTCATATTGACTAGAAAGTCCAATATAATATAACAAAGCATATGTAATCAACACAAATCATAACATGATATCATTTTTTTTTTCCAAAGCTTTTAGCACATGAGCTTATAAAAACTCAACAAAAACATATGAACTGGTCAAGTGGACTTGTCCAACCTGCCAATAATACTTTCAACATAATCATGAGCTCAAAGAAATTCATCACAAAAACATCTTCAGCAGTCGAGTGGACTTGTCCATCACGACAACATTCTCGTCTCGTGATTGCCCTTAGCAAATCACCTTTCGCGCACACCTTCAAAAACAAAATTTCAAAACAGAGTTTTGAACATACCTTTTTGTTGAGGGTAGTGTGACGGCGAGCTGAGGGTTACTGAAACACTTACCAGTCTAGAGATACTATTCTAGACTCAAGATAATCAACTTTAGGCCACAGAGCCAAGAACTTATGCTCTGATACCACTTTTGTCACACCCCAATTCCCGAGGGAGCGCATTAAAGCCAGGGTGCGATTAGGGGTTGGAGAAAAGAAAATGTAAAGAGAGGAGAGATAAACAAACTGAAATATATTATGAAAAAGGCGAGTATTTTAAAGAACACCTCACCACAAAGATGAAATGTAACAGAACAAAGATAATTCACATACTAGTATTTATGAGTTCAAAGTATGACTCGAGACAGATCGGGTCATGACAAACTGATAGCAAAAGAGTAAAGGTACATCAAAAACATCGTTAACTATATACAGAACCAGTTTCAGTATGCTCATCAGAAGAAAACAAGCTAAAACGGAAGCTATGGTCATATATAACAAAACTCATGCCTCAGCTTTGCCCGTCTTCACTAGCCCCTCAACCTGAAAACATTTGAAAATATTTGGGAATGAGCACTAGTGTACTCAGTGGGTAAAACAGTTTCACAATAAGTTTATCCATGCATAAACCATATGACTTAGAAGGTTTAAAAATAAAAGCCCCTTCCAAACATACAAACATTCATTTACTTGTGTGCGCGCGCTGTCACGTTCTACAGTTACTCTTACTCTATTCCCCTTGCTCTCGGACTTTGGGCTACAACCCAGTGAGTCCCATAAACATCTGATCTCAGGTCTTGACCCAAAGATCCCAACCGTTAGACTTAAAGCCGAAGCTCATAGGTCCTCTCCAACTGGTTAGCACACAATGGAGATCAACCCATTGCACTACTAACAAACGTGTACACAATCCTCAACTAGCGTGTGAGGCCAGTCAAGAATCTCGATCGATTAAATTCAGAGCATTAAACTTGTAGAACGCACAAAAACATCTTTCATGGATAAACAAGTATTTCATAGAGCTTAATAACTCAAAATAAATTTTGATAGTAAAAACCCACCTTATTGTTGTGCTTGTAGGGTAGTATAGCTTTTCTGATAAGGTAGAGTGTTACTCGTCTCCTTCGATATCTCCTACAAGAGAAATCCTAAATTTAATTGTGATTCAACTCTTATTCCTAAATAATCCTAATAACTTTCGAATCCTGATTCACAATTCCCGTCCCTCAACCTATGTTAAATAAATGAAGATAATTCCCTTAATTTATGTCTAAGTATAATATTAGACTGGATTATAATATGGGTCACAACGTAAATAGTATTAGAATTGTTTACCCGTAAAAGGTATCATAACAATATGTGGTCAACAGATTGATAACCATAGGTTGATTATGATCTGGTATGTTAAGACTATCTAGTTATATTTATTATATCCGATACAATTAATACTATGATCATATCAATAGTATTAGTTAGAACAGAGCTATACCTATAACAGAATATATAAACATGCTTATGGTGAACGGCCGATTATATAACAACAAATTATGTAATCATATTGCTAGACTAAATTGTAATACTATAATAATTAGACTAATAAGGAATCATGATAAGGAAAGTATTTAACTCATAATTAATTAGTTGAATATCAAGAAACTTTAATTGATTATAATGATTCATCGGAAGGGGTGATTATACAATTAGTTTACCATTTACAATTCCTATTCTTTCATGTAATCAGCATTAATTATAAAATCTTATAACCCCATGTCTAATTAACAACTTGGAAGGAAGAAGATTACCTTTCTTGAATTTCTTATGAATTACCTTCCTCTCGCTACTGTGAAAACTATTCGTATGATTTGCTTTAATGTAATAAAAGAAATTTATGAGTTGTATTTAAATCACCGAATACCCATGCATAGTCACTAGTCTACAAACCTATACTTAAGCTTTATTTCCCACCTCCTGCTAACAAGTTAGTCTCCAGAAGAAGGATAAGATAGCTTCTCACCCATTTATTTAACTAAATATATACATACCAATTATAAATAGTAACTATTACGTGTTTCAATTATTCATGTTAATCTTGTTATTATTTTATTTTATTTTTTTACTTATCCCACGCAGATACATATATCTATTTATACAAATTTTATAATGGCATCAAATATTCTTAATTTATTTATTTTATACATATATTGTCCTACTAAACTTCTTAAACCTTGTAAAGAAAACTAAGGATATCACAGTACAAGTATACGACGATCTGCTAGAGGAACAGATTCAGCTGAGCAGAGAGTTCAGCAGAACGATCCAGGAACTGGAGATGGTAAAGGCTGAAAATCAGAGACTTTCTTCTGATTGTCAGGTCTGTACTGAGTCAGAGAATCTATTTGCGAGACTCAAGGAAGAGATCGAATCTCTTATGACTAAGTCTCAGCTTCAAGAGACTCAAATCTCAGTTCTGACTAAGGACAATTCTGAGAAAGAGACTGAAATAGCCCAGCTCAGTCAGAAGCTCTCAAACGTACAGAAAGATTATGAACACTCAGGAGGAGTGATGAGGTCTGGCGAGGACTGATGACTGAACAGTACCTTGGACCTAAGGAGAAGCTAGAAAGTATGCTCAGAGCACAACGGCCAACTGTCATGAAAGAAGGACTTGGCTATACCCACAAAGCTTCTACCTCGAAAAGCTCAGAAGCGCTGGCTGATAGGTTTATCAGAGGAAAGGTGCAAGCTGCTGACACCACACCTCAGGCGAAGAACAAACAGAAAATGATTGCACCTCGGACCGAACAACAACAAGCGGTGACCAAAGGTTCCGGCCCCGAGGACACCGCGATCAAATTCGGGGGGGGAACCAAGAAGGTCGAGATGGGCGTAACGAGTACCATGAGCCATCAGTATGAGCACCCGGCTCGATGACGGCTCGTACTATTATGAGCCCGGGGTCAGGAGAAGCGCAAAGACTAAGAAGAAGAAAGCTCCTGAACCCAAAATCATCAGCAGAAAGTCGGTATCTCCGAGTCCCGTGGAGAAGAAAACCGACAAGGTTCGAAGAAGAAGTCTCGGACTTCTAAGGTTCCGAGGCGATTTGGGTTCCGAAATCACCCACTAACATGTAAGGACCCAACTGAACCAAAGGGTACCTAAAAATGCTTCTGTTTTGCAGGTGCATAAGGACTCATGGATAGTGGACATCGGCTGCTCAAGACAAATGACGTACCAGAAGAGCCTGCTGACCAACTATATACAAGAAGATGGTCCCAAAATTGAGTTTGGTGACAACTCTAAAGGCTACACAAGGGGATATGGAACGCTGAATATTGGGACTGCTTCAGTTCCGAGAGTAACATATGTTGAAGGACTTCAACATAATCTCCTTTTCGTCGACCAATTTCGTGATAATCTTAACGAGTAATCTTTGACGCCGGTTTCTGTGATATTGTTGATAAATCTACAGGGAAAACAGTGTTATCAGGTTCGCGGAAGAAAAACATATACGTTGCTAACTGGAATACCGCAGAACCTGAGGCTTGCTTGCTTGCACAGACGAAATCTAGTGACAAGTCAGGATGGCTATGGTATAAGAGACTCAGCCACCTGAACTTCAAGACTATGAAAAAGCTCGCCAAGAACTCTAAAGTCAGAGGACTGCCCAACGAATCATTTATCAAAGATAGAAATTGTGAAGCATGCTTGAAGGGAAAGCAGACAAAGAGTAGCAATCCACCTATTCCTTCACCTTCCACTGACGGAATCCTTCAGCTGCTACACATGGATTTATTCCGGCCAGTTTCTCCAGTGACTATACGAGGCAAGAAGTATGCCCTTGTCGTTATAGACGACTACTCGAGACATACATGGGTAGTCTTCATCGTCAACAAATCTGATGTCATGACTGAGTTGCCTAAACTACTGAAAAAGCTCAGTGTGGAAAAGGACATCAAGATACAAAGAATTCGCTCGAGACGGAGGAACGGGAATTTCTCAACTCGGTAGTTAAAGAGTCTTGCGAGAAAGAGGGAATTCAGCACGAAACATCGTTTGCTCGTACTCCTCAACGAACGGACTTGCTGAACGCAAAAATAGAACACTCAAAGAAGCAGCAAGAACGCTCCTAGCAGACTCTGGGCTACCCTCTAAGTTCTGGGCAGATGCTACTGACACAGCCTGCTACACTCAGAATCGCTCACTACTTACACAGCAACACATGAAGACACCATACGAATTGTGGAAAGGGAGAATTCCTTCTATTTCTCATTTTTCATATTTTTGGTTGTCCGTGCTTTATCCACAATAACGGAAAAGATCGGTTGAAGGTCTTTGATAGCAAATCGATCAAGGGGTATTCTTAGGATATTCCCGGAGTCGGTAAAGCCTTCGTAGTCTTTAACTATCGGACTCTTTGCGTGGAGGAAAGCCCTCATGTTGTTTTTGATGAGTTTGTTACCGAGAACGAGGAAAATTACGGAGACAAATACCGATGATGTCGAAGCAAGCTACAAGATCTCGGATCGACCGATAAAACCGAAAAGATTCAAGGCATTGTTGGGATGATGAGTCGGATGATGAAGAAACTCGGACTCAACCAACGGGCGATGTAATGACTGCCGTTGCTTCTCGAAGCGAATCAACAACGGGTAACAAAGGTCGATGAGGAAGCCCCAGTGGTAACTGAGACCTCTATTGAGAATATAAACTCAGGGGGAACGATTAATGTTCCTGAGCTAAATGCCCCTGAACCTGGAAACTCAGTAGATCCTAACCTTCTTACTGAACTGCTGCAATCTCAGAACAGTACTACTGAAATGCCTAACACTCCTACTGATTCTGCAGAAGTAGTATCAGAAGAAGAAGCCAGACTCAGACGTTCATGGCTTGACGCTCATTCTTCAGATCTCATAATAGGAGATCCATCAGCAACGATAAGAACAAGATCGAGATTAAATCAAGGAGAAAGCTCACTTTATTCTTGTTTCTTGTCTACAGAAGAACCTCAGTCGATAGAGGACGCACTTAACGATGCTGACTGGAGCATCGCCATGAAGAGCTCAACCAGTTCGTCAGAAACGAAGTTTGGGAGCTTGTTGACAGACCTGGACATCAGCATGTGATCGGTACTAAGTGGGTCTTCAAAAATAAGCGTGATGAAAACAACGTCATCGTCAGAAACAAAGCTCGACTAGTTGCCAAGGGATACAGTCAAGCAGAAGGAATCGACTTTGATGAAACTTTCGCTCCAGTCGCAAGATTGGAAGCCATTCGTCTTTTCTTAGCCTACGCAACGCATCAAGGATTCAAAGTATATCAGATGGATGTAAAGTCAGCTTTTCTGAACGGCGTACTGAAGGAAGAAGTCTACGTGGAACAAGCGTCCGGCTTTCAGCAGGGACATCAGGTGTACAGACTTCGGAAAGCTCTGTATGGGTTAAAACAAGCACCCAGGGCTTGGTATGATACCCTATCAGACTTTCTACTTTAGAAAGGTTTTCAGAAGGGGACAGTAGATCGCACCCTGTTCAGCATAAAGTCAGGAGATGACATCCTACTGGTGCAAATCTACATGGACGACATCATTTTCGACTGCAGAAACGAGACCATATGCCAGCAGTTTGAGAAGATGATGAACGAGAAGTTCGAGATGTCCATGATGGGAGAGATGAATTATTTCCTTGGATTTCAAGTGAAGCAATCACCTGAAGGAATCTTCATCAATCAAGCTAAATACACTCGAGATCTTCTCAAAAGATTCGGCTACGATTCAAGCAAGCCAGTCAAGATCCCCATGAACACAAATTTTAAAATCGATCTAGACAAAGAGGGAGCTTCTGTTAACTATACTGATTATAGAACTATTATTGGTTCTTTATTATATTTAACAGCTAGTCGACCTGATATAACTTATGTTGTAGGTGTATGTGCAAGATTTCAAGCGGATCCCAAGCGAAGTCATCTAGACTCAGCAAAGAAGATTCTGCGATATCTAAGAGGAACACCTGACGCTGGGTTATGGTATCCTGTTGATGATAATCTTATACTGACAGGTTATTCTGATGCTGATTATGCAGGATGCAGGATAGATCAAAAGTTGACTTCCGGAACGTGTCAGTTCCTAGGCAGCAAGCTGATATCATGGTTTTCAAAGAAACAGCACTCAGTAGCAACGTCCACTACTGAAGCTGAGTATATGGCTGCTGGAAGTTGCTGTGCCCCTTTGGCTTCGACAACAACTGAGAGATTATGGTATCATTCAGAATGAAGTGCCCATCTACTGTGACTCCACAAGTGCTATTGCAATAACTCAGAATCCAGTTCTACATACGAGATGCAAGCACATGGATATCCGACACCACTTCATCAGAGACCATGTCGAGAAGAAGGATATCAGAATGGAGAAAGTCCATACTGACAAGCAAAGGGGCGGACATACCGACCAAACCACTAGGCGAGAACAGATTCGGGAGAACTATCGGTTGAGCTAGGTCTCTTGGATCCTACCGAGTCACGTCGGTAGAAGAAAACTCCGATAACTGCAATTGGCAACAATTGGTATCAGACGGGAGGAACCAGCATGACAGTTCAGATGATCAGTACAGTGATTCAGTTGGGAGAATCATACTGTACACAGCAAGGGGGAACGTGGTCTCCAGCACGTCAACCATCCTCCTAAGTCTTAACGGTAACCAGCTGATCGTAAAAGTTCAGCTGAAGAGGTTTGCATAGTATTGAATACTTAACGTTTTTGTTGACATGCTTGCATTTATTATATCAGTCGCTCGCATTCAGTAGTTAAGAAGCATTTATTTCCCGCCATCAATTTCTTTAAGGAATGGTCAGTAGATACCGTTCTCATTCAAATTGATTTGGTAATTAATGCTGCCTGCAGCACATTTAATGTATGTCTTCTCACTTACCCTTATTACGCATCATCCTACATAGGGTCTATAGTAGAGGCGGCTTTGTAATCATTCAGTTTATAACATTTATTCTCAGCCGCAGATAACATTGAAAGATTAAATCCTGACCGTTCGATCTAAACGGTTATTAAGCTTGATCTTATAAAACCTTTCAACTTCTCTACTCGACTCATTTTTCCGCCACTTCCACTTTAGAGCTCTTCTGCAAATCAGTTTTTCCTCAAAATATCTAAACTAATCTGATTTCTAGCATCCACAAGCTCTAAACTACTTGATTTTAATGGCGAATGTTCATGACCCCTCTGATATGAACGAGATCATACTCTCACGGATTCAGTTCGAACCCACAATGGCGCTTCGTCAAGTGGATCTTCCATACCTTGAGCCTGTCTTCGAGGCGCTTGAACAATCTGGACTTCAATGGCTCATATCCAAGCTGCCTAGGGCTTATCTGCCGAGGCAAGTTGCGGAAGTATACCTCAACTGGAGGACTCTCGCGTCCAGAGGAGAAGAATCTTCCTTCTCGTATATGCAGGAGGTTATCCCAAACTCGTGGGATGTGAGTCAGCGCGTCTTCAACATCCGAGATGCTTTGGGACTGACATTTGATCTCCCAGACAGTGGTGTTTCTCCTATTGGCTACAAGGAGAAGGAGATGAACACGTATGTTCAGAAGTTCTGTGGTAGGCAGGACATCAGTTTCAAAACTGCCCTACCAAAGAACCTGCTGCTACCAAAGGAGAAGGAGATGAACACGTATGTTCAGAAGTTCTGTGGTAGGCAGGACATCAATTTCAAAACTGCCCTACCAAAGAACCTGCTGCTACCTCAGTACAGGGGGCTCGCCTACATTGTGTCACATATTATGACGAGCTCCGCAAGATCTTATGATCAGCTGTCTAAGCCACGTATTCAGCTGATGATGGCTATAGACAACGGAGTCCAAGTGAACTGGACAGATTATTACGTAGCCAAGCTGAAGGCTCAGGCGCAAAAGTTCACCACCTTACCTACTGGTGAGCGGAAGATGATTAGCGTTGGGAAGCTACTGTATGGCACCAAGATGTCCATACTGATCGAGCAATCAGTAGCGAGGAATTCTTCGTTTGCCGACGCCAAATACTTCGACAGCAAGCTAATAAAATTCAAAACTAAAGCAGCTGCCAAGAAGTTTGTTGGGCGAGGGCCGCCTGATCAGAAGAGAGAAAGATCAGTTGTTGTTTTGCCCCCTCGCGCCGACCCTCTGAAAAGGAAAAGGCTGACTAAACTGGACCTGCTGAGGTGCCAGTAGAACAAGCTAAACCAGCCTCTCCTCCTCCTACTGTAGAACACATTCTTGACTCCGACACAGGAATTGAGGGAGCCACACTTAAGGATAAGGCACAAGTGATCAGCTCCGAGGAGACTCGGTCGGACGTCGGGACTCCGACCGAAGAGACTTCCTCACGAGTGGACAACCATCCACTCTACTCGCCTCCAAGCTACAAGAGAAGTCCACTCACGGATCCACGAGATATCCGATCATTCGGATCGGTGGAAATAGCCATAAGGGCTAGAGTTCGAATCTTCCTTGAGGTTCCCGAGTTGGGACATACTCGAAGAGATCATAAGGACTCGAGACGGCTCTTTCATTACTTGCCGAAGAGCAAGAGTTGCGATCAAGCAATTGGGTTCGGGGAACCGGTGATCGGCAACATTCGAAGATTTGAGGGCGGCAATGCTCTATCTGCTGAGCTTGCGCACCTCAGTGCCCGACGACAGTCATTCGCCACCATCTCCTCCTGATAATGAGAATAATGGAGATAAGGATGAGGAGATGGAACAGGCACCACCCAAGGATGCAGAGTTGGGAGGCTCTGCTGAGGGTCCCACTCCCCGCGAGAAGGGCAAATCACCACCTCCGTCCACATCAGGTGATGCCCCGGGTGCCTCGAAGCGCAGTTGAGAGCAACTACTCACGATTTCTGAGCAGATGATCGGAACAAGCTCGTATCAGATACAACCAATCGGTTCCGTCACCTCTAAGTCGGTGAACGAGGCCATAAGACGGCAAGGGAACAAAAATTATCTCTTAGCTAAAGATGTTCATACAAAATGGGCTCAGTATACTAAGGCCCAAACGGCTAGTGTATCCTGACTAGCTGAAGGCGTGAAGAAAGTCTCAGAAGCTCCTACTCCTCAGCTGAATATTCAGGAAATAATTGAGACTGCCTTAGCAGATCAGAAGGTAGATTTGGAAACACAGAGTCAGCAGCTCCTTCAGACTCAGCAGAAGATTTTCTCTGAGCAGCTGGCTCAGGCTCTTGCGTCAGTCAAGGCCGACATGGAAGAAAGGAATAAATTGGCCACCTCCAGCCTACAAACTGCTATAAAACAACAGGCGGAGGCTCTTAAGGCCATTCAGAAAGAGATGACATATTACCACGATCAGGCTCTGCTGAAACTCCGTCAGGAGTCAGCCGCATAGCTCAAACAATTCAGAGCTGATCAAGGAAAAGATTGGGACATGTACTGCGACCTCGTCAAAGACTTCGAATCCACTGCCACTCTCATTAAAGAATCAGTCTACAATGTCGAACGAGAAATCAAAGCCATCCGATCTCACCTCTCTAAGGCAGATGATGCCAAAAAGGGGGAAGAAGAAGTAAAGGAAGAAACTGAGGCAGAACCGGCTGTGGTCGAATTGGTGGAGGAAGGAAGTAAAGGAGAAGGGGCCAGCACAACTCAAGGAGAAGGGTCAGCCGCTCGAGTGGACCTGGGCCAATTGCCACTCTGCTAGAATACACTCCTCTGAGGCAGACAGTGACTGAGGCAGTTCCCATCTCATCTGCCCAGCACATAGACGAAATTGCAAAATTATTGGATCAAGAAGAAGGAGAAGAGCCTCAGGTATTTGCCACCGCAGAGATCAGGTAAGGAGATCAACACTGAACCCATTTCTCCATCTTCCATGGCTCGCAAGTTCAAATCAAGAGCGGAGCAAGAAGCCTATGATCTTCAGATTGCTCAACAACTTCAGGATAAGCTTGATCATGAGCATCAGCTGGAAGAGGCTAAGAAAAGCAAGAAGCCAAAGAAAGGTGTTGGAAAGACTAAGGCCAAGAAGGCTGAGGAAGAGAAGAAAGCCCGGGAGGAGCTAGCCAAGGCCTTAGTGTCGAGGTCCGGCCAACCGCACGAGTTATTATCCGACTAATCTCACACCCGAGCGGGAGGCGAGAGGACAGAGCTACTTGGGAAGCCACGGCTGCAGGGGACTAAATCTCGGGAGAGGAGATACAAGGGCGCGGCTCTCGGAGAGAAAAAGGGGATAGGCGACATGACCAAAATGATTAGCCTATCCACAAAGCCAACAGTGATCCAAGGAAGCGATTCCACGAGGATCCAAGTTCGAAGGGCACCTTATATCAAGAACGAGCCTACACCTCATGTGGATAAATGGGTGCCGACCGAGTTCAACGAGCAATGGGAGGAACCGAAAGAAGACTTTATTAAGGGATACTATGTGTGGGGTATCTATGAGGCGACGGACCGACGCCAGATCAACACTTTGATGAACTTATCAGTCGATTTGATATAGAGTTCAGGAATCAGATCCGTCAGATCATGGAGAGAGAGAAAATACCCTTCAGAGCTCCAGCATTCAGGTGAATCCCTCCTCCTAGGACTACTCGCGGCGTGCTGTACACAAAAGAGATTGAGAGAGAAGTAGAAGAAGCTGCTGTTCATCTATGTCTGAATATGAACGATCCAGATGATTATGAGGAAATCCAGGTTCTACGCTCAAGAGTCTACAAGTTTTACTACCTGGACCCTCCAACTGACAAGTCTGCTGACTTTAAGAAACGCACGAAGAATTTCAGAAGTCAGACTTGATCTCTTATCTCATATTTGTTGTAATAGTAATAGGACCCATGTACTCTCTCTCTCTATATATATATATATATATATATATTGGTTCCTATTGCTTGCCAGACAATTACTCATTGTATCATGGCTTTTGTTTGTGTTTTCTCACAACTGATCACTAAGTGATCTGACACACACTCACATAACCGTTTCTCTGATTTTGCCTATATCTCGCCTACTGACTTGATGTTTTATTGATCATCTTGATTGTCTTCTGATGAATCAGGGGGAAATTGTTGTCAGTAGATTAGCTCTCCGTTCCTTATTTTAGAATAGAGGCTAGATGGTTAGAAATAGAGGTTTTGGCATCATCAATTAGAGGGAAATTGTTGGGTTATGAGTCAGTAGATGGTACTCAGTTGTCTAGTGGTTAAAAGAATATTGGGGGAAATCATAGTAGTACTATGGAATTGAAGATCCCAAAACCCGGTGATATCGGTCGTCTTTGTGTGTCTATAGGATTAAATGATGTATAGGTTAGACTTGTTTTGTTTGATTATCTTTTGTCTAAGTCCTGTATGGGGTAAACTGTTGGACTGATCTTCTGACGAAGTTACTTTCCAGAACCCCACGTCATCCTTGTAAGAGCTTGCGTTCTTCAGCCAGCAGCTGATCTTCACCTCAGTAGGAGACAGCCCCCATCAGCTGATAAGCCATCAACAAAAGAACATATGCAAAGCTCAGTACCTTCGCAGTCGCCAGCTGACCTACTCAGTAGATGTATTCCTTGTCAGCCGACTCAGTCGAAGAAGACAGAGACTTATCTAGTCTACTGTGTCCGACAGAAAAGGACCCAGTCGCACAAGTCTTTTCGAAGTTCAGCAGAAGATCTTACGAGGTTGTTTGAATAGTCAACTTTGACTCTGACACATTCTCACCAACCACAAACCTCGACCAATGAGAAGCCGACAGCACCATATCTGCTCTATACAGTAAAGCTTCTCTCATGTACATTAATTAACTACCCTGCTGCAACAAATTCGAATTTATGGCCGTTTTCTTTGGAAGCTTGTGACACGTGGCATCGTCGTCTCCAACGGACATATACCATAGCTCACAACTATAAATAGAGAAGAAATTCAAAGCTCCACACAACGGAATAAAAAGGGAAAAACGCTCAAGCTTTGAACACTCTAGCATACTCAAAGATTATCCAGAGAAGAACTTGCTTTCTTAGAATATTCTTAGTTCTTCACTCTAGAGTACTTAGATCCCTCTCTTCTCTAAACTAAGCTCATTGCTATATTTATAGCTTAGATTCGAAGGAGTTCACTTTCTGTGAATTTTTCTTATTGTAAGAACTCCTTCTTAGTTGGAGATTATTCCTTCCCTTTCGAACTTCGGTTTGAATTGTAAAGTCGCTAAGGACTATAACTTAAAAGGATGCGTCCAGGTGCGAGATACTGCCGAGGCTTGCTCAGTTTAATCAACAAGTTATCCTGCCATTGTCAGGACCGTGGACGTAGGATCTTGCGTATCCGAACCACGTTAAATCGCTTGTGTTCTTTACTGTTTTATTGCATATCATAACTGTTTGAAATCATATGTTTGCATAAAATGTGTTTCTAAAGCGCACAGCCAAAAGAACTTGATTTGTGAAAAGCGTTTTTCAAAACTGAGACGAATCTCTGGGCCCCACACTTATCCGCACAACGTCTCCGACTGAGTTTCAATGACTGACAAAAGTCAGTAGAAGAACTCAGTAGCTGACCACCCACTCTGACCCAGTGATCGAAGGTTACTATTTGGCACAGTTCATCAGTTGCACTAAACAGCTCAGCTGTCCTTCGATTTGAGAAGAAGAAACTGTGATCAGGTGTATTCACCCCCCCCCTCTACACCTGACTATCGTCTCCGGACCAACAACGGGATATCCTACTGCACGTGCCACAGCGTGACAAACATGTTGATAAATGAAAACTTTTGTCTTCATCCTTATTCTATTTTTTCCTTATTAAATACTCAAAATATACGCCTACTAATAGGTATTTTACACAGGTGTCTTCCATGCATGTTATACTTAAAATGCATCCATTGTACTACAAAAAAATATATTAAAGAAGATATTTATAAAAGTTTATTGTCATTTTATTATAGCGAGATAACTCTTGATATAATTTACAATGTGATAAATTATTAGTGCCCACGTCAATAACATATGTGTTCACTACCAGAGGTCACATGATTACTTACACTCCGTATTTACTTTAAGAGAGAAGGCCACACAACGGGATATCCTGCTGCACGTGCCACAACGTGACGAGCATGCTGATAAATGAATTTTTTTGCCTTCAACCTAATTCTATATTTTCCTTATTAAATAGTCAAAATTGGTCTCTTTCGTTATTTTCAAATTATTGAATATTAAATAAATATTAATTTTGTGTTATACAGTATATGATATTATAAATCTCCACAAGCATTCATCGAACTACTTACAGTAAATATATTTTTAAGTTCGGTATCTTCAAACATTTTTATTAATATTTTCAAATATTTAAAAACTTACTTTCATATACTATCGAAACAATAACAACTGACCATTACTCTTCTTTTCCGACTTCTCCTCAACTGTAGTTAAATAATCATTCACCCATATTTGCAGTTGACAAACATGTTTTTCATCGTACAAGTGCAGTGTCATTACAATTGCATTTTTATTAACAAATATCATATATACGTATTTCCAGTAAACTAAATGAGACAAAATATTTTGCTACAGACCTTACGTGACCATTTGGAATTCCTATACCTAATTACTTTATAGTGATCCACTAACTATTGACGGTTCATTCCACAGTGTATCACAACATTCATGTATCTTATCCTATTTCACATTCATACTATAAATAAACTCAATGTAAGATAAAATACAGAACTAACACCACTTAGTTCTCTTACAACAAATATAAAAAGTCTCAATTAGCACGTCCCTTCTATACATGGATCAGCCAAGATAAAAATTTCGAGCTCCGATTTTACTTAATTACTCATACCAACAACTATGTCCATGCGATAACTCTCAGGATATCGTCGCATCATATTTGTGTATTTAATTATATTTCACTCGAATTGGCCGGGCACCGGGCACGACCGGTGCCAATGTTCTAGTAAATATATAGAGTTGAATCCACATTTCCTTGTGCACTTAGAGTGGCGGAGTCAGAATTTTATTTCCACATGTGCTAAATGTTGGCGGCTAAATGATGAATTGTTACTAACATATATAATGCTAATATTTAATAATTGTATAAAATATTTTTAAATACTAAACTAACAAAATGCTAAAAACTAAACATGCTAATATTTAATAATTGTATAAAATATTTTTAAATACTAAACGAACAAAATGCTAAAAACTAAATATTATATTCATAATTTTTATTTTCTCTATTACATGTAATGAAAGATTTACAGAGAAAAACTTAATTAACGATGAATTAAGATTTTTAAAAAAAATAAAGAATACATTAGCGTTAATACTGAAGAAGGTTTTTGAGAAAAAAAATAAGGAATTATATGATAATTGATATTTAGAATTCATTAATGAATGATAAT
Organism: Lavandula angustifolia; assembly: GCA_028984105.1. NCBI lineage: Eukaryota > Viridiplantae > Streptophyta > Magnoliopsida > Lamiales > Lamiaceae > Lavandula > Lavandula angustifolia. The sequence goes on along the minus strand of CM054806.1, from coordinate 15,571,713 downwards.
AATGAAAATTGAATATTAGGAATTTGGAATTAAAATAATTAATAATAGAATAAAATAAAATAATAGAATAATTAAAAAATTTACTGGTGAGGATAGAACCAGAGACCTTGCTATTTAGTTAAAGGGGCGAACCAAGTGTGCTATTGTTTATAAAATTATTAAAGTGACAAGATAATGATATACATACAATTTCAAACTACATGCACCCTCATAGTGTGAGTAGTAGTACCAAATTACAAACTTAAGGTTATACTCCCTTCGTCCCATTTAACATGACATGTTTATTTTCGGTGCGGGAATTAAGAAAGTTGATTATAAAGTATGATAGAGTGGTAAATGATAAAGTAAGAGAGAGAAGATGAATGAATTTGTTAGAGAGTAAATAATAAAGTATGAAAGAGAAATGAAAAAGTAGGAAAGATAAATAAAAAGTAAGAGATAATGTAATAATATTTTTTTAAAGTTATTTCCTTTTAAGGAAACATGTCATTTTAAATGGGACGTCCCGAAAAGGAAAACGTGTCATTATAAATGAGACGGAGGGAGTACATATCACTACAAGAATCTGTTGAATTACTGACAAATTTCGCAATTGATAGATACGTGGATCGCCATTTTCCGACAGAATATCTATCGATAAATCTACAGGGATAGAATTCATTGTTAAATTTATTTTTATTTTTTTAAAAAATGAAATACTTACGGTGATAGAGTTAATGACAGATTCCGCCTTCATTTTTTCGCTACAAAATTCTTCCGCCGTTAATACATATTCCCTCTGTCCCAATTATCTTGTTCAGTTTATCATTTCGGATCATCCCAATTATATTGTCTAGCTTCTTTCTTCAACAAATTATTACACGTAATTTTTTTAGGACCCACAACTTTATCACTTTATGCACAAATAAAAACTCTTCTTAAAGATCATGCCACAACCAAAAGAGATAAGATAATTGGGGCGGAAAGGATACATTATCTTTTATTAAAATCTAAACTTTTAATCATGTATTGGTTCGTCTATAATCTATAAAGAATCATGAATTAAAACACTTAGGCCATCTTCAACCCTTTCCTAAAATAAAGGGTTGCTATAAAATGCAGCTCTATTTCTATCTAGCCCTCCCCCATCCCCCTTCCTAGAATTGGGCAAGCGATCATTGTTTTTGCCCTCTACTTTATTTATTTTTATTTTTAAAATTTATTTGTTGTTTGACTTTTTTTTCTTTTTATTATATATATTATTATTTATTTTTAGTATTTAAATTTGAATTGTGGTTTAATCTTTTCTATTTAAATAAAATTACAAAATTAGATAACAAAGATAGTGTTATAAACTAAAGAGAACTAGAAAATAATAGAGAGAGCGGGAATGAGAAGTGTATTATTATGAGTATCAATGACCTCTATTTATAGAGTTACATATGAGTTTTTCGAATTTATATGGTCATATATGGTAAATATATATGTAAAATATATTTACAACACTCCATCTTGATTGACCATCCCTAAAAGAAAATTGTCCCTTGTTAAAATATGGCTAAAAACCCATTGAAATAAAAATTGGTCAAAGAAAAAGAGTACAACTGCTCCCCTTCAAAATAGTCATTGCAGATCCTTAAGTCGACGCTTATCAGTCGTGTGTACCAACTTATTGAATGTTGATGTTGGTAATGCCTTAAAGGAATCCCCTAGATCATCACTTGTCTGCTGGATGTTGATGTCGCCACTCTTTGGAGATCATGTGGGTAAAACAACTTTGGGAGATGTATTCTTGGTTCTTTTGTGAAATCAATCCCAATGATACATTTATTCGTGTGTTGCAATGGATGACTCGTTAAAAATCTTTACTAAGAAAACTCTTTGGAAAACAATCTTAGCAAAGAAAAAAGGGTACAACCATTTGACTTTCAAGGTCATTTAACCTTTAGGGATTAGCCTAATCTTTAAGATTATTTACAATTTGTCACTCCAACTCAAGATAATAATTTTCAAGGTTATCTACACGGTCTACTCTAATATGTGCAACACAAGTTTAATTACCCTCACAGAAAATAATATGGGATATATATCTTATATCATTACTCTCATAAATAGACCAATATCATTTTTTTAAAGATAACAAAGTTAATACCATTTCAAATTCTCTAATTGCACATAAGGAATTTCTGATCTTAAATCATCTTAATTATATGTCTAAATAAGTCTTTGTCAACTTCAAGTGATTGAATCAACCATTAGGTAGCTATATGGATGTGATATACTCATATAAAATCTCCTTAAAACCCTTTTTCAGGTAGTTCGATTGGTGTAATAACTCCATCAGGGAGATGCTCAATCTGCATGGCAGGACAATGTTTAGTTTTATCTAATTCATTTAATGAAAACTTCATCTTTAGACATGAGTAGACTTCCTCAATTACATTTGAGTTTCATATAATGATTCGCATATCCTCTTCAAGAGGAATTTGGAGTGATTTGATTTAATTTTGTAGTTTTCGAACTTTTTATCTTTATCACCAAGAAATCTCACGCTTCTAGTGTCAAAGAACATCAATTGATTTATTGTGTCTATGATGAACTCCAGTTCTTTTTTGGTGCATATACAATGAGTATATGAGATTTTAGTCACTCATTTGGCTCTAAGAAATATAATGAACTTCTCATGATGCGTGAATCTAAATAATTAGTCTAACGAGATCCGAGCGACATTCTATCATTTATATTTTGTATCCCCTTAATGCTGACAATGATTTGAGTTGGAAGCGTATCAATCAATAAAATAGTCTACAATTAGTGGTCCTATGTATGTCAAGTTGACGAATATACTCATAATTTTTGCAAGTATTTAAGCTCTTCAGAGTCCTAATTAAATTGAATTCATCAATATATTGTTTTGCATATCAGTGTTCTTTCTGAAAACACAAGAGCAAATATCATAAATTTTGTATTCGTCTACCAAGATATACTCGTTGTTATTATATTAGATATAGTAGGATTGTTTCAGCCTTTACAGTGACTTTTGCAGTTGAATTGAAAACATATTTTTGACTTACATGCTTCAAACAAGTTATATCATTCAAGGATTTTCATGTATATGTCACTCTCTAGTTATTCGTATAGATATGTATTTACTATATTAATAAGGCGCACATCAAACCTTTGTGACTTAACTACATTAATCAGAAATTTAAAATATAATTATGTCTATTATCTGAGATTATGTTCTTCATAATTAGTTCCTGGACTTTTAGAGAAATATTGTGTAATGAATATTGCCCTATATCTCATAATTTATAGTTTTCATTTCTCTTTCTAACAAAGATACATTTTGTTGGTCTAAAGATGAGTCTTTAGGTGCAAGAGAAAGGGTGGGGGGGGGGTGAATACACCCGAGTCCAAGTTCAACTCAAACGCGAAAGTCAGTATATTACTGAGTTCACTTATTGAATTTAGGATTCGAATCTTCAGATAAACTTTGTAATCGTGTGGGCAGAGTGATACAGTATATTGAGTATGATTGAAAAGTCAGTCCACAAGTAATTCAGTATAAGTATGAGTGTTGAATGTTTAGGTCCAAGTTATATCGTCACTTTGAGAAATTTAATAATACTGAAAGGTGTTCAGGTTTATGCTCGTGCGTGTTTTAACAAGTTTACTAAAAAATCTACACTTGTATGATTTTGAAAACAATTTTATGTTGAATGAATAGTAAATCAATTATACACTAAGTAACACACAAATTTTAAGAGTGGTTCACATACACAAGATCCTACGTCTACTCTCCTGATTCCAAGAAGACTTGTATTTATACAAAACAAGTTCAGTCATTCTATATCCTAGACAAACCACGGATTAGTAATCGTCGTAAGCAACTTTACAAGGTTCAAACACTCTGGGTTTGAGATAGTTTCCAACTAGAATGAGTTCTTACAGTACGAACAGTTCAAAAGTTGAACTCCTTCAAATCTAAGCTTAAAATATTTATCGGTTTTCTTAGGAAAATAGAGTGGGGAACTAATTCACTCTAGAGTGAAGAACTAAGAGATTCTCAATTCTGCCTCAGTTCTTCGCTAGGATTGTTTTGAGATTGCTAGAGTATATGTGAGCTTGTCCGCTTGTCTTCTTGGTCGTGTCTTCAACGAAATGAAGAACTCATTTATTTATAGTCATGGCTGAGAATAGATTCGTTTGAGGGTGATCTAGGCATGTTAGCTAAACAATGAACAAACGGTCTTCTCTTCAACTTGAATGCATTGTAGAGATTTGCCTCTTTTTCAGAGTTTAGAGCTTTGGATGCAGCTTTATGTCAAAATAAGTACAATGCGGGCAGCTTCTCATTGGTCAAGGTTAAGTTGGTAGTTGAGGCTTGTTCAAACTCCAAGACTGATAATGAGTCGACTTCCTCTGATAAGATACCTCGAACATTTTATTAAGTCGATGTCTCTACTGACAATCTGTTTGTCTTCTGATAGTTTACCGTTGGTTTACTAACTCTACTTAACACATTCAGTAGGTCCATTGCATTAAACAATATCATATTGAGTCTTCAGATCGCCGTATTTTAACGCTAATGAACAAATATTCTACTGAACTACGAGCAGTACTGAATACAACAATCTAGTCTGCTGAGTTCCTAACAAAATTGGAATAAATGATGTCAGCATGATGTCATACTGAGTCAGCGGATCAAACCGGATCAAAATTGAGTAATTGGATAATGTTGCATGTGCAATATGATGCACACAAGTTTTTGCCTAAATATTATCAAGAATATTCACCAAATCTTCTCTATAATTAGTGTAGATTAATTAAATATTTTTTAAGTAACTAATTTATTGCCATTTTTCAAATGGACCAGTAATATATAGTGGGGCATCCCAATCAATGAGTAAAAGTAATGTATGGAAGTAGTACAAACTTTACAAGACAAGAGGTAAATATCCTAACTAACTATAGATAACAAGGAAAATATATTAGACATAAATACAATATTTACATCTATTAATACTGCATTTGGAAAAATTACACTTTGATCAGTTTCAAGATTCTCTCAACGAGATTATTAGACAGTTGATTTAAATATTATGTAATTATACTTCGACTATGAAATTCTTGTTTTGGCCAATGAGAGTCTAAAATCTTAACGATGAATCTTAGTCTTTCATATTTAACCATAACATAAATTATTCTGTTATTAGATCATCATCAATATTACACTTATTATTTGATATATAAGGTAAACTATAATATGTTAAAATCATTTAATCATTTTTCCTTGTAAATGAACTAAATCAATTAATATATTTCGTTACAAAATCAGGATCGGCCTTGAGCAGGTGCAGGTGGCCAGATCGCTCAGGGCCTAACATTTTAAGGGGCACCAGCCCAAGTATTTACATTACATACATTGCAAGAATAATAAATCGTCCATATTCAACTCTAATTTAAAAGAAAAAACTCAATCATAAATAACCAGTTCAATTTCATATTGCAACCCATATAAAATCAACTCCAATTTAAAAAGAAAATGTCGAACCATAAATAATCAGTTCAGTTTCAAAAAGAAGCGGCCCACATTAAATTCATTTTCAATTTAATAAATTTAAAATTTCTTTCGTTAGTTTTTCATTTCTTAACTAATTTTTCTATTATTTTTGTTGTAAAGTAACAATAAAAATAAAAATCTGCTTTCCCTAGAAAATGAAAAGACAATATGTTTGGAATTGTAAACAAACAATGAAATTAAAATATGATTTTTGAAGTTGATTGAATTCGAAATTTGCTCGAGGTTAGAAACAAGGCTTCTGATTCTGAAAAATATAAGAAAAGACAAAAAGTTAAGTTTGAAGGAGGAGCTCTTGATGAGTTTACGATGGGCGGCTTTGGTATTACGTTCAATATTTTTTTTTTTTTTTGCATTAATAAAATTAATTTTTTTATGTGTATTATATGGGCCTACTTTTTACTTTCGAATAGAGCACCCGAAATGTCAGGATCGGCCCAGTACAAAACTGTGTAAATCCTACCTCTGTGGAAGTTTCTTTTGATATTTTCTTGTGTGTTTTATTTCCTCCTATTTGGTCAATGATTCAATTAATTGGGCTTTAGTTAGGATGATTTTACATCTTTGTTTTAGATTTGCACATATTTTATATTTTGGATATTATGTTATTCCATCTTCCTTTGTCGACAAAATAGAGAAATATTAAATTAAACCATGAAAATATAAAAGAAGATTTTTGTGTATTATTAGTAGCTGATATCCTCTAATCCGACTCCATGTTTATATCATATACGATAAGACTTTATCATTAAAGTAGAATTGACATAACAAAAAAGTATGATTGATATATGATCATATCAAGAACTTCAAAAAGGAAATTATTAATTAAATGGGGCAGGTTGATAGCTAGTTAATGATAATTGATGCATAATTATGCTGACAACGTTTTCATGAAAGAATTATGAAATCTTTTAGGATGACATAACAGTTAAGATGAATAATATGTGATCGAAGGTTATCGAAATCAAGAATTTACTCTTCAGCTACAACAATCTAACAATTAATTTTCTATAGCTGCAAAAATTAACTGCCCAACCCCATTTAATTGCGGATCCAATAATCCTCTTTCAACAAATTCCAGTCGCATGCACTTAAGAAAATTCCTAGCTTTTACGCTTATTCAAATTGGTACGAATTCCGTCGGATGAACATATATATGCTGAAGACAGTATTAATTGCTTGAATAAAATTATTTATATTACATTTGTTATGAATAAAAGTATTACTCATTACTAACAAATGTATCATTTATTATGAATAAAAGTATAACTTTTTATGAGTAATTGTACCACTTGTTCTTAATAGCAGTATCAATTGTGGCAAATAAACGTATTACTTATTACTAACAAATACACAACTTGTTCTTAATAAAATATCAATTAATATTAATTGTCCATAAATCAATGAATGAACATCCAAAATTCAATCAAATAAATCCAATTTGATCAGGCCCCATATGAAGACGACCTCACACAAGACCACCTCTATACCTTACTAAGTCTTATACTTCTGTTACTCTCCGTATCAACTACTACTTACTAAGGACTAAATGAAAATAATTTGATATACGTAGGGTTAGTGAAATAGAACAAATGTAGAAATAAAAATTAAAAGAGATTCAGTAGAGGGCGTAAATGATGTTTTCACCGTGGTAAAAATCAAGATCTTGTGTAATAATAAGTATGGTTTTTCGTGGCACACTTTAAATAGTGAAGACAGATTTCCTTAATCACAAATCAAGACCTTATAACGAGCTTGAATCACTATCAAGAAGTTGATTAGAAAATATTTTATAAAACGATTTGACCGATCAAAATTAGTAAACTCATATAAAAACCATAATATAACGACGATAAAAGTTAAAGTCCTAAAACCATGATCCAAAATATTTTTCGCTAGTTTAAAATAAAAATATATAAATATTTAATATCTTCATATTTCAAAATTAATAGGCGAGTTCATTCCATCTATTTGCCATTGTGAATCATTTCACAGTGGCATGATAATATGGCTCCAATAAAAAACAAAACTGAACATAATAAAAGGAGAAAAAGGCCCAATGACTGAGATTACTGAGATAGAGCCATAGGTGCACAAAATATATACATATATTAATTATTATTATTATTTAAATAAAATAAATAAACGAATGAAAGAAAGAAGGAAATTTGTGTGGTTGTACTGTGTTTTACAGTGATGATATATATATATATGACATGATATTGATTCATTATAGCAAACATGAAATATTAAATTGACTTGATACAGTAAGTTACACCATAATCAATTAAAACATATACATGATACCGTAAGTATGAAATGTGTACTCCTTTAGTCTCATTATTGTTGATTTGTTTCTTTTAGATATAAAGATTAAGAAAGTGAGTGAATATGTACTCCCTCCGTCTCGCTATTACTGTCCTACTTGTCTAATCGATTTGTCCCGCTATTTATGCCTTTTTTCCTAAAATAATAAAAATTAATCTTAAACATAAAATGAAGCGGGTGCTCCCTTACTCACTAGTCAACCCCACATTCTTATATTCTCTCTCTCTCTTCAAAAATATATCTCACACACGATTATATTCTGCTCTGACCTCATAAAAGTATAATTTTTAACTTTTTGAAAACTTTATATTATTTTTCTTCAATTACAATATGAAAAAAAAATTTAAAAAAAAAAATTGATTGCCTTTTACTAGTTTTGCAAGAATTTGGATAATTCTCATTCTTTTTCACCAATCACTCTTCGAAAACTGTGTCATCTTCTTTATACAATTAAAACTCATAAAATACACACTAAAATAAAATTTCTTAAACTCCATGCCGAAATCAAATGGAACAATAATAGCGGGACAGAGGGAGTAATAAAGTAATGGGGTCATTTATTTAAAGTGGTTGTGAACTGCAAGTTACTTCTACTTTGAAAAATAACGCAACAATAATGTAACAGATCGAAAAGGAATACAAGTCAACAAAATGGAACGGAGAGAATATTTAATTAACACAACACAACGCCATGCGATGCGACGCGGTATAGCATGTTGTTAGTCTGGAGACGAGTATCAGGTGTAGAGGGGGGGGGGGGGGTTGAACACCTGATTGCAAGTTTTTCCTCAAATGAAAAGGTCAGCTGAGCTGAGTTTTGGAACTGAATGAACAGTGTCAGATATAAACCTTCTGATCGCGGGTCAGAGTGATTCAGCAGCCGAGTCTGTTCTACTGACTTGTGTCAGTATAAAGATTTCAGTTGTTGAATGTAGTGCGGATAAGTGTGGGGCCCGTAAGACTTCGTCTCTTTTTAAAACGTGTTTTTGCAACCCAAAATCATTTTGGCTGGTGCACTTTTTAAGTACGTTTTATGCAAAGGATGGGTTTGTAAATGTGTTTGAGCACAATGCAATAAAACAGGCTTTCTGTCCATGAGAGCAACTTTAATGTCAGAGCATGTAAGCTTAGGTTGTTTCTCATTGGTCGAGGTTTGTGGCAGGTGAGACTTGTCAGACATCAGTCTTCCATCTGAGTTGACTCTCTAAACCTCGTATACAGAATGATCTCTGCTGGCATTCGAATGATAAGAGTTGGACAGTTGTTTCCTTGTCGGACTTGCAACTAAGCTGCATGCCTTCAGTAGATCTGGACCGATCATACTGATTCTTCATCTGAGTCGGCTGATTCTACTGAGGGGTAGTCAACTGGTGACTCTGAAGACACTGAGTTCTTCACATGTTCAGTAGATCAAGGATCATGCTGAGTCTTCTTCTGAGGTCTGCTGAAGGAAATCTTCTACTAAGAACAGTCAGCGGATGATCTTGAAGAAACGAGCTCTACGAACCGATGACTTGGGGTTCTGGAATTTAACTTCTCTACTGAAGTTCAGTCTAACAACACCCTTACAGGACTTAGACAAAATAATCAATAATGATAAGAACGAGTCTAGTCTATTACATCATTAAGGTTCAAACACACATAGGGTTCAGGACTGGTTTTGGGATCTTCAATTCTATAGCGATGTAATTCAGCATCACTACAATTTCCCCCAATAATGAATATTACAAATATTGTCCTAAGTACACGAACTACTGACTTCAGTTCAACGCAACTACTGAGTCAAGCTCTAAGTACCCCTAACAATGATCTACAAGACCACTGACTCATATCTCTACACATGTTAAAATTAAAATACTGCTAATAAATAGGATCTGCTAAAAAATTCTTTATATCAAATTATACACCCTTATGTATTCTTAAATGAAGGGCGTGGAACACTTATAACACTATCATGATATGACACACAAGAAATGTAACAAATAGAAACAAATTGTGGGATAGAAAAATACATAGTATAAAAAGCTAAAAGAACTTACAGGTTTTCATGTCAATATGTTTTGAAGTGAAAACATTCTAGCATTCTATATTCACGATCAACATGCAAAATAAATAAATCATGTTCACGTATAATAATTTATAAACTAAAGGGGAAAAGAAAGTAAAAGACAATAGTCTATATATAACAGACTCAGCGGGAGTCATAAAATTGTTGATAAGAAATGTATATCCATATTATTAAGTGGAATGTAACGTTCAACTATGGTATAGTGACCTAATGTATTTGGATACCACTACACAAATTCACAAAGCAATCAAGTACTCAAATACTCTTGCTTTTTGTCAGTTAAGAGTTAAAAAAAATTGACTGCAATGAAAATTGACTTGAGTTGAAAACTGAGTGCGTAGGGAAATGAAATATTTTTTTTTATTGTTTCAGTCTCAATTGACAAAAAACTAAGTATTTCAATCAAATTCACTATTTTGTAAATATAAGTTTAATGGAAATACTACTTTTATGTTTAACATAAGGCTTTTAGCTAGATTCATATAGAAAAAAAAACTGAATTAATCTTCTACCCGAAGCATTAATATCTCTATAAAATTATAAATATTAAATTCCTAACCAAGTAGAAGATGATTTCTTCTCTCGCAAGTGCTCTATAATTTGATGTCTTCTGTATGAAAGACAAGATTGATGATGGAAGGAATCTACCATTTTTGGTTTAAATTACTTGTACCTTTTCTATTAACTTTATTTGCTTTGGAAAGCTTTTATTTGAAATAATAGAGGGTAAAGGGTAAAATAATCTCTTAATTATACAAATTGTGAACGTGAAATGCCGTAAACACCTACGCTACCACTAGACTATCCGGGAGTCTATATCATACTTTGTCACAATATTGACAACACTAGGAAAGCTAGTGTAGGTGGAGTCACTTTCCGTAATGCTTCAAGTATTAATCAGTATTCATGATGCCCATAATATCAAACTAATTTACAACAAGATTTTATAAAGTTAGTGGTTGAGAATAAAGGAATTAAACCCTATCCAGATTAGATTAGCTTGGTTAGTGCTCAGTCCCATTAATTATTAATGGGGAATCAACACTAATGGTCAACACTAATGGTCCCCAATTATCATATCATAACCACTACATTAATTGCTGTTGGGAGTTGCGTCAGTTCACGCAAGTGTGTGTCATTAACTAATTTCGGTACTGCATACGAACAGGATTGGCATATATGATGTCCAACATCCTTTCAGATAGTATGTGGAGTATGACAAAATAGTATTTAACCTATAATCGTAGCATTGGTTGCTACGCAATGAGAATCAGAGTTTCATCATCACCATCATCAATTGCATGTTTTGATGACCACAGTAAAAAAGAATAAAATCAACCAATTTTGCTAACTCATTTTAGAATTGTTATGACATATATTTCCCAACAGCCAATCACAAGTTGCTCAAATAACTCTCTTTGATCTCTCTTTGGCGTTGCCAATTTGCATTTAAACGACGAGATGTCTGAACCACTTTTAAATAAAAAAAGGGCTAATCTTAATACGAATGTAACTATATTAATTTCGAAGTCGGCAATTTCTAGAAGCTAATATGTGTCACCTAAATTATGCATACTTCTATTTTATGGCATTTCATGAAAAAATTATTGACTTGACCACTCAAAATTCTCCAACTTTTGTCATCAGAATTCCACTCATCTGAAAAGGTGGACTATCTTTCCCCCTGGTATCACCTAATCATTTGCTTTATATATGCAAACAAGTAAAATAATTTGGCAACGTGTAACATCATGCTACATACAATTCCGACAGCCCATTTCCCGTTACATCTATTTGGACTCATGAATGAATATATAAAAGATTTAGGCCACTAGAAGTTTTTAGTTTACAAAAGGCATACATCAGCCAGTTGTTCTGATAAAAACTTAGCCATGTTCTCAATAACTTAGAAACTCCAAACCATCTAAATGACAAAACACATCAAATAATTAAAGCAAATGTAAATATGCAACTCAACATGGCAAAGGGATGAAAAAGTGTCAGCTGGCCTGGGACTAAAAATATTCTTCACAATCTAATAAGTATTACTTGATTGAAGGTGAATAATAATTGAATCTAAGATGGGCCCTAATTGAGCATTATATGTAGGACTGACTAGTTACGAAAACAAGAGAGCATCATGGGCATATCAAGTTAAGACCTCAAATTCTTTAATTTGCTACTAAACATGACATCTGTGCTGAAGCTTCTCCCCCTCCTCACATTCCTGCTTCTACTCCATGCATCAGTTGATGCAGAGCAGCAACTGATGAAGAAGAAGAAGAAGACGTTCATAGTTCACATGGACAAGTTGAAGATGCCAGAAAGCTACAACGATCACCTGCAGTGGTATGAATCCTCTTTGAAGTCAGTATCCGAAAGCGCCAACAAGCTCTACACCTACAACAATGTTGTCCATGGATATTCAGCGCGCCTAACTGCCGAGGAAGCCAGGTTGCTGGAAGAGCAACCGGGAGTCCTCTTAGTTCAGGAAGATGACAAGTATGAACTCCACACCACCAGATCACCTGAATTCCTGGGAATCCTCAACAGTGATGTCTCCATACCTGAGTCCGGCACACCGAGTGACGTAATAATCGGTGTGTTAGACACGGGGGTTTGGGCCGACTCCAGCAGCTTTGATGACAAGGAAGTCGGTCCAGTCCCCGCCGGGTGGAAGGGGGAGTGTGAAGTGAGCACGACTTTCAGCTCATCAAGCTGCAACCGCAAACTAATCGGGGCGAGGTTCTTCTCACAAGGCTATGAAGCAGCATACGGAGCAGTTGACGAGGCTGTGGAATCAAGGTCCCCAAGGGATGACGACGGCCATGGGACACACACATCAACCACAGCAGCCGGATCAACTGTGGTTGGAGCAAACCTGTTTGGTTATGGTGCAGGCACAGCACGCGGGATGGCCAGACACGCCAGAGTCGCAGCATACAAGGTATGCTGGCTCGGAGGATGTCTCAGCAGCGACATACTGATGGCCATGGAGAAAGCAATTGATGATGGCGTCCACATTCTATCGCTCTCACTGGGTGGATCAACCACTGACTACTTCAGAGACTCTGTTGCAATCGGAGCATTCGCAGCAACAGCTAAAGGAATTCTCGTGTCCTGCTCAGCCGGGAATGGAGGGCCAAGCCCAGGTAGCCTGTCCAATGTTGCGCCATGGATCACTACTGTGGGGGCTGGTACAATGGACCGTCAATTCCCATCATATGTTTCCCTTGGGAATGGCAAAAAACTAAATGGGGTATCACTCTACAGCGGTAAACCCTTACCTGCCTCCTTAATCCCATTGGTTTATGCTGGCAATATCAGCACCACATCCAATGGTAACTTATGCATCAAGGGAAGCCTAATCCCAGAAAAAGCAAAAGGGAAGATTGTGGTGTGTGACAGAGGGCTGAATCCAAGGTCGCAAAAAGGTTTAGTAGTGAGAGATGCAGGGGGGATTGGGATGATTTTAACAAACACAGATACCTTTGGGGAAGAGCTGGTTGCTGATGCCCATTTTATACCGACGGCAGCTGTAGGCCAGACTGCTGGCCAAGAGATAAAGAAGTACTCCTTTTCCGACCCTAATCCAAGTGCCACAGTTGCATATGGGCGCACCCAGCTGGGAGTCCAACCATCACCCGTCGTAGCAGCATTCAGTTCCAGAGGACCAAATCTGGTTACGCCTGAGATACTCAAGCCTGATTTGGTTGCACCAGGTGTTAATATACTTGCTGGATGGACTGGAAAAGTTGGTCCTACAGGCTTGCCTGAAGACACCCGCCGCGTCGACTTCAACATAGTTTCTGGGACTTCTATGTCCTGCCCTCACATAAGTGGATTGGCAGCACTTGTTAAGGCTGCGCATCAACAATGGAGCCCTGCAGCTATAAGGTCAGCACTGATGACAACAGCTTATAGTCGATACAAGAATGGGGAAAGAATTCAAGATATTGCAACTGGAAAACCTGCCACACCTTTTGATTATGGTGCCGGACATGTGGAGCCTTTGTCCGCGCTAGATCCTGGTCTGGTATACGATGCCACGCCCAACAACTACATAGACTTTCTCTGCGCCATAGGATACAGTTCAAGTATGATAAAGCTCATCACAAAGGAAGATTATTCATGCAAGGCAGGTGCCAAAAACAGCGTGGCAGATCTCAATTACCCATCTTTTGCTGTTCCACTTGAGACCGCCTCAGGTCCAAATGGTGGTACTAGTGCACCAATGGTACTCAAATACACAAGGACCCTAACAAATGTGGGTGATCCAGCAACTTACAAGGTTTCGATCTCTCAGCAGACCAACTCAGTCAAGATCCTGGTTCAACCGGATGTGCTCCATTTCAGCATCCCAAACGAGAAGAAGACTTACACAGTGACATTCACTGCAACTTCCATGCCCTCAGGCACAACCAGCTTTGCTCATTTGGAATGGTCTGATGGAAAGCACATTGTTGGTAGCCCAATTGTATTTAGTTGGACATAGTACTAGTAGTATCATAAAGTAATAATTCTAAGAAATGCACCCCTAACTCCAAAATGCATATAATGTTCCTATAAATATCTTGCCACTTGATCTCTTCCAGAAGCTACTTGCCTCTCACATTTATAAAATGACAAGAATACCACCAATAAGCTACGAAGCTCCCGGCAGTGGGCCTCATTATTCTTGCATGTTAACAATGAGAGTTTTGCGTGAAAAAACTAAAACTGACTTAGAAAACACTAGCAAGCAACAATTAGGCCATTATCATGTCTTGAATGCATTCATTTTGTTACTCTTTCTTCCCCGTTCTGAAAAAGATTTGGTGGATAAGATTCCTAAAGTTAATGCATGTCCTTATAAGTATTAAACACAAACCAACTCAAAATAAATCGATGAAAATGCAGCTTCCTCTGCTACCTTTAGATTAGGATCCCTTGAATGCTTCCAACAGTGGACATATGAATACAATGGAAAGCATGTAACTATAATTATTTATATCTCCTATCCACATTTCATTAACACTTCATATGATGCGGAGTCATACCCGGAAAAAGACTACAATGATGCAGTCTCATATAGAAAAAACTATCATATATAAAACAACATGCTCATATAGGCATGTGATTTCAGTTTAAAAATAGATTATATATTTTTTCTAAACCATTTTTCTAAGTAGCCTCAGGGGAAAAAAAATAAATAAATAAAAATTGCACACCCTGCAAATAGCAAACAGATGTTCAATGAGCATAAACATTACAAGTTACAATAAGTCAAATTGCACCAAGATAAAACAAGAGAGAACTTCACTATATTCTGGAATGAGTAAATAATAATAGTCTACATTCAAGCAAAGTACAATGTATTCATAACCAAAAGGTGGAAAGCGAACATGAAAAATTATGAGTCAGAATCATCCTTAGACTGACAAACAGGAAGGTAATAAGTATCTAACTGCCAGTACTTGTGTTTCACACCTTCCCAGGTTTCTTCTCCTAAGCAGTCCTTCACAGGTAAGGGTATCAACTGCGTGGAGTAACCCAACATTTCAAGCTCCAGCGAAACTAACTGACAGTATACAAGATGGAAGAAGGGATTACTCCCACAGAGTCCATTGAAGAATGAATATATTCCTCCAGGCTTCAATAATTGTGGAAGATGTTGATGAAACTCTCTCATATCTTCATAATACTCCCCATAAGTGTCAAAGAATATCCCTGAAAAAAGGAGGAGAATTTAACCGTAGGGGGTTTAAGTAAGCAGTACTATATCTTACTTAAGAATCAAATGATGAGAAAAGAGAAGAACTATAATCTCAGTTTTATCACAAAACCATCTAAAAGAAGTCTTCTCTACATATGTTACCATCGTATAAGTCCAGTTGAGAAAGGACGTCCTGCCAGCGGCCAAAGACTATCTTCACATTCTCCTTCTCACCCCACCCAGTCTGAAGCATACGACTGTATACCTCTGGATGAGCTTCAACAATAGTGTGTGACATGGGTGAATATTGCTGTATGGCAGTATCCACAAGGCCCATGCCAAACCCAATGTTCAATATGTGCCCGCCTCCTGAACAAATAGCTTTAGCATGAGCCTCCATTAATGGCCCCTCCCAGGCCATCATAACAGCCTTGCTTTCTGCATCCATTACTTTATCCTCACTAAAAGAAACCCTCTCTTCCAAATAATCTCCATTAGAATCACCCTTTTCGTTGTTTTTCCTTGCCATAGTTCCAAGAACTAATTCAGCTTGGATGCCTATAAATGATTATATATGTTTATCAATCTAACTATTGCACATAAAATAAATTAATGGAGTTCTTTCAGTGAAAAGAAGAGGCAAGCAAAGGATGCAGATTACAAATATATATACATTTATAAATAATGCATGTAAAGTAAAATAACAGATGACATAAAGTATTGCAGCTACTATTCAAAATAAGCATTGTGAAGGAGACCCCATATCATGTAAGAAGCTACAACTTTGTGGAGCAAAAACCAAGTAAACATGCTTACTGCATAATGAATTTTTTCATAGCAGATGCCTTATATTTTTACCCTGCCCTTTCAAGCAAATTGTCTCGCAACAGTTTCCGCATTAAGAGGACAAGTTGTGGCAGATCAGGCAATAATCAAGGTGAAAATAGAAAAACATAGTATGAATCTAGGTCATATTCAGGTATGCCAACTGATTGGAAATTATCTTCCCAAAATTTGGTTATGTTCTAAGCCATTAAGCAGAATCACTAGCTTTAATCCAATAAAGGAAGACCAAAGCACAAGAAAATTGTACGGCATTTTCTACAGACAATAGAGTAATTTAACGGGACAAGTTATATGATGATGAAATAGCATCTTCTACTACCAAATGCAGCTCCCATTTCTGGGTACATCTCGTGAACTCCTGACTGTATGAATATGGAACTTATTTCACCAAGTATAAGTGCACTCTGAAACAGTTCTTATGGAAACACTTTCTTTTCTCTTCTAATTGCATCTCATACCAGGAGAATGAAGGAAATGATAAATTTCATGTCTACTTCTTTTAGTCACCAGAATAAAATAAACAAATCATGCTACCGGGCAGAACAGCCATTACAACCAGCTTTCTCCTTTATCAAGTCAAATTAACATATAAAAAAACACACTGATACAATCATTTTATGCGGATAAGAAAGAGTGGAAAATTAAGTTGCATAAGACGGACCAGCATTAAGGAGGATATCGAAGGCGGATTGATGACCATTTTCCATGGCAAAGTCTCCGGCGGAGAGATTGGATGGGGATATCGCGTTCCACGGAGCACCTGCGTCGAGGAGAGCTTTGGTCACCTCCGAGCAGCCATTTCTGGCGGCGTGCATCAGCGGAGTTAGGCCTTCAGCGTCGAAGAAGGTGACATCAGCACCGGCTGTAATCAGGGAATTTACTCTCTCTAGTTCGCCTTTTCGCGCAGCATCGCAGAGTGATTCTTCTTTATTCTCCGCCATAACCGCGCCGCCGTGAACCCTGTCGTGTGGCAGTGGTTTTAGGAAGAGGGTTTTGATACTTGCGCGGCTTTTGGGTACTACAGCGCCTGTATTCTGTTAAATTTTTCTAAAAGTCGAACTAGGTGTAACTATTTTTATTTTTAAAAAATATATAAAATCTACAGAAATATAAATGCCTAGGAATTTTGTTACTTAATTTAATTTTATTTTTTCATAACGAGGTTTTTGCATTTACAATTGTCCAATAAGTTGAAGGTCTGTTTGTTTTATTAAGAATTATTTAGTGAAAAAAGAGACTTTACCGAACACTTTCTCAGGAAATTATTATGAGATGTACGCTAAAAAATTGTCGTACTAAGTTTGAAGGTTTTTGTTTATCCCTTATGAAAAAATAAATTAAAAAAAAAAAACTGATTCTTAAACGGTCATGACATGGAGGTGATAAAACAGCAAAATTCGGTTTAATTTATCATAATCAATTAGTTCACATATTGGTTAGTTAATCGTATTTGAAACATGGAAAAATGCATTTGCTTATCAGATAATCTTTCGAGAAATAATTTTTTTATATAAAATATTTTTTTAATTTCAATTTGCATTCAAATATGTTATAAATTTAAAATTTGAATAAATAATTGATTGTCCTAAAACGAAAAAATAGGTGTATATAGGGGGAATATACCTATGTCAGATTATGCGTTAGTATCCAATTCAAGATAGTATGACATCAAACCAGTAAAGGTTACTGACAGTTAATAGGTAGAATTGCAAAAATAGACATTTTTATAATTTAATTTGCAAAAATAGGCACATTGTGTATAATTTACAAAAATAGGCAAAATCCTAATTTTTAATATTTTAAAATTTTGATTGAACCTAGCTTAACATCTACCCCTGCAACCGTACAGTCTATCTTAAAATAAAGGAAGTGAATTGTTTGATTTTGAAAGAATTTAATTACACAATCATTATTTTCATTACACACTTTTCAATTTATAATGCATGTACATATACATACACCACGTATATATATACATACACCACAATACAGTCTATTTATAATGCACATATATATACATACATCACGTATATTGTTATTTAAATTTTCATTACACAATTATTTTGATTACACCACGTATATTGTTATTTAAATTTTGATTACACAATCAATTATTTTAATTTTGATTTATTATTATCTTTCAAAAATAATAAAAAAATTAATTAGGATTGATATTATTAATAATTTTTGTAGTATTCATCAAGATAAGTTCTACACCATCGATACACAACGTAAGCGCTCGATTTATCCATAGTGCTTAGATTTTTCTTACGAGCGCTTAAGTAATTTTTACGAGTGCTTAGGTGATTTTTTTTTCCTTAACTTTTTGGTGATTGGCTAAAATAGTTTTTTATGGTCGGGTAGATGAATGCAAATTTTTAGGATCGAATACTAGTAATAATAATTATTATAATGAGGTAGAAATATAATGAGAAATCATTAATGAAATAAATTAGTTTATGATACTCCAATTTATCCAACAACATAGCCGCATACTCTAATGATGATTAACACACATATACCAATATGCGTACTCCCATCGAAATTCGATACCGCTGCAGGTCTTCTACTGATTTGATCATCTCAGGCGTTGGGATACCCGTTAGGATGCGGTGCACGTACATGGAAGCGTATGTACCGCAATTTATCTCATCTAACTGCTCATACTGCCATTCATTAATGCAATAGAATGGACAACACCTATGTTTCGGTACGAAATCATCGCCCTTTCTAGCAATCCAAAATCCGGCATACTGTAGTAGCTTTGACAACAAATGTGTCACTGGTCTTAGGGTAATGACTCTGAAGTCCCGTCCTTTTTGGTCCATCATATTCCACAATGAGTCATACAACTCGATCCTCCATTCATCAAGGCAAATTGTTGGTCCCGAGAGCACGTCCAGGTGTAGAGGGGGGGGTGAATACACCTGAAACCGATTTCTCAACTTGAAACACGAACAATCCTATTCAGGATGGTGTCGCATCGAATGAATACGACAGACTGCAGTACATTACGAATTGTGTTAGGCAAAGAGATACTAACTTTACTGAGACCTACTAACTGACTGAGTCAGAATTCAGTATCTTCAGTTGGAGTTCAGTGGTGCGGAAATGTGTAGGCCCAAAACAGTTGAGTGGAAAACGTTATATCAAAATAGTTTCAGTTCAGAAGAATAAATAGTTAAGATCGCTGAAACTTAGTTGAATGATTTTAAAGGATAATTTTCAGTATGACAGTTAAAATCAATGCAACAGTAAATAAGAGAACAAGCGAGAGACACAGATTTTTAAAGTGGTACGGATACACAGGATCCTACGTCCACTGTCCCGAAAGATCAGGAGGCTATTTATTAAACTGAGTTAGTCTCAGTCAGCTTGTACACAGGACAAAGCCGCGTCTTGAAGTTTATACTGAGCAAGTCTCAGTTTACAAAGGTATCAAACTGAAGTGTTTGACTAACTCTCCAACTATGAAGGAGTCCTTTTACAATAAGGATCAGGTTCAAATATGAACTCCTTTGTCTAAGCTATGGATATATTCGATTGAGCTTAGGGTTAGAGGGATAGGGAACGAGAATGTAGCTTCTAGAACGACGAACAACTGAGTTTAGCTTTGGGTTCGTGTAACGTCGTTTGGATACTAGAGGCTTGTATATCGGTTCAGCTTGGTTCCCTAAGAGCTAGATTGTAGTCTTTCGCCGGAGAAATATTCTTCGAGTTCTTGCGGAAGACTTAGGCTTTTTGATTTGCTCGTTGAATGCTCTGTGTTCTTGTGTTTTCTCGTGTGCTTCAAATTTTGAATGATCCCTCTATTTATAGAGAAGAGTCTTGGAAAGATCCATTGGAGACGATCATCCCTTACTCTCTCTCTTTTGGTAGCTAACGGCTCTTTTGAAGTAGAGTGACAGTGTTCTTTCCCTCCTTTTCTGGAAAGTTGTTGACTTGCAGCTTTAGTAGGTATAGGACAGGTGTCTGCTTGTCATTCGTCGAGGTTTACAAAGCAGTTGAGACAGAACAAACTTCGAGGCATACTGAAGTTGACTTCTCTCTTCCTCGTATTTAACTATGCTGATTGTCATTCAAAAGATCTGACAGTTCAGAAGACTGTCTGGCCGTTGCTGAGTAGCAAATATGCTGAGATGGCTTTACTGAAGATCAGCTCTGAGTACAGTGAACTACTCCTGCTGAGTTCAGTTCTACTGACTCTATTCAGTATACTGCTCCTGCTGAGTCCAGTATTTACTAAGTCTTCTACATCTGGTGCTGAGGCTGATAATCTACTTGTTGGGTGATGATTCAATCCTCAGCATGATCATACTTGTGGGAAATGATTCTATCTTCTATACTGAATCACGCTCAGTAGCCTCGTGCTCTGACTGTTGAGAAGATTTGAAGATCCCAAAACCCTATCTGATTGGTGAACCATTCCTTTGTATTCGTATTTGTCTCTGAGGTTTCAGACTCAGTAGACACTCTGCTCTGGTCAAGGCGCTCAGTAGCTCATCAGCCTCAGCACCAGTGTAGAAGACTCAGTGAATCTTGGACTCGGCGGAGAGCAAGATATGCGAGAGAGTCGGTTGAACCGAACTCGGCGAGAGTAGTTCATTTGGACTCGTAGGTGATTTTCGGTAGACCCTTCTCATTGTCTATCTATCGAATACAAAATCGGACTCGGCATCGGTGACGAGTCTTCCGAACTGTCTGAATCTTTTGATAAGCTATCAGTGTTGTCAAGTACGAGGAAGAGAGAAGTCAACTTCAGTTGCCTCGAAGTTTGTTCTGTCTCAACCACCACATCCACCTCGTCAAATGACAAGCATACACGTGTCGTCTCACCTACTAAAGCTACAGTCAACATATTTCCGTAAAAGGAGGGAAATGACACTATACCTACTACACAAAAGAGCCGTTTGCTACCACAAAAGAGGGAAAAAGAAGAAGATCGTCTCCAACGGATCTATTCTTCTCTCCACTCTATAAATAGAGGGATCATTCAAGATTTGAAGCACACCAACACCCAAGAACCTAATGCAATAGAAGCAAGAAATGCACAGAGCATTCAAACGAGCGAAATTAACGACTAAGTCTTCCGCAAGAATCAACCGAGTTATCTCCGGCGAAAGACTACATCCAGCTCAAAAGGAACCAAGCTGAACCGACATAAGCTTCTAGTATCCAAGCGGACCGACACGAACCTATAGCTAAACCCTCAGCTGTTCGTCGCTCTAGATAGCTACATTCTCGTTCCTTATCCCTCTAACCCTAAGCTCACTTGTTATATCCATAGCTTAGACGAAGGAGTTCACATTTGAACCCAATCCTTATTGTATAAGGACTCCTTCATTGTTGGAGAAGTTTTTCAAACACTTAAAGTTTGATAGAATTGTAAACTGGGACTTGCTCAGTATAATCCCCAAGCCACGGCTTTGTCCAGTGTACAAGCTGACTGAGATTAACTCAGTATAATAAATAGCCTCCTGATCTATCGGGACAGTGGACGTATGATTGTTGATATCCGAACCACTTTAAAAATATCTGTGTCGTTTACTTACTGTTTCATTGGTTTTACTGTGCATACTGAACATCATATTTAAAATCAATTTAACTGTCTCAGTATTCTGATCTACTGAACTGAGACTTGCATAAAACGTTTTCCTCATTAAAACTGATTTGGGCCTACACAATTCCGCACACTGAACTCTCACTGATCGATACTGAATTCTGACCTAGTCAGTTAGTAGATCTCAGCTGAGTCAGTACTCTTTTAGCCTTTAACACGATTCGAACGGTTATGCAGTCTGGCCGAACTATTTCAAGATCGGCACCTTCCTGAATAGGACTGTTCGTGTTCGAAAGTTGAGAAATTTGGATTCAGGTGTATTCACCCCCCCCCTCTACACCTGAACTCACTCACGAGACCAACACTACTGAACGCCTGAACCAGAGCAGAGTGTCTACTGAGTCTGAACCCTCAGAGACAAACAATTACAACGAAATGGTTCACCAATCAAGATAGGGTTTTGGGATCTTCAAATCTTCATAGATTCACTCAGAGCATAAGCCTACTGAGCGCGTATCTGTACGGAAGATAGAATCCTTTCCCACTAAGTATTACAGTGCTGAGGATAGAATCATCACCCAACAATTTCCCCCTATTTGATGATGTCAAAACCTAACACCATATATGCTAACTAACATTAAACTACTCAGAAACAGAGCTCCTTACAATTTTACAAGTAGGTTCAGCGGAGTTGTTCTTCAAGTTCTAGACTACTAAAGGGAGCAGAGCAGGGAGTCAGAATATTGAGACTAAGCATATCCCTGTCTTAACAATTTCCCTTTATATCACAATAACTAGTCTATCAGAATCTCAGCAGCTACTCACAAAGAATATACACAGTGAATGTGTGAGTCAGTAATCACTTCAGTGATTCTGAGTGTTAAGTATAAAACAGAACATGGCTTATATAGACAATAAGATATTATCGAAGCCAAAAGAGATATATATATATATATATAATGTGAGAAAGTTTAGTACATTACATCTCTTTCTAAGCTAGGAAAGTTAAAGAAGAATCTAAGATCTAGGAGCGCTTGTACTGCTCGATCATTTCCTTGAAATCTTGTGATTGAGTCTCGGGAAGGGGCAGTCCATACATCCTGTAGGTAATCTTCCTTAGCTTCAGAAATTCAGCAAAGTCTGCTGGCTCATCTTCTTCGAGAGATCTGGCTCTGGCAGCATCCTTTACTTCTTTTTCAATCACACCACAGTGAATAGAATCATCAAGTCTTCTCGGTGGTGGCGAGTGCAGGTTCGGGGACTCGGACTTCAATATTCTCTTTCACGACGATTCGCATGTAGACATACAAGTCAGGTTCAGTCCTCATCATCCATTCAACATAGGCATCATCCTTTGCCTTGTCTGACCAGAATCTCCAGAAATAATTCCTCTTGATGAACTCTATCTTCAGTGACTCCCATCTCTGAGTGTACTGAGCTGGCATCCACTCATCAGTCCTTGGCCATCTACGTATCTTCAGATCTGTTGGTTTCCTGAACTTCCTATATCTGTATGGAATGTCAGCTTTGGAAGGAACCCTCATTCTGGCTTCTTGTTCAGTTCGGACTCTGAGTGCTTTTAAGTCTGCCATATGGATTCTCTCTCTGGCAGCTTCAATCTGTCTCGCCTCTTCTCCTCTGTACAGGTACCAATCCATCTGAGCAAAGATGACTTTTATCTCAGCATCCTGTTCTTTTGGAGTTGTGTAGGAGGGCTTGCGAGGCGACTGATCTTCTGAGTCAGCAGGGGTACTTGATTTTTCTTTGGATGTACCCTGCTTCTTAGTGTCCTTCTGCTGTTGTTGATGCTCCCTATCATCATCATCTTGAAGTGTCAGCTGTTTGGGAGGCAACCTAGTCGTTGTTGACTTCTTTCCGCCGCGAGCTGGGGCCTTTGTCTTTCCTTTTACAGTTTTCGCTTTAGGCTTGTTGGCTGCTTCAGCTTCGGCTATCTCCCTAGCCAACCTTTCATCGGCTGCTATCTGAGCCTCCTCCTCCTTACTGATATACCTCTTAGTCTTCTTGGAGGGAGGGGTGGGGAGTTTTAAGATCTTCTTACCTTTTCCTTCAACTGGAGGTGGGAGAGGTGCCTCTTCCTCTTCAGAATCCTCTTCCTCAGCATACTGAGCAACCTCTTTGATTATGTCTAGAGGAGTTCGGGTTGCCTGAGTTGCTTGTTCCCTGGATCCTGAGCCGCTTGGGCCAGTCCCTGCTGAGATTCCAGCTGAGACACCCTGGGCCTCACCAGTCGGTTCAGTAGGAGCAGTTGTTTGAACTGAGCTTGCTCCTTCTACTGACCTTGTCTTCTTCGAAGACTTTAGTACCTGCTCCTTGGTCTTTTGAGCTTTCTCTTCCCCCTTAGATTTATCCTCCTGGAATTTCTTAGGTACAGTTGTCTGGGACTGCTTTTCCCCCTTTTTGGCATCAGCAATTCCAACCGGGGTAGGAGCTAGTACCTTGGTGTTCAGGCTGTTGTACGAGGCTGACAGCTCATCAAGTCTGGAGTGGATTTTAGTCAGCGCCTCGTGCAGCTTATTCTTCTCAGTAATCAGTTCATCCTTGTATAATTTGTGAGAATGGTCTGCTGCGGCCTTGAACTCGTTCAGCTTGGCCTCAACCTTATCTTCCAAGGCCGTCTAGATAGAGTTGAGTTTGAGCTCATGGGCCTGGGATATGGTTGTGACAGATTCAGTATGAGAGTTGTGGGTGGCCTTGAATTTGTCAAATAGTTGATTCTGGCCTTCCTGAATCTGTCTTAGCTGAACCTCGAATTCAGTTCTCTGCATAGCCAGCGCTTCATATATAATGGTGGAGATATTAGGGGCGGCTGATGATGTCACTGAGGTCCTCAGCCCCTGAATCTCTGCGCTAGTGGCTTGGGCAGTCTCTTTCCACACTTTGTGGACTGCTTTGGCAAGGGCACGATTCTGTGTCCCTTGGCTTCTAAGAGCCTTCGCCATTGCCTTGGATCGTCGGCCTTTGGGGATGGGCGCTACTTCGAACTTAGATTTAAGCAAGAGTTGTTCCGAAGTACCATCCGCCGACTTCTCAGGAGCAAGGATTGTGAGAGGAAGCTTAGTCTGAGTAGAGGTATCCTTGTCCTGGTGAGTTCCCTCATCAGGCTTCTCAGGGCCTGAATCACGGGGTGGGTCCTGACCATCAGGGTCAGACCCATCTGAAGGAGCTGAGCTAGTGACCTGCTGACGGTCATTCAGCAGGGCCAGCATTGCTGTCCTTAGGTCCTCCAGAGTGCCAAGGTCAGCAGGTTGTGAGTAGCCTATCTGCTGCCTTATGATCAGCTCCTCTTCATGCAGTTGCTCGCAGGTGTAGTGAAAAATGAGGCGTAGCTGATTGGGCCACTCCTGGAACCTCAGAAACATATGGAGTCTGGCCTGTTTGGCCATAGTCACAAGATCAGGGTGGCCAAAAATCTCCGGTATATGCTCAGTAATCTCCCGGAATGCTTGAGATAGGATAGCTGAAGCTTCCATTCCGACATATTCCTGTTCAGACGCCGTCTCCGAATCTTCAATGTCTATCGGAGACGTCTGTTTCTCAACAGAAGGCATACTGCTGAGTGGTGGAACGTCAAGGGGGCTGTCCAGGGTTTCCAGGTCACCACTCTGGACTGCTTCAGTTGGAACCCCTTGGTCCACTTCTACTGCCTGTTCAGTGGAGACGGCCCACTCCACTGACTGAGTCTTTTCTGAGGACTCTGACTCATCAACCAGCTGCATTGACTGTCGAGTCTGTTCATCAGTGGCCTCTATTTCAGTAGGCACGACGGGAGTAGATTTCCGCAGTCGCTTCGCTGGTGCCTTAGGAATTTGGCCTTGAGGAGACCGCTTCTTAGTTGGCGTGGTCTTCTGAGGCGTCGTCTGCTGAGCTGAGGGCCCTGTCACTATCTGCTGAAGGGCTGCTGCCCTGTTTTGGAACCTGACCTTCTTCACATTAAAATAAACCTTGTCGCTGTATGTGATTTGGTCATCTCCGCAGAAGTCCTCAATCATTACTGACAGCTTCAGACCATTCAGAAGCTTGCCTTTCGCGCTCAGTCTATAGGAGGCTTTGTCAAATTTCGCAGCCTGGACCATGAATTCACGGAGAAAGAATTCAATCCAGTTGATCTTGACTCGGTCATAAATTGCCATCATCAGTTGTATCTTGGGCCTCGAGACTTGATCGAATGAGCCAGCTTGGCTCGTCAGCAGCTGCGTAACAACGTACGCTAGAGCGCGGTACTGAGGCAACATTACGTTCTTAGGGAAGGCAGCTCTGAACGCAGTGGGCTTCCCGCAGAATATCGATAGGTAGTTGTCCACCATATCATCGTTGTACCCAACGGTGCTGACACCTTCAGACGGAAGGTTGAAGCTTATCCTCAGAGCTTCTTTAACTGACATCTGCTTTATCTGCAAAGCAGCTTCGCCGATTGTATGCACAATGAATCTCCCAATGACGTCGCCATCTACTGAGTTGGAGTTTAGGTAGATCTCAGCAACTTGTCTGGGAAGGAAGAACGTCGGCTTCTTGGAGAGAAATCCCTCCAGTCCAGATACCCGAAGAGCGTCGAAGATCTCTTCCATGTAGTCCAGATCACACGCACCGAACTCCATGACTGGTTCGCACCAGACACGGTCTTTTTCAAGAATCTCCTTCATGTTTTAGGGAGCGATTACTGAGACGTTTGAACTCGCCATTATATCTGTCACAAGAAGAATTTATCAGTATCGAGTTTGATAAAGCAATTAGTATACCGATGCTGAAAAAGAAATGTTATCGTGACAGATCTAATAATCATACCAATGAAAAACTGAGCGTTTAAGAAATATGCAAGTAGGGTTTGCTAGGAAGATCTCAGATTTTTCGGAGTAAAGTATGCTAATGGCGGTTTCTAAGATATGATCAAAAATATATATCTACGTGAAGATGAAGAGTTATCGATCAATGGCCGAGTTTAAGCTTGCTTTATGAGATGAACTGTCAAGATTAAATAGTATATTATAGGTAATGATCACAAAGCCGCCTAAGTCAAAAGCCAGTTGTAACTTGCCTAAGTAGTAACTATGATACGACATGCATTAAATGCATGGCAGAGTTCAGCATACTTATGCATGGAATGTCGTACATTAAATGTAAGTCGTTAATATTAAATGACAATCCTTGAGATATTAAATACGATGCTGATTCTGAGCAATAAATGCGTATTAGTTCTATTAGTTACTACTGAGTAGAGATACGCAAACATGTCAGCTGAACATCGTAGTCAACTGATACCTCGTGTAGATGGTTGCTGAGTCTCTACGTACTGAATTTACTCGATCGAGAGTGAACATTCCCCCCTTCTTGAATGCTCCTCTCCTGAAACCTCTTACTGACTGGAGTCAGTAGGGTCTAGCAGACCTAGCTCTACTGAAAGTTCTCTGAATCTGGATTCAGCTAGAGGCTTGGTCAGTATATCAACCCTTTGATGGTCAGTATGGATCTTTTCCATCCTGATATCCTACTTTTCGACATGGTCACGTATGAAGTGATGTCTGATGTCCATGTGCTTGCATCTTGTGTGAAGTACAGGGTTCTGAGTAATTGTAATGGCACTGGTACTGTCGCAGAAGATTGGCACTTCATTCTGAATGACGTCATAGTCTCGTAGCTGCTGTCTCAGCCAAAGGATTTGGGCACAACAACTTCCGGCAGCCATGTATTCAACTTCAGTAGTTGACGTGGCTACTGAGTGCTGTTTCTTTGAAAACCATGAGATCAGCTTACTGCCAAGGAACTGACACGTTCCTGAAGTTGACTTTTGGTCAATTCTACGTCCTGCATAGTTAGCATCAAAGTAACCAGTTAGTTCTATATTATCATCAGCTGGATACCATAAACCCATGTCAGGTGTTCCTCTGAGATAGCGGAGAATCTTCTTTACTGAGTCCATGTGACTCGCTTTGGATTCGCCCGAAATCGAGCACGGCACACCTACAAAGATAAGTTATGTCGGGACGAGTAGCTGTTAAATATAATAAAGAACCAATTATAGCACGAAATTCAGTTTGGTCTACTGATACTCCCTCCTTATCAAGATCAATTTTCATGTTTGTGTTCATCGGGATCTTGATAGGTTTGCCGGATGTGCACCCGAATCTTTTGATGAGGTCTCGAGTGTATTTGCCTTGATTGATGAACGTCCCTTTTTCAGATTGTTTGACTTGGAAACCGAGGAAGTAGTTCATTTCTCCCATCATTGACATCTCGAATTTGTCCTTCATCATCTTTTCAAATTGTTGGCACATGATGACATTCTTAGATCCAAATATAATGTCATCTACATAGATCTGCACAAGTAGTAGATCGTCTTCCAGTCGAATGCTGAATAGAGTGCGGTCTACTGTGCCTTTCTGAAAACCTTTCTGAAGAAGAAACTCAGATAGGGTATCGTACCAAGCCCTGGGTGCTTGTTTTAACCCATGTAGAGCCTTTCTCAGTCTATAAACCTGATGTCCCTGCTGAAAGCCGGACGGTTGTTCCACGTAGACTTCTTCTTTCAGTACGCCGTTCAGGAACGCAGACTTCACATCCATTTGATAGACTCTGAATCTTTGATGTGTTGCGTAGGCCAAGAATAGTCTAATTGCCTCCAATCTTGCAACTGGAGCGAAAGTCTCATCGAAATCTATTCCCTCAGTTTGACAGTAGCCTTTTGCCACGAGTCTTGCTTTGTTCCTGACAGAATCTGGATCTTGTCTTTACTCTTGCTGAGGGATCTCCAATAATCAGATCAGCAGTGTGAGCGTCCAGCCACGATCTACGATGTTTCAGTTCTTCATCTGAAATTTGTTCAACACAAATAGTAGGCGAGTTAGGCATTTCAGTTGTACTATTCTGAGATTGAAGCATTTCAGTAATGAGAGTGTGATCTACTGAGTCACCAGGTTCAGGGGCATTCAGCTCAGGAACACTAATAGATGTTCCCCCTGAGTTGTTATTCTCAGTAGTGGTCTCAGTTACCTCTGGGGTTTCTTCATCGACCTGAGTTACCAGGGATTGATTTTGTTCAGGAGAATCAATCGGCTCAACTACATTTACTGCTGGTTGAGATTCAATAGACTTGTCTTCATTTTCCTCATCTGAATCATCATCCCAACAAAGCTGGATCTTTTCGACTTTGTCTTTTAGGCTTAGATCCTGTAGCTGCTTACTGATGTCCTCAGATTCAGAATTAGAGTTATTGCTCCTGTCTTCAGTAGCAAACTCATTAAAAACAACATGAGGCTTTCCTCCACGCAAAGGGTTAGATAGTTGAATACTCTGAAAGCTTTGCTGACCCGAGAGTATCCTAAGAATACTCCCTGATCTGACTTGCTATCAAAAGTTTTCAGCTGATCTTTCCCATTATTGTGGATAAAGCACGAGCACCCAAAAATATGGAAATAGGATAGAGAAGGTTTCCTGCTGTTCCATAGTTCATATGGTGTTCTCTTATGTTGCTTTATCAGTAGAGAACGGTTCTGAGTATAACACGCAGTATCAGTGGCTTCTGCCCAGAATTTGGCTGGGAGTCCTGAGTCTGCGAGTAGAGTTCTAGCTGCTTCTTTGAGAGTTTTGTTCTTTCATTCAGCAACTCCATTTTGCTGAGGTGTGCGAGCAGCCGATGTCTCATGCTCTATTCCTTCTACTTTGCAGAACTCCTCCATCATAGAATTAAGGAACTCAGTTCCTCTGTCAGAACGGATTTTGATAATTTTGGTGTTCTTCTCGACACTGAGCCTTTTCAGAAGCCTTGGTAACTCTGTTTTGACGTCAGACTTGTTGGCAATGAATATGACCCAAGTGTAGCGCAAGTAGTCATCGATGACCACTAAAGCATATTTCTTGCCTCTGATCGTCACTGGAGAGACTGGACCGAACAAATCCATATGTAGCAGCTGAAGTATTCCATTAGTGGAAGGAGATGGAACAGGTGGATTTTGATTCCTTGTTTGCTTTCCCTTCAGACATGCTTCACACTGAGTGTCTTTGCTGAATACTTCATTCGACAGTCCTCTTGCTAGAGTGTTTCTTGCTAGTTTGTTAAGCGTCTTGAAGTTGAGATGGCTGAGTCTCCTGTGCCACAGCCACCCCGTTCGTTTGTCGTTCTTCGCTAACAAACAAGCTTCAGGTTCAGCTGAGTTCCAGTCAACCACATAGATATTCTTCTTGCGCGAACCTGATAACACTGTTTTCCCTGTGGATTTATCAATGACATCACAGAAACCAGCGTCAAATATCACTCTATTCGAGTTATCACAAAATTGACTAACAGAGAGAAGGTTGTGCTTAAGTCCTTCAACATATGATACTCTTGGAACTTTGGCAGTTCCAATGCTGAGTGTTCCAAATCCTCTTGTGTAGCCTTTAACATTGTCTCCAAACTCAATTCTGGGTCCTTCTTCAGGGATATAATTCTTCAGCAGACTCTTTTGATATGTCATGTGTCGTGAGCATCCGCTGTCCACATACCATGGGTCTTTGTGCAACTGCAAAACATAATTATATTCAGGTACCCTTTATTTTGATTGTGGGTCCTTAGATATTAGTTTTAGTAACCCATATTTGTCTTACGACCCTGGTGGTCTCAGACAACTTCTTTCCACTTGAGTCAACGTATTTGACCACTGGATTGGTCGATACTGACTTCTTAGGCTTTTCTGGTTCAGGAGACTAGATCTTCTGAGTTGGTGGACTGCTGACCTTTGCCTTTTGTGCGATTTTCTTCTTCTTCTGACTCTTGGATCCTTTTCTGACTATAGGATCATAATAGTATGACCCATACCGAGCGAGACGTGTCGCCGAGGAGGTCCATACCGATCGCCCACTTTGGCTTCTTTGGTTCCCCCTTGATTGAACCTGGGGTGTTTTGGTGCTGATCTTTTGGCGGAATGCCTGATGTGTAGGATGAGGTGCCTTCATCTTTTGTTTGTTCTTGGCTAGAGGGTTCGGTATGTTTGCATTGATTGTCTCCCCTTGAACAAACCTATCGGCAAGTCGCACTTCGAGTGGACGGGGGCGGATGAGGAAGCACCTTGGCTGAAACCAAGTCCTTCCTTGCAGTGCTAGGGCTTGTTGCTTGCTAGCATAGCCTCCAGCTTCTTTTCAGCGCCCATGTACCGCTCAGTCATCAGGTTCCTCCAGATATCATCACTTTTCTTCAGTGTATCGTGCTCGGTCTGAAGTCCTGATAGTTGTTGCTTCGATGAGACTCGGTTCAGCATCTTTACGAGTTAAGTCCTTGGTCAGAACTGAGATCTGATCTTCTTGATGTTGAGACTTGGCCATCAGAGAGTTTATCTCCTCCCTGAGTCTCAACACAAGTCCTTCAGAATCAGTAGCAACCTGACTCTCCTGAGAAAGTCTCTGATTCTCCACTTTCAGGGTATCCAACTCCTTAAGAGTCTTACTGAGCTGCAGACTCATCTGAATCTGTTCGTCTACAAGTTCTTCATATCTTTGTCTCGACGTCCGGATTCTCGTCAGCTCCTGAAACAGTGTCGTGTGTGCAGTGTGAAGGAGAGTTAAATAGTTCATGAGAGTTTACCTCATCCTCTTCTCCTGCCATTAGACACTTTTCAGCAGTTTCTTCAACTTCAAGCTCTAGGGCCATGAAAGTTGCTTCATCATCGGATGAATCCATGAAGGAGTTAACTTCTTCTGAGTCGTCTGAGAGTTCACCAGCTATGTATGCTTGTCTCTTCTTGGCGAATTTCTCTCTCCTTGCTTTTCGTGCTGCTCGTTCAGTACTACTGAGCTCAGGACAGTCATACTGCTTCTTGCAGTTGTAGCAGGTAATGACTCTTTCTTCTTTGCTTTCGCTGTCTTTTGATGGAGCTGAGTCATCCCTCTTTTTGCATTCAGAAGTATGCGAGTCAGGAGTGCGTTTAGGCGTGTATTCAGACTTACCTTTCGATTCTCGATAGGCTTTAGTTACTTTTCTGCACCGCTCCTTTTCCTTCTGATATTTTACGGCAAGCAGTGCGTACTTTTGAGCGAGACTTCCTTCTTGTATGTCGTTGAGTGAAGGTTCAGTCTTACTCGACGCAGGAGACGCTGTGCTGACTGATGCTTTGAAGGCATGGTCAATTTTTGTGTCAGCTTCAACTCGCTGCTTTCGTTGAGGTCTGTCAAACTCGAATTCCTCTGCTTGAAGTTCTGAAAAGATATGGTCAAGAGTAACAATATCTAAGTCAGAATATCGTAATAATGTAGCAAAAGGAGTCCAATGACCGTCTGGCAGTGCCCTCAGTATTTTGAGGTTCATTTCTCGGTTGGAGAATGTCTTTCCCAGCCCGTTGATGGAGTTCATTAGATTCGTGAATCTGACGCTGAAATCTTCTATGGTGTCTCCGGGCATGAGAGACAAACTCTCCAGCTTTTGGAGTTCCAGCGTAAGTTTGTTGGCTTTGATCTTCTAAGTCCCCCGACTCAGTAGCGCTAGAGCATCCCAGAGTTCCTTAGCTGTCTTGCATTCCTGAACCCTGCCGAGATAAGAATCACTTAAGGTGGTTAGTATGGCATTCCTTGCGACTCGGTCTAAGTTATGAAGTTTCTTCTCCTCAGGGGTGAAGAGACTTCTGTCCTTGGGAATCTTCTTTCCGGTCACCATTCCTCCTCCAGTTGTTTGATCCTGAGTTACGACACTATCTATCATAGGAACGATAGGTCCTTCCTCAAGTACTTCGGTCATGTTATCGTGAAGGGAAGTCAGATGAGCCTCCATTGTGACCCGCCATACACCATAGTTCTCTACTGAGAACATGGGTACCATCCTTATACCTGACATATCAGTCATGATGAATAATGATATGAGTGTAGAATGATATGCAGTGAAAACATTTTTCCGGATCCGTTCAAGTAGACCAGTTTCAAGATAGCAAGAGTCTGATAGAACTCCTGCTCTGATACCAATTGTTGGTCCCGAGAGCACGTTCAGGTGTAGAGGGGGGGGGTGAATAAACCTGAAACTGATTTCTCAACTTGAAACACGAACAGTCCTATTCAGGATGGTGTCGCATCGAATGAATTCGGCCAGACTGCATACCGTTCGAATCGTGTTAGGCAAAGAGATACTAACTCTACTGAGACCTGCTAACTGACTGAGTCAGAATTCAGTATCTTCAGTTGGAGTTCAGTGGTGCGGAAATGTGTAGGCCCAAAACAGTTGAGTGGAAAACGTTATATCAAAATAGTTTCAGTTCAGAAGAATAAACAGTTAAGATCGCTGAAACTTAGTTGAATGATTTTAAAGGATAATTTTCAGTATGAACAGTTAAAATCAATGCAACAGTAAATAAGAGAACAAGCGAGAGACACAGATTTTTAAAGTGGTTCGGATACACAGGATCCTACGTCTACTGTCCTGAAAGATCAGGAGGCTATTTATTAAACTGAGTTAGTCTCAGTCAGCTTGTACACAGGACAAAGCCGCGTCTTGAAGTTTATACTGAGCAAGTCTCAGTTTACAAAGGTATCAAACTAAAGTGTTTGACTAACTCTCCAACTATGAAGGAGTCTGTTGGGTGATGATTATATCCTCAGCACTGTTTCACTCAGTGCGAAATGATTCTATCTTCTATACTGAACCAAGCTCAGTAGCCTATGTACTCTGAACTGTTGAGAAGATTTGAAGATCCCAAAACCCTATCTGATTGGTGAACCATTCCGTTGTATATGTTGTTTGTCTCTAAGGTTTCAGATTCAGTAGACACTCTGCTCTGGTCAAGGCGCTCAGTAGCTTATTTGCCTCAGCACCAGTGTAGAAGACTCGGTGATCTTTGGACTCGGCGAGAGCAAGATATGCGAGAGAGTCAGTCGAACTGAACTCAGCAGGAGTAGTTCACTGGACTCAGAGCCGATCTTCAGTAGACTCATCTCAGCTGTCTATCTACTGAATACAAGGTCAGACTCAGCATTGGCAGATAGTCTTCAGGACTGTCAGAATCTTTTGAAAGACAATCAGCATTGTCATATACGAGGATGAGAGAAGTCAGCTTCAGCTTGTCTCGAAGTCTGTGCTATCTCAATCGCTCTATCCGCCTCGACAAATGACAAACATACACGTGTCATCCTACCTACTAAAGCTGCAAGTCAACACTTTCCGAAAAAGGAGGAAAAGGCACTGTTACCTACGCCAAAAGAGCCGTTTGCTACCAAAAAGAGAGAGAGAGAAGAAGATCGTCTCCAACGGATCTTTCTCAATCTCTTCTCTATAAATAGAGGGATCATTCAAGATTTGACACACACAAGAGAGAGTGCATAAGCTTAAACGACGAAAACATACACAAGCATTCAAACGAGCGAATTCCAAAAGCCTAAGTCTTCCGCAAGAATCGAAAGAGTTATCTCCGGCGAAAGACTACCTCTAAGCTCATAAGGGAACCAAGCTGAACCGACAATAAAGCATCTAGTATCCAAGCGACGTGACACGAACTTAAAGCTAAACCTCAGCCGTTCGTCGCTCTAGAAGCTACATTCTTGTTCCCATCCCTCTAACCCTAAGCTCTACCGATATATCCATAGCTTAGACGAAGGAGTTCACTTTTGAACCCAATCCTTATTGTATAAGGACTCCTTCACTATTGGAGAAGTTTGTCAAACACTTTAAGTTTGATAGAAGTGTAAACTGGGACTTGCTCAGTATAATCCCCAAGCCACGGCTTTGTCCTGTGCACAAGCTGACTGACACTAACTCAGTATAATAAATAGCCTCCTGATCTATCGGGACAGTGGACGTAGGATTGTTGATATCCGAACCACTTTAAAAATCTACGTGTCGTTTACTTATCGTTACATTGATTTTACTGTGCATACTGAACATCTTATTTAAAATCAATTAACTGTCTCAGTATACTGAACTTCTTATCTACTGAACTGAGACTTAAAACGTTTTCTCATAAAAACTGATTTGGGCCTACACTATTCCGCGCACTGAACTCTTGCTGATCGATACTGAATTCTGACCTAGTCAGTTAGCAGATCTCAGCCGAGTCAGACTTTTAGCCTTTAACACGATTCGGAACGGTTGTGCGGTCGCTGAATCATTTCGATGACGGCATCTTCCCCGAATAGGACTGTTCGTGTTCGAAGTTGAGAAATTTGGATTCAGGTGTATTCACCCCCCCCCCTCTACACCTGAACTCACTCTCGGGACCAACAATTGGTATCAGAGCGGGAGTTCCTTAAGACTCTTGTCACTTTGAGACTGGTCTATTCGAACGGATCCGGAGGAAAACGTTTTTCACTGCATATCACTCTACATTCATATCATTATTCTTCATGGCTGATAGGTATAAGAATGGTACCCATGTTCTCGGTGGAGAATTATGGAGTGTGACGAGTCAGAATGGAAGCACATCTGACATCCCTCCATGACAGTATGACTGAGGTGCTTGAAGATGGACCTATCGTTCCCATGATCGATAGTGTTGTAACTTAAGCTGAAGGAGGAGGAATGGTGACTGGGAAGAAGATCCCTAAAGACAGAAGTCTCTTCACTCCTGAAGAGAAGAAGCTTCACAATCTAGACCGAGTCGCCAGGAATGCCATACTAACCACTCTTAGCGATTCTTATCTTGGCAGGGTTCAGGAATGTAAAACCGCTAAAGAACTCTGGGATGCTCTAGCGCTACTGAGTCGAGGGACTCAGAAGATTAAAGCGAATAAACTAGCGCTGGAACTCCAAAAGCTGGAAAGCTTGTCTCTCATGCCTGGTGACAAAATCGAAGATCTGAACGTCGATTTACCAACCCGATGAACTCAATCAATGGGTGGGAAAGACATTCACAGAACC
Organism: Lavandula angustifolia; assembly: GCA_028984105.1. Classification (NCBI taxonomy): domain Eukaryota; kingdom Viridiplantae; phylum Streptophyta; class Magnoliopsida; order Lamiales; family Lamiaceae; genus Lavandula; species Lavandula angustifolia. Next base: position 15,535,834 of record CM054806.1, on the reverse strand, counting down.
GAGAAATGAATCTAAAGATACCGAGGGCACCGCCGGACGGACACTTGGACACCTTTTGCCACTCTATTGCGACATTCGATTTAGATGTTGTCTCTCCCGACCATATCTTTTCGTAATTACAGGGCAGAGGAGTTTGAGTTCGACAGACCTCAAAGAAAGCTGAGAGGTGAAGCTGACACAAAGATCGACCATGCTTTCAAAGCAACAGTCAGCACAGCATCTCCCGTGACGAGCAAGATGACGAGTAAGACTGAGCCTTCACTTAATGATCTACAAGAATGAAGTCTCGCTCAGAAGTATGCGCTGCTCGCTGTAAAGTATCAGAAGGAGAAAGAGAGGCGTAGAAAGCTGACTAAAGCATACCAAGACACAAAAGGTAAGTCAGAATATACACCAAAACGCTCTCCTGACTCACAATCTTCTGAATGCAGAAAGAAAGATGACTCAGCACCCTCAAGGGATAGTGCAACCAAAGAAGAAAAAGTCATCACTTGCTACAACTGCAAAAAGCCGGGACATTATCAATATGATTGTCCTGAGCTCAGTAGTGCTGAACGCGCAGCACGTAAGGCAAGGAGTGAGAAATTCACCCAGAAAAGACAATCCTACATAGCTGGCGAAATCTCGGATGACTCAGAAGAGGTCGACTCCTTTATGGATTCATCTGACGATGAAGCAGCCTTCATGGCCTTAGAGCATGAAGCAGATGAATCGACTGAAATGTGCATGATGGCAGGCGAAGAGGATGAGGTAAATTCTCATGAACCAGTCAACTCCTCTTCACACTGCACACACGACACTGTTTCAGGTGCAGATGGGAATTTGGACATCACAACCGCATATGAAGATCTACTAGATGAGCAAATTCAAATGAGTCTGCAGCTCAGCAAGACTCTTCAGGAGTTGGATACCCTGAAAGTGGAGAATCAGAGACTTTCTCAGGAGAGTCAGGTTACTACTGAGGCCGAAGGACTTGTGGTGAGACTCAGGGAGGAGATAAACTCTCTGATGGCCAAGTCTCAAAGCATCAAGAAGATCGGATTTCAGTTTTGACCAATGACTTGACTCGTAAAGATATCGAACCGAGTCTCCGTGAAGCAAAACCGTCGGGACTTCAGACCGAACATGATGCACTGAAGAAAAGTGATGATGTCTGGAGGAACCTGATGACTGAGAGGTACATGGGCGCTGAAAAGAAATTGGAGGCTATGCTAGCAAGCAACAAGCCAAAGCACTGCAAGGAAGGACTTGGATTCGGCCAGGGGAGCTTCCTCGTCCGCCCCAAGATACACTCGGAAGGACGGCTTTGCCGATAGGTTTGTTCAAGGAAAGACCATCAATGCTGATATACTGAACCCCCTCGCAAAGAACAAACAAAAGATGAAAACACCTCATCCTACTCAGCAGCATTCTGACAACAAGATCAAAGCCAAAGTACCCCAGTTCAGTCAAGGGGGAACCAGCAAATCAAAATTGGCCGATCAATATGGACCTCCAAAACTGACACATCTAGCTCAGTATGGGTCATATTATTATGAACCTATAGTCAGAAGAGGATCCAAAAGTCGGAAAAGGAAACAGAAAGCCGCACAGAAGGCAAAGGTCAGCAGTCCACCAGCTCAGAAGATTAGGACTCCTAAACCTCAGAAGTCACCTGTGACCAGTCCAGTGGTCAGATATGTTGACTCTAGTGGAAAGAAGATGTCTGAAACCACCAGGGTTGTTAGACAGATTTGGGTTATTAAAACTAACACCTAAGGACCCAAAATCAAAAATAAAGGGTACCTGAATATAATTACTTTTGCGGGTGCGCGAGAGACCCATGGTATGTGGACAGCGGATGCTCAAGACATATGACATACCAAAGGAGTCTACTGAAGAATTATATCACTGAAGAAGGACCCAGAATTGAGTTTGGAGACAATGCAAAAGGCTATACTAGAGGATATGGAACACTCAGCATTGGAACTGCCAAAGTTCCAAGAGTATCATATGTTGAAGGACTTCAGCATAACCTTCTCTCTGTTAGTAAATTTTGTGATAACTCAAATAGAGTGGTATTTGACGCTGGTTTCTGTGATGTTATTGATAAATCTACAGGGAAAACAGTGTTATCATGTTCCCATGAAAGAACATATATGTTCTTCGATCGGAACTCAGCTGAACCTGAAGCTTGTCTGTTGGCAAAGAATGATAATCGAACGGGGTGGCTATGGCATAGAAGACTCAGCCATCTCAACTTCAAGACGCTCAACAAACTAGCAAGAGACACTCTAGCAAGGGGACTGCCGAATGAAATATTCAGCAAAGACACTCAGTGTGAATCATGTCTGAAGGGAAAGCAAACAAAGAATCAAAATCCAACAGTTCCATCTCCTTCCACTGATGGAATCCTTCAACTGCTACATATGGATTTGTTCGGTCCAGTCTCCCCAGTGACGATCAGAGGCAGGAAATATGCATTAGTGGTCATAGATGACTACTCGCGCTACACATGGGTCATATTCATTGCCAACAAGTCTGACGTCAAAACAGAGTTACCAACGCTTCTGAAAAGGCTCAGTGTCGAGAAGAACACCAAGATCAGAAAAATACGTTCAGACAGAGGAACTGAGTTCCTTAATTCCATGGTAGAGGAGTTCTGCGAAACAGAAGGAACAGAGCATGAGACATCGGCTGCCCGCACACCTCAGCAAAATGGAGTTGCTAAACGAAAGAACAGAACTCTCAAAGAAGCAGCTAGAACTCTACTCGCAGATTCAGGACTCCCATCCAAATTCTGGGCAGAAGCAACGGATACTGCGTGTTACACTCAGAATAGATCTCTACTGACAAAGCAGCATAAGAGGACACCATATGAACTATGGAACGGCAGGAAGCCTTCTCTATCTTATTTCCATATCTTTGGTTGTTCATGCTTTATCCACAATAATGGGAAAGATCGATGAAGAATTTTGATAGCAAGTCGGATCGGGGAGTATTCTTAGGATACTCTCGGGTCGACAAAGCTTTTGAGTATTCAACTATCGGACTCTTTGCATGGAGGAAAGCCCTCATGTTGTTTTTAACGAGTTTGCTACTGAAGACAGGAGCAATAACTCAAATTCGAATACGAGGACATCGTAGAGCCGCTACGGGATCTAAGCTTAAAGGCAAACCCGAAAAGATCCGGCTATGTTGGGATGATGATTCGGACGAAGAAACCGAAGACAAATCTATCGAATCTCAACCACAGAGCAAGTAGGTTGAGCGAGATTGATTCTCCCGAACAGTAATCAATCCCGTGTAACTCGAGTCGATGAAGAAACCCAAGAGGTAACTGAGACCACTACTGAGAATAATAACTCAGGGGGAACATCTAGTAATGTTCCTGAGCTGAATGCCCCTGAACCTGGTGACTCAGTAGACCATACTCTTATCACTGAAATTCTTCAATCTCAGAATAGTACAACTGAAATGCCTAACTCACCTACAATCTGTGTTGAACAAATTTCAGATGAAGAGCTGAAACTTCGTAGATCGTGGCTCGATGCTCACACTGCTGATCTAATCATTGGAGATCCCTCAGCTAATGTCAAGACAAGATCCAGATTCTGTCAAGGAGAAAGCGCATTGTTTTCCTGCTTCTTGTCTACTGAAGAGCCTCAGACCATTGAGGATGCATTAAAGGATGCTTGACCGGATCATAGCTATGCGAGAGGAGCCGAATCAGTTTACGAGAAACGAAGTGTGGGAGCTTGTAGACAGACCCCGATATCAACATGTCATTGGAACCAAATGGGTCTTCAAAAACAAGCGAGATGAAAACAACGTTATAGTAAGGAACAAAGTAAGGCTCGTGGCTAAAGGCTACTGTCAAGCTGAAGGAATAGATTTCGATGAAACCTTCGCTCCAGTTGCAAGATTGGAGGCAATTAGACTATTCCTAGCCTACGAAACACATCAAAGATTCAGAGTTTATCAAATGGATGTGAAGTCTGCGTTCCTGAATGGCGTGCTGAAAGAAGAAGTCTATGTGGAACAACCGCCCGGCTTTCAGCAGGGACATCGAGTATATAGACTCAGAAAGGCTCTGTATGGGTTAAAACAAGCACCCAGGGCATGGTACGATACCCTGTCTGAGTTTCTTATTCAGAAAGGTTTTCAGAAAGGCACAGTAGACCGCACTCTATTCAGCATTCGACTGGAAGAAGACTTATTACTTGTGCAGATCTACGTGGATGACATCATATTCGGATCAAAGAATGTCATCATGTGTCAACAATTTGAAAAGATGATGAAGGATAAGTTCGAGATGTCAATGATGGGAGAAATGAACTACTTCCTTGGTTTTCAAGTCAAGCAATCTGAAAAGGGAACGTTCATCAACCAAGGTAAATACACTCGAGACCTCATCAAAAGATTCGGCTGCACATCCGGCAAATCTATCAAGATCCCGATGAATACGAATATGAAGATAGATCTTGATAAAGAGGGAGTATCAGTAGACCAAATCGAATATCGTGTTATAATTGGTTCTTTATTATATTTAACAGCTACACGTCCTGACATAACTTATGTTGTAGGTGTCTGTGCTCGATTTCAGGCGAATCCCAAGCAGAGCCATATGGACTCAGCAAAGAAGATTCTGCTATCTCCGAGGAACACCTGACATGGGTTTATGGTATCCACTGATGATAATATTGAACTAACCGGCTATTCGATGCCGACTATGCGGGATGTAGAATTGACCGAAAATCAACTTCGGGGAACATGTCGGTTCCTTGGCGGCAAGAAGCGATCTCATGGTTTTCAAAGAAACAAGCACTCGGTAGCTACGTCGACTACCGAAGCCGAATACATGGCTGCCGGAAGTTGTTGCGCCCCAAATCCTTTGGGCCGAGACAACGGGCGAGAGACTATGACGTCATTCAGAATGAAGTGCCGATCTTCTGTGATAGTACCAGTGCCATTGCAATCACTCAGAATCTTGTACTACACACGAGATGCAAGCACGTGGACATCAGACATCACTTCATTCGTGACCATGTCGAAAAGAAGGATATCAGGATGGAAAAGATCCATACTGACAAGCAACGGGCTGACATACTGACCAAGCCTCTAGCTGAATCCAGATTCAGAGAACTTTCAGTAGAGCTAGGTCTGTTGGACCCTACTGACCCCAGTCAGTAAAAGGTTTCAGGAGAGGACCATTTCAGTAAGGGGGAATGTTCACTCTCAGTACTGAATGTATTCAGTACGTAGAGATTCAGAAACCATCTACACGAGGTATCAGCTGACTACTATGTTCAGCTGACAGGTTTGCGTATCTCTACTCAGTAGTAATTTATATTACAGAATCTTGCATTTATGACAAAGATTCAGCATGATATAAATATCTCTTGGTTTGTCTTTATTATTAACGGATTTCATTTAATGCACGACATTCCATACATAAGCTTGCTGAACTCTGCGCGCATTTAATGCATGTCTTTTCACAGTTACTACTTAGGCTATTTTTACAACTAGCTTTGACTTAGGCGGCATATGCTATCATTACCTATAATATATCTTCTAATCTTGACCGTCCATTCTATAAAGCAGTTTAAACTCAACCTTTGATCAAATAACTGTTCATCTTCCCGTTTGATATATATATTTGATCATATCTTCTCAAACCGCCATTAGCATACTTCAAATCTTTCAAGTCCGAAAAATCCGAGATTTGCAAAAGCAATCCTTACTTACAACTTCATCTTCAAATCTTATCTCGATTTTATTGGTATGCTTATTAGAACTGTTACTGTATTCTCTGTTTCTTCAGTATCAATATATATAAACTGTTGTATCTAAAACTGATACTAATAAGATTCTTATGTAACAGGTACTATGGCGAACATAACTGTAGATGCCCCTCATAACATGGAGGACATTCTTGCAAAAGGCCGTGTCTGGTGCGAACTAGTCATGGAATTCGATGCGTACGACCTAGACTACATGGATGAGATCTTCGCATCTCTACGGGAGTCCGGTCTGGAGAAGTTTCTTTCGAGGAAGCCAACGTTCTTCCTTCCTCGACAGGTGGCTGAAATATACCTCAATTCAGACTCCATCTCTGGAGACATCATTGGGAGGTTCAGAACTTCCTCCATCAACAATGCATCCCAACTGCTGAAGCGTATATCTATCAAGGAAGCACTGAAGAACAGCTTTGACTTGCCATCTGAAGGAATCAGCACCGTAGGCTACAATGACGACTCAGTAGACGAGTACCTATCTATATTCTGCGGAAAGCCAACAACCTTCAGAGTTGCTTTTCCCAAGAACGCCATGCTACCACAATACAGAGCCTTGGCTTACATTGTCACTCAGCTGCTGACAAGCCAAGCTGGCTCATTCGATCAGGTCTCCCGACCTAAGATTCAATTAATGATGGCGATATACGATGGCGCTAAGATCAACTGGACAGATTTCTTCATCCGAGAATTCATGATCCAAGCGGCCAAGTTTGACAAGTCAACACGCATCCTGAGCGCGAAGGGGAAATTACTGTATGGGCTGAAGCTCTCAGTAATGATTGAAGACCACTGTGGTTCTGATCAAGTCACCTTTGATGATAAAGAGTACTTCAATGTGAAAAAGGTGCGCTTCCATAACCCGGTCTCTGCGCCCTTCGGCGAGATAGGGTCGAGTCCCCAAGCTCAACCGACTAAGCCTCAAAGCAGTGCACCTTCAAAGAAGAGAACACCTCCGACAGAAAATATCTAAGGCACCGGCTAAGAAACTGAAGAAAGCCATCCCAGACGTACCTGCTGAATCTGAGGTATCTCCTGAAACTCCTGCTGAACAGGCTACTCAGCAACCTATTCAGCCTTTGCGGCTAATAGATGAGCCAGAGTCTTCTGAGAAGACTCAATCAGTGGAGAAGGGAGTCTCCAGTGAAGAACCAATAGAGATGGAACAAGGGGAGGCTACTGAAGCTTACAGTGAAGAAATTCAACGCCTAAACAGCCCCCTCACAGTTCCTCCACTCAGCAGTATGCCACCTGCTGAACATCAAACGTCTCCAATCGACTTGGAATCTGAGACGGCGTCTGAAGAAGAAACAATCAGGATGGAAACGTCAGTGATTCTATCCAGAGCATCCCGAGAAATTCTTTAACTGATTCCGGAGCTTGCTGACTACTCCGATCTGATGCTTATTGCCAAATCAGCAAGACTCCACATGTTGCTGCGACATCAGGAGTGGCCTCGTCTACAACGCCTAGTTCTCCACTTTTCCTGTCAGCAGCTTCATGAAGAAGAACTGAGAATGAGGGAACAAATAGGCTATTCAGAGCCTGAAGACCTCAGCTCAATGGAAAATTTGAGGGCTGCAATGCTGGCAATGGTACATGATCGACAACTTGCCTCAGGCCCAGCACCCTCAGATGGGTCAGACCATGACGACCCACCCAGTGATTCAGGCCCTGGAAATCCTGATGAGGGAAATCCCCAGGACAAGGATAAACATACTAAAGAAGCTCAGCGTCCGCTCAGTATCCTTGGACCTGCGAAGTCGACGGGCTGGTACCTCGGCATCCACGAGCCCGCTCGGCTCTTGTTGGAGTCTGCATTCGAGGTAGCGCCCAGCCCGCATCGTCGACGTTCCAAGTATGTGGCGAGGGCTATCAAAAGCCAAGGCACTCAGAATCGTGCCCTCGCCAAGGCAGTCCACAACGTGTGGAAGAAGACTGCTGAAGCCACCGCTACTGAGCTTCAGGGGCTGAAATCCTCTATGTCCCAATCAGCCGCCCCGATGTCTCTTGCCATTGTCACTCAAGCCCTGGCTCGGCGCAGACGAAATTTGATGATCAGCTCAGGATCTTCCAGGAAGGACAAGCTAAGCTTCTTGCAGAGTTCAAGGCATCTTTGTCTACTCATTCTGAGTCCTTCGCTGAACAAGCCCAGGCCACTGAGATCAGATTAGACAACATTCAGTTGGTCGTGGAAGATAAGATCTCTGACAAGCTGAAAGAGTTCAAGGAAGCGGCTGACCTCTCACACCAGCAGTACAAGGTAGATCTTGCAACTGAGAGGAACGAGCTGCATGAGGCTCTGACTAAGATCAATGATCGTCTTGATGATCTGTCAACCTCTTACAAAAGTCTGGAAAGGTCAGTACTCATCCCAACCCCGGCTGCAATTGATGATGCCAAAAAGGGGGAAGGAAAAGAGAAGGAAAGAAAAGAGGAGAGTACCGGAAAGAAGAGTACTGAGAAGCTGACCCCCACCAAAACTGCAAAAACTAAGGGTACAAAGAACTCGGAAGAAGACTCGGGCGAAATGGGTGAGGCCCGGGGTGTCCCAGTGCGAGCACGACCGAGACCGGCCCAAGTGGCTCAGGAACCCAAGCTGCTCATGCGACTCAGACTCCTACTGATATCATTAAGGAAGTCGCAGAGTATGCTGAGGAGACTGCTGAAGATTCAGATGAAGAGGAAACACCTCTCCTTCCACCTGTTCAGGGCAAAGGCAAAAAGATACTCGAAACTCCCGACCCCTCCAAAGCAAAGAAAATGAAACGATACATCTCGATGAAGAGGAGGCTCGGATTGCCGCCGATGAAAAGTCGGCAAGGGAGATTGCTTTGAAGCGTAAGCCGCAAACAAGCCTAAGCCTAAGCTCGTGAAAAGAAAATCTAAAGCTCCAAGCGAGAGGAGGAAGAAAGCCTCCGCAGGCTACCTCCAAGGAAGCTCGGGATCGAAGACGATGATGACAGGGGAAAAGGAGAAGGAGCAGAAGGAAGCAGAGTACCGAGAAGCAGGGTACATCGAAAGAAAAATCAAGTACCCCTGCTGACTCAGAAGATGCCTCCCAGAAACCTAAAGAGCTAGATGATGAGACTGAAGCCATATTCGCCCAGATGGACAGATATTTATATAAAGGCGAAGAGGTGAGACAGATCGAGGCTACGAGAAATAGAATCCATTTAGCCGATCTGGAAGCTCTGAGGAAGCGTACTTAGGAAGAAGCCAGGCACAGAACCCCTGCTAAAGCTGACATTCCCTATCATTACAGAAGTTCAGAAAGAAGGCCACTGATCTGAAATCTCACAGATGGTCGAGAACAGACGAGTGGATGCCGGCTCAATTCACTCAGAGATGGGAAAATTCGAAGATTGAGTTCATCAAACGCTATTATTTACGGAGATTACGGCCGAACAAGTCCCAGTGAAGCTTATCTTTGAATGGATGATGCTTACTGAAGCGGATCTCTACATCCACTTGTATAATGCCATTTCAGAAGGGAAAGAGATTCAGATTCCTGGACTCAGAATCATTCCACCTCCAAGAAGAATGGATGACTCAATTCATGTTGCGACTATTGAAGCTGAAGTGAAGGACGCTGCTGATCAAAGATTCTTACAAGATGATAACCCAGCTGACTTCGCGGAATACTTGAAGCTGAGAAAGACCACGTACCGAATGTATGGTGTGCCACCTGCACGAGACACAATCGCAAGGATTCATGGACCGGATTCAGCAGTTTAGGCGCCCATAGTCTTAGTATTCTCTCTTCATAGTCTAGCAAGATTTGTAATGTACTAAACTGAATCACTCTTATATATACAAATCTTCTTTTGGCTCTGACAACAACTTGTTGTCTAAATAGCCGTGTTTGTCTTATGATTTAACACTCAGAATCACTAAAGTGATTCTCGACACACACTCACTTTCTTTATTACTTGTCAGTTTATTGCTTTGTTAGATTCTGCTAGTATTGCTTCTATGTAATGGGGGAAATTATTTTTGCCCTGTTTTTCAGTAGTCTAGAACTGATGGAACATCTCCTCTGATCTTACTTGTAAAATTGTAAGGAGATTTGTTTCTGTCTGTTTAGTGTTAGCATAGATGATAGGTTTTGGCATCATCAAATAGGGGGAAATTGTTGGGTGATGATTCTATCCTCAAGCCTTTGTTTCACTCGGTGGGAAATGATTCTATCTTCTATCTTGAACCAAGCTCGTAGCTCTATGTACTACGAACCGTTGAGAAGATTTGAAGATCCCAAAACCCTATCGATTGGTGAACCATTCCGTTGTATATGTTGTTTGTCTCGAGGTTTCAGACTCAGTAGACACTCTGCTCTGGTCAAGGCGCTCAGTAGCTTATTTGCCTCAGCACCAGTGTAGAAGACTCAGTGATCTTGGACTCGGCAGAGAGCGATATGCGAGAGAGTCGATCGAACCGAACTCGGCGAGAGTAGTTCATTGGACTCGAGCCTGATCTTCGATAGACTCATCTCATTTGTCTATCTACCGAATACAAGGTCGGACTCGGCATCGGCGGATAGTCTTCGGGGACTGTCGAGAATCTTTTGAAAGACAATCAGCATTGTCATATACGAGGATGAGAGAAGTCGGCTTCGACTTGTCTCGAAGTTCGTGGCTTGTCTCAACCGCTCTATCCGCCTCGATAAATGACAAACATACACGTGTCATCCTACCTACTAAAGCTGCAAGTCAACACTTTCCGAAAAAGGAGGAAAAGGCACTGTTACCTACGCCAAAAGAGCCGTTTGCTACCAAAAAGAGAGAGAGAGAAGAAGATCGTCTCCAACGGATCTTTCTCAATCTCTTCTCTATAAATAGAGGGATCATTCAAGATTTGACACACACAAGAGAGAGTGCATAAGCTTAAACGACGAAAACATACACAAGCATTTAAACGAGCGAATTCCAAAAGCCTAAGTCTTCCGCAAGAATCGAAAGAGTTATCTCCGGCGAAAGACTACCTCTAAGCTCATAAGGGAACCAAGTTGAACCGACAATAAAGCATCTAGTATCCAAGCGACGTGACACGAACTTAAAGCTAAACCTCAGCTGTTCGTCGCTCTAGAAGCTACATTCTTGTTCCCATCCCTCTAACCCTAAGCTCAACCGATATATGCATAGCTTAGACGAAGGAGTTCACTTTTGAACCCAATCCTTATTGTATAAGGACTCCTTCACTGTTGGAGAAGTTTGTCAAACACTTTAAGTTTGATAGAAGTGTAACCGGGACTTGCTCGAGTATAATCCCCAAGCCACGGCTTTGTCCACGTGCACAAGCTGACTGAGACTAACTCAGTATAATAAATAGCCTCCTGATCTATCGGGACAGTGGACGTAGGATTGTTGATATCCGAACCACTTTAAAAATCTCTGTGTCGTTTACTTACTGTTACATTGATTTTACTGTGCATACTGAACATCTTATTTAAAATTAATTAAGCGTCTCGATATCGAACTTCTTATCTACTGAACTGAGACTTAAAATGTTTTCTCATAAAAACTGATTTGGGCCGACACTATTCCGCGCACTGAACTCTTGCTGATCGATACTGAATTCTGACCTAGTCAGTTAGCAGATCTCAGCCGAGTCAGACTTTCAGCCTTTAACACGATTCATAACGGTTATGCAGTCTGCCGAATCATTTCGATGACGGCATCTTCCTGAATAGGACTGTTCGTGTTCGAAGTTGAGAAATTTGGATTCAGGTGTATTCACCCCCCCCCCTCTACACCTGAACTCACTCTAGGGACCAACAGAGTCCTTTTACAATAAGGATCAGGTTCAAATATGAACTCCTTTGTCTAAGCTATGGATATATTCGGTTGAGCTTAGGGTTAGAGGGATAGGGAACGAGAATGTAGCTTCTAGAACGACAAACAGCTGAGTTTAGCTTTGGGTTCGTGTAACATCGTTTGGATACTAGAAGCTTGTAAATCGGTTCAGCTTGGTTCCCTAAGAGCTAGATTGTAGTCTTTCGCCGGAGAAATATTCTTCGAGTTCTTGCGGAAGACTTAGGCTTTTTGATTTGCTCGTTGAATGCTCTGTGTTCTTGTGTTTTCTCGTGTGCTTCAAATTTCGAATGATCCCTCTATTTATAGAGAAGAGTCTTGGAAAGATCCGTTGGAGACGATCATCCCTTACTCTCTCTCTTTTGGTAGCTAACGGCTCTTTTGAAGTAGAGTGACAGTGTCCTTTCCCTCCTTTTCTGGAAAGTTGTTGACTTGCAGCTTTAGTAGGTATAGGACAGGTGTCTGCTTGTCATTCGTCGAGGTTTACAAAGCAGTTGAGACAGAACAAACTTCGAGGCATACTGAAGTTGACTTCTCTCTTCCTCGTATTTGACTATGCTGATTGTCATTCAAAAGATCTGACAGTTCAGAAGACTGTCTGGCCGTTGCTGAGTAGCAAATATGCTGAGATGGCTTTACTGAAGATCAGCTCTTAGTACAGTGAACTACTCCTGCTGAGTTCAGTTCTACTGACTCTATTCAGTAAACTGCTCCTGCTGAGTCCAGTATTTACTGAGTCTTCTACATCTGGTGCTGAGGCTGATAATCTACTGAACGTCTGAACCAGAGCTGAGTGTCTACTGAGTCTGAACCCTCAGAGACAAACAATTACAACGAAATGGTTCACCAATCAAGATAGGGTTTTGGGATCTTCAAATCTTCATAGATTCACTCAGAGCATAAGTCTACTGAGCGCGCATCAGTACGGAAGATAGAATCATTTCCCACTAAGTATTACAGTGCTGAGGATAGAATCATCACCCAACACAAATGTGTAAGGTTACCTAATGCTCAGGTGACACGTTGCACACTGTGACAATCTGAAACATTGAGATTTTTAATTAGACATTGAAATTGACAAATTAACTTAATTCAATATGATAATATTAGAATTACACTTACATAGCTAGTATTGAGACAAGAACGAATACGTTGTACCAGTCCTAAGGGAGGGCACCACCAATGATAATCCGTGTTATACTCTAAAACACCTGAATAAGGATTGGCCACGACTTTTTGCCATTGCGCATCGAGAGCAGACTACAAGAAAGATCATATTACATTAATATTCTTAAGTACAAACGAAAATAGAAATGAGTATAAAAGTGAAACTTACGAAAAAAATCATTATCAAAGATGATATAATTATCCTGATTGACACTTTGCAGTAATCCCTCTCTGAGCCCCAGTAAGAGCCTCAATGTTGATAAATACAAGTCTATTATCTATTGCACCATATATAGTGATTATAACATGTTAGTGTTCAAACATAACTCATAAAGGAAAAAGGAACTAAATAACTTACATCAGAGGTCATCTTATATCGAATATCCTGAATGTTGTCGAAGAAGGTCTTGTCCAATTCCCAATTTGAGGAAGGAACACGAATTTTTTATGATATGGAACCTGTCCTCCAAGCAGTATATCCCCGGAGAGCTTGTCGATAATTGAAACTGACTTCCTTAGTCAGCTGTCTAACTCTATTACTTACAGGCTGTTGGAAAGGCGTTTAGGTTGTACATTAAATTTCCTAAAAAATAATTATGAAGTCAATTAGGTCAAGGAAAAAACAGATAAATAAATTCTTTGAAATATAGCACTAAAACATAATTATGAATCACGTAAGCGCTCGAAAAATAACCTAAGCGCTCGAAAAATAACCTAAGTGCTAACGAAAATACAAGCGCTTAGGTTGTACATTAAATCTATATAAATATTAAACATGTTCTATAAAAAAAATCCTAAAAAAATCTCATTAGTATAGTTCTAAATTCCTAAATTAACGTGAGGAATTCTATTGACAATCACATTACTATAGTTCTAAATTCCTACAAAAAAATCCTAAAAAATCTCATTAGTATCTTAAAAATCACACTAAAATTCCTAAAAATCTCATTAGTATCTTAAAAATCACACTAAAATTAAGGTGAGGTATTCTATTGACAATCACATTACTAAAGTCCTAAAAAATCACACTAAATTAACGTGAGTTGCTCTATTGACATTAACGTGGGGTATTCTATTGACATTAACACTAACTTAGTGTCTAACGTGAGGTATTCTACTGACATTAACACTAACTTAGTGTCTAAATTAACATAAGGTATTCTATTGACATTAACACTAACTTAGTCCCTAAATTAAATAATCTCATTAGTATCTTAAAAATCAAAAAAATTCCTAAAAAATAATTACGATGTCAATTAGGTTAAGGAAAAAACAGATAAATAAATTCTTTGAAATATAACACTAAAACATAATTATGAATCACATAAGCGCTCGAAAAATAACTTAAGTGCTCGAAAAATAACCTAAGTGCTAACGAAAATACAAGCGCTTAGGTTGTACATTAAATCTATATAAATATTAAACACGTTCTATAAAAAAAATCCTAAAAAATCTCATTAGTATAGTTCTAAATTCCTAAATTAACGTGAGGAATTCTATTGACAATCACATTACTATAGTTCTAAATTCCTACAAAAAAAATCCTAAAAAATCTCATTAGTATCTTAAAAATCACACTAAAATTCCTAAAAATCTCATTAGTATCTTAAAAATCACACTAAAATTAAGGTGAGGTATTCTATTGACAATCACATTACTAAAGTCCTAAAAAATCACACTAAATTAACGTGAGTTACTCTATTGACATTAACGTGGGGTATTCTATTGACATTAACACTAAATTAACGTGAGGTATTCTATTGACATTAACACTAACTTAGTGTCTAAATTAACATAAGGTATTCTATTGACATTAACACTAACTTAGTCCCTAAATTAAATAATCTCATTAGTATCTTAAAAATCAAAAAAATTCCTAAAAAATAATTACGAAGTGACAAAAGATGGCAATGAGCAGATCGTACCGCTAGCGATCGGAATTGGACCAATCGAGGATAATATCTCTTGGACCTGGTTTATGCAGAAATTAAGGGGGGTGTACGGAACACATCACGAATTAGTGATTGTATCTGACCAACACATTAGTATTCAGAATGCTGTGGAAGAAGTGTATCCCGGAGTTCCCCACGTACTTTGCAATTACCATCTGTCGAACAAAATCACGCCTTATGGTCGTGATATTACCAAGTTGTTTAGGAAAGCAGCGACGACATACCGTCCATCAGTTTTTAACAAGGCCACGACAGCAATCCTCTCAGCTAGCAAAGATGGAGCTTACCAAAAACTTATCGAAGTAGGTCCCGAACGTTGGGCCCGTTCAATCTGTACACGTCGCCGGTATAGTTTTTTAACGTCAAATGCGGTCGAGTCTTTTAATGCGAGGTTGTTGTGGGCTAGACGTTTGCCAATTTGCTCTCTAATTGACACTATTCGATCAATTATGGAGAAATGGTTTGATGAGAAACGTCAACGGTTGAGTTCACATGACCATCCACTCGTCGAGGAAGCGAAGCGAAAGGTTCATTATGAAGTGGAAAAGGCTCATAAATATACAGTCACAAGGACTTCCGTTGTACAGTTCAAGGTCAATGACGGAAAAAATAACTTTAAGGTAGACTTAGACACGTGCCAGTGTTCGTGTTGTGAATTTCAGTTGGATCTGCTGCCATGTTCGCACGCTATTGCGGCTACCATGTAAGCAAATAAGTTTTAAAACTTTATTAGTTCTTTTAATTTTGTAGTACTAATATAATGTTTTGAACGCAGGCAATCGGGGGTCAGCATCTATGACTTTGTATCAAATTACTACTTAACAACTACCCACCGGGATTTGTATGCACATGTATTGAATCCCCTTCCTCCTCCAGATCGGTGGACCATAACTCAAGCTGAAGAAGTGATGCCGCCTAAAGCGAGACGACAAGCCGGTCGTCCAAAGACGGGGCATTTCCGATCTGGGTTTGAGGCATCTAGCAGTAGTAGACCTAAGGGTACCAAGCATTGTGGTATTTGTCATCTACCAGGCCATACAAGGAGGAGATGTCCAGCAAGAGGGCTGCCGAATTGACGTGCATTGCAGTTTTCGATTTCTATTTATCTTCTTAACTTGTATGAGTATTAATAAATGAAAATAAAAAGTAAGTCCTCGTAATTTCAATTGACTTTTATGGGAGTATTTTTATTCAAAAGAATAATGTTTTGGAATAAATGTTTGAATAATAAAATTAAATTTGATTCATAAAATAAATTTTAAATAGGGTATCATAAAAATAAATAATTAAATTAAGAAAATCAACACAAACTAATCACCAAAAATTTAAGGAAAAAAAATCACCTAAGCGCTCGTAAAAATTACCTATGCGCTCGTAAGAAAAATCTAAGCACTATGGAGAAATCGAGCGCTTACGTTGTGTATCGATGACGTAGCACTTATCTTGATGAATACTACAAAAATTATTAATAATATCAATCCTAATTATTTTTTTTATTATTTTTTGAAAGATAATAATAAATCATAAATCAAAATTAAAATAATTGATTGTGTAATCAAAATTTAAATAACAATATACGTGGTGTGATCAAAATAATTGTGTAATGAAAATTTAAATAACAATATACGTGGTGTATGTATATATATATGCATTATAAATAGACTATATTGTGGTGTATGTATATATATACGTGGTGTATGTATATGTATATGCATTATAAATTGAAAAGTGTGTAATGAAAATAATGATTGTGTAATCAAATTATCTCAAAATCAAATAATTCACTTCCTTTATTTTAAGATAGATTGTACGGTTGCAGGGGTAGATGTTAGGCTAGGTTCAATCAAAATTTTAAAATATTAAAAATTAGGGTTTTGCCTATTTGTGCAATTTATACACAATATGCCTATTTTTGCAAATAAAGTTATAGAAATGCCTATTTTTGTAATTCTCCCCAGTTAAAATGCCTAAAAATGTAGGTCTATGAAAACGTGTACGTTTGTGATTGTGTCTTTGTAGAATTCTGAGAGTTTACTGATAGAACAAATAAGCAAGACAACAAATATAATGCAGTAAATAGACACAAATTTTTAGTGGTTCAGAGATAACTCCTACATCCACTCTTCCTGATAAATCAGAGTTTCCCTTAATAAAACGTTCCAAGGTCTTGTTATACATCGTCTTCTTCTTCGTCGTCTACTTCGACTTCTGCTATAATAAAATCTACAAAAACTCAACAAACACTATAACTTCTAAGGAGTCGGGTTTGGGTTTGGTTTTCTCCAACTAAGAGAGGTCATTGCAAAGAGGTAGGACCTTCTCGGATCTAAGCAAAGATATAAATATGACTTAGAACTAATGAGGGAACCTAAAACTCCAAGAGAGAAACATAACTAATCAAAGGATTTCTTGATAGTGCTCGAGAGCTTTGAAAACTTGAAGTTTTAGATAGTTTTTCTTAGTCCTGTAACCTTGTTTGTAGCAAAGTTCTTTATATTTATAGGTACACCACATATAGGGATGGCAAACGGACCCGACCTGGACCCGCACGCAATGGGGCGGGTAATACCCGCCCCGTAGGAGTGTGGGGCGGTTCCGGACCCGACCCGTACCGGGTCCGGGGCGGTTCCGATTCCAGCCGCGGACCCGCCCCGCCCCGCCCCGTTTAGACCTGCCCGTATAGACCCGCCCCGCCCGGACCCGTCCCGGACCCGCCCCGTAACAAATTAGAATTTAGAAGTGTAAAAGTGTTACTTGTGAGATTCGAACCCGTATCAATAATTTCTATATATGCACTTATGCCGTTTGAGTTAATGTTCACATTTGTTAATATTTTACATGTATAGTTATATATAAGAATATTACATACTAAAATAAAAAAAAATTGATACATCTAACAAAAAATTAGCTTATAAAATATAAATATTAATTTTCTAGAATTCAATATACTATATTTAAATTGTAATTATCTATGAGGATATGAACATCTTTATGACTTGACATCTTTATGACTTTATAATTTGTATTTTGTTTATTTGGTAATATCCGAACATATGAAATTGTGTTTGTTTTATGTTTGTTGTAGTAGTATTGACGATAACAGGTTTTGCAACTTGATTAGTTCGTAGTGAATAGTGTTTTTGTAGTAATGAGAAGAAAAAAAAAAAAAAAACTACGGGGCGGGGCGGGTAGGACCCGCCCCGTGCGGGTCCGGTTCCGGGGCCAAAGGTGCAGACCCGTACGGGTCCACGGGGCGGGGCGGGTCCGCGGGTCCATTGCGCGGGGCGGGTCCGAGTAGTATGATATCCGGACCCGACCTCCCTAACCACATAATAGATCCGTTGGAGAGAGATATATATGGTAGGTGACTAGGGTTGAGACAATGGTCTTGAATTGTGTTTGAATTAAAGATGTTCAACTCCGTCTGCCTTCAACAGTGTCAGACTGGGTGACTGTCATCGAAATAGTTCCCAAAAATGTGTGTCTCAATCTCATTGGTCGAGAGAGAATGGTGGTTGACTTAAAATCACATCTAGGATAGTACCTCGAACTATTAGGGCTGAGCTGACACTTGAGAACCAATAGGTAGGAGATCAATGAACAAATTCTCATCAGTGACTTTAGAAGGGAGATCAGGAAATGATCAGCCATAATCATTGAAGGGTGAATCCTAACTATGTCAGTCACGAAGTATCTTCTCTTCAACCTTCTAGGAAATAGGTCAGGAACAAAAGGCTTATCAAGTTGCGCGCGATCAAGAGCGAAGCGAACAAAGATAATGCGACATCCTAACATCATAATCGCCTAAACCTAATAGCTATACACTAACCTTGGTTCATCATCGGTTATTATTTTGGAATCTTAATCAAAATCTGATCATTAAAATCATGTCCCAACTATTGGAATTTCGCATATTGGAAACAACATTTTTTGCTTGTATACAATGTGTTTTCCTTTCCATTGTCTTTATTATCCTATTTGATTAATTAAATTCGCGCATGTTGGTCCTTTATCTTGTATAAGAGTTAGATTATGTAGTGTTGGGTATGAGATTCAGTATGATAAGATTTGAAGATCCCAAAACCCCTAGTTGAATGATGAGCCTTATAATGTAATAGCTTAGTTGAGTTCAGCATGTTAGGAACTCAGTAGGCTAACTAGAGTTCAGTAGCTAATAGGTTCAGTAATCGTTGTCAGTCGGAAGAACTCGGCGATATGGAACTCAGTTGGGTATTCATAAACCCACTGAATCTGCAAAGGAATTCGAGCCAAGCACTGAATATATCAGAAGAATGTTGTCAGTAGAAGACAATTCAGTAAAAGGTCCGAGGAATAAGAGGAAGTCAACTCAGTATGTTCTTGGAGTTTGAACAAACATCACCAACTCTCTAACCTCGACCAAAGAGGAGCTGTCAGCACTGTACCTGCTCTGCCATAAAGCTGCTACTTAGACTAAAAAAGAGGAAATCCCTACAATGACATTCAGATTGAAGATGACCATTTTTCTTGTCGTATTCGACACATGTCTAGACCTCTTCCAACGGATCTACTCATGAGTCGAGACTACAAATAGAGAAGAGTCTTCATGCAGAGAAGATAACATTAACGTGGAACCAAAATATTCAAGCATTCAAACGCTCTACCGATCTTAAAGCATAACATCGAAGAACTCATTAACAAAAAGATCATTTTAGTTCTTCACTCTAGAGTTTCATTTGTTCCATTTCTCTATTCTAAGCAACTTATTGTAATATCATAAGCTTAGAAGATTCGAAGGAGTTAAGCTTTATCAATTGTTCTTATTGTAAGAACTCCTTCTTAGCTGGAGAAAATCAAACCTCGTGTTTGAAACTTGTAAAGTCACTAAAACTAATACTATAGTGTTGTCCAGCGTACCTATCGACTGAGACTTGCTGCATATAAGTAATCAAGAACTCCTACTTTGTTCAGGATAGTGGACGTAGGATCCAGTATATACGAACTACTTTAAAAACAGCTTGTGTTTATTTACTGTTGCATTGATTAATTGTTCATACTGCATAAAAATGAACTTTAAAATCACTCAGCATAAAACATGTTTTCAAATTGAGACGAAAAATTTTTTGGGCCTACATTTCCGCACCACATCTTATACTGAACTACTGTTCATTGATTGAAGTTAGTAGGTAGAACTCAGTAGACAGATACTCTGCCTACGCAATCAAGAAAGCTTACTTGGCCAACTGACTCGTTCAGTAGCACTATTCCATAGTAACTGACTTTCACGTTTGAGCTTAAATTTGCATTTAGGTATATTCACCCCTCCCCCCCCCTCCTCACACCTGAAGGCTCATCTCTGGAACAACAATTGGTATCATAGTGGTGTTCTTCTGATCATCATTTTCTGAATATAGTGGTCTTCTCGAACAGATCCTGAAAACCGTTTTCTCTGCATTTGCATAATCTTCATAGCATCCTATAACATATCTTCAATTGGTTGAACTAACAAGACATAACCAATTATCATTAGCTAAGAAGACTTTAGGACAAGTTGTCGGTTTAAGCTGCAATTTAGATAAAAATTGGCTTGTCTTGGCTGCTTGTCTATACTAGTACACCGAAGGTGATGTATTGATGGATCACAGTGAGATATGTTCTCCTAGATGACCTTAGTGGTGAACTAAAGATCTCGGTGACTTAGCTGATCTTAAGCTTAATAAGATTTCAGCTGAGTGCATTTAGCTATCTATCATTTTGACTTACTTTATAAATGTCATTACAACTGTATCTACTATCTTGGGTAAGAAGAGTTATTTGTGACTCATGCTGGTTATTTGTATCTTACAATTGTATCCCTGTTAATTGGGTTGATAATATCCCATGAGAAAATCGTAAAGATTAGAACACCAAACCCGACCGGTTGATTAAGTTCAAAATTCAAATGTGTTAATAAGGTCCATTGGTACTACTCAGGATAAGATTATAATTAATTTAAGCTGTCAGTGAGCTTAAGTAATTATCATATATTTGTATCTTAAATACGGTGATCGATTAGGTCTAAAATACAAGCTCATGCTCAAATTGGGATAAATGGGAAAGTCAGCACATATTCTCTATCGGAATGAATACGTGTTTATTAATAAATTTTGCTCTGGGCTGAGCATAGATAATTAATTAATTTGAGGCACAACTTTATTTCTTGTATTGGATTAATGGTCTGGCCCAATTAGATACCCAATCACTTATTGTCTCTCGGGTAATTACTAATAGATTAATGTATTTATACATTATTTAATAATTTGAGAATTATTTATCTGAATTAATTGACTGGACATATTAATTGATAAATATATGTAGCCAAGTTAATTAATTAATTATATTATGGGCATGTTGTAACAAAAGTCCATTAGAATTATAATTAATTAATGGACTATTGTTACAAAATAAAGATCACATTAACACGTTAATACGGGGACCGATTAAGTTTAAGATACAAGCTCATACTCAAATTGGGATAAAGTGGTAAGTAGGGGTGGCAAAGTAGCGGGCCGGGCCGGCCCAGGCCCGCCCACCGGGCTTTTAGCTATTTATCGGGCCGGGCCGGGCCGAGCCCGCCCGAAAATCAGTCGGGCCTAGAAATTTTAAGCCCAGCCCAGCCCCGGGCTTTCAGGCGGGCGGGCGGGCTTAACCCGAGTTTTTTTTTTTTAAATATAATCGAAATTCAAAAGTTGAAAGTTAAAACCAACAAAAATAAATTAAAAACAACTTTAAGTGAAAAATATGAGTCTTTTGATGAGTTGATATTTGATAACAATTAACAAAACAAGTTAATAGATTGGTCTATGATCGAAAGCTCAAACTATGAAAGACTTGAGACGTTCGAATTCTTTCTTTTTAGTCTTGATTTTTGACATACAACAAGATAGAATAAATAAGTTGGGTAGAAATTAATCATTCAAAAATAAAAACAAATAAAAACAAAAAAACAAATAAAAAAAATATAATTAACAATTAATTTCGGGCGGGCTTTTTTAGGCCCGAAACCCCGGGCTTTTTTAGGCCCGAGCCCGGTAAGCCCGGGCTTTTCATCGGGCGGGCTTTTTTAGGCCCGGTTCATTTCGGGCTTCTATTTTCGAAGCCCAACCCAACCCCGGGTACCCCGGGCCGGCCCATCGGGCCGGGCTCATTTTGCCACCCCTAGTGGTAAGTCGGCATAGATTCTCGAGTGGAATGAATCCGCGTAGATTAATTAATTTTGCTCTGGGATGAGCATAGATAATTAATTAATTTTAGGTCCAACTTTATTTCTTATATTGGATCACTGATCTGGCCCAATTAGATACCCAGACATTTATTGTATCTTGGGTATTTATAATAGATGAATGTATTTACATATTATTTAATAATGTGAGAATTATTTATTTGAAATTAATTGATTGAGCCAATTGATTGATAAATATATGTAGCTCAATTAATTAATTAATTGTATTATGGCATGTTGTAACATAAGTTCATTATAAATATAATTAATTAATGGACTATTGTTACAGAATAAAGATCAAATTAATACATGAGTTTTGATCACTGAATCCCATTAATACACGATCAAACTACGAAGTGATGCTAATTTTTTTTCTTTTTAGGTTTATGTCCACACGGAAGGAAAGAAAGGGCAGAGAACAATTAGAAGATTTGATCGGGTACGATAATTAGAGCTACGACAACATACGTATACGGACGGTAAAGAATCCTAATCCTTCTCCAACAATGTTTGATGGAAACTATTGTAATTTATGGTATGCTTTGGCACAATTTTTTATGTTAATAAAGCTTCTGGTGTGCTACTATGATATTAAGATATCAAATTACTGCACTATTGCCTTCCCATTTGTTTCTCAAGTAGTATTATTAATTGATTGATAAATGATATCACATTGATAACGAAACATATTTACATTTGTTTTAACCTCATCTATATTATTGATTTACTAGTAGTGTTTTTTTCTCCATGAATAATTATTACAAATTTGTGCATGTCATATTTTAATATAATTTAGCAAATTGTAACTTTGTCTATCTACCTATACATATACTAGAATATACCCACCGCTTTTGCAAGGTGCTCGGCGAAGTATGTGTTGCGTATTTGACCGTTGTACAAAGTAAAGTACATATGTAAGATATATAATATTGGTGTTTGGTTAAAAAGATCTTCTTATTTTGTAGTGTCATTTGTAAGTCCTTTCATGTCCCGGTTGATTAAATATTGCGATGGTGAATTCGTTGGGTGCGTGCAGCAGGAAGACAAGTATGTCACCGTTCTATAGATTGTGGTCCTCGATGAAAAGTTTCGAGCTAAATTGGAGGGTCTTTTTTCCACAGACCGATTCAATATTCTTTTATTCCGCTTTTGATGAGGATTTCGTTTATGTCGTCTTGCAACAGAGGATATCGGCGAACTGCGGTAGTGGCTTCAGATGGAATGGGTAGTTTAAGTTTGAATTTAGATACAACTTATATTTGTAAATATTGATCTTACCGTGTACTTTTATAGCATTATTGATATTTCGTTTCATTATCATCATCTTTCTTGATCTTGTTTTTGCAGAGCCGAACACGAATTCGACCCTTAAGACTATCTTTATCGCTACTAGTTTTGGAAGGTTGGTCGAACCTCAAGCATTAAAAAAAATGTTAAATGGATTAAATAAAAAAATTGGACGGCCAACCTGTTTGCCCAAAATGTTGTCGGCAAACACTTGTTCTCCACAAGGTCATCCAATGAGATAGCGCCATGTGGCGCTTTCTCATTGGTTGACTATATTTTTTTGTGCAACGGATAAAATCGGGTATATCTTTTACATACTCTCATAAAAAAAATTAAAAATTATACCAAAATTCGTATTTTTTTTCTCTATAAATAGAGACCAATTTTGCCATATTTTTAATGATATCATGGAAGGTCGCGCACCTAAGGTCAGTTATGTCGTTAATGGTAATGTACACAACATGGGATATTATCTCACAGATGACATATATCCTGAATGAGCAGCATTTGTCAAATCTATTAGAGCTCCTCTCCTTCGAAAGGAAAAATTATTTGCTCTATATCAAGAGGCTGCTCGCAAAGATGTTGAACGAGCATTTGGTGTTTTACAAGCTCGTTTTGCTTTTATCAAGCAACCGTGTCTTATTTGGGATCGTGATCTTATGGGGAAAATACTGAGAGCATGCATCATTATACACAATATGATAGTGGAAGATGAAAGAAGCTCTTATCTGAATTATCAAGATCCCACAGAATTTATACAAGACGGTAGTAGTCAAAGCAATCAACAAAGTGGAGATGGAGAAACAAATAATTTGTTATACTCTACAGATAGGATTGCAAGCCTAAGCAATTATATGAGAAATAGGGACCAAGTTCGGAACAGAGAAGAGCACAAGACTCTTCAAGACGACTTGATCGAGCACATATGGCAAAAATTCGGCAATGATAACTGAACTTTTTCTATTTCGTCGTTTGTAATTTCAGTTTTTGTTGATTTAATTTCGCTTTTCGCTTTCAATTATTGTTGTGTGTTTTATTAATATTAATTTTTAGGACTTTTACATTTTGTTCTATTAATTTAGATAATTATTATTATTAAAAAGAATAATATTATAATTACGAAATATAAAATAATTAAAAATATATAATTTTATAATTGAGTGTTTGAGTGTTTGGGGTGGTCAGGGATAAAAGATAAAAGTGGAGGTGGTTGGATTGAGTTAAAATTGATAGTATATGGAGGAGTGAGAAAATAATTAAATATTAAGATGGTTGGGTGTTTGGGGTGTTTGGGGTGGTTGGGGATAAAAGTAGTCTAACAGTCAGGCAGCGGGGCAACCAAGAAGGTAGTTGTAATTTCTCTAAAATCTCAAAGTTTCTCAAGCTTAGATTATAAAAAATGATATGCTTTCTTTATTGGATTTTTGATTTATATAATTTTTAACTGTATATTATTTTTGTAAAAACTATATAAGCCCACTGTGCGAGGAATTAAATTTTTTTAGATGGGAATGGTTTTTTTTTTTTTTTCCTTTTTTATATGAGAGAAGAATAGGTACACACTTACATTTGATGGTTCTTTAGTGAATTCTTCAACTTTGTATTCTTGAGTTTTAGTTATGCAATTAAAACATCCTATATTTCAATAATTTCGACCAAATTAAATCTTAAAAATTTGAAACAAGCTAATCACATTAACAGCTAACAAAATAATGCTATTAAATCTCAAATTGACAATTATGAAATTTAATTAAAAAAAGATTCAATACTAAAGCTACAAAGGAGATGGAAATAATAGAGAGAGTGTATTCCAAAATTTTAAAATTTCCGATTAACATTATCGGCCTGATGAATACAGCAAAATAGTACCCAAAAATTCGCCGTGCGTTGCACGGTGGGAACCGTCTAGTAATATATACTCCGTTTCTGTGGTATTTTGGTCGATAAAAACATCAAGATTTATATATTTTCGGTTGGGCCCGGCTTCTTGGTGCAGACAGTATGTATCCATGCATGCAGTACACAAGAAATTGATTTGCCTGTGTCCCACTCTCTCTCCCCTCCTCTCTTTTAATCTAAGACAAAAATATATTATTTGTTGAAATTCCCAGAATTGGTCCTATCTTCAATACTTAATAAGTTGATAGTATTATTATGTTGCCTAAATTTCTGTAGGAAAATAATAATTACAGTCTATTACAAACAAGGACTTTTAATATATACACACCAAAATAGTAAAATAAAAATAATAAGTGATGAAAATTGAAATGTTTGTTGGTTGACTCAACTCATAACCTACTACTCATAAGTCTTAAATTATGGTGTCTTATGTGCCAACATGTTAACAAAATTGCCAGGTGGCATAATCCTTGTTAGCCGTTTGGCGTACCTCCCAATTATATCACTTGATTCTCATCATTGAGGCACTAATGTAACATGTCCACCGCTTTTGCGCAGTGCCTGATAAAATATGTATTGCATTGTTTTATGGTCTAATTCGTGTAATTTTGGTTCTTTAGATTTATGAGAATTGTGTTTGTGTGTTGATTGTGTAATGGAAAAAAAACAATAAAAAGAATAATAAATACATTAGCGTGAGTTTAGTCTTATTGAGCTATTTCAACGTTGAATTTGGTTAAAAGATCTTATTTGTAGCCCCATTTGTAAGTCCCCAATTGATCAAATATTGTGATGGTCACACTTGTTAGCTTTCAAACTCTATTTAATTAAACCTGAAACAACCACGACAATAAAGATATATAATATTCATTTGGTATTATGATTCAACTCATGTCTTGTTAGGATTTATATTAAAACCTAGATGGTTCATTCCTTCATATCATTAGATAATAATGTAAAATAACTCAAAAGTCGCAACAATTCAAATAAACTTAAGGTTTTAATATAATGAAAGATAATCATATTTTACCAGCATAATCCAATTTGTTTAATCAAGGTCATACCTACTTGTTGTCCTTTGGGAATGCTGACATTCAGCCATCATCTGCCATAAGATTCAAAATTTTGTTCATTAACTTCTAAATGCTCATATGACCCATAAGAAGTTCTTCAATTGAACTATCAGAACCAAAATCAACAGTCAATAACGAGAAAATTAAATACTAAACTCTTTAATTGATATCAATAAATACATATGAAGATCACAAGTCCTTTACGTAAAAAATATAATGTAGTATTAGTGGGGAAGAGACTACTAAGAAATGAATATCAATTTGTAAAATAAGAGAAAGAAAGAGGCACTACCGTTCTGCTGTTGGGGTTGTTCATGTGTCCGTCACATTCATTCAACTAAAATTCATATGCTCGTAAATCAACGAATTCTGCTGTTGCTGCTGCCCCATCATTCCTAATTGACTACTAATACTACTATTCTGTTGCAACTGATTAAGCATAGAAATCGAAGCGTTCCTCTGCATACCCTGAAAATTCGAAACTCCAATCATATTACAACCGCCATTAACGCCGCCATTAACCTGCTGTTGTAGCTGCTGCAATTGTTGCGGTTGGGGTTGTACCATATGCTGCTGCGGGTGTACCATCTGCTGCGGTTGCCGCTTCACCAATTGCTGCTGCGATTGTACCAACTGTTGCTGCTGATGCTCGATCCATGGTGACGGAGATTGCACCGGCTGCAATTCTTGTGAGCTCGGAGGCTCAATCATGGTGGGGCTCTGTTGCACCGGTAAAAGTTTCGGTGGAGAAGACGAATATTTCTAAATCTCCGCCATCTTACACCAGCAATTAATTGCTCAATTCAATTCCATCCCACCCTTTTCTGGATTGCCTCTCTCCAATTTGGAATTTAAATCCATCATTGCTTAACATTTCTCCTCCAATTTCGAGTTCAAGCAAATGAAGAAAAAGAAACCGGAAGTGTGTTTATTGTGGAGGATGTTGAACTGACGATGATGGCGAAATTCATAGGGGAGATGAGATTGTAGAAGGCCTTACATGTATACTGCTAAATCACACTCATTGCAGATCAATCTACATTAGTACGAGTTTCACACATATAAATATCCATAAACCTAGTAGAATCCACCGGCAATCGCATAGATCATGCTCAAAAACCCGCAAAAACTCGAGATTAAAGCAACACTAAGTCGAAATTCGAAATAAACTTCTTGAATTCACAGAAACACGCTATTCTAATCAAACAAAATTCCCAAAAATTAAAAGCAAACACACTCACCTTCAATTCGCCTTGAACCGGGAGGTGGGTTGGCTTCTCTGATTGTTAATCGAAGAAGATGGGGGCAGTGGTGATTTTGATTGTGCAGGTTTCTGAATTTAATCGAAGGGTGAGGTGGCGGGCAAAGGAAAGCTTACCAGCCTGACGTGGGAGCGGTAAATTACTGAAATGACCTTGGTAGGAAAGATATGTATTTTATGGGCGAGGGGTATTTCTGCCATTTCCCATAGCATGTCAAGCATGTCACCTGTTCTCTTTTTTTTTTTTTTTTTTTTTGACGAGGAACCGCAGCCGCTATTTTTGGTGCGCACAGGGTAAACCTCGCTCCTGTGTAATAGCCTACAAACCACACAGAAGAGTTAAACCACCCTTAATGTGACAGGATGCAGGCTCACACATAGCGTATCCAATAGGAATTACTCATGACCTATCGGTCTCGGGCCACCCACCTTCATCGCTATCGGTATGCCATCCCAAGGGGACAATGTCACCTGTTCTCTTCAGCACGAACTACTGGAAATTTTTCTCCCCCATCTTTCAATTCTACCACTCCGTCCACAATTGAGCACTAGCTTTTGTTCCTAATTTCCCCCTTCCTCTCGGCGCTCCGCTTCAAATATCTACCGTCCAATAGCGCTCTTTCATGCCAAATCTAACTGCCTTACTCTAAATATTTACAAATGTCATCCATATCCCTTCGTCACACCGCTACCGCCACACCGCCATCACCCATGCGTTGTCGATGTGTACCATGGAGGCCCATACTAGTTAGATAACTCACACCCCTAATCAACCATAAATCGACCCCCTCTCCTCAGCGGCCATTCCAATCTTTCCCCAATCGTAGAATTCACATCAAATTCGCCCCACCGCCCACTCCACTACGTGTTTTCCACCGCCCACCTCCGTCCAAATTCTGTAAAACCATGATGTTCTCGGTATAGCAAGCATACCCAATTTACAGTCACATTTTGGGTTTAATTTCTTTATCATCTTGCCGTGTTAATTGGCTGTTTGTTTTTGGAATTTTTGGTGGCTATTTTCCTAGTAAAGTTTACATATGATATCTTTGTCGGTCGCATCATGTTTTGGTCGGATTTCTAGATTCCTTTGTCAGCGGTAGGTCGGTAGGCTTGTGGAGAATCAAGTTCCTTAATTTAGACGGTGAACATGTCAATCTTTTTTCTCTTCCGGAACCTAATTTAGAACACTCGTTTTCACCACTTCAGTTTGATGATCCCCAAGCTTGGGACTAATTGGGTGCTTTCAATCACACAATCATTGTTCAGGTTAATGCTTTAGGTCGGGGTACCAAATATTTTATTTGGTTGTTTTTCCCTTGTACCTCTATTGTGACATTGCTTGTCCGAATCAAATTGGCCACAATTCGAATTTAATGGTCGAATTAATATTTGATTTGAAAAGCATTCGTTCAATTTGCTGCTTCCTTTACATCGTTTGATTACTGCTAACGAATATTAAATGTACTAGATCGCTTACCGTGTTCACTTGCATCTGTGTAACGGTTTCATTCATTTTACCCTTTATATTGTTCGATAGGTTAGTGTTAGTAGAGTCACTGACAGAGGAGATTATCCTTGAACTAAACTTGTCTTTTAGTCGGTTTAAACTGACAACTTACGTTCCTAAACTGTATCTCTCTTTTTTTTTTTAGATTGTCCTGACCAATTTTATTCCTATACGGTATCTCTTTAACCTCTCTCTTATTCGGAGTTTCTAAACTTTGCAGCTTGTACTAAGCAATTTTATTTGTTGCATTTCTCGTCAAATTTATTACTGCCTGCCGGCAACTATTTTGCTTATGTTTAATGCTTTCAATTAACATATTAGAATCGATTACTTCATCTTCATCTCCTCTTCAAGTTACAGTGACAAAGAGGTGTCGGCTAATAGCGCGAGGTTTGTCTGCTTTCCAATGTATTATGCTACTATGATTAGGCTGCAAACAATACCTAATTTTTGAATGTATCATCTATGTTGTGGCAATGATTTCAGGATGGTTTTGGATCTTGGTATAACTGTTTTATTTATCTCATGTCTTTGTGTTAGTTTCTCATATAATATTATTATTCTTACTCATCATGCCATATTTACTAAGGCTATTTAATGGCTGAAGAGTAGTAATTTCAACTTCTAATTTGTGATCTTACTATATTCCATGGGTTTGCCAACCTACTACATATATTTGATCGCCCAAGATTTTATCACTATCATTTTTTCTGCAGAAACGGATACTGTAAAGCACTTGCACGGTAGAAAATTTACTATTATGTTGGAAAAGAAATTGATAGAAGAAGTCGTGCACATGATGAAGCATATGCATCGTACTGCCGTTATCATGTTGCTATTGGTTCTAAAGTTTGCAGGAAACCAGTTGTATTTTAATGGAACCCAAAACGATCAAAACTAAAAGTTACTGTTGTGCAAATAAAAAGCCCAAAACAAGAACGGGATTTGGAAAGCTTCAGTAACGTTTCTTTGTGACATCATTGGAAACTGTCATGTTTCTAGGTTTCTGGATGTCCACAATCACGCAATGATTCACCTATATCTAAACACCCATGTAAGTAAGTGTTGCTGCCCGTATTTGCTTTTATTGTTGTGAGTACTTAACCAAGATTAGATTACTTTGATTTATAAAAACATATAATATACTCCCTCCGTCCATTAGTAGTGTCTCATTTCTTTTCGGCACGATTATTAAAAAAATGGTATTTTGTGGTGTGTATTATTTAACTCTTTGGGTGGTTGATTCTTGTCCACATATTTTCTACTTTTTTAGAAATGGGACACTAGTAATGGGACAACCCAAAGAGGGAAATGGTACACTACTAATGGGACGGAGGGAGTACAAGTTTATAAGAAATTCATATTTCATTAAAAAGATAGTGAATTAGTGTATAAGGATGCTTTATAAAATTGGTATTATCGTTATTGTCTGTTACACCAGCATTGTTCAGAGGCTCTCTCCATCTTTTGTTGCTTCTTTTTCACATGTCCCCAACAATCTGCTTAACGTAACTAACGTCTCCCCAGGTGACTTATTTTCCCTCTTGCTTGGTTGTTGGATTTACACTTAGTTTGTAGTCAACCATTGATCACTTGCGCTCTTGGTGTTGCTTCTCATACAACAAGATGCACTATCCGCACGAACAATCGCAAGTATTCAGAAGTTACTCTCAGCAATATTCCTATAGAACCATACTTGTTACCGAATTGTAGACAATTGCAAACACGTGCAATGTAAATGCAAGCGATTCTACTTATAATCTCTTGGTCTCAATTGTTCAGATGGGAAAGTATCTTTGATAAGCTACTCGATGCCAACAAAAATATGCAATTTGCTATTCGGATCAGATGCTGCTTATGTTAATTTTCGAGCCAATGTCCCTACATACAATAACTTCTCTTTTACATCTAAAAGTGTTAAGTACGACCGTGAATTAACCAAGAGCCTAAAGGACATGTACACTTTCCGAGTGCAAGGGCAATTCTACAATTTTCTTCCCGCTCTAGAATCAACTGGTACAAGACCATGCATAATTCAAATGTATTACTACGATTTTCGTGGAGAAATCATGGAATGTTGTCCCACTGATGGGAAGTTGCTACCTTCGAATGCGAATCTGCTTCAAAAGATATTAACAAACAACCCATACACAAGTTTTTTAAGCGGCTATATGCTGATCTATTACCAAAATTGCATGATCATCCTAAACGGAAGCCCTCTGTTAGACCTACGAATATATAATTTGCCTACAACTGAACAGATGGTAGATGTTATTACTGAGAGTGATGACACGTCCCTTGGTCGGACTCCTCAAATTCTGGTTCTAACAATTAGTGGAACATCACAAATTATAACAGGGATACGATTGTTGTGATGCATAACTATATATGTTAGAGACAAGATTTATCAACGAAGATCAAAGAGGGGCGAGAGAGGAGGAGACTCGAAGATTGGAGGATTTGGAGCCGAAGGTTTGGAAGGGGACGTATGCATGGCGGGAGACGACGTGGAAGACGACGTGGCATGCATGCATGGGAATCGGAATAATTAGTTGATTATTTATGTTTTGCTTTAGTATGGTTTGATAATTATTTAATAAATCCCATGAATAGGGCTCGGCCACATGAGGCCTAGTAGTTGGTACTCTATTTATATTAGGGTTTGAGTAGGAATAGGGGGGGGGTCTTTTGGAGAATATCCGCGATCACTTCGGCGTGCATATACGCTTGGGACGAAGATTACATCTTCGTTAGGACTCTATTTTGGAGTTGTTCTTGTTTTACGTAATTCAATTTAGTTTCGATATTATTTATCGTGTTGGGATTTCTCTTTACTCTAACAAATTGGTCCGACCTGCCGGATGACAAACACGAGACAACAACAGATGGAAACACGGATCGAGGAGTTGGAGAAGGGATTGAAGGCCATGGATTCTCGTTTGACGGGTGAATTGACGACTATGCAGAACTCGATGGCTTCAATTCATGACTTGCTTAAGGATTTAGTTAAGGAAAAGAACAAGACTAGCGACGGCGCAAACAGCGAGGCGCCTCCAAAGCCTAATCCGGATGACCAGGGTTCGGCTGAAGAACCGAATACCGATCGGACTGAGAGCGCGACTAGTACAGCGGGAGTTGCGGCCGGCAAACCGCAGGTTATGCTACCCTCGTTTGATGGAACCGGCGCCGAGGGGTGGTTGACGAGAGTTGAGCAGTATTTTCAGCTACAGAATACACCGGAGAGTAGCCGGCTGGATGTGGCGCTTGTGGCAATGGAAGGCGATGCCTTACCTTGGTTTCAGTGGGTCCGGGCGACCAGACCGGACATGGGTTGGTCAGGATTTAAATTGGAAATGGTACGGATGTTTGGCACGAACCCGTTAGCTAATCCGTTTGAGACCCTAGTTCAAACGCGACAAACTCACTCTGCGGGTGAATATGTTACGGTATTTATCGCTCGTATGGTACATGTTCCAAGATTGGATGAGAAATACTGTCTCGGCCTATTTCTGAATGGTTTGCGCGACGAGATTCGCTTGAAGATCCGGTCACGAGATGCTCGTACGTTGTTGGCTACGATACACTTGGCGAAAGAAATCGAACAGGAGGTTAAGATTTTAGGAGGATTCGGCAGCACATCGGCCGGAGGAATGCAATGTTCGAATTTCACACCATCAACAAAGTTGGGATCGCAGTCGCCGTTTAATCCTTCTCAGGCAGCATACTCCAGAGGGACACAGCGCATCAATGGATTCCAAGAGAAGTCGAAGGACTCCACGGCCTCTCTGGGGTCGACGGCGAGGACCGGTGGTCTCGGTAGGAATCGGCCGATCAAGCAGATAACGCAACGAGAATATGCCGCGAAACGAGCCGCGGGAAAATGCTTTCGTTGCGATGAGAAGTGGTCTCCCTCTCATAGATGTGCCGATAAAAATTTGCAAGTAATCATGATTTCTGATATGGAGGATGGCGGAGACGAGGAAAGTGGGTTGGAGCACGGGTTGGAGCAAACGATGGACGAGGAGGGTTCGGAAGAGGATCGAGTGCATCCGGAAGCTAATTCCATGGTATTGACCAGATTGGCTGCGCAAGGGTTTGATGGCCCGCAAACGATGAAGATGACGGGAACTTTAGCAGGACAGCAGGTATGTGTCATGATTGACAGTGGTGCGAGCCACTGCTTTATTTCATCACGGATAGCCGCAGCACTTCGGATGCAGACAGCATCTACGAGCCGATCGGCCGTCCGATTAGGGGACAGCCGCCGATCGAACATTTTAGGGGTATGTGCAGACGTTCGATTGTTGCTACAAGATCGGGAATTTGTGTTGACTTGTTATGTGTTTGAACTGGGCGGAGTTGACATGGTGTTGGGGGTTTCGTGGTTAAGGACGTTGGGGGATGTTAGAGCCAATTGGGAGCACATGACTATGAAATTTACGTATAAAGGCGAATCGGTGATGTTAAGAGGCAATTCGTCATTGGTTCGGCGGGAAGCTACCTTACAACAGCTTGTTAAAATTGGCGAAGGCGGAGACCGTTGGCTGTTGTGGGTTGGAATGCAGGCGTCGCCAGGTCACGACGAGTCGAAAGTCGGGACAGCGCGACAAACGGAGAACGGTGGTGAAGATTTAAGACTTCAAATGGATGCCGAATTTCCTTCGGTTATGCTGCCGCCGCAGGGACTACCTCCGCTCCAGAGTGTGGATCATCACATTCCATTAAAACCGGGAACAACGCCGGTTTCGGTTCGACCGTATCGATATAGCCACTCCGCCAAGGATGAGATGGAACGGCTTGTACAAGAGATGCTTGATGCATGTATTATTCAGCCCAGTTCGAGTCCATACTCTAGTCCGGTTCTATTAGTCCGCAAGAAAGATGAGAGTTGGCGTTTTTGCGTGGATTACAGACAACTGAACAAACACACAATTCCGGACAAATATCCAATTCCCGTGATTCAAGAAATGTTAGATGAATTGAGTGGAGCTAAATGGTTTTCGAAGTTGGATTTGAGATCCGAGTATCATCAAATTCGGATTGCACCCGCAGATATTTCAAAGACGGCATTCCGTACTCATTCGGGTCACTACGAGTTCTTGGTTATGCCCTTCGGATTAACTAATGTGCCAGCCACGTTCCAATCGGCAATGAATGATCTACTAAGAGCTCACTTACGTAAGTTCGTACTAGTTTTCTTTGACGATATTCTTGTGTATAGCAGGGATTTGAAGTCGCACATGGATCATCTTCGGACGGTGATGACTTTGCTTAAGTCGGGCTCCTATGTAGTCAATCCAAAAAAATGTGCGTGGGGTCAAACTGAAGTAGAGTATTTAGGGCATGTTGTGTCGGCTCAAGGAGTGCAAATGGATCCGAGTAAAATTACGGCGATTTTACGTTGGCCGATCCCGAGTACGATTCGTGGCGTGCGCGGCTTCCTAGGGTTGACGGGATATTACCGTCGCTTTATTCGTAATTACGGTCAAATGGCAAGAGGTTTAACAGAACATTTGAAGAAGGATATGATCTCAGCTTTTGTTTGGACGACCGAAGCTAATAAAGCTTTTCAAGCTTTGCAAGAGGCGGTGACAACGGCACCGGTGTTGGCCACACCGAATTTTTCAAAGGCTTTTGTCGTGGAATGTGATGCATCGGGTCGAGGTTTGGGGGTAGTTTTAATGCAGTGTGGCCGCCCATTAGCGTATTTTAGCAAGACCGTATCGGATCGTAGCTTGGCGAAATCGGCTTACGAGCTGGAATTGATGGCGCTAGTCTTCGCAGTTCAGCATTGGCGTCCCTACTTGGTGGGACGACGTTTTACGATACGAACCGATCAACGGAGCCTCCGATTTCTCCTAAATCAGTCGGTCTCGACTCCGGCTCAACATTATTGGGTCACGAAATTGTTAGGGTACGACTTCGAAATTGAATATAAACCGGGCGTAGCCAATAAAGTGGCAGATGCTTTGTCAAGATGTTATGATAACGAGGTGGAATGTGCAGCGATTACATTGCCGGTTTGGTTGGGATGGACACTTGTGGTAGAAGAAGTGAAGAGTGATAAAGAGATGGGAGAAATTTACAAAGCCGTCGCCGGTGGTTCTTCGAAATATAATCACTTCCGGCTAATTAATGGGGTATTATACTACAAAGGAAGGTTAGTAATTGCTAAGAGTTCCTCGTTTATTCCACGCCTGCTATCGGAATTCCACGCCACGGCTCATGGCGGTCACGCCGGAGCTTATCGAACCTACCGTTGTTTAGCCCTTAGTGTGTATTGGCCAAGTATGATGAAAGATGTTACAAAGTTTGTGTCTGAATGCTTAGTATGTCAGAGACATAAATACGAGACTCGTTCGCCGGTGGGGCTTTTACAAGCTTTGCCAATTCCAAATCGCGTTTGGGAAGACGTGAGTATGGATTTTATCGGAGGGTTACCACGGTCAGGTGAGTTTGATTGTGTTATGGTAGTGGTGGACAGATTATCTAAATATGCTCATTTTTGCGGGCTCACACATCCTTATACGGCGCGGTCGGTAGCCGAGTTGCTCGTGAAGGAAATCGTGCGGCTACATGGATTTCCAACGTCCATCATCCTTGATCGTGATCCAATTTTTTGTAGTGAATTTTAGAGAACTATGTTTAAACCTATAGGGACTAAGTTGCGCATGAGCTCGGCTTATCATCCGAAAACCGATGGCCAGACGGAAGTGGTTAATCGATGTGTAGAAACATTCTTGCGGTGTTTTGCGTCGGAGCGGCCTAAGCAATGGAGTAGGTGGTTGGCGTGGGCAGAGTACTCGTATAATACTAATTTTCATTCGACTACGGGCATTTCTCCGTTTGAAATTGTGTACGGCCGTCCACCACCAACTATTATGGGCTTCCTGCCGTCGGAAGTGCGTGTGAAGGCAGTAGCCGATGAGTTGCAGGCTCGCGATGGGGCACTTCGCCATTTGAAGGAGCATATTGCGCGTGCTCAAGATTACATGGTCCGTGGAGCAAATAAACGTCGAAGGGAGGTGGTGTTTGATGTGGGGCAAAAGGTGTTCTTGAAGCTAAGACCATATCGCCATAAATCACTCTTCAAGCGCAAAAATGCTAAATTAGCGGCGCGTTTTTATGGCCCTTTTGTGGTGGAGGAACGTATAGGTGCGGTGGCATACCGGATTCGGTTGCCGGAAGGATGTCAATTACATCCGGTATTCCATGTTTCCCTTCTAAAGGCGGCAATCGGCCCACATGCTTTGGCGGATAAATTGCCCGACGAATTGTGGACGGTGGATCCGGAATTTTATTCGGAATGGGTGCTACGCGACCGATGGGTATGGCAAGGCGACGATCGAGTATGGGAAGTTCTTGTACAATGGCGTGACAACTCAGAAGACGATGCAACGTGGATCGACATTTCAGATTTATCAAGTCAATTTCCGGATTTCAGCCTTGAGGACAAGGCTGTTTGGAAGGATGGAGGAATTGTTAGAGACAAGATTTATCAACGAAGATCAAAGAGGGGCGAGAGAGGAGGAGACTCGAAGATTGGAGGATTTGGAGCCGAATTTTTTATTTTTTTAATACCGAATTAAAATTTTTTAATACCGATAACGACGTTTTAATTTTCTATTTGCGCATTTATTTATTTTTATGTTTTAGCATGCGATTATGTGACTAATTGCGATTAGAAAAGCATGTAAATAGGACAAGGCGGTTCTTGAGAGGGATGACCCGAAGGTGGATGCGGTGACGGGGCAGCGGCCGAGAATTGTCTACACACGGTGTGGAGGAGGCGAAGATGCTTGAAGAATGTTTAATTAATGCTTTCTATAGTTGGACTCTTAATTAATTTCATTAGTACTATTTAATTATTGTAACTGGATATTTGGGCCAAGTGGGATATATATACCCATGATGCTCATTCTTACATTTTATGCAAGCACTAGGGTTTTGGAGTAAACTTCTTGTTTCTTGAATTTGGGCGTGAGTCAATACCAAATCTTAAATGGGGTTTGTATCATAATTATCTCAATTTTTATTGCTAAAACTATCAAAATATACCTTAGTCGGTCCTAAACCCATTTCACTCTTGTTTCTGACATTCTCTACCCAATCACTTGCGCTTTCAGGTCACATCTCCCCTACCACTCACCATCCATCATCAGGGGCGGAACCAGAATTTATAGATGGGGGTGAGATATATCGGGGATTCGGGGGCAGAACCCCCGAATTTTTTTTTAGAAAAAAGATAATATAACAATGAGTATAAGGAAGTCAAAAGTACTTGTAACATGTACAAATGACAAAATAATGAGTCTAAAATGATATACAAAAACCATAAAAACGACAAAAATAGCGAGTCTAAAATTGTGATCTATGCTTTCTCATGTTATTGAACTCATCAATAATTGAGTCAATATCAAAACTCTCAGCAATTTCATTCTCAATGCTCATTATCATAGGACCAAGTAGAAAATCATCTTCCATTTTATTCCTTAGCCTTAGGCCCTTATCTTTACAGCTTCATTGTAGAAAATACTCTTTCAGAAAAATAAAACTAGATTTTTTTCCTGAAACATGTAAATCACACATAAAATATTTATTTTAATAATAAAACATAATACAAAATTCATCTCCTAATAACTTAATACAATATAAAATATTATATTCTTTTATGAATCCTAGTAGGTTTAGGAAATTTAAAATAAATAAATATTATTCTTGTCTCATAATTCTAACATTATTTCTATCTCAACAATAAACAATGTAATCATAATATGATATAAATAAACATATTCAAAGTTCAAAATAAATTTACATAATAAAAATAATTTAATAACAAATAAGATAAATGCTTTAATTTCCATTTAAATTTCTAAGACGCGACTTACAGAACTAAAACACTTGATAACATGCATGAATAGATATGCAATGCATTTTATATTGAAAATTTTTGGGGTGTTACAGTAGCTGCCAGCTGGGCAATTTAATTTAATTGCTTATTGGGCTAATTGATGTTATTTGGACTAATTGATGCTAATTGATGTTGTTTGGGCTAATTGATGTTGTTGGGCTAATTGATGTTGTTGGACCACTTAATTTAGTTCATGTTGTTGGACAACTAATATATTTTTAAATTCGTTTCTATATATTAAATTTTCGTAAAATAAGGGGGGTGCGGAAATATTTTTTTCGTAAAATTTGCACATGAATTTCGACTTCGACGCGAAAAATTTGCACCCCCTGGTACCGCCACTGCCCATCATATTGGCTCCAAAAAGCTCGACCTAATTGGCCAACTGCTGATTCGAACTAATCACCGGGTATGTAACCTTAGATTACTCAGGTCTAATATTGCATGAACAAACATCTAATATCCAAGGGGGAATATCTCAATTTTAAATACACCTTATTATATAATCAGGGCAAAATCACGGTCCCGTGCATAATGCGGTTACATGCTATGCTAGTTCAAAATGAAAATGTAATCGAAAAAACATGTATATTTGCTTGATAACGTGGCAGCATAGGCCGTTGGCAAATAGGAGGTGTCAATCGAATTCTGAAAGTTAATTAGTTCATCTATATTTTTGGGTTATTTGAGAAATTTAATTTCGTTCTCTTAATACTTTTAAATTGGCATCCTAAAGTTTCAGACTTAATACTTCAGTCTCCTTCAATTTAGATCTGATCCGCTCATGTCAAATCAAATACATTATTCCTAGGGCCGGCCGTCACACAAATAGCTCGGGAGGGACTATAGATCAATTTCTCGTTCCTGTTATCGTTTCTTATTATTTATAACTTTCAAGGAATGGGCACCCAACAATGCAACATTATCATTTTATTGGTGATTATGCTGACGCATATAGTTTTTAATATATAACCCATTATTTTAATTACCAAAATAAAATATGAATACCGTTATGTGTGACTTTTAGTTTAAGTTTTGTGAGTATGTTAAGCCATCTGTTACAATAATTCGAAATAATTTTCTTATGTATTCTTGATAAACGAGCGTTTATATATAGATGTTGGAGGATTCATTAGAAAAGTAAAAAGCCCCACATGAAGAGAATTTATTCAGCGGGTATTTTGATAACGGTCATTAAGTT
This sequence comes from Lavandula angustifolia, assembly GCA_028984105.1. Taxonomy (NCBI): domain Eukaryota; kingdom Viridiplantae; phylum Streptophyta; class Magnoliopsida; order Lamiales; family Lamiaceae; genus Lavandula; species Lavandula angustifolia. The sequence continues at coordinate 15,496,746 of CM054806.1, read as the reverse complement.
TTAGTAGAATAAAATGCTATGTTACAGTTAAGGTTCTCTTGTTTGTGACAACAAAAATCAATAAGCGTTAACTGACCCTACAATATAATTTCCCAATTGAAAATGGACAATTATTTTCACCGCTACCACAATCTAAGGGAGTCATCAAGAACTGAAAACGACACCGTCGCTTATATAATTGAAAACAAACTTGTCTCTCCACGATTCCATAATTAATCTTCCAATTCCAGAGAAAGAAAACTGCCGTTATTTCTAGTTTCTGTTTTCTCGGTCAATACTTTCTCAATTTGTTGACCATTTTTGTTAAATTGAATTTAGGGATACAGATTGACTAGCGCTTGTTTCTGTGCATCTTCGGTGTGCGCCATTTTGAATTGATTTTGGTTTAATTGATTTTAGGGATACAGATTGATTAGCGCTTGTTTTCTGTGCATCTTCGGTGTGCGCCATTTTGATTTCGGCCTCCGTTTCATAAATTTAATTTAAGTGTGTAATTTGGGGGGAGAAAAATGACATCTACATTTGATAGATGGGAAAAGGATCCCTTTTTCTCTGCTGCGGAGGATGTTCAGGAATCTTCGGATAGGTGCATATAATGAATTTTCCCGTTTTTCACCTGTTTTTTTATTACATGCTTTTCTTTGGCGGAATTGGGGATTTTAGCTTATTGTTTCGTAGTGGGACAATTTGATAATTAACCAATTTTTGTGTTGGTGTCATTGATGGAATATATCTAATTTATCGTGAAGGATGGAATCGACATATAGAACATGGATTCATGCAATCAAGGATACCTCCGGTTCGTGGAATTTGGATGAGCTTCGGAGAGATCTTCAAACAACCCTTGGCACAACCAAGTGGCAGGTGATATGATTATGTTGTACATTATGCCTTAGGTTTTCTGGATGTGTTACTTTTTTTCGTGCATCTTGAATTATTTTATTCAACGGTTATGTTGTGCGGGTGTGACGGATTGCAGTTGGAAGAATTTGGACGTGCTGTGATGTCGAGTTACCCAAGTAGTAGCTCGGCCGATGATGCAAAGGATAGACATCGGGATTTCATTATTGCAATTGGGAATCAAATAAATAAAATTGAAACATCTTTGATTGGATTGCCAGTACGAAAAGGCAAGCCACCATCGCCTTGGGTGCGTTTGGATGAAGGAGAACAAAATGAGCTTGCGTTGTTTCTTTCAGGACCATCATTGTCTTCCTCAAATAAAATTTTGGGAAAATATGCTAGGGAGCAGGGATTGGATAATTTGCGAGAGAATGATCAATTATTGAATAATGAGTGTTCGAGGAGTTCATCTAATTTGGTTGAATTGGGCCAAGTGGAGGATAAGGGGGCGAAGTCTCCTGGTCATCGAAGGACAGCTAGTGCAAGTGCTGACATTGGCTCCTGGAATATTGTTGTAGCTGATGATGTTCTACATGATCCCAGTCAAAAGCCCGATCGACCCCCAAGAAAGATACCTAGTTTTTCAGGATTTTTAAATGGCATGGAATCATCCATGTCTCAACTGAAGTGGTCAAAGAATGGCTTCAAGAAATTAAATCTTACAGATAGGCCTCAAGAAGCTGGTATTACACTACCTAGAGCCCAGAATTTGACTAGAGTGAGTGATTAATTTTCCTTGATTAATTGTACTATTATCTTCTTCTTATTATTATACTTCTGATTAGTTGATCTTATGCTTTACATTTAATATGAAGGGCAATCATACATGCTATGAGAAAAGTAAGAGTTGTTGTGGTGATTATGACAAACAATGGTACGGTTGGTATGGTAGCATCCAGAGACAGCTCCAGAGATCCAAATACCATGTTCAATATAGTCGGCCAGTCCAATTCATTTTCTCCACCTTTCTCATACTCTGCTTAATTGGTGAGCCTGCTGATTAGCCTTTTCTTAATTGCTATATAGTAATTGTTTCATTTTTAGTAGTGCTCCGGTAACAAACTTCAGATTGAATTGTGCTTGCTATCTGATAATTGAGTATTATGTACATATGTTTTAGTACCACTTTAGATTATGTTCTTCTCCTCTTTCCGCTAGGAGGTGTAAATGTTGATAATCAATAATTTGACATTGAAGATTTAAATAACTTTTGTCAAATATCCTCCTGATCTCAGATATTTCATACCCGTGAGCTAAATGTTAAAAATATCTTGTATAAACATGAAAATGATTCTTCTTTATAAATAAACTCCAGCTCTTGTTGCTTCCATTTTTGTACAGGAAAGGAACTTGTGTGTTTTTGTTATCATGTTTCATAGTTTATGTGCAATTCTCACTCTTTATGCAATTGAGTTATTATTCATATTCTGAAGATGATTACATCGAGAAGCAAAAAAATAATCAAACATAGATCAGTTATGATTCCTCAGTGGTGGTTTTCTATCTTCCTCATAGCAATCCAAAATTAGTTCTTTATCTCAGGAGAAGAGATCCTTATTCATAGTTATTGAGGTTTTAATGGCTTCTCTGTTCATCCAGTTACAGTTTCCAAACTTAAGAACATAATTTTTCATTTCATTTCGCCAAGGGCTATAAAATGATTCAAATTTACTATCTTTCAATTGATTTGGTGAATCTCTTCATCAGGTCAGCAAAATGTTTCTGGTTCCTGGTACATGTGGCAGTCTGTGGTGGCATAAGCCTGAATCATTTTCTCGCTCCAAAGTTCTGTTTAATGGTGTCATTTTCATTCCATCCAACTAAAACTCATGCCTTCTTTGGGATAATCTTCAGCTCTAGTTGGTGTATCATTATTTTACTAAGTTTCAGTGTCAAAGTTTGTTGGTATGGTCTTCTATTAGAGTGACAAGGTGGCCGTATACATGAAAGGTTCGATTCTGCCTTAGCACTACCAAGTCAACTCAAAATATAAATACCATCAAAGATTCAACTAAGATCCTAATCATAGAAGTGTAGAATCCCTTTATGAATCCCATAAACTGTGCATATGGATACACTATAATTATGAAAAAAGCTTGCAATGTTTAGAAATCACTGTTGATTGCTGTTTTCTTTTCTCAGTTTAGTATATTTTTATGCCTGGTAAGCTACATGCTGAGTATTCGTAGCTAGAGGCAGCGCAATGCTTGCTTTGGAGAAGACATGTGGAAAATAACTATTATTTTCGGATCCTCTGCTTTCTTGATTTAAAATCTTAAAGGCTGTACATACATCTTGATCTTGCTTCTTTTTGTCCACTAGTTTCTGTAACTTAACAGACTCATTATATTATTTCTGCTGCAGTTTTATTGGCTTTGCGCTCAATCTGAGGAAGAGACTTTTATTTCTTCATTCTAATTCAGGATAGCTCATTAGTTGGCTGATTAAGTTTGATGACTTCAACAGATGCTATACTGCATTGGTAAAACTATTTTGCACAGAACGTAATTTAGCATTTATAATTGTGTCCCACAACCCGGACTTGTCGACAAGGTTCTTTTACTGTTGTGCCGTTGTACCATTGTGCTGTAGTATTGATGTTTGAAGCATTTTTCCACTTGAGAAACTTGTGCTGTATATAAAAATCTAACTAGGCATTTGGATTATGTTTGAAAGTTATTCACGTATAAAAACAAATCAATACCAGGGAGATTAGGAAATCTTGATTATGCATTTATGTTCAAACTTTCCATTGGAGTATGGATCAAGAATATTAAATTTTTAATCACAATTTTGCATTTCTTTCGTTGTATGTGTAGGTCTTCGCCAAACATTTATTTAGGGGTCTCAGTCCAGCCGTCTAACAAACTTTAATATTTCTCCATAATCTTCACATGCATTCTTCTTTAAATTAATGCATATTGTTTCGATACATATATATTCATTCTTGATTCAAGTTTTATCTATTGCTGAAGAAGATCCCGACTGGAAATGCGTCGGCGGGCAGTAAAGAAACGTATGATCTTGAACACAATATTTGTTGGATGATGATTATCAAAGAAAGCATACTCATTTCTGTTTTCTCTGTTTCACAACATGAAGAGTTTACCACCTTAACCCCTGCTACGATTCAAACATTTTATTACGTTTGAAAATTCAAACCAAATTGTACCACACAAAAGAGTATCTATTTAGAAAAGAAATAAAAAAGATTCATTTTTTAAAAACATGGATATGGATGTAGTTACCAATAAGAGAAGGATGTCCTAGTGAATGTTGGTGACGTTTATGTAAGTAAAATAAGCGTTAGGTAGATCGATATTATTGAACAACCCTATGCAATGTTGATTGAATCAACACATGGAAATCCATAGGTCGGATAGAGAGACAACTCTTGAGGAAGGCAACCTACTAAAATAACTCCGAAACCTTTCTTACTCCAAACTTGTACAATGCCTAAAACAAAGATAAAGAACTAATTATTATGATGCAGGATAACAATATGGAGATATAGAATAATTTTTATATTTCTAGATTTACATATTTTCTTTTTTGCATTGTGAGAGGATTTTGGTTTTTATCATCCTTATCCAGCAGCGTTAGAGATATCTAGTTTTTATCCTGCTAGGATTTGGGTATTTTGCCACTAGTTGTAAATGGTTTTTATATTTATTCATAGGAGATTTTTGAAATCTAGAAATTAGGGTCTCTAGTAGTTTTTGTTGGAGACTCGCACCGAAGAGTATTTGGGTGATTCAGTACCACTTATCAACATAAATCGAATATATGTATAAGGATTATGCATAGTTCATATGAGGTGTAAATAAAATACGAGAAGATGATAGTGGCAGATAAGAGTTGTTAACGTAGTCGTTCCCGCCCATGTTGATGGCGTAGAGACATTGACGCAGGTAGCTATCAGCTGCACTCTCGTTTCCCAATAAGTCGGCAATTTCACGGACCGTTGCTGCATGATTTTGCAACTGCCTATTCATACTGAACCGATCACCCTGCGTAGAATATGGAGTTTAAATTACAATTATTTATGGTTTAATTTAATAACTATTATGGTCATGTCATCACAAAATTATTATTTTTTTACTTATTTCTGTGGTAATAGTGTGTGTGTGTGATCGAGGTGGATGCTCACCAGGTTTATCCCGGAGAGGTGAAGGAGTCCGCCTGCTCCATATGCATAATTCAGTCCTCGGAGAATGTCGGAGCCGCTCCTACTCACAAATGGCGGTATCGAATTGTTAAAGCCTAAAAGCCGAGCTGCCAAAATCGAGAAACTTTTAATGTGATTATATGTATTTTATATATCTACGAGATCCCTTAACTATAAAATAAAATGTACCTAGAAAATCGGCCATATTTAGGTTATTAGTGAACCTGCCGGTGGGAAGGGCACCTGGATAATCAATCCCATGTGGTGGATAATTAACTTCAGCCTTTGTGATAAGGGCGTTGAATTTGTTGGCACTGGATTTGTTGGTTCGGAGACGAGTATCAGGTGTAGGGGGGGGGTTTGAATACACTTGATTGCAAGTTTTTCCTCAAGCGCGAAGGTCAGCTGAGCTGAGTTTTGCTACTGAATGACAGTGCCAGATATAAACCTTCAGATCGCGGATCAGAGTGGTTCAACAGCTGAGTCTATTCTACTGACTTGAGTCAGTATAAAGATTTCAGTTGAAGAATGATGTGCGGATAAGTGTTGGGCCCGTAAGACTTCGTCTCTTTTGAAAACGTGTTTTCGCAAACCAAAATCGTTTTGGCTGGTGCACTTTTTAAGTACGTTTTATGCAAGGGATGGGTTTGTAAAAGGGTTTGAGCACAATGCAATAAACACAGTAAATAACACAAGCAGTTTTTAACATGGTTCAAGTACGCAAGATCCTACGTCAACGGTCCTGCAGAACAGGAGTTCTTGTTGATTAATCTGAGCAAGCCTCAGCAAGGAATCTGTACGCTGGACAGACCCTTCTAAGTTATAGTCCTTAGCGACTTTTACAAATCAAACCGAAGTTTGAATGGGAGGGGATGATCTCCAACAATAAAGGACTTCTTACAATAAGAACAATTATCAGAAAGTGAACTCCTTCGAAGGTTCTAAGCTAAAGATATAACAATGGAGCTTAGATAGAGAAGGGGGAACTGAAGAATCTCTAGAGAGAAGAACTAAGGATTTTCAACTACGCAAGTTCTTCGCTGGATTGCTTTTTGATGCGCTAGAGAGTTGTATGCTTGTGAGCTTGTGTTCCCTTGTTATCCCGTGGGTTGAGCTTGGAGACTCTTCTCTATTTATAGTCGTGACCTAGGCATGTATCCGTTGGAGAGGACGATGCCACGTGTCACAAACTTTCAAGGAAAAACGACCATATATTTTCGAAATGCGCCGCCGAGTGGTTGGCTTTCTGTACATGAGAGCAGCTTTAATGTCAGAGCAGATAAGCTTAGGTTGCTTCTCATTGGTCGAGATATGCAGTAGATGAGACTTGTCACACATCAGTCTTCCATCTGAATTGACTCTCTGAACCTCGTATATTGAATGATCTCTACTGATATTCGAATGATAAGAGATGGGCAATCGTTTCCTTGTCGAACTTGCAACTGAGTTGCATGCGTTCAGTAGATCTAGGCAGATCATACTGATTCTTCATCTGAGTCTGCTGATAAGAATCTTCTACTGAATGTAGTCAGCTGGAAACTCTGAAGAAGCGAGCTCTTCACATGTTCAGTAGATCAAGGATCGTACTGATTCTTCTTCTGAAGTCTGCTGAAGGAAAATCTTCTACTGGGAACAGTCAGCGGATGACTCTGAAGACTACTAAGCTCTACGAACCGAGACTTGGGGTTCTGGAATTTAACTTCTCTACTGAAGTTCAGTCCAATAACACCCCTTACAAGACTTTGACAAAATAATCAATAAAGATAAGAACAAGTCTAGCCTATTACATCATAAGGTTCAAACACACATAGGGTTCAGAACAGGTTTTTTTATCTTCAATTTTATAGTGATATAATTCAGCATCACTACAATTTCCCCCGATAAGGAATATTATAATATTGTCCTAAGTACACGAACTACTGACGTCAGTTTCAACGCAACTACTGAGTCAAGCTCTAAGTACTCCCTATCACTGATCTACGAGACCACTGACTCATATCCCTACAGGATTAATATTTGGGACCTTATGGCAATGAATACAATAGCAAGAATTATCCATTTCGAACAAGTAGCTACCGTCATTCATGAAATATATAATATTTGATGGTATGGATTTAGCAGAGAATATATACAAGTCTTAATATCTTATTATTTTATACTACTTCAATACCTTTAACACATTGTTACCAAGTTTATCCTAGCAAAAACAAATTTCTAATTTGTTATCAACTTGACTAGACAGTGTAGACAAGGAAAGAAGTCGTCCCATTTCTATGCATATGTCACACACCTAAACATGTATAGGGTTAGAAAATGATGGTGGGAATGGATAGCATAGAGATGATCAACCATTTGGGAAAAAAGTAGTCATCGCCTTTGGGAAGCATATTTGACGTGATAGATTTTAACAGGGAACTGGAATCTATATACATAATTTGCAACCATGCATCAAGCATTCATTTAATGTGGACGTATGTAAAGAAACCGCAACTTTGCTTCATAAGTATATATTATCACATAGCTTATAAATCCATATTGTGAACTACTTTGTGGGAAAATATCAATTTTAATCTGTTATTTTGGCTTCTACCCGGTTTTAGTTTATTTTTATTAATTATGGTCAATTTTAGTTCGTTATGATGCTAAATAGTTCAATTTTGGCCCATAATCGAACAAATTTGTCCAATTTAGTTTGGACGTCTGTACACATGCTTTGTGATTAAGTTAATTTTCAGTTTTAGTCAATTATGTTGGCATCTGTGTCAATTTTGGGGAAAAAAAATCAATTTTCGTCTTTTATATTTCCTTCTGGTTGGCATTTGTCCGCTTTTAGTCTTTTATATTGGTGCGGTCCAATTTTAGTCCGTTAAGTTGTACACGGTCCAATTTTAGTCCTTTTTCCAAAATTAAACTCAAGTTTTCTAATTTTCGTCCCTTAGCGCGTGGTCATTGGTACACACACGCTGGTGTTTTTTTTTCATTGATTTATTTTCAAATAAAATACTAATAACTCTAATTTATTAGAATTGAAACCCTCCTCCAAGAACGACGTTAAACCCTTATTTAAAAGTTGAATTCTCCACATAAACTGATCGAGAGAGACACAGTTCCTTCGAAACAAAACCCCTAGATTAAATTCCAGAACCTAAACTTCTTGCCTTGCTCAAACTAAGTGGTGGGGATAAAATTCAGTATGACAAGACTTGAAGATCCCAAAACTCCTAGCTGAATGATGAACTACATATTGTAATAGCTTAGTTGAGTTCAGTGTGTTAGGAACTCAGTAGACTAGCCAGAGTTCAGTAGCTGATAGACTTAGTAGAGCAGATCTTTGTCAGATGATAAACTCAGCATTGAAGACTCAGTATGGTTGCTTGAGAACCTACTGAATATGTGGACAGGAATCGACATGGAGCTGAACTTTTGAGAAGAATGTCAGTAGAAGATATATCAATCAGAGGAATCAGAGGACGTCAACTCAGCATCTGCCTTGGAGTTTGAACAAGTCCCACCTACCATTCAACCTCGACCAATGAGGAGCTGCCAGCACTGCACTTGTACTGACATAAACCAACAAAGTCAGCATGATGAAGTCTGGGTAGTTAAGTAAAAGATATAAGTAGAAATTCATTTCACACCTAGATATTAGTGTGAATAGCTTTAGAGATGAGGTGACAAGGGAGTTGGATGTAAATTTCTCTAAGCAAATAGCTTATAGGGAAAGAAGGAAAGCACATGACAACATACATGGAGATCCAATTGAGCAGTATAGCCTATTATAGGATTTCATTGGAGAAATTAAGAGAACAAATCCCAGCTCGACATTGTTGATAGGGGTTGACGATGAAAGCTGGTTTCATAGAATGTATGTGTGTCTTGGGGCTTTAAAAAAAGGTTGGATAGAGGGATGTAAACCTGCGATAGGTGTTGACGGATGCCATTTAATTGGTCCGCACAAATGAGTTCTAATTCTGTCAGTTGTAGGCATTGATGCCATTAATAATATATGTGTTGGTCCCGAGATTAAACATTCAGGTGTAGAGGGGGGGGGAGGGTGAATACACCTGAAAACAATTTCTCAACTTCAAACACGAACAGTCCTTTTCAGGAGAGTGTTGTACTGAACGAGTTCAGTAGACCAAATAAGCTGTTCTCGATCGTGTGGCAGAGTGACTGACTTTACTGAGGCCTGCTAGCTGAGTTGAGTCAGAATTCAGTACCGTTCAGCTAAAGTTCAGTATAGTGTGGAAATGTGTAGGCCCAAATTCAGTTGAGTTTAGAAAACGTTTTTAATGAAACAGTTTCAGTAGTTAGTGCTATCGATTAAGCTTTGCTGAAACTCAGTTGAATGATTTTAAAAATTCTTACAGTATGCACAATAATCAATGCAATAGTCAAAACAGAAAAACAAACACAGAACACAGACTGTTTTTAAAGTGGTTCGGATCCAACATTCCTACGTCCATTGTCCCGAAAGATCAGGAAGCTATGTATTATACTGAGATAGTCTCAGTCAGTTTGTACGCTGGACTAACACTGGTCTTGAGATTTATACTAAGCAAGTCTCAGTTTACAAAGGATCAAACTAAAGTGTTTGACAAACTCTCCAACTATGAAGGAGTTCTTTATAATAAGGATCAGTTCAGATATGAACTCCTTCGTCTAAGCTATGGATAATATCTGTTGAGCTTAGGTTAGAGGGATAAGGAACGAGAAAGTGGCTTCTAGAGCGACGAACAGTTTAAGTATGGACTTGGGTTCGTATTCAGTCGCTTGGATACTAGAGGCTTTACTCGGGTTCAGCTTGGTTCCCTATGAGCAGGTATGTCGTCTTTCGCCGGAGATTTCTCTTTGAACTTCTTGCGGAAGACTTAGATCATTTAGAGTTGCTCGTGAATGCTCTTGTATTCTTGGATTTCTTTTTGTTCGTTCATTTGGTCGTTCGTCGTGAGCATCAATTTGAATTGTATCCCTCTATTTATAGAGCAGAGATAAGGATAGATCCGTTGGAGACGACGATCCTTGTGTCTCTCTCTTTTGGGTAGCTAACGGCTCTTTCAAAGAATGGTGGCAGAATACTTTCCCTCCATTTTTGGAAAGTTGTTGACTTGCAGCTTTAATCAGAAGGTTGACAGCTGACTACTCGTCATTGGTTGAGGATGAAGAAAGTAGGTGAGACATAACAGATTTCAAGGTAGATCTGAAGCTGACTTCTCTCTTCCTCGTATGACTCTGCTGATTTGACTTAGTAAATTCTGACAGTTTAGAAGACTGTCTAGCCGTTGCTGAGTATGATCTATATTCAGTAGCATGCTCCTACTGAGTCGGCTCTACTGAAGATCAACTCTGAGTTCAGTGAACTACTCCTGCTGAGTTCAGTTCCACCGACTCCTTTCAGTATATTGCTCCCGCTGAGTCTAGTATCACTGAGTCTTCTTCTTCTGGTACTGAGGCAGATAATCTACTGAGCGACTGAACCAAATGAAGAGTGTCTACTGAGTCTGAAACCTCAGAGACAGAACAACACATACTACAAGAAAAATGGCCTAGTCTGAATTTAAAAAGTTACTTTCAAGTATTGATTTTACCTCCATGGATTTGTGTGGTCATGGTCACTTTATGATTTTGCTTTTTATGTGATATTTTTTTAATAGAATGCTGGGTATGGCTTAGTTTCTTGGAGTTCCCGGTGGTTGAATTAAATGCTGGATAGGTTTATATAACAATGACTTCTTGTAATTTCTGCTCCTCATCGAGCAAGTTGATGATTGAGTGGGTTTTGATTATCTCTGCTAGAATATCCCAACTCAGAAATCTCAGTAGCATTTGAACCCTTGCCCTGAGGGCTATGTCGACTAAGTCTGAGTGCCCAGCGATCTCAGGAATATGATCGTGTACTTCAGCTGTGGCACGGAGACGAGTGGAATGAATAGTTGTCCACTCAGTCGGAGTCTCCTCAGTCAGTTCCCTAACATCCGACTGGGTCTCTTCAGAGCTGATGACCTGGACCTTATCTTTGAGGGTCGCACCCTCAATGCCAGTATCAGAGTCCAAAATTTGCTCTTTTTGTGTGTGAGGAGGAGCTTGTTCAATGACAGTGAGAGGCTGAGCAGCTGAGACCTCAGCTGGTCTGGGCTTAGTTAGCCTCCTCCTCTTAGGCACTTCGGTATGAGGGGGCAGAGCAGATGCATCTCTCTTCGGCTCAGTCGGCCCTTTCCCGATAGATTTCTCAGTCGCTGCTTTTGTTTTAAACTTAATCAATTTCATGTCAAAGAATTTTGAGTCAGCGAACGATGAGTGCCTTTGAACAGAGCTCTCAATGAGGACTGGCATCTTAGTCCCATAAAGTAATTTCCCCACACTGGCAAACTTCCTCTCTCCAGTGGGTAAGGTAGTGAATTTCTGGGCTTGGACCTTCATCTCAGAAACGTAATAATTGGCCCAGTTCACTTCAATTTCGTCGTCGATCGCTATCATCAGCTGAATCCTTGGTTTGGACAGTTGATCGTATGATCCAAATTGAGCTAGTCAGTATGTGAGAGACTATGTAGGCTAGTCCTCTGTATTGGGGGAGCAAAAGGTTCTTCGGCAAAGCTGTCTTGAACGAGATGTCAGTTCGTCCGCAGAACTTATGGACATACTCATTTATCTCTTTCTCCTTGTACCCGATGGGAGAAATACCAGAGTCTGGAAGGTCGAACGTCAGCACCAAGGCGTCCCTGACGTTGAAGACTCGCTGTGTAGAATCCCAACAATTCTGATCAACTTCTTTCATGTAGGCGAAAGAAGATTCCTCGCCTCCAGACGCAAGCGACTTCCAGTTGAAATACACCTCTGCCACTTGCCTTGGCAGATACGATCTCGGGTGTTTCGTTACCAACTCCTGAAGACCAGAACGCTCCAGAGCATCAAAGACCGGCTCCAGATAGGAAATATCTACTTGACGGAAAGTTAAAGTCGGTTCAAACTGAATCCTAGAGGACATAATCTCCTCAATGTTCTCGGGAGTCCGAACTGTCGCCATTGAAATCGCAAAACAACTTGTTAGCACTTGAAAATAGAGTAAGTTAGTAAGTATTAAGCGGGTTTCAATACATTACCGAATACTAAAGAGCTTGAGAAGAATGCAAATGCGAGGCGGTTTGAGAAGATTTTGAGAAAAGCGAAACGCTAGAAGATAGCTCTTAAGTTGTAAATGGCGAAAAGTGAGGAAAGGATAGAAGATGAAAGATTTTATATATAACGCTCGATTATAAGTTTTGATCCTACGATCCAATTTTAATCTTTCAAATCTTATGGACGGTGAGATTGAATGTTATAAAAGGAATAATTACCAAAGCCGCCTCTAACATAGACTTACGTAATAAAGGTAAGTGAGAAGACATGCATTAAATGCGCGACGAGACGGCATTAATTACTCGGTTATTCGAATGAGAAGGTTTCCCTACCGACCTTTTCTTAAACTATTAATGGCGGGAAATAAATGCACATCAAGCCGCCGACTTCGTGCGGCGATATAGTAAATGCAAACATGCTTCGAAAAGAAATTAAGTATATGATACTACGCAAACCTCTTCACCTGAACTTTCGATCGGTGGTTACCGTTATATCGCGGGAGGATGGTTGAAGTGCGATAAGCGTGTTCCCCCCTTGCGTGTACAGTGTGATTCTTCCTCTTGAATCAGCATGCGGAATCTATCGATCTATCGTCTTGGTTCCATCTACGATACCAAATGTTGCCAATTGTCTCCATATGCCGCTATCGGTAGTTGCCTTCTCTCGATGCATTTCGAGTAGGATCCGATGAGACCTAGCTCAACCGATAATTCTCGAATGCGTTCTCGGCTAGTGGTTTGGTCGGTATGTACGCCCTTTGCTTGTCAGTATGGATTTTCTCCATTCTGATATCCTTCTTCTCGACATGGTCTCTGATGAAGTGGTGTCGGATATCCACGTGCTTGCATCTCGTATGTAGAACTGGGTTCTGAGTTATGACAATAGCACTTGTGGAGTCACAGTAGATGGGCACTTCATTCTGAGTGATACCATAATCTCTCAGTTGTTGTTGAAGCCAAAGGATTTGGGCACAGCAACTTCCAACAGCCATGTACTCAGCTTCAGTAGTGGACGTTGCTACTGAGTGTTGTTTCTTTGAGAACCAAGATATCAGCTTGCTGCCTAGGAACTGACACGTTCCGGAAGTTGACTTACGATCTATCCTGCATCCTGCATAATCAGCATCAGAATAACCTGTCAGTATTAGATTATCATCAGCAGGATACCATAACCCAACATCAGGTGTTCCTCGTAGATATCGCAGAATCTTCTTTGTTGAGTCTAAATGACTTCGCTTGGGATCCGCTTGAAATCTTGCGCATACACCTACAGCATAAGTTATATCAGGTCGGCTAGCTGTTAAATATAACAAAGAACCAATAATAGCTCTATAATCAGTAGAGTTAACAGAAGCTCCACCTTTGTCTAGATCGATTTTAAAATTCGTGTTCATGGGGATTTTGACTGGCTTGCTGGAGTCGCAGCCGAATCTCTTGAGAATATCTCGAGTGTATTTGGCTTGATTGATGAAGATTCCTTCAGGTGATTGCTTCACTTGAAATCCAAGGAAATAATTCATCTCTCCCATCATGGACATCTCGAATTTCTCTTTCATCATCTTCTCGAACTGCTGACATATGATCTCGTTTCCGGCACCGAAAATGATGTCGTCCACGTAGATTTGCACCAGTAGGATGTCATCTCCTGACTTTATGTTGAATAGGGTGCGATCTACTATCCCCTTCGAAAACCTTTTCGAAGTAGAAAGTCCGATAGGGTATCATACCAAGCCACGGGTGCTTGTTTTAACCCATACAGAGCTTTCCTAAGTCGTACACACGATGTCCCCGCCGAAAGCCGGGCGGTTGTTCCACGTAGACTTGTTCCTTCAGTACGCCGTTCAGAAAAGCTGACTTTACATCCATCTGATAGACTTTGAAGCCTTGATGTGTTGCATAAGCTAGGAATAGACGAATGGCTTCCAATCTAGCGACTGGAGCGAATGTTTCATCAAAATCGGTTCCTTACGCCCTATTGTATCCCTTTGCAACTAGTCGTGCTTTATTTCTGACAATGACGTTGTTTTCATCTCGCTTGTTTTTGAAGACCCACTTAGTACCAATCACGTGCTGATGTCTAGGTTTGTCTACAAGCTCCCAAACTTCGTTTCGGACGAACTGGTTCAGCTCTTCTTGCATGGCGATGATCCAGTCAGCATCATTAAGTGCGTCCTCTATCGATTGAGGTTCTTCTGTAGACAAGAAACAAGAATATAGTGAGCTTTCGCCTTGATTTAATCTCGATCTTGTTCTTATCGTCGCTGACGGATCTCCTATTATGAGATCTGAAGAGTGAGCATCTAGCCAAGATCGTCTGAGTCTGGCTTCTTCTTCTGATACAACTTCTGCAGAATCAGTTCAGTAAGAAGATTAGGATCTACTGAGTTTCCAGGTTCAGGGGCATTTAGCTCAGGAACATTAATCGTTCCCCCTGAGTTTATATTCTCAGTAGAGGTCTCAGTTACCACGGGGGCTTCCTCATCGACCGATGTTACCTGTTGTTGATTCTGTTCGGTAGAATCAACTAGGTCAGCTACATCGACTGTTGGTTGAGTCTGGGTTTGTTCATCGTCTGACTCATCAACCCAACAATGCTGGATCTTTTCAACTTTATCAGTAAGTTCGAGATCCTGTAGCTTGCTGCTGACATTATTAGTATTTGTCTATGTATCTTTCCTGTTCTCAGTAACAAATTCATCAAAAACAACATGAGGGCTTTCCTCCACACAAAGAGTCCGATAGTTAAAGACTCTGAAGGCTTTACTGACTCGAGAGTATCCTAAGAAAACTCCTTGATCAGATTTGCTATCAAAGACCTTCAGCTGATCTTTCCCGTTATTGTGGATAAAGCAAGGACAGCCAAAAATATGGAAATGAGATATAGAAGGAATTCTCCCTTTCCATAATTCATATGGTGTCTTCATGTGTTGCTGAGTGAGTAGTGAGCGGTTCTGAGTATAGCAGGCGGTGTCAGTAGCATCAGCCCAGAACTTCGAGGGTAGTCCAGAGTCTGCGAGGAGCGTTCTTGCTGCTTCTTTAAGTGTTTTGTTCTTTCGTTAGGCAAGTCCGTTCTGCTGAGGGGTGCGTGCGGTTGATGTCTCGTGTTTAATTCCCTCTTTATCGCAGTACGTCTTAACTACTGAGTTTAGAAACTCTGTTCCTCTGTCCGAGCGAATTCTTTGAATCTTGATGTTCTTTTCCACACTGAGCTTCTTCAGCAGATTGGGCAACTCAGTTTGAACATCAGACTTATTGGGGATGAAGATAACCCAAGTATATCTCGAATAGTCGTCAATAACGATGAGGGCATACTTCTTGCCTCTTATAGTCACTGGAGAGACTGGCCCGAATAGGTCCATGTGCAGCAGCTAAAGGATTCCATCAGTGGAAGGTGACGGAATAGGTGGATTGCTATTCTTTGTTTGCTTTCCCTTCATACATGCTTCACAAATTCTATCTTTGATAAATGATTCGTTGGGCAGTCCTCTGACTTTGGAGTTCTTGGCTAGCTTGTTCATGGTCTTGAAGTTCAGGTGGCTGAGCCTTTTGTGCCATAGCCATCCTGACTTGTCACCAGATTTTGTCTGTGCGAGTAAGCAAGCCTCAGGTTCTGCGATTTTCCAGTTTGCAACATAGATGTTCTTCCTCCGCGAACCTGATAACACTGTTTTCCCTGTAGATTTGTCAACATCACAGAAGCCAGCGTCAAAGATAACTCTGTTAAGATTATCACAGAATTGACTGACAGAAAGGAGATTATGTTGAAGTCCTTCAACATATGTTACTCTTGGAACTGAAGCAGTCCCAATGTTCAGTGTTCCGTATCCCCTTGTGTAGCCTTTTGAGTTGTCACCAAACTCAATTCTGGGACCATCTTCTTATATGTAGTTGGTCAGCAGGCTCTTCTGATACGTCATGTGTCTTGAGCAGCCGCTGTCCACTATCCATGGGTCCTTATGCACCTGCAAAACAGAAGCATCTTTAGGTACCCTTTGGTTCAATTGGGTCCTTCTTGGTTAGTGGGTGATTTCGGAACCCAAATCTGTCTCGGGACCTTAGAAGTCCGAGACTTCTTCTTCGAACCTTGTCGCCTTTCTTCTCCACGGGACTTGGAGATACCGACTTTCTGGCGATGATTTTGGGTTCGGGCGCTTTCTTCTTCTAGATCTTTGCGCTTCCCGACCCCGAGCTCATAATAGTACGAGCCGTGCGAGCCGGGTGCTCATACGGTGGCTCCTTATCGTTTTCCGCCCATCCGACCTTCTTGGTTCCCCCGAGTTTGATCTCGGTGTCCGGGGCTGGAACCTTTGGTCGGTTGTTTGTTCTTTGCTTGGGCGAGGTGCGATTACTTTCTATTTGTTCTTCGCCTGAGGTGTGGTGTCAGCAACTTGCACCTTTCCTCTGATGAACCTATCAGCCAGCGTTGCTAAGCTTTTGGAGGTAGAAGCTTCGTGAGTATAGCCAAGGCCTTCTTTCACAGCAGTTGGCCGTTGTGCTCTGAGCATGCTTTCTAGCTTCTCCTTAGCTCCCGTGTATTGTTCGGTCATCGGTCCTCTCCGGACCTCATCACTTCTCCTGAGAGAATCATAGTCCTTCTGTACGTCTGAGAGTTTCTGACTGAGTTGGGCTATTTCAGTCTCTTTCTCCGAATTGTCCTTGGTCAGGACTGAGATCTAAGTCTCTTGAAGCTGAGACTTAGTCATAAGAGATTCGATCTCTTCGTTGAGTCTCGCAACTAGATCCACTGACTCAGTAGAGACCTGACAATCAGAAGAAAGTCTCGATTCTCGGCCTTTACTGTTCAAGTTCCCTGGATGGTTCTGCCCGAACTCTCTGCTCGCTGAATTTGTTCCTCTAGCGGTCGTCATATGCTTGTACTACGTCCAGAGGATCATCCGAGACCGAGCAAGTATCGTGTGTGTTGTGTGAAGAGGAGATTATATTAAGTTTAGAATTTACCTCAGCCTCTTCTCCGGCCATCAGACAGTGTTCAGCTGATTCCTCAGGAACCGTCTCTCCGACTTCAACAGCTACGAATACAACTTCGTCCTCAGAAGAGTACATGAATGTATCCTCTTCAATTGAGTTGTCGGATATCTCTCCGGCTATATAGGCCTGCCTCTTCTGGGCAAATTTGTCTATTACGGCTCGCCGTTACGCTCTTTGAGCGCTGAGAGTTCGGGGACAGTTGTATGCGATAGTGTCCCTCCTTCTTGCGGTTGTAGCATGTTGATGCTCTGCTGCTTGCTTTTCCACTGAGTCTTTTGATGGACTAGCGGCAGGGTTCGTTTTCCCGCATTCGGTAGAAGGATTAGACTCTTCCCTTCTCTGGATAATCTTTCTTACCTAAGGGAGAATCTCTGTGGTATTTCTTCAGCTTTCTGACTCTCTCCTTTTCTCTTTGGTATTTGAGAGTCATCAGTGCGAGTTGGTCAGTAGCGAGATATTTCGAGGTCTTTGTATCTGCGGCAGCTGCCACGCTTCTTTGGAAGAAATATTTTTGCCTCCGTTTTCTTTGTTGCCTTGAAGGCATGATCGAACTGTGTGTCAGCTGGAGCACTGGAGCACTTTTGAGGTAGACTATACTCAAATTCCTCCGTCTTTAATTATGAAAATATAACATCAGGAGTTAGAGCATTAAGATCAGAGCGACGTAAATAAGTAGCAAAAGGAAGCCACTTCTGTCGAGGTAGCGCTCTTATGATCTTTGTGTTCATCTCTTTGTTTGAGAACACTTTTCCCAGCCCGTTTATCACATTGACTTGATTCGTAAATCTGACGCTCAGCTCGTCAATGGTTTCACTGGCTCTGTCGCAAAGGCTTCGAACTTCTGAAGCTCTAATTCGAGCTTGTTTTCTTTGATCTGAGGAGTTCCTTGGCTTAGTACAGCCAGGGCGTCCTAAAGTTCCTTCGCCATTTTGCAATCCTGCACCCTCCCGAGATGTGAGTCACTGAGCGTTGTCAGTATAGCATTTCGTGCGACTCGGTCGAGGTTATGCAATTTTTTCTCGTCAGGCATGAAGGCAGATTTGTCCTTGGAAATCTTCGGACCGATTCGAGCTCCTTCACCTTCCACATCAGCGAACTGAACGCTGTCTATCATTGGAATGATAGGTCCGGTCTCTAGTACGTCAGTCATGCTGTCGTGCAGCGACGTAAGGTGTGCCTCCATTCTTACACGTCATACCGTGAAGTTCTCTATCGAGAACATCGTCACCATCCTGATACTTGACATGTCAGACATTATGCGTACGAGTATAAGGATGAATGAAGAGATGCCTTGTGCAGAGAAAACGTTTTCAGGATCTGTTCGACCGTGTGCTATGATACCAATTGTTGGTCCGGAGACAAATATCAGGTGTAGAGGGGGGGGGGGTGAATACACCTGAGTACAATTTCTTTTTCTCGATGAAGGTCAGCTGAAGCTGTTAGTTGCAACTGATGAACAGTGCCAAATACAACCTTCGATCGCGGGTCAGAGTGGGTCAGCTACTGAGCACTCCTACTGACTTTTGTCAGTACTTCGAAACTCTGTCGAAGACTTTACCGTGCGGATAAGTGTGGGGCCCGGAGTTTGTCTCTTTTTGAAAACGTGTTTTCGCAAATTAAGTTCTTTTGGCTGTGCGACTTTTGAAATACGTTTTATGCAAACTTATGATTTTCAAAGGTTTGTATGCAATAAAACAGTAAAGAGCACAAGCAATATAACACGGTTCGGATACGCAAGATCCTACGTCCACTGTCCTGAACAAGGCAGGATAACTTGTTGATTAATCTGAGCAAGTCTCAGCAAGGAAACTGTGCACAGGACATATCCTTCTAAGTTATAGTCCTTAGCCTTTACAATTCAAACCTAAGTTCGAAAGGGAGCGAAACAATCTCCAACTAAGAAGGAGTTCTTTCAATAAGAACAATTCACTAAGTGTGAACTCCTTCGAATCTAAGCTATAAATATGGCAATGAGCTTAGGTAGAGAAGAAAGGGATCTAAAGACTCTAGAGAGAAGAACCACAAAATATTCTAATAAATGCGAGATTCTTATTTGGATGTTACGATGAGTTTCTTTGGAGTGTTTGAGAGCTTGAGCGATTTTCCCTTTTGAATTTCGTTGTTCCGTGTTTCATGTTTTTTCTTGTGTGTTTCGCCTGTGTGGAACTTCAAATTCTTCTCTATTTATAGCTGTGAGCTATGGCATATGTCCGTTGGAGACGACGATGCCACGTGTCACAAGCTTCCAAGAAAACGTCCATAAATTCGAACTTGTTGCAACAGGGCAGTTAATTACTGTACATGAGAGCAGCTTTACTGCAGGGAGCAGGTAAGGCGTTGTCGGGTTCTCATTGGTCGAGGTTTGTGGTTGGTGAGAATGTCAGAGTTGACCGTTCAAACAACCTCGTATGATCTTCTGCTGAACTTTCGAAAAGACTTAAGTAGTTGGGTCGCTTTACGTCGGATACTGATGGCGCAAAGTCTCTGTCTTCTTCGGCGAGTCGGCCGCAAGGAATGTAGCTTCGGTAGTCGGTACCGGCATCGCGAAGGTACCGGGCTTGCATGAGTTCTTCTCCGATGACTTATCACTTCTTGGGTTGGCATCTACCGAGGTCTACTCGGTGATGCGCTGTCTTCTCCGAGGTCTAGTCACGGTCGACGAAGAACGCAAGCGATTACACTGATGACGTAGGGTTCTGAAAAGTTTCTTCAACAGAAGATCAGTTCGACAATTACCCCGTACAGGACTTAGACAAAAATATTAAAAACGATTACATCAAGTCTAACCTATACATCAGCTAATCCTAACGACACACTATACTACTGATATCAGCTCGGTTTTGGGATCTTCAATTCCATAGTACTACTATGATTTCCCCCAATTTTCTTTTAACCACGAACAGCTGAGTATCATCTACTGACTCATATCCAACAACATCCATAAAACAATCAATATTCAAATCATGCCTACTTCATTTCACTAAGAATTCTGGCAAAACAAGAATATTTTCCCAAAATCTGGTTCAAATATGAAGAACAGCGAGGCATAATTACATTCAAATTGAAACAGAGAATGCCAGACCAAAACAAGGGCGAAAAAATAATATTTTCATGATTCTTGAGCAAAACAGACCACAATCTTCACAGCAGAAACGTATTTTCCTTCGAAGAAATCTCCATTCTTAAAAATCTTAACAAACTCAGAAGCGAATGAGCAAAGATACATTTCTAGACGAAAATGCACACAAATTAATATTCAAAAACCATATGGAGCACCAAAATTGCTCAATAATCAAACCAAAAGCAAATTATGTTTCAATTCATCAAAAGAATTCTCAACTGACACCAAAACCAAAAGAAAAAAAAATTGAACAAAAAACAAGTCATGTTGTCTGAATACTTTGCGGAAGACGAGGTCGGTTTCCGGCGAGTCCTCATCGGAGAGAGCGAGGCGGAGGCGGAGGCAGAGAGATCAGAGGCGGAGTGACGGCGGCGGAGTGACGGCGGCAGACTATGGAGAGAGAGAGAGGGGGGAGTGCGAAAGAAAGAGAGAAGGGAGGGGAGAGAGAGAGAGAGAGAGGGGAGGGGAGTGGAGAGAGAGAGAGAGAGAGATGTGAGATGCAGAGAGAAAGAGAAAGAGAGGAGAGAGAGAAAGGGGGTAGTGGGGAGGGGAGGAGACGGGAGAGAGATGAAATGTTTAATTTTTTTTTAAATAAAATAGAAAACGGGGTCAAACCCGGTCAAACCGGGTCAAAATTGAAAATTGGATCATGTTGCATGTGCAACATGATGCACACTAGTTATTCTCATAAAATATATGTACAATATATAATTTATTATTACTATTTTTATGGAATACATGTAATCTAGGTAGTAAAATCTTGTATTATGTCTATGCAAAAATGTATATAAAGGACAACCAATCAAGTATGGATTCATTTAAACAAAAAACTATATGATTAATTTTATCATACTTTTATGGCTTAATTGTAATCGAACCATGATCGCTGACATTCATTTTAACTTTAAATAATACACTCCAAATTGCTACTTTTAATAAATATCTTTTAATTTGTTTGCAATTTCAAGTTTTTGATCGAGCACAATTATGTGAATGCTGATGCATCATGTGTTATATGACATCGTTTCTAAAATTTTCAATAATCGAACTATGCCCAATAATTCAAATTGTATAACTGCAATTTTCTTTAAACGGTTGATTAAGATTTCAATTGCAATGTATCAACTATCAACAAAAAGACCCAACCGATATGTAACATTAGGAGGCTACGACTCAATTACTAAAGGGCTAAAGAATATTGAGAAGCCCTAGCAAGAGCAAGACGGTGTGTCACAACTCACACCATTAACACGACCAATAAACTGTAAGAGAATCAACTGAGTTATGACATGAAATTGCAGTAAAACCCTAATCTATACTTCCATATGAAAGATGTAATGACAAACAACCAGTATATATCTCTACATCAATGAGTTTTCTAAGTGGAATTAATTCTTGTAAATGGAAATGATTGACATTTTTTTGACAAGAAATAAATATTCATCGGACCCAAAAAAGTAATTTTCAAATATAATCTTATACTAAAATGTTAAAGAGAAAACCTGCAACATTTATTATTATTAGTTGTCTAGTTTCGGACAGCTGACACAACACAACACAAGTAATGGAAGGTACAGCTTGTTTATTTGAGAACTAATGTTTAGTGGTGATAGAAAGAATGTGGATTCGTGGTCCTCACCATGATCGCAATCAACTAGCGGAAAGGTGAAAATAGAAAATTAAGTAATTGTGTCCTATTTGGAAGAATTTAGGAGTGGAGGTCACTACTATATTTGACTAGCTAGTGATAATCTAGAAATGTGTATACATATATATATATATATATATATATATATATATATATATATATATCATTCTTGATGATTTTAGATACTAGATCTAGCTATTGGTTGTTATTAAAGGTTGATTGCCAGACTTTAATCTATTCTTGATGATTAAATCTTTTGGATTCATTTCATTGAATAACTACAGTTGTGAATTATTATGAGCTACTTAATTAATTAAGGGAGGTGAGATCAACTTTTTAAGCATGATTTTGAGGGCAAAATCTTGAATAAAACAATGTGATCACATTGAATTACATACCGCAAAGGCTTGGTAGCCGGCCGGCTTAAACAGTTTTGTTTGATCTTCCACTAACTCTCTCACCCTTTTTCCTTCCAATACCATCTTTCACAGCAAGAGGTTCTTCCAAAATGGTAGATAGGCCTGCAAATTCATTGCAAGGAAAATATTTCAATTGATGATTATCAGGTATATGTTACATATTTGTTTCTATATTTGAAGTATAATTGTATATAAAACACAATTACCTGATGCATAATTCTTGTTCTGCACTAGTATTCTTGGCATATCTGAATTGATTTCTTCTACTTTCTTCTCCTTTTCAGCATGATGGATGAATGCCTTGTTCTGGGCTGATCTGAAGAGCCAAGTGGAGTCCATCTGCTTGCTGATCATACGCACCGCGTAGTAAGGGAGTTTGAGGCGATCAGTTGCATCCGATTTGATGCAGACATTGATGAAGATTACGCAGTCCATCAAGCTCTCTTTAGCCATCCCTTTCATGTCATAAGCCTGTGATCTAGTCCAGAGGCTAGCCCCATGAGAGTTTGGAGGAGACGAGAGGCAAAGAGCGCGGGTTGCATCACTAATGGCACCATCCGGATCCCTCAGAAGCAGATGACACTGTGCTCTATTGCTATGCAGAACAACTCTTTCATTCCTATACCTTAATGGGCATATCTCTAAGGCCTCACTATATCTCACCATGGCTTCTTCCAAATCTCCCACCAAAAACTTATGATTTCCTTGCTGCTTGATCAGTTTAACCATGGCCCTTCTTTCTTCAAGCTTCTCACTTGAGACAAACTGCTCTCTCTTCCTCCTTTCAATCTTCAAGACCCTAATTTCCTCTAGTGATCTTTGCACACAAGCATTCTTGATTTTTGAGATTTGGTAGTACTTGCAGTCATGCACAAGTGCCCTTGTGATTGCCTCACCAACATTTCTTCTATTGCCAAGATTCCTCAGCTCAATCAAATCAACTAATTCTGTAGCAACATCAATAATTCTGTACCTTGTATCATGATCCTTGAGAAGCAGCAGCAGACAATCAATCCCCATGTACTGCCAATCATCTGAAGATCTTGAAATGTAGCATAGGTTCTCAATCACATGTTTGGATCTTGAGATGCTCTCTCTCCCAACCTTGCTGTAGCATAGAATTCGGATTAGTCCGATTCCAGCTGGCGACGTGTGATTGGCTAATCCACCCCACATTTCAGACAACTCCTTAAGGAATACCTTCCTGCACATGAGGTCTAAACACCTCTCCTTCACAGCAAAGCAGTTTAGAAGATGAATGCTCCAACACTGCAGCTGGCTAGCCCATTCTTCGGCCTTCCGGTTCTCCATCTCCACCCCTCCAATGCCTCTTGTAAGCAAATCGCGGTGGTACTTCACTCTCTTACTCTTGTCCTCAACTCCAACAAACTTGGTATACACCTCTTCCAAGCAAGATGAGGCCAAATTCATGGCTAGTTTGACAACTTCTTCTTCATAAACCGTGATGGCCTTAAACGTCTTCTCATAGCTAGCAAGATGACCAAGAGCCCTAATGGCTACCCTTTGCTCCACCCAACTCATCTCCCCTCTCAACAGTTCCATCAATGGCAACACAACTCCAGAATCAACCGCTCTCACCGCGAGATCAACTTTATTCATTGTGTAAGAGCCCACAATATGACCTGCATAGTAGGGAATGTAAATGTTTTGGTGCTTGAGAAGCCAAGATCTATCATGGATTGCTTTGTTGATCAAACTCGTCATGCATTCAAAGATGCCAAGAGAGGGAAGCTCTTCGTCGTCGGGCCGAGTCATTGCAACGTTCCACAACTCACTCACCACCAAGATAAGCTCTTCATCATCAAGAAAAGGTACTCCTTTTAGGTAATCTTGTACTGCACCCCTCCTGATTGATGAATCTTTCTCCTTCATGATGCAAAAGAAGCAACTAGATTTGGTGCAAACTCTCAGTGAAGTCATGTTGTGGCTCCTCTTAGGGTTTTGGAGATCAAGACTAGTGGGAAGATGGAAAAGAAAGAAATTTTTATTATAGTGGATTAGGGTGAGTTGTGAGGTTAATTAAGCGGCGCATAAAATGAGAATTCTCAAAAGCAACTCAGTTTGAATAATGAAGGCAAATTTGGGATAATTTATGCGATCATTGTTTTGCACATCAGATAAGCCAGAAGTTGAATCCTGCCTAATTTTCTCCACCTCATCATCTTACTGCCTTTTAGGTTTAATGTACAATGAATCTAGTATTCTTAACTTCATGTCGATTCCTTAAATAGAAACTAATTTGTCTTATAAGGAAAAGGGTTAACATTTATAACGAACATGAACAGTAATTTTTTCATGATTATTTGGGGCCTCCATTATTTAATTAGACCTTGAAAATTGATCGAGGACTAGTCATTTCTTCAAGAATAAGCTATAAATTTGGTGCTAGGCGGAATCAGTAAAGGGAAAAGGGAACTTAATTCAATAACTTCCTTGGTTTAATTTAGTTGGAAATTTTTTAGCAATTCTCTTATTCTTGTTTTACAATTCCCACATGAGTTCATCACTAAGAAATGTTCATGACATTGTATAATACTTTGGACCATTTAGATTAATGTAGGAATTATATAAGCATGAATGTAATATTGATATACAACTTTTCAGTTTACATGAGAAAAAATTGATTCCTCTTTCTGGAACCAAACTATCACCAAGAGAACCATGCGAACTCAAATCCCTTGATGGGTCTGAACCAAACAGATCAATGTAAAATGAGAGGAATCATTCGTCCATTTCATAATCCATTTAAAAATCATGTTCCTTCAGTATATATGTCAACATTACAACTTATAAGTCCAAAGGTGGAAAAGACAAAGTATTCTTATTATATTATTAATAACTGGATATTCTTTTTTGTCTTTTGCTACGGTGCATGTATAAGATATGTATAATGTACTGCATACCTAAGGGAAAACAACTCGACAAACTGAGCTTAGGCAGAAGTAATTTAATTATGTAAAAGTCATAATTAAATAGTAATATGAAATCAATTTAGTAAAACTTGGGATGGTCTCAAGAGTACTATATAATGTACAAAGATGAGTGAAGGGCATAAAGTTTTAGGAATCCATGAATCCTCAATTAATATAAAAAACGTGTTATTCCATTGGTAGATAGCTTTTGTTGGTGTACACATCGATCTTGGCATGCCTAAATTTGTCGCGACATGTGGAAAGGTCCCTTCTTCCTGCCCTAAAGTGCATGCATTTTCTCAGTTTTTGCCTCTCACTTTGAACTTGGAATCATGATAACAGGATATGTTTTGTGCTTACCAGAACAAACCTAGGAGGAAGTGATGAACAAGAAAGCTTGTTTTTCGAGCTTAACTAATTACTAGTTTAATCTCTTTGTAAGATTTTCCATTTTATCTCTCCTCCTGAATAAGAAGCTTCCTTTTACCCCTCCAAAGAATAGAACTTAATTAATGGCTTATTTCTATTTATCTGCTTTTCTGTAGGATATATAACTAGCTAGGCTGGTGGCATGAGATGAGGCCATTTATTAGGAGTATACTTGTGTAAATATTTAGCAATTATTTGAACCAAGTATATAAATTAGACGTAACCCCTTGTAATTCGTCGAATCTGGTATTTCATTTCATCAAATGAGTACACCTATGAATATATCAACATATACAATCCAAAGGTAAAATGATTAAGCATGGATGGGAATGAAGAATGGGTATAGAAGTGGGAAGTGGCGTAGTGGTCCCTTGACAGCCTTTTTGAGTCTTATGCTGCATGCTTTGATCCATCAACGAACACAAACCATTAATCTAATAATTTTATACAGTAACAAGTACAACCGGCGACTGTCTCAAGAATATGCGGCTGTCATGCGCCATATATCTACCTACATATGCATATTTATGAGATCTAGAGAGAGAAAAGAGAGAGACATGGACAACCTGCATCAAAAGCATGTAAGATGTACTGATGAACGATCTTCTCATATAATGATTAATTCGATATTCTTCCTACAACTCATGTGAAAATCTGTTGTGTATAATCTCAAACAAAGAGGCGGAAAGCTTCTTTGTACATCTGAGATACGAATCATCATCATTCATGATCATGAGAAGTTATGGTAAGGAAAAAATAATGTTTAGCGACCTCTATTTTCTCGCTAAACATATACGCACTACAGGAAAATGAGTCTTTAGTAAGGAAGTCATTTTGCATTGCATCGCTAAAATATCTTTTTAGCGAGGAATTAATACTTTAATATAATTAGCGAGAAAATATTTTATTCATCACCATGTTCTCCTCGCAAATAGTCTCAAACAAAAAAAATTAAATTCTAAATATTTTTTTTGCAAGGAACTTCATCATGTTCTCATCGCTAATAGTCTCGAAAGAAAAATTCCAAATTCCAAATATTTTTTTGCGACGAATTTTGCCAAATTCTCCTCGCTAATAATCTCAAACAAAAAATTCAAAATTCAAAGTATTTATTTGTGAGGAATTTCGCCATGTTATCCTCGCTAAAGTCTCGAACCAAAATAATTCAAAATTCCAAATATTTTTTTGCTAGGGACTTTGCCATGTTCTCCTTGCTAATAATCTCAATCAAAAAATTCAAAATTCCATATACTTTATTGCGAGAAACTTTGCCATGTTCTCTCTCGCTATTAGTTTTCAAAAAACAAATATTAAATTCCAAATATTTTAGAGAGAAGTTAATTCTTTTTCTCGTTGTTGGTCCGGAGACGAGTGTCAGGTGTAGAGGGGGTGAATACACCTCAGTACAAGTTCTTTTTCTCAAACGCGAAGGACAGCTGAGCTGTAGGTTGCAACTGATGAGCAGTGCCAAAAATTAACCTTCAGAGTGAGTCAACTATTGAGTTTCTCCTACTGACTTCGGTCAGTATTTGATTCTCAGTCGGAGAGTTAGCGTCTCGATTTGAAAACGTGTTTTTCCCAAACCAAATAACTTTGGCTAGTGCACTTTCAAATTCGTTTTATACAAAGTATGAGTTTGTAATATGGTTTGAATGCAATGCAATAAAATAGTAAATGACACAAGCAATTTTTAACGTGGTTCGGATACGCAAGATCCTACGTCCACGGTCCTGCTGAATAGGAGGCCTTATTGATTAATCTGAGCAAGCCTCAGCAAGGTATCTGTGCACAGGACATACCCTTCTAAGTTATAGTCCTTAGCGACTTTACAATCCAAACCGAGGTTTGAAGGGGAGGGGATGTTCTCCAACTATGAAGGAGTTCTTACAATAAGAACAGTCACGAAATGTGAACTCCTTCGAAGGTTCTAAGTGTTGGTCCCGAGTGTACGGTCAGGTGTAGAGGGGGGGGGCGTGAATACACCTGACTCCGATTTTCTCAACTTCGAACACGAACAGTCCTGTTCAGGAAGTGTCGTACTAAAATAATTCAGCAGACCAAATAGTTGTTCTGAATCGTGTGTGGCAAAGAGTCTGACTCTACTGAGATCTGCTAGCTGACTGAGTCAGAATTCAGTATCAAACAGGTAGAGTTCAGCGGTGCGGAAAAGTGTAGGCCCAAATCAGTTGAGTGGAAAAAACCGTTTTAGCAAGTCTCAGTTCAGCAAATAGACAGTTCAGTATGCTGAGATAGTTGTATGATTTTAAAGTAGGTTTTCAGTATGAATAGTAAAATCAATGCAACAGTAATCAGAAAGCAATAACAAGACACAGATTTTTAAAGTGGTTCGGATATCAATCGATCCTACGTCCACTGTCCCGAAAAGTTCAGGAGGCTATTTATTATACTGAGTTAGTCTCAGTCAGCTTGTGCACAGGACAAAGCCGTGGCTTGGAGATTATACTGAGCAAGTCCCAGTTTACAAAGGCATCAAACTAAAGTGTTTGACAAACTTCTCCAACTATGAAGGAGTCCTTTTACAATAAGGATTGGGTTCAAATATGAACTCCTTCGTCTAAGCTATAAGTATATTCTGTTGAGCTTAGGGTTAGAGGGATAGGGAATGAGAGAGTGGCTTCTAGATTGACGAACAGCTGAAATACGCTTTAGGTTCGTGTATCGTCGATTTGGATACTAGAGGCTCTTCTAACAGTTTAGCTTGGTTCCCTATGAGCTGAGAAGGTAGTCTTTCGCCGGAGATAGAT
Organism: Lavandula angustifolia; assembly: GCA_028984105.1. Classification (NCBI taxonomy): domain Eukaryota; kingdom Viridiplantae; phylum Streptophyta; class Magnoliopsida; order Lamiales; family Lamiaceae; genus Lavandula; species Lavandula angustifolia. Next base: position 15,468,256 of record CM054806.1, on the reverse strand, counting down.
CTTCAAATTCTTGCGGAAGACTTAGGGTTTTCTGGTTCTAGCTCGTTTGAATGCTTGTGTTTGTTTTCGTCGTTAAGCTTATGCGCATTCGTCTCTCTCTCTTGTGCTCTCTTTTTCAAGGCTTGAAATGTGCCTCTATTTATAGAGCAGAGATTGGAAAAGATCGATTGGAGACGATCTTCCTTTCTCTCTCTTTTGGTAGCTAACGACTCTTTTGAAGGATGTAACAGTGTCATTTCCCTCCTTTTCTGGAAATATGTTGACTTGCAGCTTTAGTAGGTAGAGACACGTGTATACTTGTCATTTTTCGAGGATTATGGAGTGGTTGAGACGGAACAGACTTCGAGGCATACTGAAGCTGACTTCTCTTTTCCTCGTACTTGACAATACTGATTGTATATTCAAAAAAGTGTCTGACAGTTCAGAAGACTGTCTGCCGTTGCTGAGTCTGATCTTCATTCAGTAGAGAGACAGCTGAGGGTACTCTACTGATGGTCAGCTCTGAGTTTAGTGAACTACTCCTGCTGAGTTCAGTTCTACTGACTCCTTCAGTATACTGCTCCTGTTGAGTCCAGTAAATACTGAGTCTTCTACTTCTGGTGCTGAGGCTGATAAGCTACTGACCGCCTTAACCAGAGCAGAGTGTCTACTGAGTCTGAAACCTCAGAGACAAAACAATTACACGGGAATGGTTCATCAATCAAGATAGGGTTTTGGGATCTTCAAATCTTCAGATAGGTACAGAGCACGAGGCTACTGAGCTTACGGTCAGTGCTGAACACAGAATCATTTCCCACTAAGTATAACAGTGCTGAGGATAAAATCATCACCCAACACTAAGCTATGGATATAATATTGAGCTTAGAAAGAGAAGAGGGATCTAAAGAAAGAAACTCTAGAGAGAAGAACTAGAAATATTCTAATGAGCAAGTTCTTCGCTGGATCTTCGTGAAAAGCGCTAGAGTCAGTGGCGTAGCCAGAGAATTAGGTTCGTGGGGGCCAATAAAAAACGCACTTGAGGTGTATCTTAAAAATGGTTATTAAAATTGATAGGAACATTTTTTTTACATACATTATATTGCATGTTAGCATTTTCTTTCACTTAATTCTTAAGAATTTCATCAAATAAATTTTTTATCTAACTATAAAAAGATAAGATTTAAATTATCTTTGACCCTTTTGATCGGAAAAGGAGATAAAAGCAATAGTCCGAAAAAAGCTAGGAAAAATAGAGAAAAGAAGAGAAGAGAAAAGGTAAAAAAGAAAGAAATTAAGTTTAGGGGGAGTTGAAACCTTGACCATAAGGAGAAATTTCAAATATGTTAACCACTAAGCCAACTAATCAAATAATTAAAGATGCTATATACATAATATATCTTCGAAGCTTCATGGGGGCACTGGCCCCCATCAGCCCCCATGTGGCTACGCCACTGGCTAGAGTGTTTCGAAAGCTTGAGCGTGTAATCCCTTTGATATCCTGTGTATGGAGCTCGGAAAGGCTGCTCTATTTATAGTTGTGACCCAGGCATTTGTCCATTGGAGGGGACGATGCCACGTGTCACAAACGTCCAAGGAAAACGGCCATATGTTCGAAATGTTGTCGCAGAGTAGTTGGTCAATGTGCATGAGAGCAGCTTTAGTTGGTCAAAGCAGGTAGAGCTTAAACTGCTTCTCATTGGTCGAGGTTTGTGGTATGTGAGACTTGTCGACATCAGTCTTCATCTGAGTTTACTCACACTCATCCTCGTATGATCTTTTGCTGACTTTCGAATGATGTTAAAACTCGGGTCGTTTCCTATCGGATACAGTAGTCTTGATACGATCTCTGTCTTCTTCGTTTGAGTCTGCTGATAACGGATCTTCTACTGAGTGAAGTCAGCTGATGACTCTGAAGGTACTGAGCTTTGATTCTGTGTTCTTCTACTGATGTGGGTCAGCTGAAGAGAAATCTTCTACTGATCGAAGTCAGCTGATGACCTGTGAACACAAGCTCTTACAATGATGACGTGGGGTTCTGGAAAGTAACTTCCTACTGAAGATCAGACCAACACTTACCCCTTACAGGACTTAGACAAAAACGATAATGAAAATACAAATAGTCTAGCCTATTACATCATCTAGTCTTATCGACACTACACTAAGGATACAAGACTGGTTTTGGGATCTTCAATTCCATAGCATAAAATCACTATGATTTCCCCCATTACCGATAAATAGAAAGTCTTATTACAAGAACTACTGTTAAAATAATACTAAGTACTCTCTAAGTGGTTATTAAGATCAACCACTGACTCATACCCCAACAATTTCCCCCTAATTGATGATGCAAAAACCACTATAAACTCTAAGAACACTAAGTTCCAAACTACTGACCCAAGGAGACTTCAGTAAGTGCTGAGCAATAAAAGTAGGGTAATCAGTAGCTAAAAGATAGGCATATCAGAAAAAAAGGTTATGTGTGTGTGTGTCAGATCACTTCAGTGATCAGTTGTGATAAAGTAAATAAACACAGCCGTAAGACAATGAGTAGTTGTCTGGCCAAAAGCAAGGTACTGATATATATGTGAGAGATGATTACAATCAGTCCTAACTTCTATACAGAGAGAGAAGATCTACTACTATCGTCTGAACTTCTTAATCTTGTCCTTGAATTCAGCAGACTTGGCAGCAGGAGGATCCAACCCGTAGGATATGTAGATTCTGGCTCGGAGGGTGTGGATGTACTCGAGATCATCAGGCTGTAGAGGATCTAGATCATTGTGATGTGCAGCAGCTTCGACCTCATCTTCAATCTCCTTCGTACACAAAACTCCTCGAGAGGTCATGGGCGGAGTCAGATGTCTGTAGGCAGGTGCAACGAGTGGCAGCTTTTCCTTGGAAAGAATTTGCTTGATCTGCACTCGGAGGTTGGCATCGTACTGATATATGAACTCGTCGAAGAGATCAGCAGCCGGTACCTAAGCAGGATAGCACTGCCATACGTAGTATGCCTTAATGAATCCGATCTTCAGCTCCTCCCATTCCTCATTCAGGTTCCATGGCATCCATTTGTCAACATGGCATTTGTGGTGGCAGGGGCTCGTCCTCCTGGTCCACAAATTGTGCGACCTCCTCTATATGCTGCGCCTGAGCCGATGATCCTTCACCTGATCCTCCAACTGGCTCGGGCAGCTGAGTTGCTTGGACTATAGGGATTTGGACTATGGGAGGGGGTACTGAACTAGTTCCAGCCTGTACCCTTGATGACTTCCCTTACCTCAGACTCCCCACCTACCTGAGTTGTCTCAGCCCTTTCTTCCCCCGTTTTGGCATCATCAGTAGCCGGGGTCAGAAGAGCACGGATCGCTGCAACATCCTTCTCAAGTTTGAAGAGAGAAACTTTAATGGAGTCGGTGGTGATGTTGAAGTCGCCGACGGCATCGCAGTAATGCTCCCAGTCATCCTCTTGATCCTTGCGGATTTGGCGAATTTGGGCTGCTATTTCTTGCCTTTGCTTTAGGAGCGATGCGTCGTGTGAGGCAGTCATCTCTGCTTGGATGAACTTTAAGGTGGCCGCCTAATTCTCCAAAGCCTTCTACACGCTGGAGGTGGCCATCTTATTCCGCTCATCCATAGTCTTTTGGACTGTGGCTAAGCTCTTTGTCAGCTGCTCAGAAAAGGATTTCTGCTGAGCTTCGAGCAGCTGCTGACTCTGAGCAGCCAAGTCCGCCTTCTGAGCGGCCAGCGCAGTCTGGACGATCTCCTGAATATTCGGAGTTGGAGTGTCCGAGACCTTCTTGACTGCGCTTCCCAGTCTGTCAACAGTCTCCGTCTGAGACTTTGTATATTGCGTCCACTTCAGATGGACGTCCTTAGCTAGGAGATGGTTTTTGTCTCCTTGCTTCCTTATCGCTTGGTTGACAGACTTTGAGGACACGGAACCTACAGGTTTGGCCTGATAGAATGAGGTTCTGAGCCTCTGCTCTGAGGCTGCGAGTTGTTGCTTCCGACTGGGCTTCGAAGTAACTGGGGCATCACCTGATGTAGGAGGTGGAGGTGGTGACTCGCCCTTCTCGCTGGGTGTTTTACCCTTAGCAGATTCTCCCTGATCTGCGTCCTTGGGTGGTTCCTGATCCTCATCATTGTTGTCATCATCAACATGATGGGAAGGCGGCGATGGGCTACTGGTTGTCTGCTGGGAGGACCTAAGATTTAGTAGATAAAGCATGGCTGATCGTAGGTCCTCGAAGGATGCAATGTCAGCGGGTTCCCCAAACCCTATAGCTGACTGCAGACGTTGCTCCTCTGCCAGAAGGGACAATGCAGAATGCTGCTGAATCAGCTCTGCAAGAATATCTCAGTTCAGGAATCTCAGCAGCATCTGAGTCCTGGCCCTTATCGCTATGTCGACCAGATCCTGATGAGACGAGATCTCAGGAATCTGTGCAGCGACTTCTCCTCTGGCGCGGAGACGAGTCATCTGCATCGTCGACCATTCGGACGAGACTTCACCAGCCGGTTCCTCAATTGCCTCCGACTGAGTCTCTTCCGAACGGACCCGCTGTACCTTGTCTTTGAGGGTGGCACCCTCTATCCCGGTATCAGTGTCCAGTATGTCTTCCTCCTAAGGTGGTGGTGGAGAAGCAGGCTTTGCGGGAACCTCAGAAGCTCCAGCCTTGGAGAGCTTCTTCTACTTCGGCGGGTTGGCCCATGGAGGCAGACTAGTAGATGATCTTTTGAGCTCATTGGCTCCACGTCCGACTGAGTTCTCAGCCGCTGCTCTCATCTTGAACTTGATGAGCTTTTTGTCGAAGTATTTCGAATCAGCAAAGGATGCATGATTCGTTACTGAATCTTCGATCAGTATGGACACCTTGGTCTCATACAGTAGCTTCCCCACACTAATAAGTCTTCTCTCTCCAGACTTAGTGGTGCAAACTTGTGCGCCTGAGCTTTCAGCTCGGCCACAAAGAACTCCGTCCAGTTCACCTAGATTCCGTCAATTATAGCCATCATCAGTTGGAGTCTAGGCTTGGACAGCTGGTCAAAAGAACCTGCGACGCTCGTCAGGATATGTATAACGATGTACGCAAGCCCTCTGTACTCCGGTAGGAGTTGGTTCTTCGGCAGCGTGGACTTAAAGGAGATGTCGTCCCTCCCACAAAAGTGGTGGACATAGGCGTTCAGTTCCTTCTCCTTGTAGCCCACGGGAGAAATCCCGTAACTCGAAAGATCGAAGGAGGATTTCAGCGCTGTCCTGATGTTGATGTCGGCATGGCTGGATTCCCACTTCTAAGGGGCCACTTCCCTCATGTAAGCGATCTTCGATATCTCTCCATCGGTATCTTCCACGGAACGCCAGTTATAGTACAGCTCGGCCACCTGGCGGGGAAGATATGAGCGAGGTTGCTTCGTCACAAGAAGCGTCAGGCCTGACTCCTCAAGAGCCGAGAAGATGGGCTCAAGATAGGGGAGTTCTGCCTGGTGGAGGACCATCGTCGGTTCGAAGAGAACCCTTGACTGGATGATCTCCTCAATGTTGTGCGGGTTCTGAACGATCGCCATAGATATCTGCACGAAACTCGTTAGCACTTGAAAATAGAGTAAGTTAGATACGAGTGATGCAGAAGGTTAAGAAATTACCGTAAACACAGAGCTTGAGTTGAAAAGAGTAATCAATTTTGAGAGAGAGCGAGGGTAAATAGAGAACCCTTGACTATAAGGCCGACACATATAAAGAGTGAATGGATCAAGGGCCTAGGGCTCCAAAACTTGAGGGGGCCCAAATTTTGAAATTTGAACAACCCATTATATAAGAAAAAAAATAATAAACAAGAGTCCACTGTTAGTTTAACCCACTTATACTTAATAATGGTGAAGATATTTGGTTTATGTATGTGAGTGAATAGGCCGCCAAAGGAGAGATGCCCGATAGCAGGGTCGGCCCTGAGAAAAAATGGGCCCAGGGTGAATAATAAAAAATGGGCTCTTTCTCTATGAACTAAAATCATATGGAAAAAATCTATTTACTCATTAAAATGACTATGTATTTCTACTTGCAAAATCATTTATAATATCTTGTTTGTAAAGATTGTCTAACACATCATTTTTAGTACAGAAAATTGTCAAGTCATTCAATCTTTTTTGCGACATCGTGAATCTTAAATATGTTTTCAATAATTTTAAATTTGAGAAACTTCTCTCAGCTGATGTCATAGTGACAGGCATGGTCAAGAAGATCCTATAAGCAGTTACAATATTTGGATAACAATCTAGATTTTTCACATATTCAAGAATCTCAATTGCTGATATTTTCTTAGAGTTTGACAAAGTCAAACATTTTTAACTCCATAAAAAAATTATTTAAATCAAAATCAGTTCTATCGTCATGGGTAAAAATAGATTTTTAGAATAACACATCGGTTTCTTAATTTATCATTAGCCAATGATTTTAGAATTTCTGAATCAAATAAAAAACCAAATGCATGCTTAAATTATCTCATCTGTTCAAATCTAAATTTTAAAGAAGCAATTGCCATGTCCACTATAACTACAAAATACTCAATTTTAAATAACTCTTCAGATGATCATAAAACTTTAACAATTTCTACCTCATCAAATATATATATATATATATATATATATATATATATATATATATATATATATGTTTTCTAGTAATACATCGTCTCGTTGGAAAAATTGGCTCTGTACCCATACAAGAAGCAAGACTTTTCAAAAAGTAAAACCATACCTTCTAGTTGTCTATAGCAGAATCAATGCACAAAGATTTTGATAGTAACGTCTTACTTACATTATTTATATAAAATAGAATATCATACCAAATTACGAAACCAAGTAAGAATTAATTCAGAACATTCTATAGCTAAACTTTCAGGTTCCCTTTTCGACTTCACTTCATCACAAATATCACATAATTTTAATGAAGCATCTCTCAATTCAATACTCTAAAATCTAATTGCTTTAACACTTTTAACACGACTTTCCCAACGTGTATTTGATAAAGATTTCACAGTTAGTCCTTTGACATTATCAAGTAATACTTTCCACCTTTTAGGAGAACTTGATAATAAAACATATATGCATTGTACTACTCCCAAAAAAGAAAATGCTTTAACACAAGAATGTGTCATATCACTAAGTGTTAAGATTAAGACTATGACAAGCACATGACATGTATAATGCTCTCGAATTAATTTCAAGCAATCTCTTTTGAACTCCTTTGTGTTTTCCTTTCATATTGGAACCATTATCATAACCTTGCCCTCTAATATCTACAATATTAAGATCAAGTGATTTAAGCACAATTTGTAATTTATTAAAAAACCCTAAACCAAATGTATCATCCATTTTCAAAAATTCTAAGAAGTATTCTTCTATTTTAACTTTGCTATATGACATATCAACACAAAATATTATCAAAGTCATTAGTTCTTGGTGGCTTAAATCAAGAATTACAGAGAAGTATTTTGCTTCCTTAATTTTCTTAATGATGTTATTCCTAACATTCTCAGCCAAGATAGCAATCAACTCATTTTGAATTTTATAACCAAGATAATAATAATGAATTTCATGATTTTGTATGCGTCTAATATGATCTTTCTTCACAGCATCAAATTCACCAATCATTTCAATCAATCTCAAAAAATTACCATTATTACACTTCATTGTTGCTAATATTCTACTTAGAACTTGTATCCAACGATCTTTTTCTTTATAGATTTCACGTTGTAAGTCTTTGTCAATTGTTTGATTCCTATCTAATCTTATTTTCAATTCGTTCCAGGAGCTCATATTCATAATATGTTCCATTGAGTTTTCATGCTCTTAAGGTCGTTCACTAAGATGTTTCCAATCTTCATATCTATTTTTGCTAAAGCACTTGAACTAGATTTATTTTTAAACAATTTACAACAAAAACAATAAACTTTATCCACGTGTTTACAATATACTAACCACTTTCTATCTCTCACCTCATCATTACTTAGTTTTCTAGTACAATGAGTATAAGAAAAATGTCTAGAGATTTTGTTTAAAGGAAACATAAAATTTCATTTCTCTTATAGGACCTTTTTCAACTAAAATATCTTGTGCATTATTATCAATTTTATCCCAATTTATCGGTTCATATATATCAATTGGACGATTAAATTGTTCTCGATCATCATTATCTCTATGTTCACCCTCACTAACTTGTTCAGTTTCATTAGGCACATCAACACTACCTAGAATTTGATTAGGCACATCAACCACCGCTATTAACACCTTCGATCTCAATAGGCACTTCAACCCACTATTCGCATTCGAATTCTAAGTCGTAACTTTAGCAAAAAATTTATTAATGCCACCCGCTTGTGATTTAGTAAGTTCCTCTAATCTTTTTCTTTTTTTTCCTTTTCTCATATCCAGAAATTTGCTTCTTCATACTCACAAGTCACATAGGTGAGAGGTCAGAGGAGAAGGAATAAGGATATCTTCTTCTGTTATGCTAAAATATTCGATGCAACTTCACGTTTCAAAGAATAAAAGAGGGAGAAAGTTAATTGTATTTGTTTATTACTTATTTATTTTCATGATTTATAGGCGTTTATCTACCTATACTATAAATCTCGAAAACACCTGCTACCCAACTTTTACATGGAATACCAAAAATGTCGTTGGATATCCACGTATTATCAAATATGCAATTTTGTCTATATATTTTACTTTTATTAACCTATATATACAAATTTCTAAGACCAGCTACTCAAAGTTCACTAAACTACCGAAAATACCATCACTTGAGAAAATATTAACCCATCAATCCAATGATATTTTTGAAATTACTCTAACCCAATTGCCTAATTAATAAAGCTTCAGCCCTTTGTCATATACGGCAAGTATAGCTTCTTCTTCTTCACAACGCTTCACCGCCCCTCCACCTCCTCTACACCGACACCGACACCGCTGCTAAAGACTCCATCAAGCTCAGTGGTAAATTTTTGCTGCTTCTTTTTTTCCCCCTTTTTTCTTTCTTTTAAAAATAAAAATAATTATACACTTTAATCGTGTTTTGGGAAGTTATATTGTGGTTGTTTTGGAGTTAGGTTTATGTTGTTCTGTTAATTGAATTTCTTTTGCTTGCTTATATTCGTATTTTCTCAATTTTGATGTAAATGTTCTTTGAATTGATTTAGTACTGATATTGATCCTAATAACTATTTTCTATGTTGTTAATCAAGAGGGTGGCTTTATTGTGTCGTCTTGTGTGTTTGGGGGTGTAATGCCCCAAAATTTTTGATATAAAATGCATTGCATATCTATTCATGCATGTTATCAAGTGTTTCAGTTCTGTAAGTCGCGCCTTAGAAATTTAAATGAAAATTAAAGCATCTATCTTATTTGTCATTAAATCATTTTTATTATGTAAATTTATTTTGGACTTTGAATGTATTTATTTTTATCATATTGTGAATATATGGTCTATTATTGAGATAGAAATAATGTTGGAATTATGAGGCAAGAATAATATTTATTTATTTTGGATTTCCTAAACCTACTAGGATTCATAAAAGGTATAATATTTTATATTGTATTAAGTTATTAGTAGATAATTTGAAATTATGTTTTGTGAATAAAATAGATATTATATTTTTGATATACATGTTTTTGGATAAATCTAGTTGTGTTTATCCATATCCTAATTTATCTATGATTGAATCTCTTATATGGTAAGTGATAGACTAAATTCTATATAAATTATATAAGAACGAAAATAAATGTGGGTAAAATATATTAGATACCTTATAGGATTAAGGATATTTAGATAATGATTTATAGGCCTATAAATACCCCCTTAGTCGCTCATAATATAGCATTCCATAAAATTTTCGAAATTCTGTCAGCATACCTACGAACTGTTTCAAGAATTATTTACACATTTTTCAGTCATCATATCGTCATGAAAATTTAGGATCGACTTTCTAGGTATGTATAGTGTGCTATATTATTTTTGTAGAATTTTACAATAATGATAAGTATTTGTTAAAAATTGTTATTCGTAACCTGCCAGATTTTAACAGCATGTTCATGAGCTTGATAGAAAAATTGATTTTCGTATTTTCTTTATGTTGTTTTCGACCATGCTGAATTTTAATAGGATAAACTATATGTTATATCATTCATGTTAAAAATACATAATTTTTAGGATACGTTTACTACTTATTTGTTAATTTGTTTCTTGATGTGTCAGAATCTTTTCTCAACATGCATGTAGATTGAAAAACAAAAGGTTTCATGTTACAATTAAATGAATTCTTAACTATGATAAGTTTTATTGTGATGGAATATGTATTATGTTGATCATGTTAGAGGTCTATAATTTTTAGGACAAAGCTTTAAGATTTCAGTAATTTATTTCATTAATTGCCGAATTACTCAATGCACGAATGAATTGTCAATAGAAATAAGATTATGTTTAATATACTTAAGTTTATTACCATATGAAACCGTTAAAATTGCATGTTAATAAGTATAGTATACATTTGTTTGATTATTTTGATCTATGTGTTGAATTATTTGGATTATTGATGCATGCATGACATTCCATGTAGAGTCATTAAGATAAATTTCCATGTATAGGATCAGCGCGCAGGACTTAAACATTGATATCCATTATTTTTCTTCAAGTGAAAGTTAAGGGGGGGAATTCTTGATGTTTATCCTTATTATGTCATTTACTTGAGTTTTTCATGTGACTATAGTACATGATCAATGAAACTATGAACGAGGGATATAAGGTCGAGGGCCTATATCAGCGAGGGATCTTCGGGTCAAGCCTACGGGCTGCTATATGGGTCTTCGGACTAAAACCCAATCTATGTTACCATGTCTATGTTATCATGTTTGAATTAGGTATCGTTTATAATATGGATAAATGCATTTCCCACTGAGTAGTCGTACTCATCCCTATTATTTTAACATTTTTCAGGAAATGGCTCGGCTGATGCGTAGAGGTGTTGGTGGTGATGGTCACGAGGAGGACTTATCGTATTTAAATTATTGCTTTTAGTTTATGAAATTTTCGTTGTTTCTTTTTGAAATGTTAGGCTTAGTAAATTTTTATTTAAGACTTCCGCTGACTATGAAAATAAATTGAGTTTTTTAATGATTCTTTTCCATTAAAATATTTTGAAAGAATTTAAATATGCATGTTAAGTATGAAGTAACGTCCTTTGTTAAGTTATAAAAACTTGGGCGTTACAGGGGTGCTTGGAGATGTTGATACTATACTACTCTGTTAGGGATAAGGTATATCGGCGGAGAGCGAAATTGAATGAGACGACGAACGAGGAGGCGGACAAACCGAAGGAACCGTAGCGGCTCGGAAGAGGCATGCAACGTGGTACAAAGTAGACGTGAAGCACTGCATGGCGGAATACAAGTTGCATGGCGAGGGATGATGTTTAATATTTTTATATTTGGGTTTATTATAGTATATTTGGTTATTTATTAATTATGGGAATAATTTAGCCCATGCAATGGGCTTGGTCGATTGAGACCATAATTAGACATTATTAGATATTGCCTATTTATTATTGCATTAGCAGTAGGAAAAGTATCTAGGGTTTTTGGCTTGGATCCATAGCGGCGTGTCTACGCTTGGCCGGAAGTCTTCTTCCGTGGGACTCGTTTGAGTTATTCGCTTGCTTGCTTTCGTTAATTGATTTTGTTGATTTACAATATTGTTCAATTCCCTTTACTCTATCAATTTGGTCCGACCTGCCGGATGACTAATACGAGGCAACAAATGGATTCTCGCATGGATGAGTTAGAGAAGGGTTTGAAGGCTATGGAGGTTCGATTATCGGGAGAGTTATCGACCATGAAGGACTCCATGGGTTCGATTCGCGACTTGCTTGCTGGATTGATGGCGGAAAAGACAAAAACTGGCGAAGGGTCCGTAAGCGGTCCGTACCAAAACCCTAATACGGAGGGACTCCATTCAGAGGAGGGTCAGCAAACGACCGGCCCAACGACGGCCGCTGGGTCGTCTGGTGTGGCCTCGAATGCGCCACAGGTCTCCTTACCTGCGTTCGACGGCACGGGCGCGGAGGGCTGGCTTACGCGTGTGGAGCAATACTTTCAGCTACACGATACCCCAGAGAAAAATCGTTTGGACGTGGCGTTGGTAGCCATGGAGGGGGATGCGTTACCATGGTTTCAATGGGTGCGTGCTACAAGTCCGTACATGGGATGGTCAGGATTTAAACTTGAAATGGTACGTATGTTTGGCTCGAATCCATTGGCGAACCCGTTCGAGACCCTAGTCCAAACTCGCCAAATTCATTCAGTTGGAGAGTATGTCACTTTGTTTATCGCCCGTATGGTACATGTACCTGGATTAGATGAAAAATATTGCCTTGGTCTATTTCTCAATGGGTTGAAGGATGAAATAAGATTGAAGATTCGGTCGAGAGATGCGAGGACGTTATCAGACACAATCCACTTGGCCAAGGAAGTCGAACAAGAAGTGAATTTCAGCAGGGGATTTAGTGACGGCCATGGCTCCAGTATGCAGCGAGGAAATTTTACAACTAATACACGGTCCGGAGCACAATCGGCGAACCCATATACTTCCAAATTTTCTACTTCGTCCCAAACTCGAGGCGGAGGCAATCGGGAAAAGCCGAGAGAGGCCTCGTCTTCTATTGGGTCCATGGCTCGCGATAGCGGTTCTAATAGATTTCGTCCGACTCGCCAAATCTCGCACCGCGATTATACAGCGAAACGCGCAGCGGGTAAATGCTTCCGGTGCGACGAGAAATGGTCCTTGACTCACCGCTGTGCAGATAAAAATTTACAGGTGATTATAATACCGGATTCGGAGGACGGCGAAGATGGCGACCGACAAGTTGATTACGTGGTGGCAGACGAGAATCAGGGTGATGAGTTAGTGGAGCCGGAGGCTAATAACATGGTCTTAACCCGATTGGCCGCGCAAGGCATTGATGGCCCTCAAACTATGAAATTGACGGGATTAATTAAGGGACAAACCGTATGTGTCATGATCGATAGTGGCGCGAGCCACTGCTTTATCTCGTCAAGGGTGGCAGCTGCTCTTAATCTATCCACAGATACCACGGGTCGATCCGCAGTGCGTTTGGGCGATGGCAGTCGCGCGAGCATCCATGGAATGTGCTCGGACGTACGGTTAAGCTTGCAAGATCATGAATTTATTATAACGTGCTATGTGTTTGAATTGGGGGGTGTTGACGTTGTCCTTGGTGTGTCGTGGTTAAGAACGTTGGGAGATGTTCATGCAAATTGGGAAAAGATGACGATGAATTTTTTATATCAGGAGAAATCGGTGGTGTTGGTAGGAAATTCATCACTCATTCGTCGGGAAGCCTCCCTACAGCAGCTCGTTAAGATCAGAGAGGAAAGCGGTCGATGGCTGATTTGGGTGAGACTATCAGGATCGAGTCGCGAAGGAAAAGAAATAACGGAATGCCGATCTTTGCAGAATACCGAAGAGACCGAGGAGTTAAAAATGCAAATGGAGAGGGAATTTCCTTCCGTCATGCTACCACCAACGGGATTACCTCCTCATCGAAGTGTGGACCACAATATACCACTCATTCCAGGAACTTCTCCCGTTTCGGTGCGACCCTACAGATACAGCTATTCGGCTAAGGATGAGATGGAAAGACTAGTGCAAGAAATGTTGGATGCCGGTATAATCCAACCGAGTTCAAGCCCCTACTCTAGCCCGGTGCTATTGGTGCGAAAGAAGGATGGAAGTTGGCTTTTTGTGTGGATTATCGGCAATTAAATAAGCAGACGGTGCCAGATAAGTATCCTAGTCCTGTAATACAGGAGATGTTGGACGAATTGCATGGAGCAAAATATTTTTCAAAATTGGATTTGCGATCCGGATATCATCAAATTCGAATTGCTCCGCAGGATATTCCGAAGACGGCTTTTCGAACTCACTCTGGGCACTATGAATTTTTAGTAATGCCATTCGGATTAACAAATGCGCCATCAACATTTCAATCCGCCATGAATGACTTGTTACGAGTGCATTTACGGAAATTTGTTTTGGTTTTTTTGATGATATTTTGATTTACAGTCGAGATTGGGAGTCGCACTTAACACATCTCCGAGTAGTGATGAATTTATTGAGGCAGGACTCGTACGTAGTGAATCCGAAAAAGTGTGCATGGGGTCAATCAGATGTGGAATATTTAGGTCACATTGTCTCAGAACACGGAGTGAAGATGGACCCAGGGAAGGTCTCGGCTATATTGAGATGGCCGGCGCCTACGACACTTCGGGGGGTCCGAGGGTTCTTGGGATTAACCGGTTACTATCGCCGGTTTATTTGGAATTATGGGCATATGGCGCGAGGGTTAACTGAGTTATTAAAGAAGGAGCGGACTTCCAACTTCGTATGGACAGAGGAGGCGCAAATAGCATTTCATGACTTACAGGTTGCGGTAACGACAGCCCCAGTTTTAGCAACGCCGGATTTTTCTAAGTCATTTGTGGTAGAGTGTGACGCGTCGGGAAGGGGGCTTGGTGCAGTATTAATGCAAATGGGACGTCCCTTAGCGTACTATAGCAAAGCGGTATCGGATCGTAGCCTAGCAAAGTCGGCGTATGAATTAGAATTAATGGCATTGGCTTGTGCGGTTCAACATTGGAGACCATACTTGGTCGGGCGTCAGTTTACAGTTTGGACGGATCAGAAGAGTCTACGATTCTTATTAAATCAGTCGGTTTCGACTCCGGCCCAACACTATTGGGTGGCTAAGTTGTTGGGGTATGATTTGGAGATCGAATATAAGCCCGGCGGAGCTAATAAAGTCGCGGATGCTTTATCGAGGCGATGTGAGGATGCAATGGAGTGTGCAGCAATTTCGGTACCGGTTTGGTTGGGTTGGTCGCTTGTCACGACCGAAGTTAAAAAGGATGCCATGTTAGGACCAATTTATAAGGCCACGGCAGAGGGATCTTCACAAGGTAATCTTCATTATCAAATAATTAATGACGTGTTATATTATAAAGGAAGGTTAGTCATAGCAAAGGGGTCATCGTTTGTGCCGCGCTTGTTGGCCGAATTCCACGCCACGGGTCAAGGCGACCACTCGGGAGCCTATCGCACGTATCGACGGTTAGCACTTAGCGTGTATTGGCCAGGTATGATGAAAGACATTACTAGATTTGTTGCCGAATGTTTGATTTGTCAGAAACATAAATATGATACTCGCTCTCCGGCCGGATTATTGCAAGCTTTACCAATTCCGACACGAGTTTGGGAAGATGTTAGCATGGTTTTATTGGAGGGCTCCCGCGATCTGGAAACTACGACTGTATTTTAGTAGTGGTGGATAGGTTGTCAAAGTATGCTCATTTCTGTGGGTTGCGCCACCCGTATACGGCAAGGAACGTGGCCGATTTGTTTGTAAAAGAAATAGTGCGATTGCATGGTTTTCCCAAGTCGATAGTGTTGGATCGAGACCCTATTTTTTGCAGTGAATTCTGGAGAACCATGTTTAAGGCGGTGGGAACCAAGTTACGTATGAGTTCAGCATACCATCCGGAAACGGATGGGCAAACTGAAGTTGTAAACCGATGTGTCGAGACATTTTTGAGATGCTTTGCCTCCGAGAGACCAAAACAGTGGGGGCGTTGGCTTGCTTGGGCGGAATACTCGTATAATACCAATTTCCACTCAACGACGGGAATCTTTCCATTTGAGATTGTTTACGGTAGACCACCACCAACTCTAGTAGGGTTTCTACCGGCGAAGGTACAAATTAAGGCTGTGGCAGACGATCTCCAAGCTCGAGAGGGCGCACTGCGACATTTGAAGGAACATATACAACGTGCGCAGGACTACATGATTCGCGGAGCCAACAAACATCGCCGCGATGTTCGGTATGAAGTTGGGCAGAAAGTATTTTTAAAGCTCCGTCCATATCGGCAAGTATCGTTATTCAAGCGTAAAAATGCTAAATTAGCAGCGAGATTTTATGGGCCTTTTACGATTGAAGAGAGGATAGGAGCCGTCGCTTATCGTCTTCGCTTACCCGAGGGGTGCCGGCTGCACCCAGTGTTTCACGTGTCCCTTCTTAAAGCGGTGCTTGGGGAACATAAACTTGAGGAAAAATTGCCGGAAGAGCTATGGACAATTGATCCCGAATTTGAGCCGAAGAAGATATTGGGGGATCGATGGATTTGGAAAGGAGATGACCGTGTGCGTGAAGTGTTGGTGCAATGGTGCAATAAGTCGGAGGATGAGGCTTCGTGGGTAGAAGATGTCGACCTCACAAGTCAATTTCCGTATTTCAGCCTTGAGGACAAGGCTGTTTGGAAGGAGGGGAGAATTGTTAGGGATAAGGTATATCGGCGGAGAGCGAAATTGAATGAGACGACGAACGAGGAGGCGGACAAACCGAAGGAACCGTAGCGGCTCGGAAGAGGCATGCAACGTGGTACAAAGTAGACGTGAAGCACTGCATGGCGGAATACAAGTTGCATGGCGAGGGATGATGTTTAATATTTTTATATTTGGGTTTATTATAGTATATTTGGTTATTTATTAATTATGGGAATAATTTAGCCCATGCAATGGGCTTGGTCGATTGAGACCATAATTAGACATTATTAGATATTGCCTATTTATTATTGCATTAGCAGTAGGAAAAGTATCTAGGGTTTTTGGCTTGGATCCATAGCGGCGTGTCTACGCTTGGCCGGAAGTCTTCTTCCGTGGGACTCGTTTGAGTTATTCGCTTGCTTGCTTTCGTTAATTGATTTTGTTGATTTACAATATTGTTCAATTCCCTTTACTCTATCATACTCCCTCTGTCCCAAAATTCTTGTCCACTATTCCATTTTGGGTTGTCCCAAAATTCTTGTCCACTTTCCTTTTTAGTAAATTATTACACACAACTTTTTTGTATGACCCACAACTTTACACCACTCTAAACACAACTAACAACTCTCCTTAGAAACCGTGCAAAAAGCAAAGTGGACAAGAATTTTGGGACGGAGGGAGTACTATTTATATTGAGTTCTAATTTCTTGATTTTGATTGTGGTATGGCGGCTCTTTACGTGGTGTTTGTTTCGAAAACTCTTTTTTTATGCCTAATTGCAAACTGAAATGCTTGGAACGGTTCAGCTGGTTTTATTGATTATGTTTTCTTTCTATGCAACCTCACTGCCCCAATAGTTCAGGAATCTTGATACAGTTGGAAAGTGTAATATGAAGTCATCATTTCATCTTGTAATAGTTTTTTCCTCTGCAAACGAAATATGGATAACTCTGGTATGATAAAATGTAGCTGTAAATCAACATGTTATTTGAACTAAAGAAATTGGTAGTTTTACTTGATGCATTATTTAATGCATGTGGCTCTACTTGAACTAACTCTATACAGTTTCGAACGGACTATGTGCTCTTTATTGAGGTCTTCATTTGAATTTAGTGATAAATTTTCTGATCCAGAGTTCAAGAAACTTGTTCTACTACCCCCTGTAAGGTCTATTCAGCCTACTGATACTTTGTTGACAAATTGAGGGCCTGTTAGCTCTTCTTGTGATCAGAAAAGTGTATCTAAATTCTAAATCTCTACTTATAAGTTTATTATAACTAAATGTTTATTTTCCTGTTTGAGGAATAATGACATAATGTCATCTAAATATATTGATGAATTTCTTCATGATTACTGAATAGGACAAGGGAGCCCCTAACTTTATGAATGCGTGTTGTGAGTTGGAAACTATTACAGATGTTGTAGCTTTCTACAAAACTGCATCTCTTCTATTCATTGAAGTCTCCTTTTCATGTATCAAGATTTTAAAATTTCAATTAAGCATTTCAGGCGTTTTAATGTATCACCACAGCACATAAGCCTCAAGACAAATTGGAAACCTAAAATTGGATCGTGTAGCTTTTCCAGTTCACATGTTGTAAATTTCAGACCAGCTTATGAAAACTCTGATGGCGCCTTCATCATTTAGCTGCCATTTCTTTCTTTTGATTCTTATGTTTGATTTTTTATTAAGATGCAAAGACTGTCAACTTTTTAAAAAGAGATGGTTTTCATAAAACATAGTGGAATAAATTTGTTTTTACTGTATCTAGAATTATGTTGTATCACATTATTTATATTTTGTTTTTTCTTTAATCCTACATGTATATATGTACCTATCCCCAAAAAGGAAGAGTTTACATGAAATAAAATAGTTGTATATGTATACTTATTCAGTTTCTTAATCAAACAAAGAACTGTGAGATTTTAATATTGTTGGCCCCGAGAGCACGTTTAGGTGTGGAGGGGGGGGTGAATACACCTAAAACCTATTTCTCAACTTGTAACACGAACAGTCCCGTTCAGGAGTGTGCCGTACTGAAAGAGTTCAGCAGACCAAATAGCTGTTCTGAATCGTGTTAAGGCAAAGAGGTACTGACTTTTTTGAGATCTGCTAGCTGACTAAGTCAGAATTCAGTATCTTTAGATGAAGTTCAGTGGTGCGGAAATGTGTAGGCCCAAATCAGTTGAGTGGAAAAACATTTTCTTAAAACCAGTTTCAGTTCAGAAGAGTGAATCAGATAAGTATGCTGAAACTTAGTTGAATGATTTTAAAGATATGATATTCAGTATGAACAGTTAAAATCAATGCAACAGTAAATAAGAGACACAGAGATTTTTAAAGTGGTTCGGATGCACAGGATCCTACGTCCACTGTCCCGAAAGGTCAGGAGGCTATTTATTATCCTGAGTTAGTCTCAGTCAGCTTGTACACAGGACAAAGCCGCGTCTTGGAATTTATACTGAGCAAGTCTCAGTTTACAACGGGTATCAAACTAAAGTGTTTGACAAACTTCTCCAACTATGAAGGGGTCCTTTTACAATAAGGATAAGGTTCAAAGGTGAATCCCTTCGTCTAAGCTATGGATAAATTCAGTTGAGCTTAGGGTTAGAGGGATAGGGAACGAGAAAGTGGCTTCTAGATCGACGAACAGCTGAGTTGTAGCTTTGAGTTCGTGTATCGTCGATTTGGATACTAGAGGCTTTTATATCTGTTTAGCTTGGTTCCCTAAGAGCTAGAAGGTAGTCTTTCGCCGGAGAATGTTCTTTAAGTTCTTGCGGAAGACTTATGCGATATTCTCTTTTTGCTCGTTTTTCCGTTTTCTTGCTCGAGAGTGTGTTGGCTCGTTCGTTGCTTTTTGGCTCTCTGCATGCATGAAAAAACTTGAATCATCCCTCTATTTATAGAGAAGAGATTAGGAAAGATCCGTTGGAGACGATGATCCCTTTATCTCACTCTTTTGGTAGCTAACGGCTCTTTTGAAAAAGGTGACAGTGTCCTTTCCCTCCTTTTCCGGAAAGTTGTTGACTTGCAGCTTTAGCAGGTAAGGACAGGTGTTGGCTTGTCATTTGCCGAGGGTTTGCAGAGTAGTTGAGACAGAACAGACTTCGAGGCATAATGAAGCTGACTTCTCTCTTCCTCGTATTTGACTATGCTAATTGTTGTTCAAAAGATCTGACAGTTCGTAAGCATGCCGTCGTTATCGAGTCTGATCCTGTAGAGAGTACCGAATTTACTCTCCGAAGGTCGGCTCTTAGTTTAGTGAACTACTCCCGCCGAGTTCGGTTCCACCGAGTCTTTCAAGATATCTTGCTCTTGCTCGATCCCAAGACATACCGAGTCTTCTACATCCGGTGCTGAGGCTGATAATCTACTGACCGCCTGAACCAGTGCAGAGTGTCTACTGAGTCTGAATCCTCAGAGACAAAAACAATTACAAAGGAATGGTTCACCAATCAGATAGGGTTTTGGGATCTTCAAATCTTCATGGGATCACTCAGGGTATAAGCCTACTGAGTGCATTTCAGTACGGAAGATAGAATCATTTCCCACTATGTAAAACCGTGCTGAGGACTGAATCATCACCCAACAAATACCTAGGCTAACATCTGCAGAAGTACAGGTATGAAAAGATCAGTTTTACAGACCTCACCATGACTACTTCTCTGACACAGTAAGTTTGTTCTGCATCAGTCAATCTAATAATTTCTTCCAACTTTTGGATCCCCCAAAATTGTAACCAAGGTTCTTCTTTCAGTTTAATTTCAAGTACGACGGTCAAAGAGTGGCGACCATGCTCATGTATCTAACCGACAATGTTGAGGGGGGATAAACATTCTTCCAAATGTTACTTACTTTCCTTGCGTTTAAAAATCCTAAAATGTGTCATTATTGAGCTTTCTGTTGGTTTATACCTTACCAACGATCATACTCGAGAAGTTTAACCATGCAGAAACATGAATGCTAAATTGGTACAGAGAATTAGAATATACTAAAAAATTATTTAGGTGTTTACACCATATTTTTAAAAATAATGTGTTTGTAGAAAATTGACAGGTGTTAAATGAACATTAGCTTGAGAAAGTAATATTGAACAGTAACCCAGCATTTGAATCTCTCATAATTTCTTTTTTGTTTCTTTGTCTTACTTTTTGTGAAAGGAGTTAAATCTAGTGAATCTAGGAGAAAGTTCATAATTAAGGTACTATTTGGATTGTGTAATTTCTTTCCTTTGTAAATCACCAATTTAAAGTGCCCAAGATACAATCAGAATGCATGTCGTTTATCGAGTTGCAGGAACCGGATAATTTCCTACTCTTGCCTTGATTTTCAATACCGATATGGTGGTTTACATGAAAATGTAGGATTTATGTTCTTATCATCCCGACATAAATAATAGGAACCTGATAGTTTCACTAATCTACTATGTGTTTGTACTCAAATTCAGTGAATCTTCTCGTGTACACAATTAATTTAATTTCTTCAGCTGCATCTAACTGTGTTGTACTTTTTTAATCTCGCCCGTCTTAGGCTGGATCTGGTGAGTGTAGCTGCGGTGGGAAAATAGTTCAAGGAATATGTGAGAAGCCGCTTAAAGGAGATGTTGTGCTTTCTGGGTCATGCGTTCCTTTTAGTTTCAATCTTTCCCCAAATTCGTATCAATGATTTACTTGAGATATGGAATATGATGGTCGAAGATCTATAAAAGATGAACATATAGCTGCACATAGTGACGAGTTTGGGTTTGTTTTATGAGTTTCTGTCTTCTTCTTTTTCACCTTGTGGCCACTAAGGAATGCACAATAAGATGCATTTATCACATATAGTACCACTAGCTTAGAGTTAGAAACTAATAGTACTTCGTACACGTATTATATGAGTGAGAAATTACCAACTGAGCTACATGTTTGTCGTATGTTTCCTTCCTTTTATGCTGTTCAATTGTGTTTATCAGGGTCTTGATGGAAAATCGGATCCGACGAAATGGATGAGGCAAAAAGTCACTGTCTCAAGATAGCAAACCTAACTCTATTACTATACATTGCAAGAATATGTACATAAATGGTTGTTGTATGTTTAAAGGAAAAAGATGGGACTAGGATGATGATGATGATGTTAACATCTATATTTCTTGCATTATGATTATATACTTTTTATGAGATAATATTTTGCTGATAGATTACTCTGTTTTTATTACCTTTTTGTTCTCCCTACTTTTCATTGTCCCTCTCTTGGATCAAAGTTGGATTCGAGATTTTCCTTTTGAAAAGAGTCTCAGATGTTTGTTGGATAACTGAAAGTTTGATTCAAGAGTTCCCTTTTGAAAAGAGTCTCATATGCCTGAACCAAATGATCACTTGCAAATTATAAGTATTTGAATTATATAGCAAAATCCTTGAGATTACAATTGAATAATTTTTAGAAACAATACTTTAATATTTTTTAATACAATTAAAACTTCATGTATAATATATTTAATATTTTCAGATATAATAAATTAAAAATATAAGTAAAATTATGGGCAGAATCATAACTCCGCGCGGAGCGCGCCCATAAGCTGCCCTAGTTTATTTTTAAATGCTAAAGCTATTGGCTCGCACCTATTGGGCCTTTTGAATTTGAATCTTCATATGAAAGAATGAATTTCTTTTGTTATATAGTGTTTGGGCGTAAAACTTAAATAACTAAAGTGAGTTTTGTAGTGTTTGGGCCTCTATAAAGTGAGTTGATGTTAGAGGCTAATAAAGAAAAAATGGGCCATAGGGAATTTGGGCCCAGGGCCGTCGCCCAATCTGGACCCCCATCAGAGGCGGGTCTACTCGTAGAGTCCATGATTTTGAGACTTTCAAAAGTCTACATTATAAAAATGACGCATTTTCTAACTATTTGAGACTTTCAACCAGAAGACCGCGATATTTTATGCAAGTATTTATGTGCTTTTTAATAGGATATCTGCATTGCTATCATTTGTTACTAAGGCATCTTATTTTTTTATGCCAATTAAGAACAAGTTGAGGAGACTGTTGTTGAACAAGGCTCCGATACAGATAGAAACACGATCTTTTTGAGGTTGGAAGAAGTTCGGGATAAGAAGCGGCGTCTGTATGGGCTTGGGGATTCTGGGAGCTGCTTACTGAACAACACTGCCCGTGGTTCCACTTCTCTTGGGCCATCATAAAGCAAGCTCGAGATTCTGCGCTGGCTAGACAAGAAGTCGGCAGTTAGGGAGAACCTCGAGCAGGAAATGGCAAGGGAGATAGTGGTGCGACTACTTGGAAGAGACAGTCGAGACAATACTTCTGACAACAACCATCCCCCCAACACACACACCCCGGCCTGATTTGAATATTATGTTGATTGATATACTTTACTTATTTAGATTTGTACATAATATTCATGTATCATTGGATTTGATTTGCATTTGAATTGATATGCGTTTCGATCTGGCTTTGAATTTGGAATTGGACGGTGTTGATTGGTACAAGTAGTTGAGAACTGGTATAGTAAAAACAAAAAAAGAATTAAAAAAATTACCAATGGAAATTCTGATCAATGGCTATGTTGATGGAATTAATAATCGATAAATGTTGCACTATTCAGGCAAATTACCGACGGAACGTTCTGTCAGTAATGTCTCTTACCATACAGTATGTTGGTAATAAGTCGGTATAGTTCAACAACTTACCGGTCGGATATTGTGTCGGTAACTATTACTGATGGATAAATTTCGTCGATAAAATTTACTTACAATGCATGAACCGACGTTGTTTGTCCGTCGGTATTCTGTCGTTAAATATGTACCGACGGATTTATAGGGTGTACTAACGAAAATTTTCGTCGGTAAATAATGAAATTCTTGTCGTATATAAGAATGTTTTGATGAATTGATCCTCGAATTTTCTGTTTAGTTAATGCATCCCTAAAAATTTACTCTAGGAAAAATTGGTCCTTCTATATAAATATTTCGCTAGTAAACTGTTATTGAACAATTTTGGCTTATTGGGGACAAATACATCAATTATATAAATTTTGAGTACTAATTATACTAATTGTGATTTTATTTTATTTTAATTACTAAAGAAACGAAAGGACATTTTAAAGCTTTTGATTTATAAGGAGCAACTACATAAATTACAAACAATTTAAAGACTAATTTCATCAATGGTAAAATGTTTGGGCACCATCTTTGTTAGTTTACCGTATATTAATCTCTTTTTAACAAGTCTTCAAGTTTATAATATCTCCATTCAAAACTATTTATAAGACAAACAATTTTAGAAAAAAAAATAGAAAACCGTGAATGTTGTTCTTTGATGTTACCTTTTATGATACCAAACAACAGTAGAGCAAACAATGTCAAAATCTAATGAATAAAAAAGAAAAACTAAATGAAATAGATTATTAGTTTTAAAGAGAATCTAACCCTTGTCCTCACAAACCGAAAGCGTGCCTGATTCTTACCACTATACTAATTACTTTGTAGAGTGAGATGTCAAAATTGGTATTACAAAATTCCAGGGTCAATAAAACCCCCTTTTCTAGCTAACCAAAGAAAGGTTGGCAGGAGCCAGATGGAAAAAGTTCAATTTTGTCCTCTAAATTCAACCATAGTGATTTAGTTGAAATCAAATCAAGTCATTAAGTAAATAAGCAAACTTACCATTGTTAATATAAGTTTTTTAAAACCTACTGTATAATTTCTTTTACAAATGTCAACTACAAGCTTTTTTGCCTTCTCTTATATTTGAATTGTGTAATTTTCTGGGCCATTTGCTTGTTAGAATTTGTAATTGGTATTTGGTATTTGGTTAGCGTAAGTTATCTGGCCCGAGATATCAAGATTGGATATCTCAAAATTTCTTGGGCTTATAAATATATTTCGTTAGCAGAGGCATTGAAGTTTAAGACACTCTCTCTCTCTCTCTCTCTCTCTCTCTCTCTCTCTCTCTCGACTATGTGCACACAAATAAAGTTGACATGTAGAAGAGTAATAATGAGGTATGTTGGCATGTGCAATTAGAGATGATTTGTTGATTGGGAGACAGGAATAGAACAAAACATGATTCCCTTACAAAACCTTCCTTTCTTCTCAAGCTCACATTCCCATAATCATCACCCACCCAACCACGCTTAATCATCATCCCACTCCTAATTTTTCAACCTTCATCAACAATCATGCAAAACTTCTACTCCTCAACACTAATCAACAAAGATTAAAAACTTCAAGATTGAGATTTTACACGAACATGAACAGAACTGGAATTCTGAAGTGAGAGAGAACCGAAGACTCAATTGGAATATATACAGATTTGGAGAAGAAATATAACAGAGTCCATGGTTAAAGTTTACCTCAGTCAGCCTCTCTACTTGCAACTAGGCTAATATTTTACTTATCTATATATTCATTCTCACAACAATGTTGTTGGCATTGCCGTCGTGGGATCTCCCTAGCGCCGCCACCTTGGCTCTGTAAGCCGCAGCTGCAGCTGCTGCCACTGCCGTCTTCACCCGGTCGTCTTGAGGAAGCTCACATGCTTCACTGATGGAAGTAAATCTCAGCTCAGCAGGAGGAATGAAGCAGTCCATGGATAGGCCAGGAACGTTGAATGCCACTTCTTCTATTGTCCATGCTTCTTCCATTCTCGTTTTCGTGTGGCTCATGGCCGTTTCACCGAACCTGAAGAGGGTCACTACGGATCTACCCGAGTGAGCAATCATGATCCCCTCCACAGGCCTGTAGTCTTCAAGAAATGAGTTGATAGTGGTCTCCCAGTACACCGCGTCGCCTCCATTGGTTTGGATTCGCGTCAAGTGAGAGTCTTCCAAGTGCACGAGGAGGCCCGTCTTCTGGCTGAAGTAGCCGAAGAGGACATGCCTTATGATCTCTGCTGGCCCTTCACTTCTAGCTTTCAGTGTGTGAGGGTCAGCACAAAGTTTGAGAATGAAGCAATCCTCCCCGTCGATCTTCTTCTCCCCCGTGCACCTAGCATTGATGAACATGCTGGCTGTAGTCCTTGGATCAAGACCCTATATATAAGAATAAGACGACAAGGTTGGTCTAAGTTCTAACTCGGTTGTATCATCAGCAATATGTATTGTAGTTACTAGTTAGTTACCTGAAGAACACGACGGAGAGGCCTAACAGGCCCTTTGGCAGCGTGAGCACCGAGCCAAGGGGTGTGGCGCCACACAAGCCTACCATTGCAACCAGCATGAACCTTGCTGCCCCCAAGAGCTAGCTCAACATACCACATGTCGGGATTCATCTGCCACAGCACGAAGCTCCCCGACTCGGCTGACCTGGCGGAGTTCCTGCTCTTCAAGACCTTGGTAGCAGTCTCTATATCAGATGTCAACATCTTGACATTTCCCATTGCATATGCATTCTGAACTGAGCTTTGAACCTTGTGGCCACCGGATGCAGCTAAATACTGCTGTAATATGTATTGGGCCGACGAAGTTTCCTACACAACATTATTCCCACTAAGCATTAATACATGGACCACCAGCATGTGCACCACAGAAGCCTATCTCAATATCTTCTATTTTGATGGATTAATGAACTAACTAGCTGTCTACCAATCAACAAGTCTCAATCATTTATTATTCCAACTCATCTAAATGCCATCTCCTCTTCAGGAGCTTTCATTTATACTTAGATAACTATATCTATTTTGCGCATTGGATATTTCATATAAATTAGTCAACATAAATATTCAAATATGCAGTAAAAACATCCAGCAAAGGAACAATATGAATTTAATCCAAGTTGAGAAAATAACAATCTCAAAGCAGCAAAATCCAAAAACTACATCTAAACAAAGAACAGCAGCATTACCATAGGTATATATAAAAAAATAATAAAAAGAAAAGACAAATATCAAATGAGGAAGCAAACGAGGAGAGAGAGAGAGAGAGAGAGAAAGCAACTAACAATGGGGGTGTCTTTGATGCAGAGGTGTGGCAAAGGCTCATTGCAGCTAACGTGCACGGGTCCCAGCGGCGCACCCAAGACGCCGAGAAGCAGCCGCAGATCGGAACCGGAGTAGCCTGGCCCGCCAGTTGAAACGGAAGGAGCCCGACAAAGCCAATTAGCCCAACCCTCGCTCTTCGGGTCTCCAGAATCCGGCCCGCTCGGATCCGGGCCCTCCCTCAAAGGCGAGAGGGTCTCGACCCCGGGCCTAAAACTCCCCGATCTCGACATTAAGATATCCGGAGGGCCCAAGCTGCTGCCTCTCCGCCGCCGGAGTAGGCCCGAACCGGATGGTGACTGGCTCCGCCCCCTCCTAGAACGGGCCGGTGAAAGCCCGCGAACTACTTCATCCTTCAAAGCTGAAAAAAACCCCTGCTTTCGCTCCATCGCAGCAATGCGGCCGGATGTACACTGCTGCTAGTAGAGTTTACGGAGCTAGATAAGTGGAAGAGAGATTAGCAAGTGGTGGTAGTATCTATAGTTAGCAAAAGGAAGGAGAGAGAAAGTTAAAAAGGAGAGAGAATGACGTTTAGAAGAAGCAGAGCATTTTTCTTTTTGGTATCGCTCTTTATATACAGACTGAGAGACACAGAGCAAGAACCATATAACCAACCTCTTTTTTTCTATCTCTTCTTTTATTCATTACTACTACTCACCCGTTCCACTTCATTAGTTCACTTTTTTTTCGTTACGGAGATTAAGAAAGTTATTTGTTTTGTATAAAGTAGTATAAAGTTGTGGGATCCACTAGAATATATAAGAGTGTTATTTTAAGTTAAAAAAAGAAAGTAGACTAATGAAGTGAAACGGCCCGAAAAGGAAAACTGGACTAATGGAGTGGAACGGAGGAAGTATTTTTTATCATTTCTTTGATAAACCAAATATCTAATGGAAATTTGTATTTATATTTTAACAAGGGCTAAAAGCGTTAATCCTCCTTAACTATTAATATCATTTTGCTCTTTGTTAGTGTTATGTTAGTGGCTCAAGTCCTATTTGAATATAAGAATTAATAATGATCATTAATTTTACCTATAAATAAATAAGTTTTTTAATTATTTTAGATGTCAAATGCACCATAATCCACATGTTATGAAATTAGTTAGTCGGACAAATTAACCGTATTTTTTATATGTGCTTTTGACACTCAGACTATTTTCTCGAGGCCCATTTTGTATTCTTCTTTTTATTAGTAGATTGTTCCTCCCCGCCCGTGGATGTAGGTCTATTGGTCGAATCGCGTTAAATGTCTCGTGTCTACTGATTTTCTCTTTATGTTACTCTATGTTATAGTTTCCGTTGGCTTCCAATAACCCGTTCGTGATATTTCGAGGTTCCAAATATGCAATTTTACTTCTAAGTTGTTTGATTTGTTGCACGTTACCTCCTGAATTATTTAATTTGTTATAGAAAGTAAAATTCTTAGAAAAATTATAGTCACACGAGCAAAACTAGAGGTAATTTCGTAAACACATGCAAAATAATAGTCCATGAATTTTTTATGATTGAATTTATCTCGAGTTTAATTCTCTCCATCTTCGCTGCATCTCTTCGAAATTGGGTCTATGATAGTGTTCTTCCTCATTCGATACAACATTTCTCTCTATGGTTTCATGCAACATTTGTGGGATTCTACATTTTCTTCCGCCTATAATCCAGGAAAAAAAGTCCATAAGTTTGTGCATTTGACCATAATTTTATCCGAAGTTTATTACATTTTCATAGATTAGGAAAAGTGGATAAAGTCGTAGTTAAGGATTTAATATTTTTACCCCTTTTAATAATAAGTTATGATAGTGGTAAAATATAAAGGTTTTTATTAGTAATAATTTTCTATAACTATTAATATAGTGAAAATATATTACTCTGTTATATTAGGTCTCTAAATAATGTGTGTATATATAAAGTATTTAAAATCCATTAAATTCTTTCTATCGTGATTTTTTGTACTAATTATTATAGTATTTAATTGTACATCAATAATTCATTTTTCACAAAAACTTATGTGCATTTGTTGCACATGCAACATGATTCAATTATTCAATTTTGACTCACTTTTACCCGTGTTTGACCCGATTACATTAAAATATAAAAAAAAAAAAAAAAAACCGCGCTCATTTCTTCCGTCTTTTTCTCATTCGTGGTCGTCTTGTTCATGGGTAAGGATTGTGACCAAAATCGTTCTTATTCTGTTGATTTATTGCATTTTACTTTGCTTGTGCTCTTAATCATCCTTAGAGTTGTTGTCTTTGTTCTAATCACCGATTTTGATTTCAGATTCTCCATCTTACGCTGCTCTAATTGAGCAGAAAAATCTGTTTTTTCTTCAATCGCTCACCATAGATTCAAGTGCTTGCGCTTTGTGCTTCGTATAGTTATTCACGCGGCTAATTTTAGTGTTTATTAGTCAATTTAGTTCTTATTTAGCTTGATGAAGAACAATAATATTTTGCTCAATACTCCGATTTTATACTTAATTCATCAGTTTGTTCTTTGTTTCGTGTTTTTATTTGTTTATACATTTTTGTATACACAATGTTTAAGCTGTTTGAGTGGTGATTTCAAGTTGATTCATTCTGTGTGTTTAAATTTAGATTTTTTGATACTTTTAGTTGATTCAAATGACACATATATTTGATAAATTCATACGTTGTCATAATTGTTATGCAATTTGAAAGTAC
Organism: Lavandula angustifolia; assembly: GCA_028984105.1. Lineage (NCBI taxonomy): Eukaryota > Viridiplantae > Streptophyta > Magnoliopsida > Lamiales > Lamiaceae > Lavandula > Lavandula angustifolia. Next base: position 15,439,235 of record CM054806.1, on the reverse strand, counting down.
CCATTGGGTCGGTTTATGCCTTCAGAATAATTGGTACTATTACTCACACTAATTGACACATGTACTCGAACAATTAACACTATGTGTTTCATACATATATTGTTGTGTGATAAGTGAAAATGCTAAGTACTAGAGGTCGTGCAGTTGTTCAAGGTGTTGATAGTGGTGTAGTTGATGTAAATATGCCTCGAGTCGATGTTTCGGGTGCAGTGGAAGTTCCTATTGATGCAAGACTTTAACTATACTTCCACCATCTAAAGTTCCACTCGTAGCAGCTAGGAGAAAAGGAGCATAGACAGTTTCCCATGTTGTTCTTGTACGGAAAAAGAGGGCAGTTGTCGCTGTTGCAAATAAAGATACTCCTGCTGGCCAAGTTTCCCAAGCTCCAGCTGCTGTCCCAGTTGAAACACCTTCTGAAGTTGAAGTTACATCTACTGTCCCAGTTGAAAAACCTTCCGAAGTTGAACCTACAAGTGTTGTTCCAGCTCAAAAACCTTCGGAAGTTGAAGTTCTTACTAGAGCCGACAAAATGGGCCTGCCCAATGGGCTGACCCGAGGTACCCGAAAAAAGGGTTGGGTTGGATTTTGAAATTAGAAGCCCGAAAGTGTGTTGGGCCTAAAAAGCCCGCTGGAAAAAATCACGAGCTCAATGGGCTTTGGGTTGAAAAAGCCCTAGGGATTTGGATAAAAAAGCTCCCCCGAAAAAATTAGATAATTGTTAGATAATATTAATATTAATATATAAATATTAACGAAAAAAGATGGGAGAGAAAAATTTATCAAACAAAGATTTAAAATACAATTAATATATGTCGAGACTTGGAGATTTTAAGTTGTTTATTGTCTTAGTTTGGATTTTTTTATGTTTATTTGTATACGGTTTTGAATTTTGATATTTATTTGTACATAAATCTATAATATGATCTATTTAATTTGTTTAATTACTTCATAATTTATACTTTATTCAACATTAACATATTTAACTTAAATTGTTCATATTAATTTTAATTTTATACAACAAATATATAATGAAAAAATATTAAAAAAATTAGTGGGCTAGACCCGTTTGCTTGCCCAAAAGCCCGGGATCGGGTTGGGCTTCATAAATTACGGCCCGATAAAGTATCGGGCGGGCTTGGACTGGCCTAAAAATTGAGTTGGCCCGATAGGCTCGAGGCTGGGCTGGCCCGCTCGCCCATTTTGCCACCTCTAATTCCTGCTGTTGTTTTAGTCTAAAAACCTTCAGTAGTTGAAGATCCAGTTCTTGTTTTAGTTCAAAAATCTTCAGAAATTGAAGCTCCGCTTCTGTTCCAGTTCAAAAACACTCTCAATCCGTACCTCCTCCTTATGATGCTGCTGAAATAGCTGAACCACATTTGAGAGTTGATATTCTTGCTTCAACTGCAGAAACTTTAAAACTGGAGACATTGACTTCGAAGAAATCAGAACGATTGAAGCTATGTTCTTCAATAAATGTCTCGCCTTAAAAGAAGCTGAGGGTTTTTTGTTTTTTCGTGTGCGTTTTAATTTAATTTTATTTTTTACAATAGCGAACCAGGTCAAATTGGGTCTAACAGATCAAAATTATATAATTGGATCATGTTGCACCTACATCATTATGCACATTATTCCATCTCTTCATTTTTTTTATAATTTGAATGACTTTAACGTATCACCGAATTAGTTAGGTATTAACATACAAAGGAAAGATCAAAAGAGAATCATACCTCTATATGAGAACTATGAATTAATTTCTTCTCTTCATTTTACTTATTGGACGGCTAGGTTCATTTTAATGCACAACTCTTTTGTTTTTTAATTTATAAGGATAAAAATGTAAAGTTAGAATTTATGCATTGCTCAGAGAGAAAGTATGCACTGATTTTGAACATGATATGCATTGATTCGTAATTCTCATATGAGAATTGATTCTCATTTGATATTATCTCTATCATATACTAAAGGGGTATTTGCAATCGATTATAATATACATTTTATTATTTAATTTAAGAAATAGTTGAAAAGATCTTATTTTAACTACTCCGTGTATGTGGTCGCGCGCATAAACATTTACATTGACTAATTAATCTCATGTTACTACATTCAATCAATTAAAACAATATTCAAAATTCGCAGAACTGATAATTAATTTGGTTGATCGAATCGATCTCCAAGTCTCCAATGATGAAGATTTAGATCTTCAAATCATGCCGGACCCTAGGATCTTTATTTTACTCTACGCCAGTATTTAAGCAAAAATGGTAAAAGATTAGTTGAATTAAATTGCAACTTAATCGGGAGGATAAAAGATAATCTTGGTATAGGCCCCAAAATTAAATGAATAAATAGCTATTTTCAATATTAAGCAAAAAATTAAGCGTTTTGTCATTGGGTTATGGAATCAGATTCAAGCTCATGTAAAATACTTGAATTAAATATGCTTAGATTAAGTTTTAAAATTATATCTAAAAAATTGAAATTCTGAAATCCTTAGTAATCGAAGCATCTAGTCTAAAAAAGATATTTAATGCTTGTTCCAAATTTTTAAGGGAATGTTGTTGAAATCTGATACCAAACTGCAAACTCCTCACTCCCGATGGGAAAATATGCAAATAATGTTTAAAAAACTAAAAGAGTATTGAAAAAAAAAACAGTAGTTTTGAATTGAGAGGACTAAATTCAAAGTCAACCACTGAACCACACAAAGTACGAGATTCTCAAAAGATCAAATTTCAAAAGGAAAAAACAGAACAAGATCACATGCTCCGCATGTACGTATCCAACTCATTTCCCTTAATCTCTTTGCCAAGATTTTGCGCGTCCTGTTTCCAATAATTTAAAGCCCACGCTATTACAACTTATGGTACTTAGATTATGAGATTTCTTGTCATATTTTACTCAGTGGTGGATCTAAGGGGGCGCCCGCGGCGGCGGCCCTCCCGAACTCGTGTTGAAACGCAATTTTATATATGTAATTTTTAAGAAATTTCGTATTTCGCCCACCCGAATGTACACTTCACCCTCTTCTCTATCGAATATTTAAGTTTCGCCCCCTCCCTCGTAATCTTGGATCCGCTCCTGATTTTACTATTCTTCATGTGCATGATATGTATTTGATATACCCTATATAGTATGTATATTATTACGAATGTAAGAGATCATTACGTAAATAAGATATAAATCAAATTGACTTATTAAATGGTGATTATTTTACCAGTTGTTGAGCTTTTGATCACATTGTTTATAGATATATATGCGTGGGGAATTGATCATGTACGTGTTGGAAAATCGGTAATAACTAATTAATGATATTCGTTGGATTAACTAAATCAATGGTTGTAATTGGTTCTTAGTTCTTACAAAAACCCTTAGTTCTTATTTGATCCAAATCATATATATATATATATATATATATATATATATATATATATATATTATTGAAATTTAGTTAGCATTAAATGCTAATTTGATTTGGGAAAAAGTCAGCCTGTTTAATCATCTTTTCGAGCCTCGATATATATCCGATTTATGAATTGAGATATATGACGTCGATCTATGTTTCAAATAGATAATTATAGCGTGCTTAATTTCTCAATTCCGATTCTCGATGAATAAGAAATAGTGGCTCGAATTTAGGGGGGACAAAACTAATTTGTTACCTAAAGTGGAGAAACTTACATAATTCGGGTTTTGAAGAGTTATTACATTAATCAATGTCCCACATTAATTAATGTGTAATATTTTGTGTGGTATTTAAGTCTCTACCATTTAGTAAGAGATAACAAAGTGACATGTGGTAAACTTGAGCCATACATGCTCATGCGCGCGAGCCTTTTCGCCGACAGCCTCACACGCGGCGCGCCCCGCCGCACCGTGGTCGTGCCCGGCCCCGGCTCCGGTCCGTGGGCTTGAAAGTTGGGCTTAGAATTGGGTTTGACATTGGATTTGGCTGGAATGGCCCAGTTCAACATTGGTGGCCTGATTCAGTTCGTGGTGCAGTGCACCTGCCACACACAAGCCTATTCTTTTGGAAGTCTCTGGAATGAGATTGTTCAAGTGTCTTCTACCTCTCCACTTTCCATCCCCACGTCCACCTGCCTTAATTGGCACGACCACCTTTCTCTTGGGGGAAGCAGCCTATAAATAGGCAGGTCTGCATGGCATTTAACCACACAACACAATTTCTTTTTCTGCATCTCTTCTACATACGTCTTAGTCTTAAGACCTACATCTTAGTCTTAAGACATACATCTTAGTCTTAAGTTGTTCAGCTTCTGTCCTCGCCTGAAGTCCAGTTCGCCGGAGCTCGTACTATTGCGGTGTTGCAATCTTCGAGACGTCGCCGTTTCATCTTTGGGGACGATACACCAGGAACCGAGAGCACTACCGGGACGTATTTCGTCTTGCGGATAGAGGCCTTCCTCGACTCGACGAGGTTTTTCTTTCGACATTCTGTTTGTTTCCATTTTTCGACTTACCGGTTTATATTTTTAAGCAGCCTGTATTCTATAGTAAGAAGACTCATTAAAATAAGAAACAAGAAGCTACTTGAACCCTTCATTTCATCATTTGATGATTTGCGTTGAATATGCTTTAAAATATCCGTTATGTATCTCTTATATGGTAGAGGGTTGTATAAAAATAAATATTATGCATAAAATATATAAGAAGTATGCATACTTTATACTATGACTCTGACTTACTACATGATCCGTACGTATATATCAAAAATATATATAATTTGTTTAGAATTTAAATTATACTCCCTCCGTCCCGTTATTTGTGGCTCAATTGATTTCGGCACGGGAATTAAGAGAATAGATGATAAAGTATGAGAGAGGAGGTAGATGATAAAGTATGAGAGAGAAGATAAGTAAGATAATGAGAGAGTGTGAGAGAAATGATGATAAAGTAGGAGAGAGAATGTAATAAAGTAGGAGAGAGAAGATGATAGAGTAGAAGATATGATAATATTTTTTTACCAAATTAGGAAAGTGGCCACAAATAACGGGACACCTCTTTCGGGAAAGTGAGCCACAAATAGCGGGACGGAGGGAGTATGTTATTTTTCAGTTCATCATGATTAGGAAGAAATTATACATTATTGAAAGTATAAATTCAAGACCAATATCTTATGTTCTTTGTTTGAATTAATGGAATTAGTATTAATGGAAAAGCAATACAAACTATTAAAATGACTAAAATACCCATATTTTATTTGAAGGCTTATAAAGCTCCATTTTGAAATTATATTTACCTAACAAATCATGTTGTAAGATAAGTCAAATCTGACTTTAGTGGTTAGAAGTTGGAACGTTGAAGAGTCTATCCACATTTTTTACTAATAAGTTATATACTTATATTTATTCGACAAGATAACTAAATTATTATAATTATTGTGTGACGATTATTAAATAAAAAGTCGTCTTATTATATTTATAATATAGTATTAAATTTTGAAATAGAATTAGAATATAACAAGTGTGTGAGAAAATCATGTTAGATGAACTTTGGTCTCCACAATTATACACCCTTCCATGTTATCATCGCAAATTGTTTATCATGTGGAATTAATTTAAATAAAATAACAAAACCAAAATCAAATATGATGGATCAAATATCCCACATGTCAAAACCTCATGAAATGTTACATATAAATGAGTATATAATATCCGACAAATAAATCTTTCTAATCGCGTGGGGGCGGTGAGAGAGTTGATACCGATGGAGAAGACAAGAGAGTAGAGACGTTAATGGCGCAAATGACGGGGGAATAATATCCACTGTTCGTTTTCACTACTTGTACATCTCAAAAGCCCCACATTTATTTTTTGTTCTTTGTGCTTCAATTTTATTATCCAATTAAATATAGACAAAATAGTAGTATTATACAATAGCCAAATGATGCACAGCTAGTAGGACTAGGAATCAGCCTAGTATTCCTGGATCGAATTAAAACAATAAATTGACTTTTAGGTGTTAGAGGAATTAGTTGTGTAGGTGTTTGGTGACTTGGTGATTCAAAATATAACACCAATTACTTCACATATTATTCAATAATGCAATGTATTACATATCGTCTAATTGTTTTAATGAGTTTTAATTCTATATCTCATCAGAATAAGCTTTGATTACTTGTTATATACTCATAAATTGCAATACTTCTCATCAATTATTTTAATTAATGATAATTATTCATAAAATAATATTAGAACTAATCATTTTTTAGCAAAAACAGTTAAAACTTGATTAAGCAATATTAAATAATATAATAATTTTATTCCAGTTCCAACTTCAACCAATAAACTAGAACAATAAACTCTCTCAATATATTAAGTAATAAAAAAGTTAAATAATTAAGAAGCAATTAAAATATACATAAAATAAATATTTGCTGATTAAATTCGGTGATGAATTAGAAGAGGAAAGATTGTACCTTCCTCCACGTATGTTGTCGCAGCTTTGATTGTTGCTCGTGTTTCAGATCTTTTGATTTGTGTCCTGACCTTTTTCTCTCTCCGGGTGGTTAGAAAACTGAAGAAAAGAATAATGTCTCTCTTTCTTAGACGCGTGTGTGCGTTTCAGAATGTGAATGTGTGTATATGTTTATGAACATATACATATGTTTATAAATGTGCGTTTCAGAATGTGAATGTCTCTCTTTCTTAGGCGCACATTCATATGTTTATGAATGTGCGTTTCAGAATGTGAATGTCTCTCTCCGGGTGGTTAGAGAACTGAAGAAAAGAATAATGTATCTCTTTCTTAGACGCACGTGTGTGTTTCAGAATGTGAATGTGTGTATATGTTTATGAACAGAATACTAATATATATAAACTTCAAAAACTAATATTATATTAATATTTGTAGCCCATTAATTTCACAAAAGCTTGTGTGTACCACTTTCGTATACCCTTGTGTGTACCACACCATAAGGGTATTGACATCTGTTAAATATGACCCACTTGATTTAATGAGAAATGCCAAATGTCAATACTCTTATGGTGTGGTACACATAATGGTATACGAAAGTGGTACATACAAGCCGTTCCGCATTAATTTAATTATATCTCTAATGAGCTTCTACATCAATTAGCCCATAATATAATAAATTAATCTGTTGAGCTACTTTTATTTATCAATTAATTGGCTCAGCCTATTAATTCCAGATAAATAATATTATTAAATAATACAAAAAACATTAATCCATTAATAATAATTTCTGAGAGACAATAAATAACTAGGCAACTAATTGGGCCAGATCAGGAATCTAATACAAGAAATAAAGTTGGGCCTCAAATTAATTAATCATCTATGCTCAGCCTAAAGCAAAATTAATTAATAAACACAGATTCATTCCACTAGAGAATCTGTGCTGACTTACCACTTTATCCCAAATTAAGCATGGCCTTGTATTTTAAACTTAATCGGTCCTCGTATTTAAGAAAGAAATATATGTTAATTAATTAAGTCCACTGACATATTAAATAAATTAACATCTTATTATATTCCTCAGTAGTACCACTCGATCTTATTAACACACCTGGACTTAATCAACCTGCATGGTTTAGTGTGCTAATCCTTACGAGTTCCTCAGGGGATATTATCAACCTATTTTACTAGGATACGGTTGCAAGATACAGACAACCAGCCTGAGCCACAAATAACTACTAACACCCAAGATACGTAGATCCGGTCTAGATGACATTCACCATAGTAGATCAAAGTGATGGATAGTCAAATACACTCAGCTAAAGTCTTACCAAGCTTAAAATCAGCTAAGTCATCGAGATCTTGGTCCTCCACTGTTGGTCCCGAGAGTGAGTTCAGGTGTAGAGGGGGGGGGGGGTGAATACACCTGAATCCAAATTTCTCAACTTCGAACACGAACAGTCCTATTCAGGAAGATGCCGTACTGAAATGATTCAGCAGACTGCATAACCGTTCGAATCGTGTTTAAAGGCTAAAAGTCTGACTCGGCTGAGATCTGCTAACTGACTAGGTCAGAATTCAGTATCGATCAGCAAGAGTTCAGTGCGCGGAATAGTGTAGGCCCAAATCAGTTTTTAGGAGAAAACGTTTTAAGTCTCAGTTCAGTAGATGAGAAGTTCAGTATACTGAGACAGTTAATTGATTTTAAATAAGATGTTCAGTATGCACAGTAAAAATCAATGTAACAGTAAGTAAACGACACAGAGATTTTTAAAGTGGTTCGGATATCAACAATCCTACATCTACTGTCCCGATAGATCAGGAGGCTATTTATTATACTGAGTTAGTCTCAGTCAGCTTGTGCACAGGACAAAGCTGTGGCTTGGGGATTATACTGAGCAAGTCCCAGTTTACACTTCTATCAAACTTAAAGTGTTTGACAAACTTCTCCAACAGTGAAGGAGTCCTTATACAATAAGGATTGGGTTCAAAGGTGAACTCCTTCGTCTAAGTTATGAATATATCGGTTGAGCTTAGGGTTAGAGGGATGGGAACAAGAATGTAGCTTCTAGAGCGACGAACAGCTGAGGTTTAGCTTTAAGTTCGTGTCACATTGCTTGGATACTAGATGCTTTATTGTCGGTTCAGCTTGGTTCCCTTATGAGCTTAGAGGTAGTCTTTCGCCGGAGATAACACTTTCGATTCTTGCGGAAGACTTAGGCTTTTGGAATTCGCTCGTTTGAAAGTTCGTGTGTGTGTTCGTTTCTTCGTTAGCTCGTGAACTCTCTCTCGTGTGTCTCATTCAACTCTTAAATGATCCCTCTATTTATAGAGAAGAGATTGAGAAAGATCCGTTGGAGACGATCTTCTTCTCTCTCTCTCTTTTTGGTAGCAAACGGCTCTTTTGGCGTAGGTAACAGTGCCTTTTCCTCCTTTTTTGGGAAGTGTTGACTTGCAGCTTTAGTAGGTAGGATGACACGTGTATGTTTGTCATTTGTCGAGGCGGATAGAGCGGTTGAGACAGCACAGACTTCGAGACAAGCTGAAGCTGACTTCTCTCATCCTCGTATATGACAATGCTGATTGTCTTTCAAAAGATTCTCGACGAGCCCCGAAGACTATCCGCCGATGCTTGAGTCCGACCTTGTATTCGGTAGATAGACAATGAGATAAGTCTATCGAAGATCGGTTCCGAGTCCAGTGAACTACTCCCGCCGAGTTCGGGTTCGATCGACTCTCTCGCATATCTTGCTCCTGTTGAGTCCAATATCACTGAGTCTTCTACACTGGTGCTGAGGCAAATAAGCTACTGAGCGCCTTGACCAGAGCAGAGTGTCTACTGAGTCTGAAACCTCAGAGACAAACAACATATACAACGGAATGGTTCACCAATCAGATAGGGTTTTGGGATCTTCAAATCTTCTCAACAGTTCAGAGTACATAGGCTACTGAGCTTGGTTCAGTATAGAAGATAGAATCATTTCCCACTGAGTGAAACAGTGCTGAGGATAGAATCATCACCCAACATCCACTAAGGTCAGTCAGGAGAACACATCTTACTGTGATCCATCAATGCACCACCTTAAGTGTACCAGTAAAGACAAACAGCCAAGACAAGCCACTTCTTATCTAAACTACATCTTAAAACGACAACTTACCCTTAAGTTGTCTCAGCTGTGATAACTGTTTATATCTTGTCCATTTAACCAATTTGTGTAGTCTTCTGTGATACTCGACACACTACACAAATCTAACTTTTACACAAGATAAATGATTACACGTGCAAACATATATATTTATCAGATAGGAGAAAGAAATAGTGGTAAGGACAAAAACACATTGTATACAAGCATAAAAACTGCTTCTAGTATCCAAAATCCCAACAATTCTCCCACTTATACTAAAACAAACTTTTAGTATACAATGTATCAGTTCTTGGTACAAACTAGTACTCAGCTATCTATCCTATCTATCACTGCATCTTCTCCCACTTATACCAAAGTTTCTATAGTCCTAAATGGGGGGCATTGCTACCACTCCTAAGCTACGAACATGCTTCTCGTAAGCCGGAATTGGTAGGCTCTTCGTGAATGGATTAGCTAGGTTGTCTTCAGTTTCGATCTTCTCAATGAGCACATCTCCTTGATTTACGAGTTCTCGTATAATGTGGTACTTTCTATCTATGTGTTTAGACGTCTTGTGGGATCTGGGTTCCTTAGAATTCGCCAATGCACCCGCATTATCACAATAATTGTGATAGTCTTAGAAAAATTTGGAACAATATCAAGACCTAGGAGGAAATTCTTGAGCCAAACTGCCTCTTTCGAAGCTTCTGAAGTAGTCACATACTATATTTCCATGGTTGAGTCCGCAATGCATTTCTCCATGAAATGGCTCCACTTCCCAAGGTAAATACATAACCTGATGTAGACTTCTTCTCGTCTCTATCAGCCTAGAAATCTAAGTATGTATAACCCAAAGACACTAGACTGTCTGACTGGTAAAAAATTCTATAATCTCTAGTTCGTTTAAGGTACTTGAGAATATTTTTGACCGCAATCCAGTGTGCTTGTCCAGGGTTAGACTGATATCTTGAGGCCATTCCTGCAACATATGAAATATCTGGTTTCATACAAAGCATTCCATACATGAGACTACCGACAACGGAAGCATATAGTACTAGCCTCATACTTTCTATCTCTTTATGCGTTTTTTGGGCACTGATTCTTGGATAGAAAAATGCCATGTCTGAAAGGTACTGAACCTCTCTTGACATTTCCATGCTAAAACGAGCAATAACAGTGTCAATGTAGGACGCCTGTGACTAGCTCAACATCATTTTCTGGCGATCTCGGATAACCTTGATTCCAAGGATGTAAGCAGCTTCACCTAAGTCCTTCATTTGAAACTGCTCGGATAACCACGTCTTTACATCTTATAACACTTCAACATTGTTGCCAATAAGAAGGATGTCGTCTACGTAAAGTGCAAGAAACACCATTGGTCCGTTAACACAGATACGGTACACACACACCTCGTTAGGACATGATACAAAATCATAGGATTTGACTACCTCATCAAAACATGGTGCCATAACCAGGAATCTTGCTTAAGTCCATAAATGGACTTCTTAAGCTTCCAAACTAGATGCTCTTCGCCCTCCCTCACATAACCTTCTGGCTGTTTCATGTAGATGTCTCTACCTTTTTCAAGGTGACCGTTTAGGAATGCGGTCTTGACATCCATTTGTCAGATCTCCAGGTTCATGTGAGCTGCTATGGCAAGGAGAAACAGGCGAGAAGGTTTCCTCATAATCAACACCTTCTTTCTGGGTAAAACCCTTCGCCACTAGCCTGGCCTTAAATGCCACAATCTCTCCATTCGGTCCTCTCTTTCTCTTGTATACCCACTTACTACCAATAGCCTTGCAACCCTTAGGTAGTTCTATGATCTCGTATACATCCATGTCAGTTATGAACTCAAATTTCGAGTGGCGATTCGCCATGAATCTGCAACTATATCTCCCACTTCTTCATTGTAAGTCTAGGAATCCACGGTATCTTGTTCACCTGCCGGGATATGATCAGACGTCTCCCCAGTGAACATATACCAATCAGGTGTAAATATCACCCTCCCACTACGTCGAAGAGTGTTAGGCCTTGTGTTAACAGATTGTGCAATTGCTTGTGGAGCTCTATCTTGCACAACTGGCTTTGTAAGTGGATCTCGATCACCTTGTAATTCCTCAAGGATGATCTCGACTCTAGACTTATGATTACAAATATAACCCTACTCTAAGAACCGAGCATTGGTGCTAATAACGATCTTCTGTTCCCGAGGATCATAAAAGTAACTACCTTTTGTTTCCTTCGGATACTCTATAAACAACATAACATCTGAACGTGGCTCCAACTTGTCGGCCTGCTTATTCAGCACATAAGCAGGACATCCCCAAATCTTTATGTGGTGCATACTGGGCTTATGCCCACTACACAGCTCGATCGGAGTAGTGTTAACCGACTTAGATGGCACACGGTTCAGCAAATATGCCGCAGTCTGTACGACATATCCATAAAAAGAAATCGGTAAAGTTGCATAACTCATCATCGACCAAACCATCTCTAAGAGAGTTCGGTTCCTTCTCTCTAACACACCATTCTGCTGAGTGTGCCCGGCTGTCAGCTGGGATGTAATCCCACATTATGTCAAATAATCCTTGAAATTGTTGGATAGGTATTTCCCACCACGATCAGATCGCAGTGTTTTGATTTTTTTACCCAACTTCTTCTCCACTTCTGCCTTGAATTTCTTAAAGGTTTCGAAGCAATACGACTTGTGGCGAGAAGGTAAACATATCCATACCTCGAGTAATCATCGGTAAATGTGATGAAGTACTCGTATCCTCTACGAGCTTGTGTAGACATAGGTCCACAGAAGTCAGAATGAATCAAACTTAGTGCTTCTATGGCTCTATAACCATTTACCTTAAAAGGCCTAGTCACCATCTTTCCTTCCAAGCAGGATTCACAAGTTGGAAATGGTTCCACTTGGAGAGACTCCAATGGTCCATATTTCACCAACCTTTGGATCCTATTCAGATTGATGTGACCTAGTCGTAGATTCCATAGATAAGTTTGATTTACCTTAGAAGATTATTTTCTCTTCTTGGAATTTGATGATGAGGAAGCAACATTAACAGAATTACTTGGTTTAGAAGTAATAGTATATAAAGATCCTTTTAATGGCCTACCACAGATAAAATCATCGTCTTTCTTGATAGACACTTCACTATCAAAACTTGATTTATAACCATCCATGGTGTAGAGTTTTGAAACAGAAATTATGTTTCGCCTAAACTCAGGCACATATAAAACATCTTTAAATACTAAAACAGAACTATCAAAAGATAGATGTAAATCTCCAATGGAAATTGTAGGAACTCTCGATCCATTGCCCATTGAGACTACCACCTCGCCATCGCCCAATTACCTTTTCTGCAAGAAACATTGTAAGGTGTAACAAACATGATCAGTTGCCCCCGAATCCACTACCTATTCGTGGTTAGAAGAGGAAACCAGAACAATTTCAGTTACTAGAGCGACTTGCGTCTCTTTCTGTTTTTCCTTGACATCTGGATAACAGTTCTTCCAGTGTCCTTTCTTACCATAATTGAAGAACCATCATTTCTCCTTTGGCATTCGCATGCCACCGGTAAGGACCGTCTTCTTACTCTCACTACTCTTCTTGAATTGACTATCATTTTTTGCTCTTTTTCTAGTTTCCGCCTTTCGAAGGATTCCTTGAGCTACTAGGGATATTCAAGACTTGAGCACTCTTGCCCTTTCCTATAACCTCTTTGACTGCTACCAAAGACTTGAGTAACTTACTTGGAGTAAACTATTTCTTGGTCATACCGGTGCTAAAACAGAAGTTCTTATAGGACATTTGTAGAGCATTTATTGAGAGGGTAAGATTTCTCTTCCACTCTGTGAAATTAGTTAAACCCGTTAGGATTTGGTGATGAGACTGATTAGGAACTCATGAAATTTCTGAACATACATATCTGAAAAATATTTAAAATTTAAAAGCATGTAAGAAATTTATATTTGCACATAATTCGTAATTAACATCATTGTAAACTTTTGTAAAAATAATGATATTAAAAACCTCGAACAACCCTAGGAATTCCACTTGTAAGCCACGTAGGTCGACGTTTACTAGCGTAACCCTAGACCAAGTTATTTACCAAGCTCTTTAATTCCAATCCACGCCTAGATTCTTAAGACGAATGGAATTAATAGTTCGACTTTTTGGACCATGTCACTATTAAAATGCGAGAAGGGACTTCGAGTGAAGTGAATTGTACCCGCGGTGACATCTAACCATTGACCATTAATTTGACCAAATTAGAATCAAATTCTTGAAATTAACATACTTACGAGAACCATGCCGCATTCAATTTGATCTAATTAGCCGTCTTATTTAATTATTATCTTCTAAAATACTCGTGTTTACTAGGCACGCAAGTTACACAAGTGGACATTTACGGCTTCGCTCCCACTACTCAATAATAATCAAATATTATTTTGGAAAACTCATCTCACAAAACTTGTAGCTCAAAGATGTCAGCAAGCCACGCAGGTGGACGTTTACTAACATGATCTTACTACTTTTGTGTAGAGTCTAATTAAATGGAGGTCCGATTAAGTGTTTAATATCCAATTTAATGGAATATAATTAAACATTTACTTTTAAAACTTGCTTAGTATTTTTATTCAAAAGGTTTGTTGCACTTCATGCTAAACCACATAAATCCTAAACACATGCAATTTCCGAGCGTACATAAAAGAACATGCTCGCAAAAAAATAAAAAAAAAATGATTTGAACCAAATTAAATCTTATCCACATGCTTTTCTAAGCGCAATTAAACATATATTTGAATGCTAAAGCATAAGAATAATAAATAAATGCGCAAATAGAAAATAAAACATCGTTATCGGAATTAAACAAAGAGATAAAAATAAAAATCTATCAATTACATAGCCCGATCAAAATATAGCTCTTCGAAATCTTGAAAAATCTTCGAATTTGGATCTGCTGCATCATCGCCACATCGTGAGGATGTCGGCCACGTGTCTGACATGTGACAGACACGTGTATTGCCACATCAGTGCGTAGGCCTGACGTCAGCCCTGGTTCTTCTAGAATAAACCGCTGTCGCCATCAATTCTCGCGCCACCGTTGTTCACGGCCGGCCGCTACGGCGATCCTGGAACCACCACCCTCCGCTGCAGGTAGGCCCGCCGTTCTGCGCTGGAGAAGCAGCAGCGCCCGACCGCGTGTGCTGATAGCAGCCTGTGCGCCGCCGCGAGTTTCCGCGTTTCCGCTGCCATCTACCGCGTCCCTACTGCCTCTCTGTGTTGTCAGGTGGTCTGGGAAACTCTAATTTGCCCAGATTTTCCGCCGTCGGGACGGGATTCAAGTGAAAAATGCATCCCGTCGCTGACGAGCTCCAACACTCAAAATCGTGTGTTTTCATGCTGCGATTCGATCAATTAAAAGAGGGAAAATAATGTATGGACACTGCTTAGTTCAGGACAGTGGACGTAGGACCCTATGTGTCCGAACTACTTTAAAAATCGATGTGTTGATTTAACTACTGCATTATTATAACTGTTCATTCAGCATCCAATTGAGTTTTTAATCAACTTGCATAAAACGGGTTTTCAACTGAGACGCATATTTTTAAAGGGCCTACACTTCCGCACACAACTCTTGTACTAGACTACTGTTCACTGACATAAGTCAGTAGGAGTGTACACAGTAGGAGAATCTTCAGCCTACGCGATCGAAAAGTATATCTGGCCAACTGACAAAGTTCAGTAGCAATCTTCAGCTAAAGCTGACTTTCGCGTTCTGAGTTTGAATTTGCATTCATGGGTATTCACCCCCCCCCCTCCCTCTACACTGAAGCGCGTCTCTAGACCAAAGCAATAAAGTAAGCTCAGTAGTATGAATGCTCTAACACACCAATTAATCCGCCAGTTTATTCCCCTCATGATGAATATGAGAGAAATGAACACGGTAACCACGAAGTAATAAATAATCCTTGATATTGTATGCCTCATGACAGTAGGACCATGCTGCCCAGAAGTGAGAAAACCGTTGTTGCATCCATCTCTAGCCAAATGTCCAAAGAAAATTGAGCTGCTAGCAAGATATCCTGATGCAGAGCTAACTGATCATGTTTGAAGCATGAAGAAACCTCCATCGACAAACAAAAAGCAGAAATGATCAATCCAGAATGATCCCTAACTAAACCTCCACCTGTTGCTCGCCCCTTCGCTCCTTCAAAGGAATTATCTGTGTCAAGCTTCACCCAAAGTGCCTTAGGAGGACGCCACTGGACCATCAGATACCGCAATACCCTAGTGACCGGCGAGTCCGGAGGCATAAAAAGGACCTTGTGTGAACATCTCACCAACTGCTCAGGAAGCACGTTTCCAGCCGCCACAAGTAACCACATATGACGCTCCACCTGCCAATCACAAAAACCGAACGAGAAGGAACTCATCTACAAATAGCATCATTTCTTGCCCTCTATAATTGCTATACCACCAAACACGGAATAATAAAAGAGATATAAGAGGCAGAGGCCCTCAAAAAGGCTAACCATACTACTAACTTTTGTGGAGAATGATATATTATTTGATATAAACATGTCTAATATTTTGTTGAATAATCACATTATTTCCTACACGACATGCTCAACCCTATTTCTTTCAGCTCATTACAGTTAAGAAACTCAAAGCAGCCATGGAGAATGACCAGCAGTAAGTCTCAAGACTTCAATCTCAATTTCTTGTTTTTGTCCGGTTTCGAGTACTGATATTTGACTCAAACCGAACTCATCAGTAACGTACAAATTCATTTGGAAGGTTAAATAATTAAGAGAAAGTAAGATACTAGAATTCAATCTAAATAGAAAAGAGAAAAATATTATAACCCGACCATGTCCCTTCTTGGAAAAAAAACAATTAGCCGCAAGGACCAGCGCTAGGCATAGCGATCCCTAACAAGGCCAGTTGTTACAACATTGAATATACTGCACATAAAGCTTAGATAGTAAATGTAATAGCACAGTCATTTTGTTTATTATAAATATATATAGGTTGGAATCTTTCTGCGTATGTCTTGTTATCTATGTAACTCATACGAAGATAATGCTCATTTATCCAAGATAAGTTATAGCGGTGTCAAGTGGCAACCATCCGCTGATACAATTGACAAATTACATTAAAATGCATATATTCCAATTATACCAACACTTTTAAAAGTCACACCTAAGAGTTTTAGGCACGTAAATCCCATTTGGTTTTTCATAATTGTAATTTTTTTTAATTATAATGATGCACCGAAATTCCTTATAGTTTACAGAAAGATGCAGTCTACCACATCTCTCAAATTTGACAACCACATGTCCGTTGTACTACTTCATAATAATCATTTTCTCTTTTAATATATTAAATATAAATTCACACATCATGTTTACCTTTATTCACATTAATTTGGCCAACATATTTTTACTTTTGTTCAAAATAACAGTTAGAATAAAACATCGAACAAAAAAAAGTAAATATTGCCTAAAAAGCTTTCAAAATAATGAGTTTTGATATATTTATCTAACATGGTGAAAAGTTCAGAGAGATAATTGCGCTTTCTTGCAAAGCTCGGACTTTGAATTGGGTGAGAGTTAAGACCAACTTTGCCAAATGAAGAAAGAATGAAATTCTCAACACAATATATTATATCTAGGTTTATTTGTGTCTTAATTAGTGGAAAACTGGATAAAATACGTGCAAAGGATTGTATTTCATAAAATCAAAGACAGATAAGTTCACCTTAATGAAACAACATGATGGTAAATTCCACCTAACATGTCCAGTTTATTAAACATGAAATTCCACCTAACATGTCGAGTTTATTAAACATGAATAATTTACTCAGTATACAATTTAGAACAACGGTTAAACAACAATGTAAATGTTCAATAGAAGATTCCGTTCACTAAAATTCAAGCATATAGGTAATCCGTATTGTCTTTAATGTCTTAAAGCTGGCGTGGCTGCTGACTCTAGTCTAGCATTGTTATAGCATGGGAATCTCGATTGCAGTAAAATACTAGTAAAGATAGATGCCACTACATTACTTGCAGGGCAAATCCACCATTTAACAGCTGAGTGATCTGTTATTGTTCTGGATTAGGCTATAAGCTATTTTGGGCTGAAAATATACATATTGCGAGAATTTTGAATTCACCCGGCCATATGAGATACATACATACTCCCTGACATTTCGGAGGCCCTAGGCGAAGACAAAAAGCGGGGCCCCTCCTTATTGATACTTCGTGAATCATCTTGCTAGCTAAAGATAGACATACTTTCATTGTGCCTACACCTAACTTTAAAAGTAAAAACCATAAAGTGCAACAATTTAAAAAAAATACAAGGATCGAATAATTATTGAAATAATTTAGATCTTCTAGCAATTTGAGAAGCAAAATCATCAATAACATCATCAAGATCAAGTTTTTCCAATACCGCATTTTCAATACATAAAATAACTAGTCCATTTAACCTTTCTTGAGACATAGAAGAACGCAAATATGATTTGATTAATTTTAATTTTGAAAAACTTCTTTCTGCTGGGTATAGTCAACAATATTCTATATGCAATAAAAACATTAGGAAAACATTCTTAAGCTTTAAAAAACTCAAGAACTTCATGAATTGATTTTACTTCTGAAGGTAAATGATAGGTCTAAATTAATACTATCCATATTCCGTTTATTTTGGCGATATTTTGGCGGTTGGATTGCGTTTTGGTGTTTGTTTTGCAGTTTCTTATGATGATGTGGCGATGATGAGGCATTGATGTGGCGGGTGCGAATTAAATGCAATATATATGCTTAATCCGGAAGAAATTAAGAGGAAAATTAAGTGTGGAGAGAAATTAATATAATATACTTTATATTATATCTTTCCATACTTAGAATTCCTAATTTTACAAGGAAGGGGATTAACATATATAAAAGGAGAGAAGAGGCGCCGCACGAAAGGAATAGGGGATATGTCAGTTTAATTACGGTGTCCTACAACCAATTGATTTAAGTGGATTAATTAATTAATAGTGTCAGTAATCGATTGTGAGTGTGTGTGAATCATCTTGCTGGACCAGTTTTATTTGCATAAGTTTATTCCGTATTCATTTCCTGCTATTTACTTTCTTGTTTTAGTTTAGAAAATTTCCAAAACTTGCGTGGTCGCTAACCAAACATTGATTAATAGGAATTCTAGGTCTAAAATTCTCCGTTCCCTGTGTTCGATACCTGTTTGCTATACTGATTTAAGTTCTAGCAATTCTTGCAGGATTATTTGGTGTAAACAACGATCACCAGTAAACACATTTGTAAAACTTGCAATTCAGAATATAAATCTTCAGCATAAATATCAAATTTATCATTATGTTTAAGAGCATCTTGAAGCTTGACACAACATTTATGCAATGTATTATCATCCAATGAAGATAAAGACTTATGATTAAATTAAAAACCAAAAATATCTTCAAAGACTACTAATTGCTCAAATCTAGTCCTTAAAGATAAAATAACAATATCCACTATAACAATAAAATAATTAATCCTAAAAGACTCATCATCAGATAATGTAATATCTTCATGACAACTTTCATCAAATTGTTTTTTCCTATGAACCTTACGTTTTGGAGGAAAAATTGGATCAATTTTCATTTTAGATGCAAGATCATTAGCTAATGTCAATGCCGATTGAAAACCTTCATTCCTATACTTTTCAAAATAAGAAATCAAACCTTTCAAGATAGTTATTGCAATATCAATTTGCATATCATTAGATTGTAATTTTTTACTAATCAAATTTACTTTGTTCAAAATGTTATGTCATATAGTCATTCCCAACAAAAATTCACAATTCTCTAGTTCATTAGTAGCCAAAGACTCGGCCTCACTCCTAGTTTTAGCATCATCACTAACACTTGATAATTCAAATAGAACATCTCTTATTTCATTAAGTTGAGTTATTATAGCATGAACACTATTAACATGAATTTCCCATCTTGTTGTTGATAGTGACTTTAAAGTTAAATGAGGAACATGATCTTGTAAAATTTTCCATCTTTTTGTAGAACCAACAAATAAAGTATACAAGCGTTGCACAACTCCAAAAAATGAAACGACTTTAACACAAGAACTAGCTATATCACATATTGTTAAATTAAGAGAATGACAAGCACAAGGCATATAGAATGCTCTAGGATTGATTTCAAGAAATCTTTTTTGTACCCCTTGATGTTTCCCTTTCATATTGGAACCATTATCATAACCTTGTACTCTCACAATATCAATATCAAGCTCAAATAATTTTAAAGTTGCTTGTATTTTATTAAAAATAGATAATCCTGATGTATCATCCACACTTAAAAATTCAATAAAGTATTCTTTTACCATTATTTGATTATGAGACATATCAACACACCTAACCACTAAAGTCATTTGTTCATTATGATTTACATCAGAAGTACAATCTAGTATCACCGAATAATATTTAGGCTCTTTTATTTTTTTAATTATATCATTTTTAACTTTAGAAGCTAATGTTGAAATCAATTCATTTTGAATCTTATGATTGAGGTAGTGATAGTGAATTTCTTTACTCTGAACACGGCGAAAGTGTTCTTGCATTACCAAGTCAAATTCTGCAATTAAGTCAAGTAAGCCCAAAAAATTATCATTATCATTTTGATAAATCTTTTCATTATCCCCACGAAAAGCCAAGTTACGTGTAGCAAGCCAAAAAATTACCTATTCTAAAAAATTAGCACAAATTGTAAAGCACGAAACCTAATTTGATAAAAAATTAATACAAATTGAAACGAGAAAACCTAATTTGAAGAAGGGGGCGTGTATCAAATTCAAGTGTTGACGAAACTGTTGAAGAGAGCCAACCGGAGTCAGTGGAGTGGTGGTCTGTTCTGTATCGTTTCTTTTTGTTTCTCTTAGCCTCTGTTTTGTATTGTTTCTTTCTGTTTCTCTTAACCTTTGTAATTTGTAAGGGAGAGAGAGAGAGTCAACGGCTTAAGCAAATAAATAAAGAAAAAGTTAGAAAAAAGTCATTTGTAATTGTTTATAAATAAAGAAAAAGAGCAGTTGAGCTTTTCTAATAGTTAGAAAAGAGCCGTTGGGCTCTATATTATATATATTTTTTTAACTAATGGGCTCTATGTATTATGTATGGGCCAAACTAATTTTTTTTTACTGGGCCGAATTTCAAATTTTGGCCCTTAGCAAATGCCCCACTCGCTATTCCTTAGGGCTGGCCCTTTGATGAATGGAACAATTTACCAGATCATGTAATACTTTAAATACTTTATATAGATATGATACTTTACAAGATCTGTGAGCATGATTATGAATTAAAATTTTCATTTATTCTTTTTGTTTAATCATATTAAAATCTTGATGCAATGTAAGGAGAAACACCTCAAGACAATGGTAACAATGTATCTATCGGTATTCCCCAGTTATTCAATCTTTTTCCCTGCAATCATTAAGCAAATAATCCTATTAACATATGGATTGGAGCTTCAATGGCTGTCAAATACTTCAATGCAAACGTAAGAACTTAAAAGCAATACTGAATCAAACAATGCTTCTTCAAATTTAAATCAAAACCTATCCAAGATTTATTCATATATATATATATATAATAAAAGCACATCAATACAAATTCAAATTCTACCAAAAAAGAAGAAGCTATTGATCAAGTCTGAGAAGTAACCGACAAAGCTTTATTCTTAAACCTGTACCTAGGGTTTCTCGGGACAGCCTGGCTCGGCCCGAACCCGAACTGCCCGATGCCATTAGTCAACGGCGGACCATCGTCGTAGATGTAGCCCACGACCTTCCCGCAGCTATTGCACTTGATCTTGGTCCGTTTCCTCTGAATCCCCCAGTAATTTAGCGTCTCGAAGAATGGTCTGATTTTGTCCTCCTTCTCGAATAGGAATTTGGAAGAATCGACGGCGGCGAAGGAGAGAGTGTTCTTGTTGCCGGCCTCGAAGTAGAAGTCCGGCGGAAAGAGATCGCCGGGTTGGAGGTTGAGATTGGCGCCGCACTCTCTGCAGCCGTAGATAGTCGCCATTGAAGTCCGCGAATTTGGAGATGGAAGGAGGATTTTGAATTGAATCAGAGAAGCTTCGGTAACGCGTAATGGTTGAAATTTCCGCCGTTCTAGAGAATCCAATTCAATTCCTAGTTATATTATATAATTATTATTATATAAATAAGAAAATTACTTGAAAGTTTGAATTCAAAGTAATCAATAAAAGCAAATCCGAATTGATTTAGATTTGGAGATAGGTCCGGTTCTCAACAAGGGCCAGAATAACCCGCTTCATAAAAGCCTGACCCGATCCACCTTCGTTAGCGGGCTAGCCTGATCCATGTAACGGGCCCTTATTTGAAGGCACATAAGCGTCCATTACTTACTTATACCCATGGTGTTTCTTTCGAAACTATGATTGTTAATTCCCTAAAATCTATCTATTTTATTTTATTTATATTTATATATCTACTTATAAATACAATTGTAGATACCAGATGCTTTCCCATTCTTTTACACGTTTGTTCGTCTTGAGACGAATCTTCAGGTGTAGGTGGGTGAATACACCTGAATCAAAGTTTTAACTCAAATGCTAAAGTCAGTTTTATACTGAGTATGCTTACTAAACAAGTCAGCTTACCAAATAAACTTTCTGATCGTGTGGACAAAGTGATTCAAAGTATTGAACACCGTCTACTGACTTAGGTCAGCCTACAGTAAACTCAGTCGGCGAACAGAGTCCGGAGTGTGTAGGCCCAATTTTAATCAACTCTTAATTGAAAAACGTTTCCACTGAAAATCGTTCAAGTTATGCTTGTGTGTGTGTTCAGTTTTACTGAAAATCTGACTTAATGAATTTTCGCAAATCAGTTTTAATAAAACAATAAATGCACAAGCAGTTTTTAAAGTGGTTTGAATGGGCAGAATACTACGTCCACTGTCTTGAACAGAGCAGGAGGTCTTATATTTATTATACTGAGCAAGTTTCAGTCGTTCTGTTCACTGGACAAATACTCTATTTATAGTCGTAGTAACTTTACAAGGTTTAAAACATGAGGTTTGAGTTTCTCCAACTAAGAAGAAGTTCTTATAATAAGAACAGTTCAATAAATATGAACTCCTTTAGTTTCTAAGCGTATGATCTAACAATGGTAGCTTAGAATAGAGATTGAGAACAATGTATCTCTAGAGAGAATAACTAAGTCAGATGTTCTAAGATGCAAGTTCTTTGCTGAATAAGCTTGAGTTCGCTAGAGGTTATATGCTTAAATGTTTGGTATTCTCGGTATCTTCAACGTATGAAGCTCGATCTCTATTTATAATTTTGACTTATGAAAAGATCCGTTTGAGGGCACCTAGACACGTGTCAAAGACGACAAGGAAAACGACCATCTCAATTTGAACGGTACAATAGAGATCCTCTATTTCTCAATCTTGAGAGTAGCTTTTTGTCAGTGCAAGTACAGTGTTGGTAGATCCTCATTGGTCGAGGTTGAATGTTAGGTGAAGCTTGTTCAAACTCCAAAGCAAATGTTGAGTTGACTTTCTTTGATTCCTCGGACTGAGTTATCTTCTACTGGCATTCTTCTGAAAAATCAGCTTCATTAGCTGTCGTTCTTAGTGATTTTATTAATAGTTTTGTATATGTTGCTTTATTGAAGGATTTGTTTGCTGTGTGAATGAATGTGTTGAATGTGTTATGAGCTTTGAACACTAACTGTTTGATGAAATACTTGTGAGAATGTTCTACTACTAAGCTAAGTATTCTCGGAAGAAATCAAGAAGGAAATTCATTTAATGTCTGTAAGGCACATCACAAATCTCTCCCAAGTAGTAAAATTTAGGTACTATTCCCTCTTTCACCTAAAATTAGATTTACATTCGGTATCAACGGTCATTCATGTCAATGCTAGAAAATTTTAAAATTGAACGGCCACTCGTGGTTTGGTAAATAATTATGTTTGCCGAGGATGGATTCTTCGAATCCAACATGTCCTCCGACATACGTTTGTCTTCCTGAATATAGAACATCGGATTTTATTCCGAAATTAGATTTAATTAATCGAGTTTTATGTATTGGTTCTTGTCAGAAATATTGAGAATCTATCCTTTTTGGAATTCCTAGTTGCAACTTGCAATTCTGCGATTTATATCTATTTTCTTCTTTGTTTCCTTCAATTTGGAAAATGTTGTGAAAAAGTGGATTGAAAGGAAAAGATCTCTTTTTTTGAATGTAGCGAGACGAAAAAAAATACCGCATCGGAATATTGAACAAAGCCCTACGCTTCAACTGAAAGCTCTTCGTCGAAGACCACAACCTACAGAGCGGAGGCATGCTTGTCTTCATGCACAGGGTCGGAGGCAGGATTTTGATTTGGGGGGGGCGAAGTATGTGTGAGGTTGAGTGTTTCTCATCCGGGGGTTCGGGGGCAGAGCCCCGGAATTTTTATTAGTGCAACAATGAGTATAAGAAATTCAAAAGTACTTATAATTTATAAAAACAAAAATAACAAGTCCAAAACGAAGTACAAAAACCATATCATATTACAATATCTTCTTAGGCATTTGAAATTGAGACCGACGTTTTTTCATAAGATTAAACTCCTCAATAATTGAATCTGTATCAAAAGATTCAACAATTTCTCTTTCTGAGCTCATTAGTAAACAACCACGAAGGAAATCAGAGTTTCATTGTCGGACAAGACAAAGGTTGTGGAGTTTTCTGGTAATGAATTAGGAAGAAATCCATGGCCATATTATTAGTATAATTATTAGCACAATGTTGCTATTTTTTACACAATTGTCATGACGAATCTTTTTTCTTCGTATAATTTTCCTTGTAATGTCGTGTCATGATATCTTCAAATATAAGCATGAACTTAAATTTTACGAAGCCTGTGAAATATCTACGCCAAAAATGGAAGTATTTTACATAGAAAAAAAAATTGGTTGAAAAAATTCGGTGGTGGCGGCCGCCCACGCCAGCCACCTCCTGCCTCCGCCTCTGTTCATGCATACATAGACACTGAGTTCACCTTAGCAAAATTTAATCCGCTGGGATACGAAAAGACTTACGACTGACACTACAAAATGAGAAGAGTCTTTTATAGAGACACTAAGATATCATCAAGATTATAAGGTTTATATAACTTACATACATATGAGGTAATGAAATAATATTAAATTCATTATAACGTACTTACTCTTTTTTTTGCCCCAATATAAACATGCCGTGTTGGTTCTATCTAATAACTAATTAGTCTAAATAATTAATACCTACAGTAACATGAACTCAAATAAATAGTTTAACCAAGAGTAATAATTTCATCTAACACGCGTATGATCTTACTATTGTATGCCACCGTAAAATCGCAATTTTTTAATCTAACACTACCAAAATATATACCTTATTACATCAACATGGAAAAATACAATTCTGTCTTTATTTTTATAAAAGAGATAGTATAAAATAATTTATGTAATAATAGTCACGATGGTAGTTGCAAGTGGTGTTCATGTTATATATAGCTAATTCATTATTTTAGTTGATAATTATACACAATCGACTGACGGTAATCAAACTCCATAACATCACAAAAATCTTTTATCCATATATCATTGTATTATAATAATCACCCTCGTTCTTTATCTTTTAATATGCTCAGTTAACCATTTGGGTCAAATTCCTATTTTCTCCATTTCCTCAATCAAACTAGTGTTGTTTGTAGGACATGTTTAATAACTTTGCATGTGAAAGAAGAGCGTAATGTGTGCAATCAAAGATTAAATTATGTAAATAAAGTGTCTTACATTTAATCAACACCAAGAACACCAAGAAATAGAAATAAATCCCACACATAACACTTGTAAAGATTGAAGTAATTGATATGTGAACAGTAATTCAAAAGTAAGACAGAAGACATGAGAGAGGATAAGGAACAATATGGCATAACCCAAAGCCGTAGTTGAGAGTTTTGGTTTTATAAGTAATGGTCTAGCAATCAGTTGAAGACGTTTAATAAATGACTATGCTAATCCATTTTGTGTATGAACATGAGCAACCGAGTGTTCATCCCCAATCCCAATAGCCATACAATAAATATAAATGCGTGAGACTGAAACTTGCTGGCATTATCAAGACAAATCCTCTTGATATGATTGTTTGAGAATTGAGCTCTTAGTTTTATTACTTGAGCAAGAAGTCTACAAAAGCTGCATTTCTACTAAAAAGCAAGCATAGATGGGACAATCCAGAAGAAACATCAATTAATACCATAAAGTATCGAAATAGCCCACATGGTGACTGTATAGATCCACAAATATCTCTTTGAATTCTTTCTGGGAAAGATGAATATTCAATATTGACCTTTGTATATGATAGTCTAATGACTAAGTTGCCTTGCACACAAGTATCACATGAGAACTCATTTGTTATTACAATCTTTTGGTTCTTTATATTGTGCCCATATGACTTTTCAATAATGCGGCGCATCATAGTTTCTCCAGCATCTCCAAACCTATCATGTGAAAGCATAAAAAATTTTGAGACATTGAACTTCGGGTTCATGGCATGGTTTGTCTTAATTACTTTTATGAATGTGTTGGGAGATGATTCAGTAACATATGTGTTAGAAGATTTGAATGATCCCAAACCCTAATTTGATTGGTGAACCATTGAGTTGTAATAGTTATGCCTTTGTCTCTGAGAGTTTCAGACTCGGTAGACATTCTTTCAGCATGGTTCGGACACTTAGTTCTGTCTGCTGACCCTTCAGTAGACTATCAGCCTCAGTACCATGAAGTGAAGACTCAGTAGTGTTGGACTTAGCAGGAGCAGCATATTGAGAGGTGTTTACACTCAGTAGTGCTGGACTCAGCAGGAGCAGCATACTGAAAGGAGTCAGTGGATCTGGACTCAGCAGGAGCAGTTCACTGAACTCAGAGTTGACCTTTCAGTAGAGTTGGACTCAGCAGGAGTATACTAGTGAACCAAGGTCAGACTCAGCAACGGCCAGATAGTCTCCTTGACTGTCAATGATCTTATATGTTAAATCAGTAGGGTCATACGAGGTATTCAGAGAAGTCAGCTTCAGATATGCCTTGAAGTCTGTGTGTCTCAACCACTTTCTACACCTCGACCAATGACGAGCAGCCAGCTGTCCATATTTTGATTAAAGTTGCAAGTCAACTTATTTCCAGAAATGGAGGGAAAAGACTCTGCCAGATTTCTTTGAAAGAGCCGTTAGCTACCCAAAAGAGAGTGACACATGGATCGTCGTCTCCAATTGATCTTTCCATGGCTCATCTCTATAAATAGAGGGAAGAATTCAAATCGAAGCTCACCTAGAACAAGCACACGACACACGAGCGATTACGAGCAAAAAGTTACCGACTCAAGCTTTCCGCAAAATCTTCAGAGAAATACTTCAAGTGAAAGGCGACATTCTTGCTCAAGGGAACCAAGCTGAATTAGAATCAATAGCCTCTAGTAGCCAAGTGATTGAACATGAACCCAGAGAGCTTATCCCTCACTGTTCGTCACTCTAGAAGCCACTTTCTTGTTCCCTTCCCTCTAACCTAAGCTCAGCTGAATATATCCATAGCTTAGATCGAAGGAGTTCACCCCTGAACTGTTCTTACTTGTAAAGAACTCCTTCATAGTTGGAGAGTTTGTCAAGCACTTCAGTTTGATACTTGTAAACCGAGACTTGCTCAGTATAATCCTCAAGACCAGTGTTTGTCCAGTGCACAAACCGACTGAGACTAGCTCAGTATAATAAAATAGCCTCCTGATCTTTTCGGGACAGTGGACGTAGGATTGTTGATCTCCAAACCACTTTAAAATCGTTGTGTTATGTGTTCTATTTTTTACTGTTGCACTGATTTCTGTTCATACTGAAAATTATCTTTCAAAATCATTCAACTGAGTTTCAGCAAAGCTTAAGAGATTACACTAATATACTGAAACAGTTTTAATCAAAACGTTTTATAACTCAACTGAATTGGGCCTACACATTTCCGCACTCTACTGAACTTTAACTGAACGGTACTGAATTCTGACATCAGTCAGCTAGCAGGCCTCAGTATAGTCAGTCACTCTGCCACGCAATTCAGAACAACATATCTGGTCTACTGAATTTATTCAGCAAGGCACTCTCCTGAATAGGACTGTTCACGTTTTAAGTTGAGAAAGTTTTCAGGTGTATTCACCCCCTACACCTGAACGTGTATCTCGGGACCAACAATTGGTATCAGAGCAGGAGTTCTCTAAGACTCTTGTTATCTGAAACTAGTCTACTTGAACGGATCCTGAAAACGTTTTCATTGCATATCATTCTTCATTCATATCATTATTCAACATGTCTGATATGTCAGGGATCATGATGGTACCCATGTTCTCAGTAGAGAACTACGGAGTATGACGAGTCAGAATGAAAGCTCATCTGACTTCCCTCCACGTCAGCATGACAGAGGTCTTGGAAGACGGACCTATCGTTCCCATGATCGATAGTGCGAAACCCAGGATCCAACACAAGGAGGAGGCATGGTGACCGGGAAGAAGATCCCCAAAGACAGAAGCCTTTTCACTCCTGAGGAGAAGAAGCTTCACAATCTAGATCGAGTTGCCAGAAATGCCATACTGACCACCCTGAGTGACTCCTATCTTGGAAGAGTTCAGGACTGCAAGTCTGCCAAGGAACTCTGGGATGCTCTGGCGCTACTGAGTCGGGGGACTCAGAAGATTAAAGCTAACAAACTAGCGTTGGAACTTCAGAAGCTGGAGAGAATGTCTCTCATGCCTGGCGACACGATTGAAGATCTCAACGTCAGATTTACGGATCTGATGAACACTATCAACGGGCTGGGAAAGACGTTCTCCAACCGAGAGATGAATCTCAAAATCTTGAGAGCACTGTCGGACGAACATTGGACTCCATTTGCTACTTTGCTTAGACATTCTGATCTTGATATTGTTTCTCCCATTCATATATTTTCAGAATTAAAAGCTGAGGAGTTCGAGTTCGGCCTACCCCAAAGGAAGCAGCGTGCTGAAGCTGACACGCAGATCGACCATGCTTTCAAAGCATCAGTCAGGACAGTAGCTCCCGCATCTAGCAAGGCTGAGCCTTCAATCAACGATCTACAAGAAGAAAACCTAGCTAAAAAAACACTGCTTGCCGTAAAGTATCAGAAGGAGAAGGAGAGGCGCAGAAAGTTCTCTAGAGTCTGGGAGAAGAGCTTTCATACTAATAACGTGTTATGAAGGATAGAGAATTAGAGAAGAGTAGAGCGCGAAGACCTCTATTTATAGAGTTACAAGCTGGACTTGACTTCTATAATTTACATTTGGTCATCATATATGGGGTAAATATTATTATTATATACATCTCTAAATTGATTTTCTTGACCTCAATTTTATTGATTAGGCCCGACAACTACAATGGTTCTGATCTGGAATTCAGTACCTCAATATTAAGTGAACTGGATAAATGTTGAAAATTAAATTTTCTACATATGCACATTTAACCAACTATATATGCAGAGCCAAGGAGGTTCTTCGACTTTTCAAACTGAGTACCACAACTATGCTATGTTCCTATATCTATTTTGTAATGAATACTTAACAGATTGTTGTGTTTGTCATGTTTTAAACATGCAAATCAAGCAAAATTTTCTAATGAATTGTTCTAAAAATATTTTATATATGTGTCGAGAAGAAGTGGATACTAATACTTCGAATAAATTAGTTAATGTTGATATTTGTAGTGTTGCTGGGATGATTTCAAGTCATGCATCTTTTCTTCAAGGTAAGAAATCTTACTCCACTAAACTAAATATCAATGTAAAAATGAAGGGTCTCATTAGGAAAACTTCGGCACATCACAAGCAACCATTCCATACTCTGGCAGCACAACTGCCAGTCCCTAAAGGCTACACCAAACGTTTGAAACTATTCAACTACTACAACTTTAGCTTGGTGAAGACCTTACACCTTTTTGCCTTCATCAACTTTTCCATTTTCTACCTTTCAGTTTAGGAAAATGACTTCAATGATTTTTTCAATGAAAAATTATTCGGGAGCGGCGACTTCACTCGCAAAAATTTCTAAGGTGCCATAAATATGATTCAGATTTATGAACATGATTTAGATTTAACCGTAAATATGTGTTGGTCCAGAGACGAGTCTTCAGGTGTAAGGGGGGTGTGACTACACCTAAGGTCAAGTTTCAACTCAAATGCAAAAGTCAGTCTTTTACTTAAATCGTTTGCTAAATAATTTAGCTCGTCAACTTAGCTTTCTGATCACGTGGGTAGAGTGATTCAGGATACTGAAAACCATCTATTAACTTGAGTCAGTCTACAATAAACTCAGTATAAAAATATAGTGCGGAATGTTTAGGCCGATATTTATTTTTTCTTGAAAATATGTTTTTTACAGAAAACTGTTCAAGTTATGCTTGTGTGTATATATATTCAGTTTTACTGCAAATCTGACTTATGTTTTTTCAAATCGATTTTATGCAGAGTGAACAGTAAACTAGTAAAATAGTAAATGCACAGACAATTTTTAAAGTGGTTTGGATACGCAAGATCCTACGTCCACTGTCTTGAATAACCAGAAGGTTTTGTATTGATTATACTGAGCAAGTCTCAGTCGATCCGTTCACTGAACATATCTCTAGTTATAGTCCTAGTGACTTAACGAGGTTTCAAACACAAGGTTTGAGATTCTCCAATTGAGAAGGAGTTCTTACAATAAAAACAGTTCAACAAATATGAACTCCTTCAATATCTAAGTGTTTGATCTATCAAGGATAGCTTAGAATAGAGAATGAGAACAAAAAATTTCAAGAGAGAAGAACTGTTAAGATGTCTATCTGTGCATAGAGTTTTTCGCTAGATTTACTTTGAGTACGCTAGAGTTTGAGTGTTGAATGCTTGGTTTTCCCGGTATCTTCAACGCTCGAAGATCGATCTCTATTTATAGTCTTGACTCATTAAAAGATCCGTTAGAAGAGACCTATACACGTGTCAAAAGCGACAAGGAAAACAACCATCTCAAATTTGAACATTGCTGAAGAGATTATCTCTTTTTCATTCTTGAGGGCAGCTTTATGTCAGTGTAGGTACAGATCTGACACCTCTTCATTGGTCGAGGTTGAATGGTAGGTGAAACTTGTTCAAACTTCAAGGCTGATGCTTAGTTGACTTCCTCTGATACCTCAGACACTTTAACTGAGTTGTCATCTGCTAACATTCTTTTGAAATGTTCAGATGTATGTTAATTCCTTTGTATTGATGTTCAACACACCTTCCACAGATTCTGAACAATCCTACTGAGTCTATCAACTACTAACTCTAACTAGGCTACTGAGTTCCTAACATGCTAAATTCAACTAAACTATTATATTATATGATTCATCATTCAGCTAGGGGTTTTGTGATCTTCAAATCTTATCTAATACTGAATCCTCGCCCAACAATATGTTATTCCTATTTATATCTAAAATATTTTCAAGTTAGTGAGACAACAATCCCCTTGGGATGACATAGTAATTAAGATGATTAGTCTGTGACCAAAAGGTCATGGATTCAAAATCCACCAAGACCGCTATGTGTGAGCATGACACATATGGTTAGCTTAGGGTGGTTGGCCCCTCATGTGTTATTTTTATGTTAGAGCATAGGAGCGGAGTTTACCTAATACACACTTCGGTAACGGCTGCGGATAACCCTCGTCATAAAAAAAAAGAAAAAAAGAAGAAGAAGAAGTTAGTAAGACAACAGTAATTATGAAAATAGATGTGCTTACAAGGTATTGGGTGATGAGATGCACCAAAGATTGCAATGGTAATTAACAAGAAATAGGGGATTAATACAACTTTTAATTATCAGTCCCAATTATTGTTGTAGTTGCAGAGTTCAACCCTAATTCTTGGTTTTCCATTTTCTTTCTACAAAGCATCCTATTACATGTTAGAATTTGATATATTTAGTCATCACTTCAAAAAGTGATTTGAGTTTTATGTTTATGTAAATTTTGTTCACCATAATACCCTATCCTATACAGCTGGTTGAGATTTCGTCCTAGCAATCTAAGAGTGGTGGAGATACCCACTAAAGTCTTGCTTTTCTTCTAAGAAGAAGGCTGAATATGATGAACTTATGAATTCTCGCTATGAGATTGTTGAGTTGAAGAGGAAGTTGGAACAATGAAAGCATAAATAAGATGAAACATTGACATTATTCTCTTTTATGTTGCATGAATACGGTATTTTAGTAGAGTTTTTGGTTGTTTGTAGAGATACGAGACCCTCAAATAAAGTGTTTGTAATAATTTTCCATTTTAGAAAATGAAACAAGAATTATGGGACGACCCGAAAAAGAAAGTAGAACAAAACTTGTGGGACTGAGGAAGTATATATTATTAGTAAAACTTGTTTGTTCAATGTGTTCAATTGTAAATCTTAGGCATAGTAGATTGACACGCATATTAATGAACCAAATGATTTGATTGATTGTAACTATAGTCTAAATTTAATAAAATCCACAGCTAAGGATATTCTTATTGTAATTTTATCCTTTTAAAGTTTAAACATATAGGTTGTGTTTGCAAGTGTTTATTTTAAGTATTTATTTACTTTTTGATCATTGTATAAATAATTCTTTAGTGTTTGCAAAATTTGTTTTCTGTGTTACCTTCTCTAAGTTTTAAGCACCTAAACGGCATAATGAAGCAGTTTTCTTTAAAGCATCAATTGAAATGTTTTTTATGCTCAAAACATCATAATTTTCGAAACTATAAAAAAAATTGTTTATATTAATTAAAAAAATCATAAAATAATTATTTTCAACTTTAAGCAAAGCAAATAAGAAGTGCTTATAATAAGTATTTGCAAAGACACCTTAAGCATCAATTAAGATGTTTTTGATGCTTAAAACACCATAATTTTTAAAACTACTAAAAAAATCCTATTTTTTATTTTGATTCCAAAAACCTCTGTTTTTTTACTTAAAATAATTATTTTTAACCTTAAACAAATATATATATATATATATATATATATATATATATATAATAAGCATTTACAAAAACATCTATAATTCCAAATACTTCACAACATGTACGATATTCGAAAAAAATAAAATTATTATAAACTGGATTAAAAAATGTTGTTTCTATAAGTTATTCGATAGTTTAAGATCGTATTTTTAATAAAACATGTTAAAGATTATTCACAAAACAGATTTATGATCTCTGTGCATTTCTAGTTATTATTATTATTTCTTAAGAGACAAACGACCAATGTGATTTATTATAATTTTCTTCCTTTTTTTATGAGATGTTTTATGACATCTTATCAGATAAAGATATAAATATTTTTATAAGATGACATAATGGTTAAGAGTTTTTAATTAAGTTTGGTGGTCGAAAATTGTATGTTACTTATATAAAAAAAATTGAGAAAAAATAAATATAAATCATAGGAGTATTAAATAAATATATGAGACGGTCTTGGAAATATAAAAATCGAGCTGCAGATTTATCCTATGCGCACCAAAGATAGTAACTGCGGGTTTCTCGTCATAAAAACAATGGAGCTATTTTAAAGGCTTAGCTAAAAGCCTAGAGCGTTTGTTAGAAAAGAAAGTGCCTGCCAACTTTTTGTGAAAAGTCTCATTCTTTATACGGAGTTAAGCCAAACATCTCATGTGCCTGCACATTCTTTAAATATTAGGAAAATATTTTATTTGGAACGGATAAATGTTAATCTCCATCGACCATAATATATGTTATTAAAGAAACGTCTTGTTTTTTTACTTTAAAATAAAAGTGTAGCGATTGAAGTGGTTGTTTTATGATTCTTATTTTTTTATATTATTATTATATATCTTTATTATAAAAACTTAATGTCATCTTCATTATTAAGAAAATTTAGTTTTTTTTTTAAAAATAAAATAAAATTATAAGGTGACATAAGATGCGAATGCAAGCACAGTCGTATGTGTAGTTCATTTGAAACGGTGGAAGCCAATCAAACCTTAAAATTTCGTATGTATATATATGTCGGTGTAGTCAGAAGAAAATTGACACGATTCATGAATAGGGTCGGCTCTCAAGTAGAGTTAGCAAGGCCTCAATTTTTTGGGGGCTCATTTTTTTAATAATAAATAAGTTTTTTTTAAAAAATAATAGCATATTTATTCATTCTTTTTAGCAAAGAAAGAACTCAGTAAATCTCTTTAGTTAATATTTTAATCTGGCCAAAATTCTATTACAAAATATATCTAGTGTCTAATATAGTAATATAGAATTTAAAATAATTAAATAGACAATAAAAAAGTAAATGCGACCTCAATTCATTATTATATCTGTACGCTTCTATTATTATTCATCTCTATTTCCCTTTATTCCCAAATTTTCTTGTTTACTAAACTGTTTTGAGCACGACTATGTCAAAAAAAATGGAGGTGAAGCGGCAACTACTGTTTTTTGAAGATATATATTAAAATAGAAGACGATGAAAATACATATATTACTTTATAGAAAGGGGGGCATTTTTTATCGCTTGCCCCGGGTCCTTTTTCTCTCAGGACCGGCCCTGCTCATGAACATAGTACCATAGAAAATGAAAGAAGTACATGCATCAACAACAAAATCATGTAAGATATTATGCTGGTGGCCTCTTTCACCAGGACTATCATTGTACATTTACAAGATATCTATTCTCACCACCTTAAATTATTGTGGACATTAATTTATTTGAGATGTACCACGTACATGCAACAATCCATCCCCATAAATAATAGATGAAATTTTGTGTTTCATAATTGTACTCCTTTATGTTATCTATATAAAATATTTAATATGTGAAATTCATTTTAACTAAATAATACAATTAAAATTAATTGTGATTAACTGCATATGTCATATATCAACACCTTACACAATGGAGCATAATATGTAACACACAAGTCTTTTGTGCATAAATATACTTATTTGTCCCATTTTTCCTTCCTAGTTTCATATGTGATGTAAATAAATCCTTTGGTTTGGTTTACTCAACTAATTAGTTCTGCCTTAAATTTTCTTTTTCCACAAAAAGAGAGTGAAGTTCATTGTACAATAAACATTAATGAGGAACGGAAGTTAGGTTAAGATATCATCACTTTCGAGGTGTATTTCTTTATGTAATTTAATTTCAGAGGTACTTTCACTGAATATTTCATTTGTTTTCATTATTTATAGCTCATTGTTGGAGTACTATATTGTTCTTCTAGTTTAACCATTTTTTCTGGGACAAAAAAAAAACAAAAAAAAAAATGTCCATTTGTCTCCTTGGGATGACAAAGTTGGTGAAGGTGTTTGGCTCGGGACCGAAAGGTCCTGAGTTCGAATTCCACAGGAAGCAACTTTGTGGAGCCTGTCACCTATGGTTAGCCTAGGGTGGTTGAACTATCCTGTGTGGTTTGCAGGCTACTGCACAAGGAGCGGGGTTTACCCAGTGCGCACCGAAGGTAGCGGCTGCGGGTTCCACGTAAAAAAAAAAAAAAAAAAAAAAGGTCCATTTTTTTGTATGGAGTTAGTTTTAAGGGCTTGAGTTTCGTTAAAATTTATTTGTTCCACAAGGAAATTAAAGGGAAATAATTTGATCGGAGGAAAAGTTAAGGGACAATTTGCATTTAAGAGCATGTTTTGTGGCTACTAATTAAGTTGCATTATAATATTATCATTATTATGAAAGAAACAAAACATATTGGGAGGGTATATAATATAACCAATTATTAAAACAAGTAAAAAAGAAAAGGATTGTGTAAAATCCTTCAACTAAACAAGCATAGTAAAAAGATAACGTTACAGATTGGGAAGGTACATAAAATCATAGAATCAAGGGCATTTAGGTTTGCCTTTGGAATTCTTCTTGTCCCTGTAGCAAGGGCACTCATGCTTGTTCCCGTAAGTTCCAGAAGGTACACATTTGCACTCGTCGCAGCAGATTCCACAGTATTTCAAGCAACGGTCTACGACTCCAGCCTTGGAGCATCTCGCCCCGCATTTCTCGTCGCAATAACCTTCGTCATTTTTTATTTCATTAATACATAATCTCCAATTAAGTAGTGACGAGAACGAGATGACTTACTTGACGATGACGAAGCAGCCAGCACTGTGGTGGCAATCATGGAAGAACTGACAACCAGAGTGACTAGTAGCAAAGCTGCGAGCACCTTCATCTTTATTTCCGTGTCTGTGTTGAGAGAGAGAGAGAGAGATGCAAGACACAGGCAAGAACCAGGTTATATAAAATAGTGGGAGGGGTACAGTCACTAATTAATGCCTTGTAAATAAGGTAGGTGAGAAAATAGCAGAGCATGAGATTGGAGAGAAGTAAATGAGTCGTGGTAGAAATACAGACTGGCAGGTGATTTCTGTTTTTTGTTTTTTTTCTCTCCCAAGAAAAGTTGGAGATATGTACTACTCCCTCCGTCCCACAATTCTTGTCCCTTATTCCTTTTCGGGACGTCCCACAATTCTAGTCTCCTTACTTAAAATAGAAATAAATTAGTCTTAAATCATTTTAATTAGTACTGCTAATTACACAATTACTACATCACTAATTATTTCAACCTTTTTACAACTAAATACACTACTCCACCTTATTACAACTAAATACACAACTCACACCCCCATTCACATCTCAATCTCGAACCCTAGATCTGCGCCACCTTCATCTTCATCCTCCTCTAACCCTAGATCTCGCCGCCTTTTGTCGAAATGATGAACAAAGAGCCAAGCTCCGGCCTCTCCCCATCTCAAAGCACCGATTGTGGAAGTTCATCGGCTTCGTTGGCTGTTCTGAGCGACTCCGTCGGCGCCGCTCACACCGCGCATGATGAATTCGACCCAATCTCCGGAGTTTACATCCTCGGCCACAAGTGCAACGTATACTACGCCAAGTCAGAGAAAGCCCTACATTTCGGCCGGTGACGCGGAAGCCGACGGCGGCGAGAAAGAGATCTGCTCTGGGTGGAGTCAATGCTCGAATTCATTGGTCGATTTTCCTTACTCGGCCTCCTGCAGTCCAGATACACAAAGCAATTTCCATGGGTTCGATGAGTCGAGCCCTAACCGGCCTTATTTCAACGCCGGCTATGATCCCTTACGGGAGGAGACGCCGTGGCTTCCAGAAAACGAAAGCCAATACCCTGGCTTGGATTAGTCGAGCGTCGACAGACCTTATTTCGATGCCGGCTACGATCCCTTACGGGAGGAGACGCCGTGTATTCCCGAAAGTGATAGCCAAGCCGACATCGATGAGCAATCTGGCGAGAAATGTGGCTCTAACGTGCCGGATTGGGTGAGATCTTTCCCTATTTTTATTTCTGTCTTTAATACATTGATTGAATGTTGTGGAAGATGCGGTTTGCTTGGTCTAAAATGATAATACCCTGCTCACTCTATGATTAGGTGGAACATATCAGTGAAATCCATACCTTTTAAATTGAGATATGTTCCTTAGGTTTGGAAACCAGTTGTTGTTCTGGTTGCTGCTACAAGTGATTGTTTATTGTTGTTGTACTTCCCTGCTCACTCTTGTTGTGATTGTTGTTGAGATTGCTTCTCACCGTAGGTGATGTCTCGAAAATAGTTTATAAAAAGTCGAAAACAAATGTGCATGCCATTGTGTAAGATAAGCTTGTCATAGTAACATTACATGTGAAAAGCTTATTTGGTTGTGGTTACGAAATATGAACTATGCAATGGCGAGATGCTATAAAAAATACTAATGTAGGGAATCAGTATTATACACGCATTCTATACAAAATACTACTCCCTTCGATCCGTTTCACCGACGGATGCTATACAAAATTATGCGCATGATTCTATACAAAATACTACTCCCTATGTTAAATCTGTTTCACGAGCATGATTTCTATACAAAAAACTTCCAAATTATAACCTCAACCTAGTCCACAACTCTTCTAACCCTTCCTCACGGCCCATTCTCCAACGGATATGTTATGCTCTCCCTTACCAAATGCGGAGAAACTTCCAAATCAGTAGGAAGTTCATTCTGTCCGAGCAAGGCCTCTTTCCTCATATGAGGAATTTTGTAGGTATTATGCCCCTTAACATTCATTATCTCCACCATACAACACCGCAAGCTTAAGAATACCTTATTTAATGTCATAGAGGACAATTGAGAGTATGAACCGTAAACCGCATTAATTAACTCATCAACTTTGGTGCACTCGATTCTATTTGAATGCTCGGAGTGCCCTAAACCACCCAAGATCATTGACATTTGTGTCGGGTGAATTGGGTGGGGCCGTTGTACAATTCTTATGTCAAAGCCCTCTATTGTAGCCGCCGCCCCTAAAGTCCGGATCGGCATCTAATATGTGTGGCCGCGCATTGTCCTGTTGTATGAATATTGTTTTATCTCGTTGTAGGAGGCCATGTAGATCTAATTGCAGGGAGTATCTGTGATCAAAAAATACATAAAAGTTAATAAATCAAACATGGCCAAATATAATTTTTAGAGTATGAAATTTTTGTTCTGTTACTCATGCACATGTGTTATAGATTACCTCATTTGCTGCCATTGCATTATCTATGGCGTGTCATCGTAATGGATTCGATTCTAGGTAGAATCAAGTCTGCGCAATGTCTTTGCCATCTTTGGATTTTCATATCCAAAGATGCAAACTTGTTAACTGTTTGTTTGTACAAACAATACAAGGACAATTACAACATTATTGTGCAGACACTAGTTAGAATCTGAATTGGGATTCAGGTTGTAACTTCTAAGTTTAAATACCTACAACTCTAATTCAGAATACATAAACATTACATCATACTGATCTAATACAGAATAGATGCTATACTAAATGGTCTGCTTTGCATACCTGACTTATGATACACTCTTTGATCACCTGTTTTGTTATGGATTCAATAGGTTTAGTCTCCAAAGTTCCTTTACATCGATTTTTGCTTCCTCTAACAGCTGCAACCTGTTGTGTGAAGGGAAAAATCCCTATTTTGCCATCAAACTGAACTGAACCATCTTCTGCAAATGTAGGCCTAGCAACTGCACACATGAACATCACTTTCTGTATGAATTTTTTGTTCTGGCAGGACCTATGTGGCTCCATCTCTGTAGGAGTTAGATAGTATCTCGTGTGGACACTTTACTTAGATAGAACCACTTTTCATCTATGTGAACCGTGTTTTGCATACTCTTGAATTTAATGTTTTGCATGACTGTATTATACTCAAGTGAGTCAACTGAAAACCGTAACCTTTCTAATTGATTTTCTATTGTCAAGAATGGCTTTATTGCACTAGAGTGAGCTTTGATTAGACCATTTTTTACCCATCTCCACACCGTTGATTTGCTGCAATTGATGCCATTAGCTAGCTTCCTTATAGTGGCTCTCTTCTGCACACTCAATCTCTCTATTGCTTCTAAATCAATATGCACTGTCTTCTTATGTTTTGCACCTTTCTTTTTAGACTGTAAGTACACTGCGTGTCCCTCATTTCTTTGTTCTTCTGCTGCAGCCCACAACCGGCCAACGGTCTTCGGATGACACTTGAACTTCTTCGCAGCTGCAAGCTTGATGCCTCTTGCGGGTTTACCATTGCTCTCATTCTGCATAATCCATTGGATTATGCCATTTCTCTCATCTGATGTTAAATCTTTTCTCATTTTGACTGCTCTATTTTGGTAGAGGATTTTTGATCTTTTCTGAATTTGTGGTGGAGTATATATAGAGAATATATGTGGAGGGAATTTTGAATATTTTTTGGCTCCATTTGCTAAATTTGGAAAATCCCTCACGGCTTCTATTGTTAGCTATTTGTGGATGATCAATTTTCGGTCATGGATATCAGTATTTTCGGTTTTGGATGCTAAATTTGGAATGATCAATTTTCGGTATTTCATGCTAGTATTTTTACTGTTCTTATTGTTAACTTTTGTTCATGATAAATTTAATTTTTAAGTAGTTAATTTGATGAAATTAACTACTGTTAAATGGTAACATAAAAATCTTGGGACAAAATAATTGAATGTTTATTGTATGAAACATTAATTGCAATCAAATTAAAGAAGAGAGAGAAATTAATACAACTCACTAATTGTGAAGGGACCCACACAACTAACACCATTAACAACTCTCCTTAAATCCCGTGCCGGAAAGAAAAGGGACAACATTTGTGGGACGGAGGGAGTATTATTTATGAGTTATTTTTCTCCAAATATAATTGGAGTTTGACAGACATTGATTAGATTTATTTTATTAAATATACCTTATAATTTTATGTAGCCATGAATGAAATTCACTTAGATATGTATGCCATTGGGGATATAGTGATGGATTGAATAAATTTGTGAAAAAACCTTCAAAATTGGATCTATTACGAACACTTTCTAAATAAGTAAAACTACATCTATCAGTATTCTTCAGGATCAGTGGGCAGGAACTCTGCCCAAGGTTCCTTTTATGCCACCAGATCCTCCCATCCCTCGGGCTTTACGCTCTACGATGGTTTGGTGGTTATCCCCTGAGGCACCTTGGGTGAAGCTTGATACAGATAGCTCTTTTGAGGCGGTGACAGAAATGACAACAGACGATGGGTTGGTCAGGGATCAAACTGGCCAGCTACTTATGGCTTTTTGTCTTTTGATTGTGGCATTTTCTAGCTTTGAGGCTGAATTGTTAGCTCTTCATCAGGGCATCTTGCTAGCGGTTCAGTACTCATCTGACATTTGGATAGAGATGGATGCAGCTGTCGTGATCACTTTGCTTTCTACAGGACTTCATGGCCTCATGGTCATGAGGGACACACTTTCGAGGATACGACTTTTTCTTTGTGGATGACAGGTTCGTTTCTCTCACATTCACAGAGAGGGGAACAAGCCGGCGAATTACTTAGCCCATCAGGGCATCAGGTTGCAGAGCTTACACTATTCGACTCTTCGACAACTCCTATTTTTTTTGCAATCGTTGGTTAGGATGGATCAGTTGGGATATCCTAACTTCAGATTTCAGTATCTGCTTCTTTGAGATTGGGGTTATTTCTCTTTTCAGCGGTTATTGAGATTTACGATGTTTTAGACTTCCTAGCTTTTTTGCCATTTGTTTTAGTCTTTTTGTATTGCTTTTAGTTTGGTTGTTCTTTTGGGGATAGGTCCTTTTTGACCTTTCCTCTTGTTGTACTTTTGATCTTTATGATATAACACGTAATTTCTCTCATGGGATGACATAGTAATTAATGTATTTAGTCTTTGGGCAAATGTCTTGGATTCAGTATGTGGAGTTTAAACTCTATTCCTATTTATATACCTCTACGTAGTAGCATAGAATGACTAAATTTCAAATTTGACTTGAAAATGCTTTGGAGGGAGTCAAGGTTGGACTTTGAATCCTCTTCCAACCTACCCAAATAAGGTAAAGTATCTACGCGTTATCATTTATGATTTTTGAACTGACGGGTCTAATACGGAATGCATAGCTAAAAGCAAAGCATGATTTGTTTCTTCAGAATCAAAACCAAAACATAGTTAATATAGTATGCGTCATGTTGTCAAAGATTGACTGTAAGATGATCTAATTATTGTAGTGAGTTTTCTCAAGTGGGAATGGTTATAGCTGCTCACTGGTAGTCGACTGTTCGAATCTCTACTACGCCTTTGCATTGATATTACAATATATGCAAACAAGAAAGAAATTTACAAGTTCGAGTCTCAACGACACCTCTATAAGTTGAATGTCTCAAATAGTTAAATTTACCAACTCATTGTAGGCTAGAGGAGGCATCATCGCGTAGAGCCTACTTTACTTTTAATGAAACTTGAGCTTGACATCATCATTTCGTAAAGTGAGTTTGAAATATAATATTATTAATATGAAATATCTTATATTTTATATTACAATTAGTAATAGTTTAGTCAAGGAGATAATAATAAAAAATAATTATGATTTCGACAAACAAAAGACCCAGAACGAAGCATCAACTACTAAACAAATGACGATTAGCAGAAATTATGAAATAAGTTCAACATACAGTATTTGACTGAATAGTGGTTCGGCAGATCCAGATATTCAGCAGCTTATGTACAACATTTCTCTACATGGATCAGACTGCATCAGAGTTTGAAGGACAAAAACTCTTGGAATGAATCGATACTTTTTCAGAACATATACACCATGCACATAATCTACAAAATGTAGAGCTTCTTCTTTTCAAACCAAGCAAGGATCTTTTTCCCATACAGATTGCTTTCCATGGATCGCGCGTTGACTTTGATCAGATCAAGCATCAAATCCAAGGCTTTTCCCTGTAACACAACGAACAAGACAAGATCCCTTGAACATAACATATGAAGGACTACAAAATCAAACCACAGATTCGAATTCACCTTTGATGTTGACAATGCAGACTGAATGACAAAATTCCCGAAGGGATTTAGTAGAAGCATCGAGGCATTAGGGCTTCTCAGTAGCTCCATGACGATAATTGAGGAAATATCCTCTCCTAATCTTAACATCTTTTCTACCACATTGCTGGCATACTTGTTACAGGAAAGACACATAAAATAGCCTTGGAACCGT
Organism: Lavandula angustifolia; assembly: GCA_028984105.1. Classification (NCBI taxonomy): domain Eukaryota; kingdom Viridiplantae; phylum Streptophyta; class Magnoliopsida; order Lamiales; family Lamiaceae; genus Lavandula; species Lavandula angustifolia. The sequence continues at coordinate 15,396,983 of CM054806.1, read as the reverse complement.
TTCAGAAGATATATTGTTACTTCCGGCATCTTCATATTGAGAAGATGTTGCACCACATAGTTTCTGTATGTGAAAAAGAAGAATGGTTAGGATTCAATAATGCAGACAAAAATAAGACAAACTCGATATTTCTGAAATCATACCCAAAGGGATCTTCAGCTAGGTACACAGCATCTGCTATTATCTCGCTCATCAAAACTGCTCTTGTTTCTCCACGAGAATTCTCCACACATGATTGTAGCACACGACATCCAATTTTGTGTGTTGCAATTCTACAGCAGTGCGCTGCGATCTCATAGAGAAGATGCTGCAATTTAAAATAAAGTTTGAGAACAAAGCCTCAATAAAGAAGATTAAAAGAACAACGTTCAAATTGATTCACACATGAGGGCATATAGGAACTACAGAAAGTACATTTATGATGGTCCAGCTCTAAGTTCAGACATCTTTCGTTGAGATAACAACTAACAAGGAGCCATGTTTTCCCCCACCCCACGACATTCGAAAGGTAAAAGATTCACGTGACTGCTTGTTGATGACACGTGCAAGCCTCTACAATCTTTTTCCCCAATTCCTAAGTGCAAACATCAGAAAATCACCTAGAAGCCAGCCAAGCTATACAACAAAGAGGCCTTAACCTCCTTTTTATGAGACCATTAAAAACAACCAAGAAAACACATTTGATCTCCTGTAAATAAAAATGAAATATAGATCCCAAAAATTGCCAAGTTATTGAACATGTGTACTGTGTGATCAAAGTTTCGCAATTGAAGGTATAAATTCATAATAGCTTCATGTATAGTAGCTAGATAGTAGAGATACAAGAAAAGATAAATCAAGCATATTTTCTTTTTTATTCTCAACCTTAGTATATTCCTCAGGTAATGCTTTAACACAGTAGTTTATGATATGCTGACCGTTGGGGTCGGTAGCTAAGTGGAGAGCACCAGGAGTTAAATAGGTGACGACTAATGATACTTGTTGAGGCGCATTCAGATTCTCCAGCAACATTTCAATTGCTCTGGCCCTGTATCACCTCATCAAAACTCTCAGTAAACATACAAACTACTAAATACAATAAAATTGATTTTATTTTTTATTTTTTTTCATACCCAAAAGAATTCAGACAAATTGTAACCAGATCATATGGGGACTTCGTGAAGGCCATTATGATCCTAGTCCTCTGATCCTCATTGCACACAGCGAAAAGTTTCTGAATAAATTGGCAGCCAGATTGATTCCTCAATAAATCAGTGCAGGATTCCATCAACTCCAGTAAAACCATCTCGATTTCCTTCTCAGTCAACCCTTCCTCCAATTTCAAACTCAAGAATTGACTTTTCACCAAGGACACAACTCTCCCTCTCATGTTTCCAAGAGCTAAATGTTGCTGCAAGTTGTAGGGCTCCTGATCAGCATAAGAAAATTCCCTGAAACTAAAAGAATTGTTTTTTGATATAGGTTCCTTCCCATGCAAGATATAGCTTTCGAGGTTATCGCGAGCAGCATAAATCTCCCGTCTCTGCAGAAATTGATTATGAACATATGGGCCGCCCCTTGAGAAATCCGGGCCCACATCGATTCTCCGGTGGGCCCCAGGAAAGCCAATAGGCCCATTCATGCTGGTATTGCTGCTTGAGGAGGGACCCCAAATTAAATCCTGGTGATATCCCCCGAAAGCCATCGGTGGCGGAATTCTTGTAGGAGATAGGTCTGCTATCCAGTTGCCGACGGCGGCCGGAAGACTGCTGGACGACGTCTCTTGGGAGAGGAATCGACCATTGGAGGAGAGGTTGAGCCGGGAAAAGGCTGATTCAATGCTTTGAATCGGAGGGGTTATGTGGTTGTTCGCAGCGGGGATAAAACGGCGTTCGCCGGAGATGGAGATATCCTCCGCCATTTTTGTACCCGTAGGCGAGAGGTTCCCGAAGTTCGGTGGTTCCATCGCCGTTACGACGTCTTGTTAGGAGGGGTGGGGGGTTTGGTTTGAAGTATAATGTGGTACGAGTTTTTTTTTGTTTGGGGATGGAAGGGGTTTCTATTTATAAGGAAGCGAAAATCACTTTGGAGTTTAAACCTAAAAGGATACCAATTCAAATAAAAAATATTATTTCAAAATATACTTATTAATTTTAGGAAAATTTACCTAATTCAAATTTTAACAGAATTATAAAAGTAATTTCATTCAAAGACAAATTATCGTGTTTGAGTAATTGTACGTATCAATCTGTTCACGTAAAATCAAATCTTTTTGTATCTGCAAATGATCAAAGAGGAAGTGAAGTGTATATTGGTGAAACTTCTTTAATTATAAGGTATTCACTTTACCGTTAATATTATCATATTGAATTGTAGATTACTATCGCAAATGATATATGTCTATCAGCCTAAGAAAAATATCATCATTTCTCATGCTTCCAGCATATGTCCTCATACTCGTTTCAATTTTTTCAGCGAGTAATATACTAGTAGTTATTATTATTATTTTTTTAATAATTCAATTTTGAATAAATTACAAGTATGTACTTGTGTTTTGAATTTAGATTAGGATATGCATTAATATATCCAAGATTCCAAATTTCGAATACTAAACTATTCATCTTAATTTTTATCTTGATCGTATTTATTTATCATTTATTTTTTTCTTTTTAAGATGATATTATTTTTGATTAGTTGATCGAAATTGAATAGACAAAAAAATGTTATTATAAGATAGGAAAGTGAATGGACGAAGAGTTGCATGCAATTTATGGAACACTCCGTAGTTAGTACGAGACGCATACGCGGCGGCTGGTAATTTCCGAGATGCTTCCGCCTTATTTCCCGGCAGGTGCACACTTTACCTAATTTCTAAATGAACCCTATTCCTTTATGCTGTTCCAATTCTAATAATTTGCTTATATTTCCTATTTCGAAATATCATAATGTTAAATATTTATTTTATCGAGATGATATATATCGAGTAAATTTCTAACTAGGGTCCTCTCTATTTATTTAATGCTAGGGAAAAATACCAATGTATAGACCATTGTTAGTTTCACCTCCAAAGTCAATATTGTATAAATTATTTGATTCTTAGATTTATTTTCACAATTATAAATTAGTTAAGAGTAGAAGTAGTGGTCCGTCCTTAAGCATCAAAATTTCAGTTCCTTTCCTCTTTCTCGTGTTTATCAAAGGTAGAAATCCCATAAAAAGATCATTTGCTCGAGTAAATATTGTGAAGGCGATTGCATTGATTTAGTTTGACCGCAAATGACTATAGATTAATGTTAGTCATTGTTGTTCTTTTAACTTGTTTACTACAATTTATATTCATTTTAATAGCTCCATATCTCGTCAATTTCAAATAAAACTAAATTCATAGACAAAGAAACAATCCTCGAACTTTATGTGTGCTGCTAACTATCAAGAAATACAACAATCCAATCACAAAATTTACATTAAGTGCATGAATTCTATTATCCATCTTCACCAAGCCAGAAAGTTGTTAGCTTCCAAAGATAGATAGTACGGTGCGAATCTGAAGTTTCAAGTTCTAATGTACGAAAATCCATGAGAGCGCGATTTACCGAAACACGACATGAGTAGAGTGCCGCGAAAAATGAGATAGAAAAGAAATGCAGTATATGATGTTGCAACCAGACACACCACAGCTCCATACATCAATCCATGAACTTCCGATATGAAGAAGTCAACCAAAACATATCCATTTATCACTATTACTAGTCCAGCCACCATCCAAGAAATCCTCTGCATGAAACCAGTAAAAAGATCTATTGCTCTTTATATTCCTTGACTATATTGTGTTCAATCTACTAATTGATCAGTAGAAATGTAGGCCATTGTTGGATCCATGAAGCTTTATGAATGTGAAATACATCTAGAGATGACCAAACCTATCATCTCATATATGTTCCAATCTCCAATGACTATAAAATGCACGAAAAGACAAAAAATTAATTTGTTTTATTGTACCAAATCCTTAACATTTTTTCCTTTTTCTCTTCCTCAATGAAAAACCTTGCAGCAGAAAAATACATACCTTGCACGGTTGCATTAGGAGAAAGTGAATCTCATGCACACTTAAAAAAAATGATAGGGGTTTTGGTACAACGTTATTCAAGAATTAGTATTATTTGCAATAAAACAAATACATAATTTAGTACAACTTAGTTTCAAATGAACAAACTGATACTTTTTAAAAAAACTTTTCCCCGTATAAAATGCTGATTGTTTTTGATAAATAAGCATTTGCTAGTTTCTATCAACTCTAAGGGCTGAATATTAAAAGGTAATTAAAGGGATTACCTCAGTAGTTGTTCCAATAACAAAGGTGCCCATGATGTGCTCATCCGAGACTAGATGAAGAAGAGGAACAACAGCAAATGGAATCTGCAGTGCTTGAAGCACATTGAGCCACTCGTTGAGATCATCAAACAACTCCTCTGATCGATTAAACACAACAGCCACAACTACAGTAGGCACAATAGCGCAGCTCCTGGTGATCACAGATCTCAGCCACTTCTTGATGGGAAGGTCAAGAAAACCACCCATAATGAACTGGCCGGCATAAGTGCCCGTGATGGTGCTGCTCTGCCCGGCTGCAAGAAGGCCGATGCCCCAAATGTAGACGATGGGCAGCAGCCCTCCGCCGTATCTCTGCTGAAGATAGTTCCCTGCGTTCACTAGGCCGAGATTATCAGCCAGTGAGGTCCCATAAAACCCTTTTGCAAACACCGTGGTTACGAAGAGGTTGATCAGGAAGGAGACGAAAACTGCTAAGGATGACTCGATTGTGTAGTAGTTGAGGGCTTCTTGAACTCTCCCTTTCTTCTTCAAGTCGATTTTTCTGGACTGGACCAAAGCTGAATAGAGGAACACGTTGTAGGGGGTTATTACACATCCTATAACTCCAATCGCTTTAGGAATTGTTTCCCAGTTAAGCCTAGGTACCAATAATCCTGCGACAATCCTAGTCAGTTCAGATTGTTGAAAGAATTAATTGCATGTAATGATTAAATGTAAACTATTCCGACCGTCTATGAGGTCTTTTGCACCGGGTTCTGCGTCCACAAACATCCAAGCGAAAGAGACTGCCATGCATGTAATAAGAACACCAAAGAAGGCTTCAAGCTTTCTAATGCCGTAGTTCTCCAGAAATAAGAAGATGAAACTGTACAGAATGCAATACAATGACAAGAATGTAATTTGAGCTTAGCATAGATAATTAGGTAAATAAAAAAACTGACCAATCACAAGCAGTTACAATGACACCGGCCCAAAGAGGAAATAGGCCGTTGCTGAGAATCTTGATAGCAATAGCGCTGCCGATCACCTCCTGAATATCCGCCGCGATGAGAGCAAGTTCCGCCATGAGCCACAGCATGACCCCAGCCCAATAGGGGTACTCTTCCCTGCATATCTCGGCCAGGTGGCGCCCGGTGGCGACGCCGATCCGGAGGGACAACAGCTGGATCAGAAGACCCATCACGGTGGCCCACAACAGCAACCACAGGAGGGAATAGCCGGCGATGGCGCCGGACTGAAGATCGCCCTCCAAGTTCCCCGGATCAAGAAAGGCGATGCTCATCAGAAACCCGGGGCCGGTGAATTTCCAAAGCTTCTTCCACGAGAAGGGCGGCACCGACACGCCGGGGGAGTCGGTGGTCTCGATCTCGACGGTGTGGAGATGAATGTTTGATTCATAGGAATCATTGGCGACGTGAGGGGGCAATGGGAGCGGGACGGCGGAGGATGGGAGGAGGGGGTTGGAAGCAGCTTGCTGGTCTACATGGCGGTGGGGGTGGCGGGGTGAGAATGAAGTGGGAATATTATTGTGGGCGGTGGGCGAAGAGGTCATCGGATCATTTGCATGTCTTTATTATTTTACCCCAAATTTTGCATTGACCACGACATATGAGGAAACCTGCCTTCTCTCTATTTGAAATTATCTATTTAAGTTTAAAAATAGGGCTTTTATTTTTTTTTTCAGTTAACTTTTGTTGTACTCTAGATTACAAATTTAGGATTTTTTTACATATGTAGCTAAATATATGCTCAAAATCTTTTACTATTATGTCCTGATTATACTTTTTAGGAGGCTTTTGAAAAAGGGTTTTGACATATGTTTTAATGATAAAGTTTTGATTAAAATCCAAAAAATTGACGCGATGATGTACCAAAGTCAGTTATATAGTTGTCAGCATTATTGCATTGTTTTTATTTTCTTAAGTTTAGCCGGTGTCGCCGCTCCTTACAAGCAGACTAATCCTAACCTAAAAAGAAGAAGGCTGAACAACGTCAGCAGTAAGTAAACCATAATCAGTCGGTATAGGCTAGATCTGCTTTGATCTTTCTAGATTATTTTGTCTAAGTCATATAATAGGTAAATTGTTGGTCTTAACTTTAGTAGAGAAGTTAAGGTTCCAGAAACCCATTTCTGTTATCGGTTCAGTAGAGCTTTGTCTGTATAAGAGCTCAGTAGTTTATCTTTGAGTCAGCAGCTGGAAGCACTCAGTACAAGTTCACTCTTCAGCCGACTCAGAAAGAAGACTCAGTATGATCATCCTTGATCTACTGAATGAGCTGCAACTCAGTTGCAGACCGTACAAGGGAAATCGACAGTCTGACTTTATGAGTCGGGATGTCAATAGAGGAACACTTAGTGTCTGAGGTTTAGAGAAAGTCAACTCAGCTAGAAGACTGATGCATGACAAGTCTCACCTACCGCCATACCTCGACCAATGAGAAGCAAGCAAAGCTTACCTGCTCTGACACAAAAACTGCTCTTATGTACAGAAAACCAACCACCCTCTGCATCGACATTCAAATTATATGGCCGTTTTCCTTGGAGTCTTATGAGATGTGGCATAGTCCCCTCCAACGGATCTATGCATGGGTCACAACTATATAAAGAAATCATCTTCAAGAATTGAAGAAGAAGTTGTGAGAAAAACAACAATGGGACAAGAAATTCAAGAACACATACTCAAGCACTCTAGCAAGCTTATTGCTACATCCAGTGAAGAACTAGAAATCTTAGAGATATCCTAGTAGTTCTTCACTCTAAGGTTGTTCCCGGTCCCTTCTTTAAGCTAACCTTGTTAGATCTTAAGCTTAGACACTTGAAGGAGTTCACTTTTAGTGATACGTTCTTATTGTAAGAACTCCTTCCTTGTTGGAGATAAAACCCTTCATACTTCGGTTTGATCTTGTAAAGTCACTAAGGACTATAACTTAGAAGGTTCTGTCCAGCATACAGAAACTTGCTGAGGTTTGCTCAGATTAATCAACAAGAACTCCTGTTCAGCAGGACCGTGGAAGTAGGATCTTGCGTATCCGAACCACCTTAAAAATTGCTCATGTCATTTACTGTTTTATTCCATCTGGTTGCCAACTGTTTCCAAAATCATATTTTCACTAAAACAGACTTAAACTGCACTAGCTAACTGATTTGGTTTGTATAAAAATATTTTTCAAAGAGACGAACTTAAATCGTGCCTACACAATCCCGCACTTATTCATCTACTGAATTACTCAGTAGTGACATTAGTCAGTAGAAAGAATGCAGTCGTTGAATCACTCTTCCCCACGATCAGAAGGCTTAACTGACAACTGAACTCATTCAGTAGCATACTTAGTAAAAAGCTGACCTTAACGTTTGAGAAAAACTTGGACTCAGGTGTATTCACCTCCCCCCCCTGCTACACCTAATAGTCGTCTCTGAACCAATAATTGGTATCAGAGCGGTGTTCTTTTTATCATCCTTTTGAAAACTTACTGGTCTACTCGAACAAGATTCTGAAAAATGTTTTCAATTCACGAGCATATCTTCATTCATCCTTATACTATCTGCTTCAACATGTCTGATATGTTAGGTATTCGGATGGTACCGATGTTCTCAGTAGAGAACTACACGGTATGACGCGTCAGAATAGAGGCGCATCTTACCTCGCTGCACGACAGCATGACTGAAGTCCTTGAGACAGGACCAATCGTTCCCATGATTGACAACGTCAAATTTTCTGTTATGGGAGGTGTACGAATTTCAAATTGGGGCAAAGATTGCCAAAGATAAAGCCGCCTTCACACCAGAAGAGAAGAAACTGCACAATCTGGACCGAGTAGCGCGGAACGTAATCCTGACAACGCTTAGTGATTCACACCTAGGCCGAGTGCAAGATTGCAAAACGACGAAAGAACTTTGGGATGCCTTTGTTGTACTGAGCCAAGGAACCCCGCAGATCAAAAAGAACAAGCTCGAGTTGGAGCTTCAAAAGTTTGAGACATTCGCACGCAGCCCAATGAATCCATTGACGAGCTTTGCGTCAGATTCACAAATCAGATCAATGTGATCATCGGGATGGGGAAGACGTTCACCAACAAAGAGATGAACACCAAGATCCTATGAGCGCTACCCCGACTGAAGTGGCTCCTATTTGCTACTTATTTACGTCGCTCTGATCTAAATGCTTTAACTCCTGATATTATCTTTTTAGAACTAAAGGCAGAGGAGTTCGAGCACAGTCTACCCCAACGAAGCGTAAGCGCTCCAGCTGACACCCTAATCGTCCATGATTTTAAAGCAACAATCAGCATGTCTAGAGCAAGCCCAGTTCAGCAATAAAGTCAGTCGCAACCACAACACTGGAATCCACTATTGAGAATCTTGTTGAATGATGCGCGCTTCTGGCTCTGAAGTACTAAAGGAAGAAGGACAGAGTCAGAAAGCTGAAGAAATATCACAAAGATTCTTCTTCTGGTAAGAAAGAATATCATAAAAAGAAAGAAGAATCTAAACCTTCTCCTGAATCCAGGGACATGGAGACTACTGCCAGTCCATCCAACGACACATCTGAAAAGGGTGGCAGGACTTCTGTGTGCTACAACTACAAAAAAAAATCGGACATTATCAGTACGACTGTTCGGAGCTCTCAGCTGCACAACGAGCTGAACGGCAGACCAGAAGAGACAAATTTGCCTGGAAGAGGCAGGCCTATATCACTGGAGAGCTATCCAACTGCTCAATCGAGGAAGATAGATTCATGTACTCCTCTGAAGATGAAGCCGCATTCGTAGCTATTGAGGTTCAAGCATATGAAGACTTGCTAGAGGAGCAAATTCAGATGAGTAGGTCAGATATCAGTTTTGACTAAGGACAATTCTGAGAAAGATGCTGATATAGCTAGGCTCAGTCAGAAACTCGCAGAGGTTCAGAAGGACTATGAGTCACTCAGGAGGAGTGATGAAGTATGACGAGGACTGATGATAGAGCTGTACATGAGAGCCAAAGAGAAGCTAGAGGGATTGCTCAGGGCTTAGAGGCTAGCCTTCGGGACTTGGCTACACAAACGAAGCATCTTCCTCAACTTCAAAAGGCTCAAATAAGTTGGCTGACCAGTTTGTCCGAGGGGGAATTCAAGTTGCTGAACCATTCACCCCTCAGACCAAGAATAAGCAGAAGAGCCACGCACCTCAGCCGAGCTATAAGAAGCAACTGGCCAGAGGTTCTAGCCCCAGAACACTGCGATCAAACTCAGGGGGAACCAGAAGGTCAGGTGGGCAAAGCAGTATGGTGAACCAGAATAGGTGCATCTTGCACAGTATGGTTCTTACTATTATGAGCCCCGTGTCAGGAGGAGCACAAAGAGTCAGAAGAAGAATGCTCCTGAACCCAAAACTGCCAAAAAGTTAGTACCTCTAAATTCAGTGGAGAGAAGTACTAACAACATGAATAAGAAGAAAGAGTCTGAGACCCCCAAGGTCGTCAGATAGATCTGGGTCGCGAAACCAAAACCGACTAACACATAAGGACCCAGACAGAACCCAAAGGGTACCTAAATCTGTTTCTGTTTTGCAGGTGCATAAGGACCCTTGGATCGTGGACAACGGCTGCTCAAGACATATGACTTACCAGAAGAGCCTGCTGACCAACTATGAACAAGAGGAAGGACCCATAATTGAGTTCGGTGATAACTCAAAAGGCTACACAATGGGATATGGAACGGTAAATATTGGGATTGCTACAGTTACAAGAGTAACTTATTTTGAAGGACTTCAACATAATCTCCTTTCTGTCAGTGAATTCTGTGATAACCTTAACATAGTTACCTTTGACGCTGGTTTCTGTGATGTTCTTGATAAATCTACAGGGAAAAAAGTGCTATCAGGTTTGCGGAAGAATATCTATGTTGCAAACTGGAACACCACCGAACCTGAAGCCTACTTACTTGCCCAGACGAAGTCAAGTAAAAAAGACAGGATGGTTGTGGCATAAGAGGCTCAGTCATCTGAATTTCAAGGCAATCAACAAGCTGGCAAGGGACTCAAAAGTCATTGGACTGCCCAATGAAGTATTCAATCGAGACAGAAATTATGAGGCATGCATGAAGGGAAAGCAGACAAAGTCAAGCAATCCACCTATTCTGTCACCTTCCACTGATGGAATCCTTCAGCTGCTGCACATGGACTTATTTGGGCCAGTCACTACAGTGACTATAAGAGACAAGAAGTATGCTCTCGTCGTTATTGACGATTATTCAAGATATACGTGGTTCATCTTCATAGCCAACAAATCTGATGTCAGGATTGAATTACCTACACTGTTGAAGAAACTCATTGTAGAAAAGGACATCAAGATTCAGATGATACGCTCAGATTGGGGCACTAAATTTCTCAACTCAATCATCAAGGACAACTGCGCTACTGAGGGGATTCAGCACGAGACTGTAGTAGCTCGCACACCTCAGAAGAACAGTCTTGCTGAATGGAAGAACAAAGCATTAAAAGAAGCAGAAAGAATGCTCCTAGCAAACTCTAGATTACGCTCGAAGTTATGGGCCCATGCTACTGACACCGCCTGTTATACTCAGAACCACTCACTACTAACAAAGCAACACATGAAGACACTATATGAACTATGGAAAGGGAGAATTCCTTCTATTTATCATTTCCATATCTTTGGCTGTCCTTGCTTTATCCATAATAATGGAAATGATCAGTTAAAGGTCTTTGATAGCAAGTCTGATCAAGGAGTGTTCTTAGGATACTCCAGGGTCAGTAAAGCCTTCAGGGTCTTTAACTACAGGACCCTTTGCATGGAGGAAAGCCCTCATGTTTAAACGATTTTGTTACTGAGGATAGGAAATCGAGTAAAAAGTCAAATACTAAAGATGTCAGCAGCAAGCTACAGGATCTCAAGCTGAATGATGAAACTGAAAGGATCCAACATTGTTGGGATGATGAGTTAGATGAAGAAGAAACTTTGACCCATCCCACATGAATGTAGTTGCCCTGATTGATTCTACTGAACATAATCAACCTTAGGTAACCCCGGTCGATGAGCAAGCCCTAGTGGTAACTGAGACATCTATTGAGAATAACAATTCAGGGGGAAAGAATGATGTTCCTGAGCGAAATGCCCGTGAACCTGGGAACTCAGTAGATCCTAACCTTCTTACTAAATTGCTTCAGTTTCAGAACAGAACTACAGAAATGATTAACACTCCTACTGACTGTGCAGAAGTAATTTCAGAAGAAGAGACCAGGCAAAGACGATCATGGCTAGATGCTCACTCTCCTGATCTCATCATTGGAGATCCTTCAGCAAGTGTAAAGACAAGATCTAGATTCTGTCAAGGGGAAAGCGCTTTATACCCCTATTTCTTGTCTACTAAAGAACCTTAGTCGATCGAGGACGCATTGAATGATGCTGACTGGATCATTGCAATGCAAGAGGAGCCGAACCAGTTCGTCAGAAATAAAGTATGGGAGCTTGTTGACAGACCCAGGTACCAACACGTGATAGGAACTAAACGAGTCTTCAAGAACCAGCGCGATGAAAACAACGTCATAATCAGAAACAAAGCCTGATTCGTTGCCAAAGGATATTGTCAAGCAGAAGGAATAGACTTTGATAAAACTTTCGCTCCAGTCACAAGATTGGAAGTCATTCGTCTATTCCTAGCCTACGCAACACATCAAGGATTTAAAGTATATCAGATGGATGTAAATTCAACTTTTCTGAACGGCGTAGTGAGTGAAGAAGTCTACGTGCCTAGCTTTCAGCAGGGACATCAGGTTTACAGACTCAGGAAAGCTCTGTACGGGTTAAAACAAGCACCCAGGGCTTGGTACGATACCCTATCAGACTTTCTACTTTAGAAAAGGTTTTCAGAAGGGGACAACAGATCGTACTCTATCCAGCATCAAGTCAAGAGATGACATACTACTGGTGCGGATCTACGTGGACGACATCATCTTTGGTTCTAGAAACGTGACCATGTGTCAACTATTCGAGAAGATGATAAAGGAGAAGTTCGAGATGTCAATGATGGGGGAGATGAACTATTTCCTTAGTTTTCAAGTAAAACAATCTGACTAGGGAACTTTCATCAACCAAGCCAAATACACTCGAGACCTCCTGAAAAGATTTGGTTGTGAATCAAGCAAGCTAGTCAAGATCCCCATGAAAACAAATTTCAAAATCGATCTAGACAAAGAGGGAGCTTCTGTTAACTTAACTGATTATAGAGCTATTATTGGTTCTTTACTATATTTAACAGCAAGCAGACCTGACATAACTTATGTTGTAGGTGTATGTTCGAGATTTCAGACGAATCCCAAGAGGAGTCATCTAGACTAAGCAAAGAAGATTCTACGATACCTGAAGGGAACACCTGACGCAGGGTTATGGTATCCTGCTGATGATAATCTTGTTTTAACTGGATATTCTGACGCTGATTATGTAGGATGCCGGATAGATTGAAAGTCAACTTCTGGAACTTATTAGTTCCTAGGCAGTAAGCTCATATCATGGTTCTCCAAGAAACAACATTCAGTAGCAACGTCCACTATTGAAGCTAACTATATGGTTGTCAGAAGTTGTTGTGCTCAGATCATTTGGCTTCGACAACAACAGCGTGATTATGGTATCTCTCAAGATGAAGTGCCCATCTACTGCGACTCCACCAGTGCGATTGCAATCACTCAGAATCCAGTTCTTTACACGAGATGCAAACACGTGGACATCTGACACCACTTCATCCTAGACCATGTCGAGGAAAAGGATATCAGGATGGAGAAAATCCATACTGATAAGCAAAGGGCAGACATACTGACCAAGCTACTAGTTGAGAACAGATTCAGAGAACTCTCAGTTAAGCTGGGTCTACTGGATCCTACTGACCCGAGTCAGTAAAAGGATCAGTACGAAAAGTCAGTTAGTCAGAATCAGTACTATGGTTCAGTAGGGTGAACCATACAGTACTCAGTAAAGGGGAACATTAGATAAATACTGAACCTTCAGTATCACTAATAATTGGTAGCAACAATTGGTATCACCAGAATGTGGTATCAACTGACTACTATATTCAGCTGATAGGTTTCATTGTTAAATTTAGTATTTACATTTAGTGGCATGCTTTGCATTTATTTCCCGCCATTAATTCTTAAAAGTAAAAGTGTTTTCATTAAAAGCGCGACATCCTAAAAACTGACTGTAGCACACTAAATGCATGTCATCTCACCTTACTCCAATTTCCAAATTTTATGTAGGTTGAGATTATAGGCGGCTTAGTAATCATTTCGTTTATAACATTAAATGCTAACCGTCTATAATAAAGTGAGATTAAATCATAACCGCCAGATCTGAAAATCACTTGGTATTCAAATCTACTTAATCTTTTGGCTTATTCTTCTCACCTATTTCCGCCGTTTCCGAATTTTAAGAGCTCTGCACATAACTTCATCTAAAACTTCTACTACCTCTTAAGCTCTTAATCTACGGGTAAATTTCTCATATGTTTTCTGCAATTCTAACTTAGTCTATTTTCAAGTGCTAACACTTGTTTTGTAGATTTTAGATCAAATGGCGTCACAATCAAACATCGTTCAAACTCTTACTGATATAGACGAGATCATCCAGGGTAGAGTCTGTTTCGAGCCAACGATGGTGTTTCACAAATTAGAACTCCCTTACATGGAGAATATTTACATCGCTCTTCGGACATCTGGCCTAAAGATGCTCCTGACGAAGCAACCAAAACCTTGTCTTCCTCGACAAGTGGATGAATTCTACTTCAACATGCGTCATGTTGAGAATACTGACGCTGAGGTCACTGCTGTGAAATACTTAGAGGAAACTTCTTAGCAGAAGTGGGAAGAGAATGTCACCCACATCAATATTCTTGAAGCGCTGACGAGAGTTATCAGTCTTCCTGACTCATGCGTCTCTTTAGTTGGATACAAAGAAGCCGAGGTCAATGATTACATTAGGCGTTTCTGCGGGAGGGATGACATATCCTTCAAAGATGCTTCCCCCAAAAGTCAGCTCCTGCCAGAATACAGATGCCTGACTTATATTGTCATCCACATCCTTACTAGCGCAACTGAAATTTGTCTATGGAGATGACGATGAGAGAAGACTATTGTCGATAGGCAAACTGCTGTATAGGACTAAAGTTTCAGCACTGATCGAAGCTTCAGTGTCCTCAAAAGCTTCATTTGAAGATATGAAGTACTTCGACAAGAAGCAAGTAAAATTCTCAACGACGACTGCTGCTGAAAATTCCATCGGCCGTGGAACTATACTGAAAAGGTCATCTACTGACTTGCCTCCATGAGCTGCAGAGCCTAAGCAAAAGAAACTGTCGAAGAAGGAAGTTTCTAAGGCTGATTCTTCACCCCTCCACAAGTGGAGACAATGCTGGACTCGGACACTTACATGGAAGGTGCCACGATAAAAGATAAAGTTCAGAGAGTTAGTACTGAAGAGACTCAATTGGAGCATGATGCTAATCCAACTACTGAAGTTTCTTTAGAGCTACCAACCATCGTTTAGCTGACCAAGCTTAGAGCTCAATCTGAAGTCACTGAACAAATTCCTAAGATAGCCAACTATCATGATTTGGTGGATGTAGCAGTCAGGTCAAGGACTCAGATATTGCTGAGGTTTCTTAACTGGGACATTCTAGAAGAGACTATCCAGCAGTACTCAGTGCCTACTCTTTTGGCAGAGGAGCAACAATTGCAATCTGAGATAGGGTTTGGGAAACCCTCAAACATTTCCTCCTTCGAGGATCTAAAGTTAGCAATGCTATATTTGCTTGAGCAGAAGACTGCCTCCTCGCATGCCAAGAACACTTCGCTCAATGACGACCCAGTTAATGATGACTCAGCACCTAAGGATTCAGAGAGGGGAGACTCTACTAAGGGCAAAACTCCCAACGAGAAGGGCGACTCACCACCTCCACCTCCTGAATCTGGTGTCGCCCCAGTTATGTCTGCATCTAGACAGTAACAACTCGCAGCCTCTGAGTAAAGGATCAGTAGCTCATCTTATCAGATGAAATATCCAAGGGGAGCATCAACAAATCAATTCAGATGCAAGGAGACAATAATCATCTCCTGGCTGAGGATGTGCACCTGAAATGGGCACAATACACTAAGGCTCAGATTGAGCGAATTGATGCCCTCGCTGGAGAAGTCAAGAAGGTCTCTAAAACTTCGACGCCAAACATTTAGGAGATCGTCGAGACAACTTTCGTTGCTCATAAGACAAACTTAGCTACTCATTGCCAGCAGCTGCTTAACACTCAAGCCAAATAATTCTCCGAGCAGCTGGGTACGACAATGGCTAAAGTCCAGAAGACGATGGATGAGAGGAACATAATTGCATCATCCAGTATGGCTCAAGCTCTTACTCAACAAGCGACAACTCTCGACCTCATCTAGTTGGACTCCATGAGGTTACTACATGCATCTCTACTGCAGCACAAAGCCCATACTGATACCCTGATCAAGGAGATCCGCCATGATCATGAAAGGGATTGGGACAAATATTGTGATGTCGTCGAGGACCTCAACTCCTTCTTCACCCAAATCAAAAACTCTCTCATAGCCTACGAGATGATGTAGTCGTTGTCAAGACCCTACAGACCCCGACTGATGATGCCAAAAAGGGGGAAGTAAAGGGGGATGGGGGAAGTAAAGGGGGATGGGGAAGAGAAAAAGGGGGAAGAGATTGAGGAGATCAGGAGAGAACACATTATATCCAAAACAGATCTCCCTCTCCCCAAAGGAAAGGAGAAAGAAAAGGCTACTGAAGGCCAGACAAAGCCTTAGGAGAAAATTATGCAGTTGCCAGTGCAAGCTGGAGGACCAGGTGAAAGATCCTCAGCTCAGGCACATATTGATGAAATAGCCGAATTAATCAAGGGGACGGAGCCAATTGCATCGAAGACGCATGGCAAAGAGATAGCTACTGAGAGCTCTCCCCCTCCATCGCCTAAGTTCAAGAATAAGGAAGAACAACAGGCTTATGATGAATTGATGGCTCAGCAGCTACATGCTCAGCTGGATCATGAAGTAAGAAAAGAAGAAGATGCCAAATTTAAGAGGAAACCGAAAGTCCCTGTGGCAAGGCAGTCAAGGACTCAGGCACAGCTAAAGAAAGTTCAGCAGAAGCAGACCACTCTTAAAAAGACTCAGCACAAGCCAACTAAAAAATATGGTTCTGAGTCTACTGAAGAGTCTGATACTGACAAGCTACCACTATCTGACAGGCTGAAGAAGAAAGCTCCTAAGCTTAAAGCTGAACATATTGCTGAAGAGAAAGCCTTACGGGACGCAGTTGAGATAGGCCTCGACTTCACATCTAGGGAAAGGTTCACAACTGAAGCCAGAGATCGACTGAGAAAGGCTGAACTGGCAGAGCAAATTACCAAAATTGAAAAAGCAGCCAGAGAAGCCGTTCCAGTTAAGAGCAGAGAGATCCCAACTACGTCTAAATTGTACATACATGGTGGACAAAAGCCACGTCTCAGGAAACCTGATTTCCGCCATACTGACAGGTGGATCCCATGGAACCTGAATGTGAAGTGGGAGAGTCTAAAGGAAGATTTCACAAAAAGCTACTATGTACGGCAATGCTATCCATGCGATTTTCCAGTGGACAAACTGTTCGATCAGTTTTTGTATCAGTATGATCCCAACTTCTGTGCTCAGATTATCGTGATTCTTCATAAGAAGGAATGTCATTGAAAGCGCCTACATTCAGACGTCTGACTCCCCCATGACTCTTGAAGGTAACATTTGCACAAAAGAGATAGAGAAAGAGGTGAAGATAGCCATGGAGCGCAACGAGTTTCCCTCCCAGATGAAAGGAGATCTTCTACAAATCAAGCGTCTCAGGGAAGCCATCTACAAATCCTATGGGCTAGAACATCCAGAGGCCAAGTCTACTAACTTCAAATCGAGGATTTAGAAGTTCAAATTGCTATAGCAGCAGACTCAGCGGTCTTTCAGTCTTTGCCTCTCTCTTTTCTTCTTTTGGGGTGTAGTACTGATGTATATGTTACCATTTCTGTAATCAGTTGATCATTTGGCCAAATAACCACTCATTGTCTTATAGTTATGTCGTTCATTGTCACGACTGATCACTAAAGTGATCAACACACACTTAATGTACTTAATTTCTTCTGATGTGCCCTTGTGTAACTATTAGTCTGTGCTGTAATTCTTTCAGTTGTTAGTTGTTGGTCCCGAGAGCACGTTCAGGTGTAGAGGGCGGGGGGGGTGACTACACCTGAAACTGATTTCTCAACTTGAAACACGAACAGTCCTATTGAGGATGGTGTCGTACTGAATGAATTCAGCGGACTGCATACGTTTCGAATCGTGTTAGGCAAAGAGATATGCGACTCTACCGAGACCCGCTAACCGACCGAGTCGAATTCGGTATCTTCGGTTGGAGTTCGGTGGTGCGGAAATGTGTAGGCCCAAAACAGTTGAGTGGAAAACGTTTTATCAAAACAGTTTCAGTTCAGAAGAATAAGCAGTTAAGATCGTTGAAACTTAGTTGAATGATTTTAAGGGATAATTTTCAGTATGAACAGTTAAAATCAATGCAACAGTAAAGTGGTTCGGATACACAAGATCCTACGTCCACTGTCCGGAAAGATCAGGAGGCTATTTATTATACTGAGTTAGTCTCAGTCAGCTTGTACACAGGACAAAGCCGCGTCTTGAAATTTATACTGAGCAAGTCTCAGTTTACAAAGGTATCAAACTGAAGCGTTTGACTAACTCTCCAACTATGAAGGAGTCCTTTTACAATAAGGATCAGGTTCAAGGATGAACTCCTTCGTCTAAGCTATGGATTTAATCGGTTGAGCTTAGGGTTAGAGGGATAGGGAACGAGAGTGTTGCTTCTAGAACGACGAACAACTGACTTAAGCTTTAAGTTCGTGTAACGTCGTTTGGATACTAGAGGCTTTGTATATCGGTTCAACTTGGTTCCCTAAGAGCTAGATTGTAGTCTTTCGCCGGAGAAGTGTTCTTCGAGTTCTTGCGGAAGACTTAGGGCTTTTTGGTTTTGCTCGTTTGAATGCTCGCGTGTTCGTTCTCTTGCTTGTATGCATTCTCGTGTTTTTTTTTTCAAATCTTGAATCATCCCTCTATTTATAGAGAAGAGATTAGGAAAGATCCGTTGGAGACGATGATCCCTTTATCTCACTCTTTTGGTAGCTAACGGCTTTTTTTGAAATATGGTGTCAGTGTCCTTTCCCTCCTTTTCTGGAAGGTTGTTGACTTGCAGCTTTAGTAGGTATAGGACAGGTGTCTGCTTATCATTCGTCGAGGTTTACAAAGCAGTTGAGACAGAACAAACTTCGAGGCATACTGAAGTTGACTTCTCTCTTCCTCGTATTTGACTATGCTGATTGTCATTCAAAAGATCTGACAATTCAGAAGACTGTCTGGCCGTTGCTGAGTCTGATCTTCGATTCAGTAGCAAATATGTTGAGATGGCTTTACTGAAGATCAGCTCTGAGTACAGTGAACTACTCCTGCTGAGTTCAGTTCTACTGACTCTATTCAGTATACTGCTCTTGCCGAGTCCAGTATTTACTGAGTCTTCTACATCTGGTGCTGAGGCTGATAATCTATTGAATGCCTGAACCAGAGCAGAGTGTCTACTGAGTCTGAACCCTCAGAGACAAAAACAATTACAACGAAATGGTTCACCAATCAAGATAGGGTTTTGGGATCTTCAAATCTTCATAGATTCACTCAGAGCATAAGCCTACAGAGCGCGTATCAGTACGGAAGATAGAATCATTTCCCACTAAGTATTACAATGCTGAGGATATAATCATCACCCAACAATTTCCCCCTATTTGATGACGGCAAAACCTAACACCATCTATGCTAACTAACACTAAACTACTCAGAAACAAAGCTCCTTACAATTTTACAAGTAGGTTCAGCGGAGTTGTTCTTTAAGTTCTAGACTACTGAAGGGAGCAGAGCAGGGAGTCAGAATATAGAGACTAAGCATATCCCTGTCTTAACAATTTCCCTTATTACAAGGAAGCAATTTCCCTTTATATCACAATAACTAGTCTATCAGAATCTCAGCAGCTACTGACAAAGAATATACACAGTGAGTGTGTGAGTCAGTAATCACTTCAGTGATTCTGAGTGTTAAGTATAAGACAGAACATGGCTTATATAGACAATAAGATATTGTCGAAGCCAAAAGATATATATATATATATATATATATTATATATATATATATATATATATAAAATGTGAGAAAGTTTAGTACATTACATCTCTTTCTAAGCTAGGAAAGTTGAAGAAGAATCTAAGATCTAGGAGCGCTTGTACTGCTCGATCCTATCCTTGAAATCTTGCGATTGAGTCTCGGGAAGGGGCAGTCCATACATCCTGTAGGTAAACTTCCTCAGCTTCAGAAATTCAGCAAAGTCTGCTAGCTTGTCTTCTTCGAGAGATCTGGCTCTGGCAGCATCCTTTACTTCTTTTTCAATCACACCATAGTGAATAGAATCATCAAGTCTTCTCGGTGGTGGCAGAATTCTGGGTTCAGGGACTCGGACTTCAATATTCTCTTTCACAGCATTCTGCATGTAGACATACAAGTCAGGTTCAGTCCTCATCATCCATTCAACATAGGCATTAGCCTTTGCCTTGTCTGACCAGAATCTCCAGAAATAATTCATCTTGATGAACTCTATCTTCAGTGACTCCCATCTCTGAGTGTACCGAGCTGGCATCCACTCATCAGTCCTTGGCCATCTATGTATCTTCAGATCTATTGGTTTCCTGATCTGTATGGAATGTCAGCTTTGGAAGGAACCCTCAGTTTGGCTTCTTGTTCAGTTCGGACTCTGAGTGCTTCTAAGTCTGCCATATGGATTCTCTCTCTGGCAGCTTCAATCTGTCTCGCCTCTTCTCCTCTGTATAGGTACCGATCCATCTGAGCAAAGATGGCTTCTATCATAGCATCCTGTTCTTTTGAAGTTGTGTAGGAGGGCTTGTGAGGCGACTGATCTTCTGAGTCAGCAGGGGTACTTGATTTTTCTTTGGACGTACCCTGCTTCTTCTCAGTGTCCTTCTGCTGTTGTTGCTGCTCCCTATCATCATCATCTTGAAGTATCAGCTTTTTGGGAGGCAACCTAGTCGTTGTTGACTTCTTTCCTCCGCGAGCTGGGGCCTTTGTCTTTCCTTTTACAGTTTTCGCTTTAGGCTTGTTGGCTGCTTCAGCTTCGGCTATTTCCCTAGCCAACCTTTCATTGGATGCTATCTGAGCCTCCTCCTCCTTACTGATATACCTCTTAGTCTTCTTGGAGGAAGGGGTGGGGAGTTTTAAGATCTTCTTACCTTTTCCTTCAACTGGAAGTCGGAGAGGTGCCTCTTCCTCTTCAGAATCCTCCTCCTCAGCATACTCAGCAACCTCTTTGCTTATGTCTAGAGGAGTTTGGGTTGCCTGAGTTGCTTGTTCCCTGGATCCTGAGCCACTTGGGCCAGTCCCTGCTGAGATTCTAGCTGAGACACCCTGGGCCTCACCAGTCGGTTCAGTAGGAGCAGTTGTCTGAACCGAGCTTGCTCCTTCTACTGACATTGTCTTCTTCGAAGACTTCAGTACCTGCTCCTTGGTCTTTTGAGCTTTCTCTTCCCCCTTAGATTTACCCTCCTGGGATTTCTTAGCTACAGTTGTCTGGGACTTCTTTTCCCCCTTTTTGGCATCAGCAATTCCAACCGGGTTAGGAGCTAGTACCTTGGTGTTCGAGCTTTTGTACGAGGCCGACGGCTCATTAAGTCCGGGGTGGATTTTAGTCGGCGCCTCGTGCAGCTCATTCTTCTCGAATCAGTTCATCCTTGTATAATTTGTGAGAACGGTCACCTGCGGCCTTGAACTCGTTCGGCTTGGCCTCAACCTTATCTTCCAAGGCCGTCCCGGATAGAATTGAGTCCGAGCTCATGGGCCACGGGATATGGTTGTGACAGATTCAGTATGAGAGTTTTGGGTGGCCTTGAATTTGTCAAATAGTTGATTCTGGCCTTCCTGAATCTGTCTTAGCTGAACCTCGAATTCAGTTCTCTGCTTAGCCAGCGCTTCAGATATAATGGTGGAGATATCAGGGGTGGCTGATGATGTCACTGAGGTCCTCAGCCCCTGAATCTCTGCGCTAGTGGCTTGGGCAGTCTCTTTCCACACTTTGTGGACTGCTTTGGCAAGGGCACGGTTCTGTGTCCCTTGGCTTCTAAGAGCCTTCGCCATTGCCTTGGATCGTCGGCTTTTGGGGCTGGGCGCCACTTCGAACTTAGATTCAAGCAAGAGTTGTTCAGAAGTACCTGCCGCCGACTTCTTAGGAGCAAGGATTGTGAGAGGAAGCTCAATCTGAGTAGAGGTATCCTTGTCCTGGTGAGTTCCCTCATCAGGCTTCTCAGGGCCTGAATCATGGGGTGGGTCCTGACCATCAGGGTCAGACCCGTCTGAAGGAGCTGAGCCAGCGACCTGCTGACGGTCATTCAGCAGGGCCAGCATTGCTGCCCTTAGGTCCTCCAGAGTGCCAAGGTCAGCAGGCTGTGAGTAGCCTATCTGTCGCCTTATGATCAGCTCCTCTTCATGCAGTTGCTCGCAGGTGTAGTGAAGAATGAGGCATAGCTGATTGGGCCACTCCTGGAACCTCAGAAGCATATGGACTCTGGCCTGTTTGGAAATAGTCACCAGATCAGGGTGGCCAGAAATCTCCGGTATATGCTCAGTAATCTCCCGGAATGCTTGAGATAGGATAGCTGAAGCTTCCATTCCGACAGATTCCTGTTCAGACGCCGTCTCCGAATCTTCAATGTCTATCGGAGACGTCTGTTTCTTAGCAGAAGGCAAACTGCTGAGTGGTGGAACGTCAAGGGGGTTGTCCAGGGTTTCCAGGTCACCACTCTGGACTGCTTCAGTTGGAACCCCTTGGTCCACTTCTACTGCATGTTCAGTGGAGACGGCCCTCTCAACTGACTGAGTCTTTTCTGAGGAATCTGACTCATCAACCAGCTGCATTGGCTGTTGAGTCTGTTCAGCAGTGGCCTCTAGGACTTCCTCTATTTCAGTAGGCACGACGGGAATAGATTTCCTCAGTCGCTTCGCTGGTGCCTTAGGAATTTTGCCTTGAGGAGACAGCTCATTCTTCTCAGTGATCAGTTCATTCTTGTAGTGCTGGTGAGAATGATCAGCTGCTGCCTTGAACTGGTTCAGCTTTGTGTCAACCGTATCTTCCAAGACCTTCTGGATAGAAGCGAGTCTGAGCTCATTGGCCCGAGATATGGCTGCGACTGACTCAGTGTGGGAGGACTGAGAGGCCTTAAGGTCTGCAAGAAGTTTGGCCTGTCCCTCCTGGATCAGTCTGAGCTGAGTATCAAATTCAGCTTTCTGCTTAGCCAGCGCTTCAGATATAGTGGTGGCGATATCAGGGGCGGCTGATGATGTCACTGAGGTCCTCAGCCCCTGAATCTCTGTGCTAGTGGCTTGGGCAGTCTCTTTCCACACTTTGTGGACTGCTTTGGCAAGGGCACGGTTCTGTGTCCCTTGGCTTCTAAGAGCATTCGCCATTACCTTGGATCGTCGGCCTTTGGGGCTGGGCGCTACTTCGAACTTAGATTCAAGCAAGAGTTGTTCAGAAGTACCAGCCGTCGACTTCTTAGGAGCAAGCATTGTGAGAGGAAGCTCAGTTTGAGTAGAGGTATCCTTGTCCTGGTGAGTTCCCTCATCAGGCTTCTCAGGGCCTGAATCACAGGGTGGGTCCTGACCATTAGGGTCAGACCCATCTGAAGGAGCTGAGCCAGCGACCTGCTGACGGTCATTCAGCAGGGACAACATTGCTGCCCTTAGGTCCTCTAGAGTGCCAAGGTCAGCAGGCTGTGAGTAGCCTATCTGTCGCCTTATGATCAGCTCCTCTTCATGCAGTTGCTCGCAGGTGTAGTGAAGAATGAGGCGTAACTGATTGGGCCACTCCTAGAACCTCAGAAGCATATGGAGTCTGGCCTGTTTGGCAATAGTCACCAGATCAGGGTGGCCAAAAATCTCCGGAATATGCTCAGTAATCTCCCGAAATGCTTGAGATAGGATAGCTGAAGCTTCCATTCCGACAGATTCCTGTTCAGACGCCGTCTCCGAATCTTCAATGTCTATCGGAGACGTCTGTTTCTTAGCAGAAGGCAGACTGCTGAGTGGTGGAACGTCAAGGGGGCTGTCCAGGGTTTCCAGGTCACCACTCTGGACTGCTTTAGTTGGAACCCCTTGGTCCACTTCTACTGCCTGTTCAGTGGAGACGGCCCTCTCCACTGACTGAGTCTTTTCTGAGGACTCTGACTCATCAACCAGCTGTATTGGCTATCGAGTCTATTCAGTAGTGGCCTCTGGGACTTCAGCAGTGGCCTCCGGTACTGCCTCTTTTTCAGTAGGCACGACGAGAATAGATTTCCTCAGTCGCTTCGCTGGTGCCTTAGGAATTTTGCCTTGAGGAGACCGCTTCTTAGTTGGCGTGGTCTTCTGAGGCGTCGTCTGCTGAGCTGAGGGCCCTGTCCCTATCTGGCTGAAGGGGCCGCGCCCTGTTTTGGAACCTGACCTTCTTCACGTTAAAATAAGCCTTGTCGCTGTACGTGATTTGGTCATCTCCGCAGAAGTCCTCAATCATTATTGACAGCTTCAGACCATACAGAAGCTTGCCTTTCGCGCTCAGTCTGTAGGAGGCTTTGTCAAATTTCGCAGCCTGGACCATGAATTCACGGAGAAAGAATTCAGTCCAGTTGATCTTGACTTGGTCATAAATTGCCATCATCAGCTGTATCTTGGGCCTCGAGACTTGATCGAATGAGCTAGCTTGGCTCGTCAGTAGCTGCGTAACAATGTACGCTAGAGCGCGGTACTGAGGCAGCATTATGTTCTTAGGGAAGGCAGCTCTGAACGCAGTGGGCTTCCCGCAGAATATCGATAGGTAGTCGTCCACCATATCATCGTTGTACCCAACGGTGCTGACACCTTCAGACGGTAGGTTGAAGCTTATCCTCAGAGCTTCTTTAACTGACATCTGCTTTATCTGCAAAGCAGCTTCACCGATTGTATGGACAGTGAATCTCCCAATGACGTCGCCAGCTATTGAGTCGGAGTTTAGGTAGATCTCAGCAACTTGTCTGGGAAGAAAGAACGTCGGCTTGTTGGAGAGAAATCCCTCCAGTCCAGATGCCCGAAGAGCGTCGAAGATCTCTTCCATGTAGTCCAGATCATACGCACCGAACTCCATGACTGGTTCGCACCAGACACGATCTTTTTCAAGAATCTCCTTCATGTTTGAGGGAGCGGTTACTAAGATGTTTGAACTCGCCATTATATCTGTCACAAGAAGAATTTATCAGTATCGAGTTTGATAAAACAGTTAGTATATCGATGCTGAAAAAGAAGGTTATCGTGACAGATCTAATAATCATACCAATGAAAAACTGAGCGTTTAAGAAATATGCAATTAGGGTTTACTAGAAAGATCTCAGATTTTTCGGAGTAAAGTATGCTAATGGCAGTTTCTACGATATGATCGAAAATATATATCTACGTGAAGATGAACAGTTATCGATCAATGGCCGAGTTTAAACTTGCTTTAAGAGATGAACGGTCAAGATTAAATAGTATATTATAGGTAATGATCACAAAGCCGCCTAAGTCAAAAGCCAGTTGTAACTTGCCTAAGTAGTAACTATGCTACGACATGCATTAAATGCGTGGCAGAGTTCAGCATACT
Organism: Lavandula angustifolia; assembly: GCA_028984105.1. Classification (NCBI taxonomy): domain Eukaryota; kingdom Viridiplantae; phylum Streptophyta; class Magnoliopsida; order Lamiales; family Lamiaceae; genus Lavandula; species Lavandula angustifolia. The sequence continues at coordinate 15,371,886 of CM054806.1, read as the reverse complement.
TATACATGGAATGTCGTGCATTAAATGTAAGTCGTTAATATTAAATGACAATCCTTGAGATATTAAATACGGTGCTGATTCTGAGCAATAAATGCATAATACAGTTCTATTAGTTACTACTGAGTAGAGATACGCAAACCTGTCAGCTGAACATCGTAGTCAGCTGATACCTCGTGTAGATAGTTGCTGAGTCTCTACGTACTGAATTTACTCGCATGCGAGAGTGAACATTCCCCCCATCTTGAATGCTCCTCTCCTGAAACCTCTTACTGACTGGAGTCATTAGGGTCCAGCCGACCTAGCTCTACTGAAAGTTCTCTGAATCTGGATTCAGCTAGAGGCTTGGTCAGTATATCAGCCCTTTGATGATCAATATGGATCTTTTCCATCCTGATATCCTTCTTTTCGACATGGTCACGAATGAAGTGATGTCTGATGTCCACGTGCTTGCATCTTGTGTGAAGTATAGGGTTCTGAGTGATTACAATGGCACTGGTACTGTCGCAGAAGATTGGCACTTCATTCTGAATGACGTCATAGTCTCGTAGCTGCTGTCTCAACCAAAGGATTTGGGCGCAGCAACTTCCGACAGCCATGTATTCAGCTTCAGTAGTTGACGTGGCTACTGAGTGTTGAAAACCATGAAATCAGCTTACTGCCAAGGAACTGACACGTCCCTGAAGTTGACTTTCGGTCAATTCTACACCCTGCATAGTCAGCATCTGAGTAATCAGTTAGTTCTATATTATCATCAGCTGGATACCATAAACCCATGTCAGGTGTTCCTCTGAGATAGCGGAGAATCTTCTTTGCTGAGTCCATGTGACTCTGCTTTGGAGTCGCCTGAAATCGAGCACATACACCTACAACATAAGTTATGTCAGGACGAGTAGCTGTTAAATATAATAAAGAACCAATTATAGCACAAAATTCAGTTTGGTCTACTGATACTCCCTCCTTATCAAGATCAATTTTCATGTTTGTGTTCATCGGGATCTTGATAGGTTTGCCGGATGTGCAACCGAATCTTTTGATGAGGTCTCAAGTGTATTTGCCTTGATTAATGAACGTCCCTTTTTCAGATTGTTTGACTTGGAAACCGAGGAAGTAGTTCATTTCTCCCATCATTGACATCTCGAATTTGTCCTTCATCATCTTTTCAAATTGTTGGTACATGATGACATTCTTAGATCCAAATATAATGTCATCTATATAGATCTGCACAAGTAGTAGATCGTCTTCCAGTCGAATGTTGAATAGAGTGCGGTCTACTGTGCCTTTGTGAAAACCTTTCTGAAGAAGAAACTCAGATAGGGTAGCGTACCAAGCCCTGGGTGCTTGTTTTAACCCATACAAAGCCTTTCTTAGTCTATAAACCTGATGTCCCTGCTGAAAGCCGGGCGGTTGTTCCACGTATACTTCTTCTTTCAGTACGCCGTTCAGGAATGCAGACTTCACATCCATTTGATAGACTCTAAATCTTTGATGTGTTGCGTAGGCCAGGAATAGTCTAATTGCCTCCAATCTTGCAACTGGAGCGAAAGTCTCATCGAAATCTATTCCCTCAGCTTGACAGTAGCCTTTTGCCATGAGTCTTACTTTGTTCCTTACTATGACGTTGTTTTCATCCCGCTTGTTCTTGAAGACCCATTTTGTTCTAATAACATGTTGATGTCGGGGTCTATCAACAAGCTCCCAAACGTCGTTTCTCGTGAACTGATTCAGCTCCTCCTACATAGCTATGATCCAGTCAGCATCTTTCAGTGCATCCTCAATCGTCTGACGTTCGTCAGTAGACAAGAAGCAGGAATATAAGGCGCTTTCTCCTTGACAGAATCTGGATCTTGTCTTTACTCTTGCTGAGGGATCTCCAATAATTAGATCAGCAGTGTGATCGTCCAGCCACGATCTACGATGTTTTAGTTCTTCATCTGAAATTTGTTCAACACAGATAGTAGGCGAGTTATGCATTTCAGTTGTACTATTCTGAGATTGAAGCATTTCAGTAATGAGAGTGTGATCTACTGAGTCACTAAGTTCAGGGGCATTCAGCTCAGGAACATTAATAGATGTTCCCCCTGAGTTGTTATTCTCAGTAGTGGTCTCAGTTACCTCTGGGGTTTCTTCATCGACCTGAGTTACCTGGGATTGATTCTATTTAGGAGAATCAATCGGCTCAGCTACATTTACTGTTGGTTGAGATTCAGTAGACTTGTCTTCAGTTTCCTCATCTGAATCATCATCCCAACAAAGCTGGATCTTTTCGACTTTGTCTTTTAGGCTTAGATCCTGTAGCTGCTTACTGATGTCCTCAGATTCAGAATTAGAGTCATTGCTCCTGTCTTCAGTAGCAAACTCATTAAAAACAACATGAGGGCTTTCCTCCATGCAAAGGGTTCGATAGTTGAATACTCTGAAAGCTTTGCTGACCCGAGAGTATCCTAAGAATACTCCCTAATCTGACTTGCTATCAAAAGTTTTCAGCTGATCTTTCCCATTATTGTGGATAAAGCACGAGCACCCAAAAATATGGAAATAGGATAGAGAAGGTTTCCTACCGTTCCATAGTTCATATGGTGTTCTCTTATGTTGCTTTGTCAGTAGAGATCGGTTCTGAGTGTAACAAGCAGTATCAGTGGCTTCTGCCCAGAATTTGGATGGGAGTCCTGAGTCTGCGAGTAGAGTTCTAGCTCCTTCTTTGAGAGTTCTGTTCTTTCGTTCAGCAACTCCATTTTGCTGAGGTGTGCGAGCAGCCGATGTCTCATGCTCTATTCCTTTTGCTTTGCAGAACTCCTCCATCATAGAATTAATGAACTCAGTTCCTCTGTCAGAACGGATTTTGACAATTTTGGTGTTCTTCTCGACATTGAGCCCTTTTAGAAGCCTTGGTAACTCTGTTTTGATGTCAGACTTGTTGGCAATGAATATGACCCAAGTATAGCGCGAGTAGTCATCGATGACCACTAAAGCATATTTCTTGCCTCTGATCGTCACTGGAGAGACTGGACTGAACAAATCCACATGTAGCAGCTGAAGGATTCCATCAATGGAAGGAGATGGAACAGGTGGATTTTGATTCCTTGTTTGCTTTCCCTTTAGACATGCTTCACACTGAGTGTCTTTGCTGAATACTTCATTCGGCAGTCCTCTTGCTAGAGTGTTTCTAGCTAGTTTGTTGAGCGTCTTGAAGTTGAGATGGTTGAGTCTCCTGTGCCACAGCCACCCCGTTCGGTTGTCGTTCTTCGCTAACCAACAAGCTTCAGGTTCAGCTGAGTTCCAGTCAGCTACATATATATTCTTCTTGCGCGAACCTGATAACATTGTTTTCCCTGTAGATTTATCAATGACATCACAGAAACCAGCGTCAAATATCACTCTATTCGAGTTATCACAAAATTGACTAACAGAGAGAAGGTTGTGTTGAAGTCCTTCAACATATGATACTCTTGGAACTTTGGCAGTTCCAATGCTGAGTGTTCCAAATCCTCTTGTGTAGCCTTTAACATTATCTCCAAACTCAATTATGGGTCCTTCTTCAGGGATATAATTCTTCAGCAGACTCTTTTGATATGTCATGTGTTGTGAGCATCCGCTGTCCACATACCATGGGTCTTTGTGCACCTGCAAAACATAATTATATTCAGGTACCCTTTATTTTGATTTTGGGTCCTTAGATGTTAGTTTTAGTAACCCATATTTGTCTTACGACCCTGGTGGTTTCAGACAACTTCTTTCCACTTGAGTCAACGTATTTGACCACTGGACCGGTCGATCCCGACTTCTTAGGCTTTTCCCGGTTCGGGAGTCCGGATCTTCTGAGTTGGTGGACTACTGACCTTTGCCTTTTGTGCGATTTTCTTCTTCTTCTGACTCTTGGATCCTTTTCTGACTATAGGATCATAATAGTATGACCCATACTGAGCAGGATGTGTCAACTGAGGAGGTCCATACTGATCAGCCCACTTTGGCTTGCTGGTTCCCCCTTGACTGAACTGGGGTGTTTTGGTGCTGATCTTTTGGCCAGAATGCTGATGTGTAGGATGAGGTGCCTTCATCTTTTGTTTGTTCTTGGCTCGCGGGTTCAGTATGTTTGCATTGATTGTCTCCCCTCGAACAAACCTATCAGCAAGTTGCACTTCTGAGTGTACGGGGTTAGATGAGGAAGCACCCTGGCTGAAACCAAGTCCTTCCTTGCAGTGCTTGGGCTTGTTGCTTGCTAGCATAGCCTCCAGCTTGTTTTCAGTGCCCATGTACCGCTCAGTTATCAAGTTCCTCCAGACATCATCACTTTTCTTCAGTGTGTCGTGCTCGGTCTGAAGTCCTGATAGTTGTTGCTTCAGTAGACTTAGTTCAGTATCTTTCTGAGTTAAGTCCTTGGTCAGAACTGAGATCTGATCTTCTTGATGCTGAGACTTGGCCATCAGAGAGTTTATCTCCTCCCTGAGTCTCAACACAAGTCCTTCAGAATCAGTAGCAACCTGACTCTCCTGAGAAAGTCTCCGATTCTCCACTTTCAGGGTATCCAACTCCTGAAGAGTCTTACTAAGCTGCAGACTCATCTGAATCTGTTCGTCTAGAAGTTCTTCATATGCTGTACTGATGTCCAGATTCTCGTCTGCTCCTGAAACAGTGTCGTGTGTGCAGTGTGAAGGAGAGTTAAATAGTTCATGAGTGTTTACCTCATCCTCTTCTCCTGCCATTAGACACTTTTCAGCAGTTTCTTCAGCTTCAAGCTCTAGGGCCATGAAAGCTGCTTCATCATCGGATGAATCCATGAAGGAGTTGACTTCTTCTGAGTCGTCTGAGAGTTCACCAACTATGTATGCTTGTCTCTTCTTGGCGAATTTCTCTCTCCTTGCTTTTCGTGCTGCTCGTTCAGCACTACTGAGCTCAGGACAGTCATACTGATAGTGTCCTGGCTTCTTGCAGTTGTAGCAGGCAATGACTCTTTCTTCTTTGCTTTCGCTGTCTTTTGATGGAGCTGAGTCATCCCACTTTCTGCATTCAGAAGTATGCGAGTCAGGAGTGCGTTTAGGCTTGTATTCAGACTTACCTTTTGATTCTCGATTGGCTTTAGTCACTTTTGTGCGCCGCTCCTTTTCCTTCTGATATTTTATGGCAATCAGTGCGTACTTCTGAGCGAGACTTCCTTCTTATATGTTGTTGAGTGAAGGTTCAGTCTTACTCGACGCAGGAGACGCTGTGCTGACTGATGCTTTGAAGGCATGGTCAATTTTGGTGTCAGCTTCAGCTCGCTGCTTTCGTTGAGGTCTGTCAAACTTGAATTCCTCTACTTGAAGTTCTGAAAAGATATGGTCAGGAGTAACAATATCTAAGTCAGAATGTCGTAATAATGTAGCAAAAGGAGTCCAATGACTGTCTGGCAGTGCCCTCAGTATTTTGAGATTCATTTCTCGGTTGGAGAATGTCTTTCCCAGTCCGTTGATGGAGTTCATGAGATTCGTGAATCTGACGTTGAGATCTTCTATGGTGTCTCTGGGCATGAGAGACAAACTCTCTAGCTTTTAGAGTTCCAGCGCAAGTTTGTTGGCTTTGATCTTCTGAGTCCCCCGACTCAGTAGCGCTAGAGCATCCCAGAGTTCCTTAGCTGTCTTGCATTCCTGAACCCTGCCGAGATAAGAATCACTTAAGGTGGTTAGTATGGCATTCATGGCGACTCGGTCTAAGTTATGAAGTTTCTTCTCCTCAGGGGTGAAGAGACTTCTGTCCTTGGGAATCTTCTTTCCGGTCACCATTCCTCCTCCAGCTGTTTGATCCTGAGTTACGACACTATCTATCATAGGAACGATAGGTCCTACCTCAAGTACTTCGGTCATGCTGTCGTGAAGGGAGGTCTGATGAGCCTCCATTCTGACCTGCCATACACCATAGTTCTCTACTGAGAACATGGGTACCATCCTTATACCTGACATATCAGTCATGATGAATAATGATATGAGTGTAGAATGATATGCAGAGAAAACATTTTTCCGGATCCGTTCAAGTAGACCAGTTTCAAGATAACAAGAGTCTTATAGAACTCCTGCTCTGATACCAATTGTTGGTCCCGAGAGCATGTTCAGGTGTAGAGGGGGGGGGTGAATACACCTGAAACCGATTTCTCAACTTGAAACACGAACAGTCCTATTTAGGATGGTGTCGTACTGAATGAATTCAGCAGACTAGACAGCTGCTCTGAATCGTGTTAGGCAAAGAGATACTGACTCTACTGAGACCTGCTAACTGACTGAGTCAGAATTCAGTATCTTCAGTTGGAGTTCAGTGGTGCGGAAATGTGTAGGCCCAAAACAGTTGAGTGGAAAACGTTTTATCAAAACAGTTTCAGTTCAGAAGAATAAGCAGTTAAGATCGCTGAAACTTAGTTGAATGATTTTAAAGGATAATTTTCAGTATGAACAGTTAAAATCAATGCAACAGTAAATAAGAGAACAAGCGAGAGACACAGAGATTTTTAAAGTGGTTCGGATACATAGGATCCTACGTCCACTGTCCCGAAAGATCAGGAGGCTATTTATTATACTGAGTTAGTCTCAGTCAGCTTGTACACAGGACAAAGCCGCGTCTTGAAATTTATACTGAGCAAGTCTCAGTTTACAAAGGTATCAAACTGAAGCGTTTGACTAACTCTCCAACTATGAAGGAGTCCTTTTACAATAGGGATCAGGTTCAAGGATGAACTCCTTCGTCTAAACTATGGATATAATCGGTTGAGCTTAGGGTTAGAGGGATAGGGAACGAGAGTGTTACTTCTAGAACGACGAACAGCTGAGTTAAGCTTTAAGTTCGTGTAACGTCGTTTGGATACTAGAGGCTTTGTAAATCGGTTCAACTTGGTTCCCTAAGAGCTAGATTGTAGTCTTTCGCCTGAGAAGTGTTCTTCGAGTTCTTGCGGAAGACTTAGGGCTTTTCGGTTTTGCTTGTTTGAATGCTCGTGTGTTCGTTCTCTTGCTTGTATGCGTTCTCGTGTTTTTTTTTTTTTCAAATCTTGAACCATCCCTCTATTTATAGAGAAGAGATTAGGAAAGATCCATTGGAGATGATGATCCCTTTATCTCACTCTTTTGGTAGCTAATGGCTCTTTTTGAAATATGGTGTCAGTGTCCTTTCCCTCCTTTTCTGGAAGGTTGTTGACTTGCAGCTTTAGTAGGTATAGGACAGGTGTCTGCTTGTCATTCGTCGAGGTTTACAAAGCAGTTGAGACAGAACAAACTTCGAGGCATACTGAAGTTGACTTCTCTCTTCCTCGTATTTGACTATGCTGATTGTTATTCAAAAGATCTGACAGTTCAGAAGACTGTCTGGCCGTTGCTGAGTCTGATCTTCGATTCAGTAGCAAATATACTGAGATGGCTTTACTGAAGATCAGCTCTGAGTACAGTGAACTACTCCGCCGAGTTCGGTTCTATCGACTCTATTCGATATCTTGCTCCCGCCGAGTCCAAGTATTTACTGAGTCTTCTACATCTGGTGCTGAGGCTGATAATCTACTGAACGCCTGAACCAGAGTAGAGTGTCTACTGAGTCTGAACCCTCAGAGACAAAAACTATTACAACGAAATGGTTCACCAATCAAGATAGGGTTTTGGGATCTTCAAATCTTCATAGAATTACTCAGAGCATAAGCCTACTGAGCGCGTATCAGTACGGAAGATAGAATCATTTCCCACTAAGTATTACAGTGCTGAGGATATAATCATCACCCAACATTAGTGGTTTATGGTTTTGACATCATCAATTAGGGGGAAATTATAGGAATATGAGTTAGTGGACGGGGGAAATTGTTGGGAGACGATTCACTACCTCTGATACTAGGTAATTATTGTTAAATATTTTAAGGAGGAATTGAAGATCCCAAAACCCCTGAGTGTGTGATGAACCGACATGATGTAATAGGCTAGACCTGCTTTGATCTTTCTAGATTATTTTGTCTTTGCCCTGTATGGGGTAAATTGTTGGATTGAACTTCAGTAGAGAAGTTAAGGTTCCAGAACCCCATGTCCATTATCGGTTCAGTAGAGCTATGTCTATTTAATAGCTTAGTACTTTGTCTTCGAGTCAGCAACTAGAAGCACTCAGTACAAGATCACTCTTCAGCCGACTCAGAAAGAAGACTCAGCATGATCATCCTTTATCTACTGAATGAGCTGGAACACAGTTGCAGACCATACAAGGGAAATCGACAGCCTGACTTTATCAGTCGGACGTCACCAGAGGAACACTTAGTGTCCGAGGTTAAGAGGAAGTCAACTTAGCTAGAAGACTGATGTCTGACAAGTCTCACGTACCACCATACCTCGACCAATGAGAAGCAAGCAAAGCTTAGCTGCTCTGACTAAAAAGCTGCTCTCATGCATAGAAAGCCAACCACCCTCTGCGGCGATATTCAAATTATATGGTCGTTTTCCTTGGAGTCTTGTGATACGTAGCATGGTCCCCTCCAATGGATCTATACATGGATCACAACTATATGAAGAGATCACCTTTAAGAATTGAAGAAGAAGTTGTGAGAAAAACAACAGTGGGAACATAGACGCAAGAAATTCAAGAACACATACTCAAGCAGTCTACCAAGCTTACTGCTACATCCAACGAAGAACTAGAGATTTTAGAGATATCCTAGTAGTTCTTCTCTCTAGAGTTGTTCCCGATCTTTCTTCTAAGCTAACCTTGTTTGATCTAAAGCTTAGACACTTGAAACAGTTCACTTTTTGTGATATGTTCTTATTGTAAGAACTCCTTCCTTGTTGAAGATAAAACCTTTCAAACGTCGGTTTGATCTTGTAAAGTCACTAAGGACTATAACTTAGAAGGTTCTGTCAAGCATATAAAAACTTGTTGAGGCTTGCTCAGATTAATCAACAAGAAACCCTATTCAGCAGGACCGTGGATGTAGGATCTTGCGTATCTTAACCATGGTAAAAATTACTCGTGTCATTTACTGTTTTATTGCATCTGTTTGCCAACTCTTTGCGAAATCATATTTTTAGTAAAACAGATTTAAAACTGCACTAGCCAACTGATTTAGTTTGCATAAAAACTTTTTTTCAAAGAGACAAACTTAAACCGGGTCTACACAATCCCGCACTTATTTATCTACTGAATTACTCAGTACTGACATCATTCAATAGAAAGGATTCATTCGTTGAATAACTCTGCTCTGAGATCGGAAGGCTTAACTGGCAACTGAACTCGTTCAATAGCATACTCAGTAAAAAACTGACCTTTGTGTTTGAGCAAAACTTGGACTCAGGTGTAACATCCCCCCCCCCTCTACACCTGATACTTGTCTCTAGACCAACACAACCCAACCTCGAGCTTTTGGGCAGGGCCCACGCGCTTAACCAACTAATTTTTTATTTTTTATATTATATTATATTATAATATATTATATTATATTTTAGTTGTATAAAGCTAATATATATAACTTAAACTAAGCATGTTAATGTTAAATAAAGCATAAATTCTGAAGTAATCAAATAAATTGTATGAATGAAATTTTAAATTTATGTACAAAGAAATATCAAAGTTTAAGATTGTACTCAAATAAACATCAAAAATCAAAACTAACATAATAAACAACATAAAATCTTCAAATTTCATCATATCACTACAAGAAAAATGCTAATCGACTATGATTTTTAACTCTATGTCAAAATATAGATGTGTCGTAGAGTCTCACTCATTGACAACAGTTTTTAACCGTTGTATGTACTTTCGATTTTTTTAGGCCGTTGTCGTAGATACTTTTGACAACGGTTGAAAACCATTGTCGTAAGTTTTATCAACTGTGGTCGTAATTTTTTTAAGTTGTTGTTGTAAGTCTTTATCACAATAGTTTATAACTGTTGTTGTAAGATTTTTACTTATTGTCGTATTTTTCTTTAACAAGGGTTAAAAATCATCGTAACTTTTTTCCACCATTGTTGTCAGTGGCGTTGTTGGGATATGATTCAGTAAAAGATAAGATTTGAAGATCCCAGAACCCCTAGTTAAATAATGAACCACATATTGTAATAGCTTAGTTGAGTTCAGCATGTTAGGAACTCATTAGGCTGGCTGGAGTTTAGTAGCTGATAGGCTCTGTAGCATAGAACTTTTTCAACTGGACGAACTCAGCACTGGAGACTCATTATGGTCAGTCAGAACCTACAAAATACATTTACATAGGAATTGGCATGAAGCTGAACTTTTCAGAAGAATGTCAGTAGAGATAACTCAGTCCGAGGAATCAAGGGAAGTCAACTCAACATCTGCTTGGAGTTTAAACAAGCCTCACCTACAATTCAACCTTGACCAATGAGGAGCTATCAGCACTGTACTTGCACTGATACAAAGCTGCCCTCAAGACTGAAAAAGAGAGAATCTCTACAGTAACGTTCAAATTGAAGATGGTCATTTTCCTTGTCGTTTTTGACACATGTCTAGATCCTCTCCAACGGATCTTTTCATGAGTAAAAACTATAAATAGGGATCGAGCTTCAAACTTTGAAGATACCGGAAACACCAAGCACTCAAGTACTCAAACTCTAGGACATTCAAAACACCAAGTACTCTAGGAAATCGATAGAACATCTGTTTTAGTTCTTCTCTCTAGAGATACCTTGTTCCCAATCTCTATTCTAAGCTACCATTGTTAGATCATACGCTTAGAAACTGAAGGAGTTCATATTCGTTGAACTGTTCTTATTGTCAGAACTTATTCTTAGTTGGAGAAACTCAAACCCTGTGTTTTGAAACCTTGTAAAGTCACTAAGATTACTGGAGATATGTCCGGTTAACGGATCGATTGAGACTTGCTCAGTATAATCAATACAAGACCTCCTGTCTTGTTCAGGACACTGGACGTAGGATCCTGCATATACGATCGACATTAAAAACTTTTTGTGCATTTACTCTTTCATTGTTTTGCTGTTCACTCTACATAAAACCGATTTGCTAAAATTCATAAGTCAGATTTTGAGTAAAGCTAAACGAAAGCACAAGCATAACCAGAACCGTTCTCAGTAAAAACGTTTTTCTACAAGAGACGATATAAAATCAGGCCTACACATTCTGCACTTATTCACCTACTGAATTTACTGTAGACTGACTGAAGTCAGTAGACAGTGTTCGGTATACTAAATCACTCTATCTATGTGATCTGAAAGTTAACTTGGCGAGCTGAATCCTTCAGCGAGCAAAGTTAGTAGCATACTGACTTTCGCGTTTAAGTCAAAACTTGGATTCAGTTGCATTCAACCCCCCCTCCCACACACCCGAAGACTCGTCTTTGGACCAACAGTTGTAAATATTTTTAACAAGTGTTTTGTTGAAATGACAATAGTTCTTAACTGTTGTCGCATTTACTTGCCACAATGGTTTTTCACCCAAAGACAATGGCTTTTATGTTGTTGGTCCAGAGAAAAGCCTTCATGTGTGTGTGTGGGGGGGGGGGTGAATACACATGAATGCAAATTTTAACTCAAACGCGAAAGTCAGTACTACTGAGTATTGCTACTGAACTAGTCAGTTGGCCAAATAAGCTTTCTAGATCACGTGGGCTGAGTATCCTTCTACTGAGTCCTATCTACTGACTTCTGTCAATGAACAGTAGTTGAGTATCAGATATTGTGTGTAGAAGTGTAGGCCCAAAATATATTCTTCTAAGTTTGAAAACCCATTTTATGCAGATTGATTAAATGTCAGTTTTATACAATATGAACAGTAATCAATGCAACTGCAAAATTGACACAAACAATTTTCAAAGTGGTTCAGACTCAAGGAAGATGATATCGTCCACATTGATATGCACCAAGGTATGATATCCTTTAAGACTTTCTACTTCAGAAAGTTTTTCAGAAGGGGAAGGTAGATACCACTCTATTTAGTATCATGTCAGAAAATGACATTCTACTGGTACAGATCTATGTGGATGACATCATCTTTGTATATAAGAATGTGACAATATGTCAAAAAATCGAAAAGATGATGAAAGATAAATTTGAGATGTCGATGATGGGAGAAATGAATTATTTCCTTGGACTTCAAGTGAAGCAATCTAAGAAAACAATATTCATCAAGCAAGCGAAATATACTAGTTATCTCATCAAGAAATTCAGCTGTGAATCCAGCAAATCAGTAAAGATACCCATGAATACAAACCTCAAGGTTGATCTTGATAAAGAGGGAGTATCTATTAACTCAACTGATTATCATGCTATTATTGGCTCATTATTATATTTAACTGCCAGCAAACATGATATAACCTATGTTGTAGGTGTATGCGTGAGATTTCAGGCGAATCCCAAGCGAATTCATATCGACTCGGCAAAGAAGATTATCCAATACCTGAAAGGAACACCTGATGTTGGGTTATGGTATCCTGTTGATCATAATCTTGAACTAACTGGTTATTCTGATGCTGATTATGTAGGATGTCGAATTGACAGAAAATTAACTTCAGGAACATGTCAGTTCCTAGGCAGCAAGCTAATATCGTGGTTTTCAAAGAAACAACACTCAATAGCTATGTCCACTACTAAAGCTGAATATATGGCTGCCGGAAGCTGTTGCGCCCAGATCCTATGGTTGCGACAATAGTTGAGAGATTATGATGTCTATGAAGATGAACTACCGATCTATTGCGATAGTACCAGTTCCATTGCAATCACTCAGAATCCTGTTCTTCATACAAGATGCAAGCACGTGGACATACATCATCACTTCATCCGAAACCATGACGTGAAGAAAGATATTAGAATGGAGAAAATCTATACTGATAAGCAAAGGGCCGACATACTGACCAAACTTCTAGCTGAGACCAGATTCAACGAACTCTCAGTAGAACTAAGTCTACTGGATCCTACTGACTCAGTTCAGTAAGACGATCCCGGAAGTACTGAGTAAGGGGGAACTTAATCTCAGTACTACTGAGTAAGATTCAATAAATTATTAAAATAGCGAATTCTCCCACTAACGAAGTTTTGATACCGTCTGACATGGAGGAGATCATCATCAACAAGAGAGTCTGGTTCGAGCCAACACTCGCGTTCAGATCATGTGAAGTGGAATGCATGGAGTCTATCTTCAATGCTCTTCAGTCATCAGGCATGCAGACCCGACTTTCTAGGGTTCCTCTTCACTGCATCCCTCGTCAGGTTAGAGAGTTCTTCATGAATCTTCGCCAAAATGAAGATCATCAGGTACTTTCTTGCATATCATACCATCAAGAAACCAGTAATAACGTTTGGGAAGAGAAGATTGCAGATATGGATGTTGTTGTGTGCCTTCAACAGAGTTTCCACCTTCCTAACGAGGGGATCCCCAATTAGATCTAAGGAAACATCCATCAACAAGTACCTCTGTCAATTCAGCGGCATGCGAATATTGTGTTCAAAGGGGCGTTGCCCAAGAACAGGCTGCTCCCTGAATACAGAGGGTTAGCTTACATAGTCAACCATGTACTGACCAGCTCCGCTGGATTATATGACCAACTCTCTCGGGTCAGGATCCAGATGATAATGGCGATCATGGATGGAGTAAAGGTCAACTGGACTGAGTTCTTCCTGACGGAGTTCAGAGCTTAGTTCCAAAAGTTTATAGTGAATGAGGACAAGACCTCACTGTAGTTGATCCCTAAAGGGAAACTTCTTTGTGGCAGCAAGGTTTCAATCCTGATCAAGGATTTCTGCCAAGGTAGAGTCACCTTCGTTAACGCGTTCCTATTCGACAAGAAAAATATCAAGTTCTTGAACGCGGTAGCTGCTGAGAAATCTATAGGGCGCGGAATTCACGACAAGCGTCTCGCACAGTCCACTCAGGACCCCCTCCCTATTTAGCAGAACAAGTGAAAACTACTGAAGAAGGCTGAACCTTCAGTAGTTATTATTCCTGAGATGGTATCCATTCAAGACTATAAGTCCGGTAAAGGGGACGCGACTCTGATTGATAAAGTCAAGAAGATACACTCAAAGGAGACTCAGTTAGGGCTAGGGTCCAGATGCGTCTCAGATTCCTAGAGTGGGATCTTCTGGATGAGACCAATGACCTCAGGGTCTTAAAGGGTATCTATATACTCGATGTCCCTACGGAAAGCCTTAAATGGTATCTCCCATCTTAAAGGGTATCTCCCATCTTAAATGTCATCCACAAGTATACAGATTCAAGAAAACTTTCTGAAGTAGAAAGTCTTAAAGGGTATCTCCCTTGGTGTTTGTTTTAACACATAAAGAGCTTTCTTGAGTTTGAATACTTGATGTCCCTACTGAAAGTCGGGAGGCTGTTCTACATAGACTTCTTCCTTTAGCACGCCGTTTAGGAAAGCTGACTTAACATCCATCTGATATACTGTGAACTGCTGATGAGTTGCATAAGCTAGGAACAGACGAATGACTTCCAATCTTGCAACTAGAGCAAACGCTTCATCAAAGTCTATCCCTTCAGATTGACAATAACCTTTGGCAACTACTCGAGCTTTATTCCTGACGATGACATTGTTTTCATCTCGCTTGTTCTTGAAGACCTACTTAGTTCCTACTGAATGTTGGTGCATGGGTCTGTTTTCAAGCTCCGAAATGATGTTTCCGGTGAATTGGTTGAGCTCTTCTTGAAGGATAATTGAGGGTTAGAAACCGATACCTTCCTCCTTCGTATGTTGTCGCGGCTTTGATTGTTGCTCCTGTGTTAGATCTTCTGATCTGTGTCCCGGCCTTTTTCTTCCTCTGGGTGGTCAGAGAACTGAAGAAAATAAATATTTCGTCTCTCCCTCACTCACGCACGGCGTCACAAATTTTATGAATGAGTGTGTTCTGTTTCTGAACAGAATACTAACATATATAGGCTTCAAAAGCCAATATAATATTAATATATTTGTAACCCATTTATTTAATTATATTTCTAATGGGCTTCCACATAACCAGCCCATAATATAATTAATTAATTTACTCGGCTACTTATATTTATCAATTAATTGGCCCAGCCAATTATTTCCAGATAAATAACATTATTAAATAATGTAAAAAATACATTAATCTATTAATAATGATTTCTGAGAGACAATAAATAACCAGACAACTAATTGGGCCAGATCAGGGATCCATTACAAGAAATAAAGTTGGGCCTCAAATTAATTAGTTATCCATGCTCAGCCTAGAGCAAAATTAATTAATAAACACAGATTCATTCCACTAGAGAATCCGTGCTGACTTACCCCTTTATCCCAATTTGAGCAAGGGCTTATATTTTAGACTTAATCGATCTCCGTATTTAAGATAGAAATATCCGTTAATTAATTAAGCTTACTGACAACTTAAATTAATTAACATCTTATATTCCTGAGTAGTACCACTCGATCTTATTAACACACCTAAACTTAATCAACCGACCTGGTTTAGTGTGCTAATCCTTTCGAGTTCCTCAGGGGATATTATCAACCCATTTTACTAGGATACGGCTGCAAGATACAGACAACCAGCCTGAGCCACAAATAACTACTAAGACCCAAGATACGTAGATCCGGTCGCGATGACGTTTACCATAGTAGGTCAAAGTGATAGATAGCCAAATGCACACAGCTGAAGTCTTACCAAGCTTAAGACCAGCTAAGTCACCGAGATCTTGGTTCTCCACTAAGGTCAGTTAGGAGAACACATCTCACTGTGATCCGTCAATACACCACCTTAAGTGTACCAATAAAGACAAGCAGCTAAGACAAGCCACTTCTTATCTAAACTGCAGCTTAAACCGACAAGTTATCCTGAAGTTGTCTCAGCTGTGATAACTATTTATATCTTGTCAGTTCAACCAATTTGTGTTGTCTTCTGTGATACCCGACACACCACACAAATCTAACTTTTATACAAGATAAATGATAACATGTGCAAATATATATGTTTATCAGATAGGAGAATAAAATAGTGGTAGGGACAAAACACATTGTATACAAGCATAAAATTTGCTTCCAGTATACAAAATCCCAACAATTCTCCCACTTATACTAAAGTAAACTTTTAGTATACAATGTGTCAGTTCTACGTACAAACAAGTACTCGACTATATCTCAGCTATCTAGGTACAAACTAGTACCCAGCTATATCTCAGCTATCTATCCTATCTATCACTTTATCTTCTCCCACTTATACAAAAGTTTCTGTAGTTCTAAGTGGGGGGGGGGGCATCTCTACCATCCCTAAGTCACGAACATGCTTCTCGTAAGTCGGGAGTGGTAAGCTCTTCGTGAAAGGATTAGCTAGGTTGACTTCAGTTCCAAGTTTGTCAATCACCACGTCACCTCGATTTACGAATACTCGTATAATGTGGTACTTCCTGTCTATGTGTTTAGATGCCTTGTGAGATCTAGGTTCCTTAGAATTTGTTACTGCACCCGCATTATCACAATAAATCGTGATCGCCTTAAGCAAATTCGGAACAATATCAAGATCCAGGAGGAAATTCTTGAGCCAAACTGCCTCTTTCGATGCTTCTGACTCTGCTTCCATGGTTGAGTCCGCAATGCATTTCTGCTTTGCACTCCTCCATGAAATGGCTCCACCTCCCAAGGTAAACACATAACCCGAGGTAGACTTCTTCTCGTCTCTGTCAGCCTGGAAATCCGATTCTGTATAACCCAAAGACACTAGACTGTTTGACTCGTAAACAAGCCTATAATCTCTAGTCCGTTTAAGGTACTTGAGAATATGCTTGACCGCGGTCCAGTGTTCCTTTCCAGGGTTAGACTGATATCTTGAGACCATGCCTACATCATATGAGATATCTGCTCTCTATATATCATCGCATACATGAGGCTACCGACAGCGGAAGCATATGGTACTAGCCTCATACTTTCTATCTCTTCAAGTGTTTTTAGGGCACTGATTCTTGGATTAAAAAATGTCATGTCTGAAAGGTACTGAACCTCTCTTGGCTTTTTGCATGCTAAAACGAGCAATAACAGTGTCAATGTTGGACACTTGTGACAAGCTTAACATCTTTTTCTGGCTATCTCGGATAACCTTGATCCCAAGGATGTAAGTAGCTTCACCTAAGTCCTTCATTTGAAACTACTCGGATAACCACGTCTTTATGTCTGATAACACTTCAACATTGTTGCCAATGAGAAGGATGTCATCTACGCAAAATGCAAGAAACACCACCGATCCATTAACACAAATATGGTACACACACCTAGTTAGGACAGGATACAAATCCATAGGATTTGACTACCTCGTCGAAAACGCTGGTGCCATAATCGAAAAGCTTGCTTAAGTCCATGAATAGACTTCTTAAGCTTCCAAACTAGATGTTCTTCGCCCTCCTTCACATAAGATGGCTGTTTCTTGTAGATATCCCTACCTTTTTAAAGGTGACCATTTAGGAATGCGGTTTTGACATACATTTGCCAGATCTCTAGTTTCATGTGAACTGCTATGGCGAGGAGAATCCGAATGGACTTGATCATTGCTACAGGCGAGAAGGTCTCTTCGTAAGACCTTATGACTTGCTATCGAAGAATACCCCTTGGTCTGACTTGCTATCGAAGACCTTTACCTGATCCTTTCTATTATTGTGGATAAAGCACGAACAACCAAAGTATGAAAATGCGAAATAGATGGTGTTCTCCCTTTCCATAATTCATATGGTGTCTTCATGCGCATCTGAGTCAATAAAGATCGATTATGAGCGTAGTAGGCTGTGTCAGTAGCTTCTGCCCAAAACTTTGATGGTAGACCTGAGTCTGCGAGTAGCGATCTTTCTGCTTCTTTGAGTGTTTTGTTCTTTCTTTCAGGAACACCGTTCTTGTGGTGTACGTGCAGCTGAGGTTTCATGTTGAATCACTTCATCTTCGCAGTACTCTTTCATCATAGAGTTCAATAACTTTGTTTCCCGATCTGAGCGTATTCGTTGAATCATATATCCTTCTTGACACTCAGTCATTTCCGTAGTTTCGGTAGTTCAATATTAACGCAGACTTGTTGGTGATGAAAATCGCTCATGTGTATCCTGAATTGTCATCAATGACTACAAGAGCATATTTCTTTCCTCTGATCGTCACTGGGGAGACTGGCCTAAATAAATTCATGTGGAGCAGCTGAAGGATCCCATCAGTAGAGGGTGACAGAATTGGTGGATTGCTTGATCTGGTTTGCTTTCCCTCCTGGCATGCTTCACAATTCTTATGTCTCTTGAATACTTCATTGGGCAGTCCTCGAACTTTAGCATCTCTTGCTAGCTTGTTCATAGTTTTGAAGTCCAGATGACTTAATCTTCTGTGCCACAGCCATGCTATTTTATCATCTGTCTTTGTGTGAGCTAGCAAGCAAGCTTCAGGTTTAGTGGTATTCAGCATAGTTGATATTTCCTCTCCGAGAGCCTAATAACGCAGTTTTCCTATAGATTTGTCAAGAACATCACAAAAACCTGTGTCAAAAGTCACTTCATTAAAGTTATCACATAACTATTTGACTAAAAGGAGATTATATTAAAGTCCTTCAACATATGATACTTTGGGAACTATGGAAGTTCCTATGTTCAGTGTTTGCTATCCCCTTGTGTATCCTTTGGAGTTGTCAAAGAATTTAATTCTAGCTCCTTCTTGTTGAACGTAGTTGGTCAGCAGATTCTTTTGACGCATCATATGTCTTGAGCATCTGTTGTCCACGATCCAAAGGTCCTTTAGCACCTGCAAAATAAAAACAAATTCAGGTACCCTTGAGTTCAGGTTGAGTCCTTAGAGGTTAATGGATTTTGGGATCCAAATCAATCTGATTACCCTGTTGGTTTCAAATTTCTTCTTGCCCTTGTTGTCAGCTGATCTCTCTCCTGAAGTAGGAGATGTTGACTTCTTTATCTTCTGAGGTTCAGGTTTCTTCTTCTTCTGCTGAACCTTTGGGCTTTGTTTCTGGGCTCATAATAGTATGATCCATACTAAGCTGGATGAGTGCATTGCGGATGGCCATACTGTTCTGCACATCTCACTTTCTTAGTTCCCCCTGAATTAGATCTGGGTGTTTTGGGGCTTGAACCATGACTCATCTTCTGGTAGATGAGATGAGGTGCTTTCATCTTCTGTTTGTCCTTTGTCTAAGGGGTTGATGATTTAGCATATTGAGTTCCCCCTTGGATAAATCTGTCAGCCAGGTGATCTGAGCTTTTCTGTCATAAAGTAGTTGCTTCATATGTATAACCAAATCCTTCCTTCGAAGAACATGGTCTCTGTGATCTCAGCAACTTCTCAAGCTTTTCTTTAGCTCCTAAGCATTGCTCAGTCATTAAGTTTCTCCAAACCTCATCGCTTTTCCACAGAACTTCATACTCAGCTCTGGACTGTGTAAGCTTGTCCTTTAGACTGGGAATTTCAGTCTGTTTCTCAGAGTTATCCTTGGTCAGAACTAAGATCTGTGATTCTTGTTGTTGAGACTTAGTCATTAGAGAATTTATCTCTTCCTTCTGTCTCAAAACAAGTCCTTCAAACCCAGTTGAGTCCTGACTCCGCATTGAAAATCTCTGATTCTCAGCTCTCAGGAATTCCATCTCTTAAAGTGTTCCTACTAAACTGATTGCTCATCTGAATCTTTCCTCCAACAGTTCTTCATATGCAAGAACCACATCCAAGGGTTCGCATGTAATAGAGCTTATGTCATGTGTGCATGGTGAAGAGGGGCATATATTAGAATTAGAGTTTACCTCAACCTTTTCTCCAGCCATACGACATAGTTCAGTTTCTTCTTCAGCTTCGATTTCCATGAATGGTGCTTCATCATCGGATGATGCCATAATAAATTCTTCATCACTCGAGCAATCGGATAGCTCTCCAGCTACGTAGGCTTGCCTGTTTCCGATGAACTTGTCTCGCCTGGCTTGCCTTTTTGCTCTTTCAGGTACCGTAAGCTCTAGATGTTCATATCGATAATTCCCTGTCTTTTTGCAGTTGTAACACGTTGAACTTCTGCCTTCTTTTCTTGGTGTCTCATTTAGTCCAGTGGAGGCAGTCTCCATGCTCCTGCATTCAGGTAGAGATTTAAATTCACCTTTCGGATGAGCATTTTCTCTCTTACCTTGATTGTTTTTTGAAGCTTTCTTCAACTTCATTTTTCTAGACTTCTCATTCTCCTTTTGGTATTTAACGGCAAGGAGAGCGTATTTCTCAGCTAAGTTATCAGCGGTTGGGATGGTCATGGAACTTCCAGCTGATTGACTT
Source organism: Lavandula angustifolia (assembly GCA_028984105.1). NCBI lineage: Eukaryota > Viridiplantae > Streptophyta > Magnoliopsida > Lamiales > Lamiaceae > Lavandula > Lavandula angustifolia. Next base: position 15,351,692 of record CM054806.1, on the reverse strand, counting down.
GTTACTGAGAGACTTGCTCCAAATGTGTTGACTGTTGCCTTATAAGCATGATCCATTGGCATTTCAGTCTCAACACTTAGGGTACGCAGAAGATTGAACTCAAACTCCTATGCTTTCAGTTCTGAAAATATTTAATCAGGAGTAAAGGAGTTTTAGTCAGTTCTTCGCAAACAAGTAGCAAAAGAAACCACTTGGGCCTAGAAAGAGCCCTTTGAATTTTAGTGTTGGTCTCCTTATTGCTGAAAGTTTTTCCCAGCCCGTTGATGATGTTGATTTGATTCGTGAATGTAACGCTGAAATCATCAATCGACTCTCCAGGACTCATTGCAAACACCTCGAACTTCTGCAGCACCAACTCTAGTTTATTTTCTTTGATTTGTGGAGTTCTTTGGCTCAGTACTGCTAGAGCATCCAAAGCTCTTTTGCAATTTCGCAATCGTGCACCCTCCCGAGGTATGCATCATTGAGCGTAGTCAGTATTGCGTTGCGGACAACTCCGTCGAGGTTGTGCAACTTTCTCTCTTCTGGTGTAAAGAGGATCTTATCATTGGGAACCTTTCTGCCGGTTCATGCACCTATTGTTGCTACGGTTGCAAACTCGACACTATCGACAATGGGAATAATGGGTGCTGTCATGCAACGACATTAAGTGTGCCTCCATCCTTACACGCCATACCGTGTAGTTTTCTACTGAAAGCATGGTTACCGTCCTTATACATGAAATATCATACATTTTGAAGAATATGGTATAAGATGCTATGAAGAGATGCAAGTGCAGGAAAACATTTTCAGGATTTGTTCGAGTAGATCGGTTTTCAAAAAACGATGATCAAAGAACACCGCTCTGATACCAATTATTGGCCCAGAGACGAGCCTTCAGGTGTGCGTGGTGGGGGGGGGGTGAATACACCTGAATGCAAATCTCAACTCAAACACGAAAGTTAGTGCTACTGAGTATTGCTACTGAACTAGTATACTAAACTAGTCCGTTGGCCAAATAAGCTTTCTAGATCGCGTGGCCTGAGTATCCTTCTATTGAGTCTTATCTACTAACTTCAGTTAGTGAACAGTAGTTCAATATCAGAAATTGTGTGCGGAAGTGTAGGCACAAAATATGTTCGTCTTAGTTTGAAAACTCGTTTTATGTTGATTGATTAAAAGTCTGGTTTATGCAATATGAACAGTAATGAATGCAACAGTAAAATCGACACAGATAATTTTTAAAGTGGTTCGGATACACAGGATCCTACGTCCACTGTCCTGAACAAAGAAGGAGTTCTTGAATTAGTTTATACTGAGCAAATCTCAGTTGCTCTGTGCACTAGATAGATACAGTCTTGTTTGCTTATACTGAGCAAGTCTTAGTTGATCTGTGCGCTAGACATATATCTACTTATAGCCGTAATGATTTTACAATTTCAAACACAAAGGTTTGATTTTCTCCAACTATGAAGGAGTTCTTACAATAAGAACAGTTCAGAAAGCTGAACTCCTTCGAGTTTTCTAAACTATTGATATTACAAAAGGCTTACTTAGAATAGAGAAAGGGAACTGATAAAACTTTAGAGTGAAGAACTAGAAAGGATTTCTCTATATGCAAGTTCTTCACTGGGTTTAACTTTGAGTTTGCTAGAGTGTTTATTGCTTGAATGCTTCTGTTCCCGTTGATTGTCTTCTCTGCATGAAGACTCTTCTCCATTTATAGTCTCGACGTATGAATAGATCCGTTGAGGGAATCTAGACATATGTCAAAAACGACTATCTTCATTTTGAATGTTACTGTAGAGATTCCCTCTTTTTCAGTCTAGGAAGCAACTTTGTGTCAGAGTAGATACAATGTTGGCGGCTTCTCATTAGTCGAGGTTAGAGAGTAGGTGAGGATTGTTCAAACTCCAATAGTATGCTGAGTTGATTTCCTCTGATTCTTCGGACCTTTTACTAAATTGTATCCTACTTTCTTTCTTCTAAGAATTCGACTCGTGGCTCGAATTCCTTCATAGATTTAGTAGGTTATAGCATTCCCAACTGAGTTCCTGATGCTGAGTTCTTCGGTTGAATGACAGATGATCTACTGAAACCTATCAGCTACTGAACTCTAGCTAGCCTATTGAGTTCCTAACATGCTGAACTCAACTAAGCTATTATACTATACAAGGTTCATCATTCCGCTAGGGGTTTTGGGATCTTCAAATCTTATAATAATGAATCTCATCCCAACATATGTATTATTATATACATTTTTAACAATGTTTTTTTACTTTATTTTACCGTTGTCATAGATATATACACATGCATTGTCATAAATAAAGCTACCACCAGATCCATCATTTCATCAATGAAGCAAAAAAAAACTTGCAAATAAAGCAAAACACAATATTTTCCATAACTTCCTTGTCAAGAAACTCTATGCTATTAAAACAATTCATTATTCGACAACTAATATGTTGGTCCAGAGAAAAGTCTTCATATGGGCGTTGGGGGGGGGGGGGGAGAGAGAGAGAGAGAATGTAACTGATTCCAAGTTCAAACTTAAACGCAAAAGTCATTTTACTACTTAATATGCTAGCTGAATATATTCAGCTCACCAGATAAGCTCTATGACCGCGTGAGCAGGCTGATTTAGCGGGTGTTTGCAATAGCTTAATTTTTTTTAAGTTCTTAAATTAATTAGAAGTTGGTAAAAGTGACTTATTAGAGTTTTTGGGGTATTTGCAAAAAGGCTTAAAAGTAGAAAAAGTTGAAATATGAGTGTTTGCAAATAATAGATTATTTCGAGGTTTTGAACAAAAATGTCTATTTTGCCCCAAATTAGATTAATTTAAAATAAAGATAGGGATAAAATTGTAAAATTGCAACTTATCTAGATTTACAAAAAAGCCATAACCGATATAAGTTGGGTTGGACAAACTTAACTAACTTATGTTTTTTTTTTTTACTTAAATTAAGTGAATTTCCTAGCTTTTAAGTTGTTGCAAACACTTAATACTAACTTTTTCTTAAATTATGTTATAAGTTGCAAAATTTAATCTATTGAAAACACTCCCTTAGTATATTGAGTACTGTTTAGTGCATGAGGTCAGGCAACAAATAATTTAGTTCAAGAATGCGTGTGGAAGTTCTAATCATCTTTTTGTTTTTGTCAATATAATTGACAATTTTCCTTTCTAATCCTGGCGAACCCCTTTAATTTAGGTTGTACCGACTTCTTCTGCGGTTGGGTTCTCCATGTTCTTTCGTCATGGTGGAAGATATTGGTCTGAATATCCATTCTGTTGATACCGATCAGGTTGATAGTATATGTTCTGCCGATGTTGTTCAGGATATCTCCTTCAGTAATGCATCTGAGGGGAAGGAGTAACAATCTTTGCATTTTCCTTTCAGGTTTTAGATAGATCCTTAGGTCCCTCTTGAGTACTTCTCCTTACGAACATCTCTTTTAGGCCAGTCGTTATCTGATTCGGCGCTGGAGTTTGATGAGTGTATCCTAGTCCACTCTTATGGTTAGATGTGTATTGGCTTTCCAACAATCCTGCAAACTTATGTGACTTCAGGAACTTCTCCAGTCTTTCGTGTTCCTTATGTAGATCGCTAAACATAGTGAAGGATAATTGAGGGTTAGGAACGATACCTTCTTCCTTCGTATGTTGCGGCTTTGATTGTTGCTCCTGTGCCAGATCTTCTGATTTGTGTCCCGGCCTTTTTCTCCCTCTGGGTGGTCAGAGAACTGGAGAAAATAAGATTATCATCTCTCTCATTAACACGCACGGCGTCTCGAATTTGTGAATGTGTGTAATCTGTTTCTGAACAGAATACTAATATATATAGGCTTCAAAAGCCAATATAATATTAATATATTTGTAGCCCATTAATTTAATTATATTTCTAATGGGCTTCCATATAATTAGCCCATAATATAATTAATTAATCCAATGGGCTACTAATATTTATCAATTAATTGGCCCCAGCCAATTAATTCCAGATAAATAACATTATTAAATAATGTAAAAATACATTAATCCATTAATAATGATTTCTGAGAGACAATAAATAACTAGGTAACTAATTGGGCCAGATCAGGGATCCAATACAAGAAATAAAGTTGGGCCTCAAATTAATTAATTATCTATGCTCAGCCCAAAGCAAAATTAATTAATAAACACAGATTCATTCCACTAGAGAATCCGTGCTGACTTACCCCTTTATCCCAAATTGAGCAAGGGCTTGTATTTTAGACTTAATCGATCTCTGTATTTAAGATAGAAATATCCGTTAATTAATTAAGCTCACAGACAACTTAAATTAATTAACATCTTATATTCCTGAGTAGTACCACTCGACCTTATTAACACACCTGAACTTATTAACATCTTATAAATATTAACAGAACTACGCGGCAGCCTCGCCAACCTTTCCCCGCCTCGCGCCGCCGCCTGCAGCGGCGGGAATCAACGCCTGCGTACGGCCGCGCTTCCGGCAGCGAACGCGCGGCTGCCGCGGCCTCCACGGCCCGGCGCCGCCGTTTTCGTTGTCTCCTACCGCCCCTAGGCACGACCCACACGTCTGGGCTGCCCAAATCCGGCGGCAATTGCCGCCGCCGCGCCGGGAATCAAGCGAATTTCGCATCCCGTCGCCGGCAAGTTTCGCCGCTCAGATTCGTACTCTCCAAGCCTCGATTCGATCAATTGAAAGAGGGGAAACATAATTTTAACACTCACGACCACCGTGTAACGGATTCCGGCCGATATTAGTTCCTTAATTTCCCGAATTTCAAACGATTCGCAGGAACGAATTCATGACGAGCAGCAAACTTCAGACGTCAATTCCAATCACATCCGGGATTGGAAGACCCCTTACGACCTATCAAAGCGAAGCTCGTAAGACGAGGAATCCAGAGGTTCAAGCCAATCAGAAATTGGATCCCGGACCCGCCGAGAATCGCCGCCGCAAGATGCGGCGGAACCCTAGCCGAATTAGGGTTTTCTTCCAATTTGGGGCTTTTCTGGACAGCACGACCACTTCTCCTTTCCGACACTATTCCGGACAAACAAGAAATCAGAATGGGTCGTTCAACCTATCCAGACGAAGCTAACGAAACAACGAGTACAACTATCTGAACGGATCGGCAATATAATTTAGCACGCGCCCCCACGCGCCGTCTTAAGTCAGCGGTCGTGTTCTGTCAATTTCTAGGGTTTTGCCCTTTTCCGTCCTTCTGCGCGTCGCACCTCGATTTTCGTGCATCCCGGACCAATTATAGTACAATAAAAGTACAATCACATAACACATTGGTCCTATCAACAACTCGTGGATTTTCTCACGAGAAAAACGTTACAACGGGGTCAAAACAGTGGCTCGCAGGCCGCCCCGAACACGAAAATTAACCCGATAACAACGGAAATATACCCTAATCATACACCTAACAACAACAATCAGAGCCTAAACCAGGCTCTGATACCAAATGAAGGATAATTGAGGGTTAGGAACGAAACCTTCCTCCTTCGTATGTTGTCGCGACTTTGATTGTTGGTCCTGTGTCAGATCTTCTGATCTGTGTCCCGACCTTTTTCTCCCTCTGGGTGGTCAGAGATCTGGAGAAAATAAGATTATCATCTCTCTCATTCACACGCACGGCGTCTCGAATTTGTGAATGTGTGTAATCTGTTTCTGAACAGAATACTAATATATATAGGCTTCAAAAGCCAATATAATATTAATATATTTGTAGCCCATTAATTTAATTATATTTCTAATGGGCTTCCACATAATTAGCCCATAATATAATTAATTAATCCACTGGGCTACTAATATTTATAATTTAATTGGCCCAGCCAATTAATTCCAGATAAATAACATTATTAAATAATGTAAAAATACATTAATCCATTAATAATGATTTCTGAGAGACAATAAATAACTAGGCAACTAATTGGGCCAGATCAGAGATCCAATACAAGAAATAAAGTTGGGCCTCAAATTAATTAATTATCTATGCTCAGCCCAGAGCAAAATTAATTAATAAACATAGATTCATTCCACTAGAGATTCCGTGCTGACTTACCCCTTTATCCCAAATTGAGCAAGGGCTTGTATTTTAGACTTAATCGATCTCCATTTTTAAGATAGAAATATCCGTTAATTAATTAAGCTCACTGACAACTTAAATTAATTAACATCTTATATTCCTGAGTAGTACCACTCGACCTTATTAACACACCTGAACTTAATCAACCGACCGGGTTTAGTGTGCTAATCCTTTCGAGTTCCTCAGGGGATATTATCAACCCATTTTACTAGGATACGGTTGCAAGATACAAACAACCAGCCTGAGCCACAAATAACTACTAACACCCAAGATACGTAGATCCGGTCGCGATGACGTTCACCATAGTAGGTCAAAGTTATAGATAGCCAAATGCACTCAGCTGAAGTTTTACCAAGCTTAAGACCAACTAAGTCACCGAGATCTTGGTTCTCCACTAAGGTCAGTTAGGAGAACACATCTCACTGTGATCCATCAATACACCACCTTAAGTGTACCAGTAAAGACAAGCAGCTAAGACAAGCCACTTCCTATCTAAACTGTAGCTTAAACCGACAACTTATCCTTAAGTTGTCTCAGCTGTGATAATTGTTTATATCTTGTCAGTTCAACCAATTTATGTTGTCTTCTGTGATACCCGACACACCACATAAATCTAACTATTATACAAGATAAAGGATAACATGTGCAAATATACATATTTATCAGATAGGAGAATAAAATAGTGGTAAGGACGAAAACATATTGTATACAAGCATAAAAAGTGCTTCCAGTAAACAAAATCCCAACACATAGACAGTAACTGACGGTGCTCAGTATCCTTGTCAGTTAAGTCATTCGTTAGTAGAGTCACATGAGACTCTAGATCCTAAGTGATTGACTTCAGGTTTTCAGAATCTTCTTTAATCTCAGTATGCTTTCTTCACCATCAGTCAGGTCATTTTCTGATTTCTCGGAGTCTTTCAACTTGATATTCAGTTCCGTATTCTCTTCAACTACTATTTGAAAGAAATCTCAAGTTGTTAATGGTCAGCCATTAGATCATCAAACGAGTTATGCAGATCAAAATCACCTGCAAAAGAACTGAAATCTTATGTGTGTTGTGTGAAAGAAAAAACTTAAGAGAATTTACGTCAACCTCTTCTCAGGCCATAATGCAATCTTTGTCTGAGCATTCCTCGCCATCAAGACCGCATCATCACTGGATGAGTCGAATAGCCTCTCCTCTTCTTCTTTGCTTGTGTATGATGAAGTGTCAGATTTCTCCTTCTCTTCAACAACGAGGGCCTGTCTTTCCTTCATTGTCTAATCGCGTTCTCTCTGCTCATTCCTTAGAAGCAAGTCCAGGACAGTCATACAATAATGACATGTCTTATAGCAGTTGAAGCACTCAAATGGTTCTTCGTCTATTGTCTTTGATTCTTTACGCTTGGAGGAAGAAGGTTCAGATCTGGCCTTTGAGTCTTTGTCCTTCCTTCTATTTTCCCTGTTAGGCTTTAACTTGGGAGCCTGATTTTTCTTGTGATAAGAATTGTGGTGATCATATTTTTCCTCTCTTCTTTTAGTTCGCCTTACCATCAGCACAAACTGTTCTACAATCTGCTCAACTGGCAGCTTGCTCAAGCTTTCTATTAGTGCTGCTACTTTCTTCTCGTCTTTCTAAAGGTGGGAATAACAATAGGGTCTGACGACGATGGGTTTGACGCCTATTTCTAGTTGGATGCGATGGTTGCAGTTACGTCGAGGTGGAAGGCCAGTTGGCGCACTAAAACGCGTATGGTGTTAAATCCAAATATTCATGGAGGAAAGTGATGGCAACATGTTGTGGTTTGCTCGGCCCACCAAGTAGACCCATGTTCCTTGCCAATTGAATTTCATGATCATATGATCAGAATCCCATATAATTGGTCCCAACATCCGTAACCAGTTGGCCCCTAACACCGCTCTGAATCCACTTAAAGGTAATAAGTAGACGTCGAAGTAGAACAGAGTGTTACCAATAGGAGGGGTAGTTTTTGGAAAACGCCAGGGCAGTCAACCCGTTCCCTACTAGTGGCAATTAAACGTAAATTGTTGGTACTATCGGCTAGTATCTGTAGTTGATGGATGAAAGCTGAACTAACAAAGCTGTGGGTGGAGCCAGAGTCAATTAGTATGAGCAGTGGTTGGCCGTTAATGGTGCCGCGAACCTGCAAGGTTTGGTTGTTGTGAATTCCTGATGTTGCATGGAACGAGATCTCAGGCGGCATAGATTCCTCCTCTTCTTCCTGTAAGGGCTCGATCCAGAAGAGCTTTTTACATCTATGACTAAGCTCGTACTTTTCACCGCAGTTATAACATAATCCTTAAGTCTGACGGTTCTCCATTTCAGCGCGTGTGAGGCATTTGATGTAGGGGTTTGTGGAGGTCACACTGGAAGGCGAGGAAGCGGTGAACCCAAGCAAAATAGATTTCGTACTGGTGGGAGGTGTGCTACGATTAGTGGAGATGATTTTTCAAAGAGTAGGGCCATCCCTATTGCCGTGTGTAAGTCAGCTAGTTTTTAGAGGCGAAACTCTAAGGCTAGATCGTCGCGTAGACCACTTATAAAGAATTTATTTTCCTTCTCTAGAGTGAGGTTTTCTGCTGGAGTGGAAAGCAACTCAAATTGGCGCTGGTATTATTCCACCGTGTTGGTTTGGCGAAGTTTGATCAGTTCCCCAATCTTATCAGCGCCCTTGACTTCTCCAAAACGTGAGCTGAAATGATCTTTGAACTAGTTCCAGTCACCCGTGGATTGTTCTTTTGGGAGTTTAAATATCCAAAGTTGAGCATCCCTTTTTAAATGAAAGGATGCAAGCATGATGCATTCAGTCCCAGGAGTTCGTTGGTGAATAAATAATTTCTTGTAGTAGCTTAACCAAATTACTGGATCCGTAGTACCATCGAACTACGGAAAATCGAGCAATAGCGTGGAACACCAGTGGGTTGATCGTCATTGGATCGACGGTCTTGGACGAAGGACGCATCGCCGTCTCTAGTTTTCGATCGTTGTTCCTGCTCGAATCTCTCTTGCATGGCAGCTTGTTGGGTACAAAACACATTGAGAAATTCAGCGAACTGATTGGACATGGAACCAGGGGCGGATAGAAGGGGGGGCGGGTGGGTGCGACCGCCCCCCCGGACTTATGTGCAGTATCATTTCAGCCCCTTTTATTCCGAAAAAAATTAATTTTAACCCTAAAGTACTTTGTGCATTCGCCCCCCCTCCACCCGACTTCTTTCAATTGATTAAATTTAATTTTCGTATTTACCTTTTTACCGCAGGATCTAATAGGAAAGAAACTACAATTAAAAGCAAATAAATAGATTAAATTGGAAATATTATCCCAAAATATTTTGAAAGCAATCGAAAGAATAGATTAAAAGATTAAATTGAACGGCAAGAACCCTAAAATTGAAACCATTCGCAGCCATCTAACCCTGAAATTCAACGTCGTTCGCCATCTTTTCAATCCGGCGTGAGAGAACCTCAAAATTGAACATTGGCTTCCGCTGATCGCCTCCCCGTTCGCCGCCAGTTCGCCGCCATCTCTTCAAATCGGGCGAGAGAGAAGATAACTGTTGTTGTTGGTCTCCATTTCTTCAAGTCGGGCGAGAGAGAAAACTGTTGTTGTTGCCTGTTGGCCTCCATCTTCAAGTCTGCGAGCAGAGAGAGGAACGAAGGAACGACCTCCATCTTCAAGTCGGCGAGCAAAGGAACGAAGGAAAAAACTTGCTGAAGTCAAATTTGTAGTTATTTCATTATTTGTTCTCTCAATTTGTACAAAGTAGTGGCCGACAAGAGTACAAGTCACAAACCCACCACATCCACAAGCATAAGGTTTTGTCTTATTTGATAATGTATTGTATTATTGTTGATGCCTTGTTGGCATGTCATTGTTGGTTGACTTGCATTTAATTGATTCTTTGTTGGAGTGTCTCGGTTTGATATTTTGATTGAATTAGGTACTAATTGAAGTATGAAGAAACTTGATTTTTACTTCAAGAAAAAAGCTGAAGAGGCGTGTTCTCTCAATTCTAACACTGAAGAGATTAGTTCACTCAATTTGAATAGTCTTGAAAGTATAAATGTCATTGAAGAAGATACAGATAGTGATTCCAATGAATCTCCTCCAACTAAAGTCCCAAGAACTAATGAGGGAGAAAACAGTAATGGTGTAGAACATGACCCTGGCAAACAGAAGATGATGTGGCATTATCCCGTGGACAAGAGAAATGAAATTCGGAGGGAGTATCTATCAATGGGTCCCTATCAACCGATTCCAACCGGAAGAGTAGATAAACGAAACAGAAAGTTTCTCTCGTCTTGGTATAAATCATTTCCAGATTGGTTGGAGTACTCTCCTAGCAAAGATGCAGCATTTTGCTTAAAATGTTTTCTCTTCGCCGAGCCATCCGCTATTTTGGGTTCAAATGTCTTTGTTATTCATGGTTTTCGATCTTGGAGGAAAGTGGGTGGAAAAAATTGTGCTTTCCGAACTCATCAAGGAGATAGTCCCAATTCTATACATCGTGCATCTGTGATTGATTGCAATAATCTAAGGAACTCCTTACAACACATTGACAAGATGGTGGAGAAACAAAGTTTGGAACAAGTTGCAAAGAATCGTCTACGACTCCAGGTCTCTATTGACGTGGCAAAGTTGTGTGCTCTTCGATCAATTGCATTTAGAGGTCATGATGAACGCCCAGAGTCGCATAATCGAGGTAATTTCTTAGAAATCATAAAGCACACAGCTTCATATAATAGCGAGGTAGCTTCTGTCGTGCTAGAAAATGCTCCTGCAAATGCCACATATACATCTCATGGAATTCAGAAAGATATTTTATCAGTGTATGCTAGAAAGATCCAGAGGTTCATAAGAGAAGAAATCAATGGGGAGAAGTTCTGTATTATTGTAGATGAGTCACGAGATGAATCCAAAAGAGAACAAATGGCTATTGTTTTAATTTGTATTTGTATTCAACTTGCACTTTATGATAGAGTTGTTGGGGAAGACTGATAATCTTTGTGAATTGCTTCAAAGAAAACAACAACACATTCTAAATGCGATGGATGCAGTGGGAAATACAAAGGAGATCATCCAAAATTTCAGAGAAAATGGGTGGAATGACTTATTTCAAAAGGTCATTGTGTTTTGTGAAAAACATAATATTGATGCCCCAGACATGAATGGTATTCGAGAAACAAGGGGAGGTCGGAAGAGAAAGGAAAATCCGATTACATATGACCATTATTATAGAATTGACATATTCAATGGGACTATAGACTGCATATTGCATGAAATGAATTTGCGGTTTAATGAAGCTTCGGTGGAGTTGCTTAAGCTAAGCTCGGCTTTGGATCCTAGAGGTGGCTACAGACTCTTCAATATTCCTGATCTTATAAAGTTGGTTGATAAATTCTATCCATCAGATTTCACAAGTCAAGAGAAGCACCTTCTTCATAATCAGCTACAGATTTTTGAAGTTGATATCAAGAAAAATCCCCTTTTGCGAGAAGCTTCAACACTTCCTGATCTATGTCAAGTGTTGTTTGAGACTGAAAAGTCAATCCAATACTATCTGATCGACAGGTTTGTTCTCTTTTTTATATTACTATTTGTTGTTTTTGTCACTTTTTTTAGAACTTAAAAAAAGTTACTTTTTATATAGATTGATTCGACTTATCTTGACTCTTCCAGTTTCAACTGCAACTTCCGAGCGTGCATTTTCTAAAATGAAACTCGTGAAGTCAAGGCTGCGGAATAAAATGGAAGATGATTTCCTTCGCGGTTGTTTACTAATGAGCTCGGAAAGAGAAATTGCTGAATCGTTTGATACGAACTCAATTATTGATGAGTTTGATCTCATGAAAAAACGTCGATCTCAATTTCAAATTCCTAAGAACATATCATAATTAAATATGGTTTTTGTATTTTTATTTTAGACTCTTTTTTATTGTTTTTTTTATAAGTTATAAGTACTTTTCACTTCTTATACTCATTGTTGCGCAATATCTTACTTAAAATTTTTTTCGGGGGCTCCGCCCCCGAACCCCCGGAAAAAATTCGCCCCCCCAACTCTAAATTCTGCATCCGCCCCTGCATGGAACTTTGCTCTGCCATGATTTCTGTCTTTGATGCCAATATGTTAAGGTCCCTAGTCTGCGACCGAGTTATGGTCTTACGGGGGAGTTTCCCTTCCCTTTCGCTATCATGAACGAAGGTAAAGTGAAGTGAACCCTTAGTGCTTTACAGAGGAAGCACGACCTCCATGTTTGGTTCTTTGGAGTGAAATTGATGATTTCATTTCACGAATTGAACAACTATTTATAGCCATAAGGATAGACCAATGCCCAATACTTATACTACTAAGCAACTAAACAAATAATTAAATAACTCGTCCCCATGGGATGGCCTAGCAGTTGAGGTGGGTGGCCCCGGACCGATAGGTCCTGGGTTCAATTCCCACCAAGACCGTTAGGTATTGCTTGTCACCCTGTCACATTAAGGGTGGTTGAACCCTCCTGTATGGTTTGCAGGCTACTGCACAAGGAGCGTGGTTTACCCAGTGCGCACCGAAGGTAGCGGCTTCCATGAATTAAAAAAAAAAAAAAAACTCTAAACTTGCGGAGCAATGCTAAGAAATTACCAAAAATAACTAAATATACTACTAAACTAATTGAAGGACTTGATGACAAAGAATATCGATTCTTGGTCCTTACTTTAAGTAAACTTAGTCATTGCTCTCGTGCTAAGCTACTGCTAGGATATCCGACAGCTTCCTTTTTCCGTTTTCTTGGCCGGGAAGACATTACCTCTAATTAGTAGCTTCAAATGGCATAATTAACCTTGGCCTCATATCAGCAGCCTAATGTACGTTGTAGTTTTTTCCTGAGAGGTACATAATACATGGATGCTGAAAATATAGTTGTTCTTTAAAATATTGTATGTACCTCTTAATATTGTAAATAGTTAATTACGACTTTATAAAAATAACTAATGATATTAATGTATAGAGAGCTCTGACCTATTTTTTGCCATGACAGGCCTGTTTTATCTCTTTAGAATTTTATGCATCTTTTGTACATATATGGAAAATTGGACAGTTTAATACCTAAATTATGATTATTTGGCCAATTTGGTCCCTTATTTATTTATTTTAGTTAATTAGTTCCCAAACTATAGAATTTTGGGTGAATTGGTTCTTCTGTTAAATTTTTGGTTAATTAACTGTTAGTCAACAATTTTTAAAGGACATTTTTCTTATAATTTTATTAAGGAGCAAAACATCCAATACTGAAAGATTAAAGACCAATTTTGCCAATATTTTTTCTACTATTTTTTTATATTTGTGAAAAATCGAAAGATATTTTCGTCATTTTAATATTTTTAAGGACCAAATACGTCAATTTTAAATATGATGAGGATCAATCTTGCCAATTATAATATATTTTGGGATCATAATTGTCAGATTTTATAGCTTCGTGATTAAATTTTTCGAATATATTACCATGATAGCAAGGGATTAAAAGGTAGAATATTTGAAAATTGTTAGGTATGAGATTCAGTATGATAAGATTTGAAGATCTCAAAACCGCTAGCAGAATGACGAACCTAATAATGTAAAAGCTTAATTGAGTTCAGCATGTTAGGAACTCAGTAGGATAGCTAGAGTTCAGTAGAACATCTTTTGTCAGCCGGAAGAACTTAGCACTAGGAATTCAGTTGGGTGTTTCAGAACCCACTGAATCAGTAGACGACAACTCAGTAAAAGCATCCGAGGAATTTGAGAAAGTCAGCTCAGTACCCGCGTTGGAGTTTGAACAAACCTCACCAACTCTCCAACTTCGACCAATGAGGAGCTACCAGCACTGTACTTACTCTGACACAAAGTTGCTCCTTGGACTGAAAAGGAGAAAATTCCTACAATGACATTTTAACCTCAAGATGGTTGTTTTCTTATCGTTTTCGACACGTGTCTAGACCTTTTCCAATGGATCTATTAATGACTCGAGAGTATAAATAGAGAAGTGTCTTCATATAGAGTAGAAGACTGGGAGCCAAACATATTCAAGTATCCAAAGAGACCAAAAAGCTTACACACAGAAGAACTCTTTCACAAAAGATATTAATTAGTTCTTCACTCTAGAGATCTATTGTTCCCATTCTCTATTCTAAGTGATTCTTGTAATATCTTAAGCTTAGAAAATTCGAAGGAGTTCAGCTTATTGAACTGTTTTTTGCTATAAGAACTCCTTCTTAGTTGGAGAATATCAAACCTTGTTGGATATGAGTCAGTAGATGATACTCAGCTGTTGTTTGGTTAAAAGAAAATTGGGGGAAATCATAGTAGTACTATGGAATTGAAGATCCCAAAACCTAGTTGATATCAGTAGATTAGTATGTCGTTAGGATTAGCTGATGTATAGGTTAGACTTGGTGTATTGTTTATTATTTTTGTCTAAGTCCTGTACGGGGTAATTGTTGAACTGATCTTCTGTTGAAGATACTTTTCAGAACCCCACGTCATCAGTGTAATCGCTTGTGTTCTTCGATCGCCACTGATCCTTCACTCGGCCGAAGACAGCCGCATCAACCGACAAATCATCGGCAGAAGACTACTCCCGCTGATAGTCATCGCAGAAGAACGAGAAACAAGCACGCACCTTCGCGCAGCCGCCACTGACCTACTCGGTAGATGCCGTGTCGGCCGACTCGATGAAGAAGACAGACTTTTCGATCTACCGTATCCTACGGAAAGCGACCCGGCCTATTCAAGTCTTTTCGAAAAGTTCGGCGAGAAGACATACGAGGTTGTTGAACGGTCAACTCGACATTCTCACCAACTACAAACCTCGACCAATGAGAAGCCGACAACGCTTACCTACTCTACACACAGTAAAGTTTGCTCTCATGAACGGTGCATTAACCGCCCGCCGCAACAAGTTCGAATTAATGGCCGTTTTCCTTGGAAGCTTGTGACACGTGGCATCGTCGTCTCCAACGGACATATGCCATAACTCACAACTATAAATAGAGAAGTTTTTTGAAGCTCCAAGAAGAGGAAAAAATGGAATTTCAAAAGGGACAAACTCAAGTTCATAAACGCTCTAGAACACTCAAAGATCATCCAGGAGGAAAACTTGCATACTTAGAAGATTTCTTAGTTTTTCTCTCTAGAGTTCTTACATCCCTTACTTCTCTAGACTAAGCTCATTGTCATATTTATAGCTTAGATTCGAAGGAGTTCACATTTAGTGAATTGTTCTTATTGTAAGAACTCCTTCTCGGCTTGGAGAAAATTCCCTTCCCTTTCAAACTTAGGTTTGGATTGTAAAGTCGCTAAGGACTATAACTTAGAGGGAACCGTCCAGCCGCACGTATCCCCGCCGAGGGTTGCTCGAGAATAATCAACAAGTTCTCCCGCCTTGTTCGGGATCGTGGACGTAGGATCTTGGGTATCCGAACCACGTTAAATCGCTTGTGTTCTTTTACTGTTTTATTGCATAGCATTAAACTGACTTTAAAATCATAAGCTTGCATAAAACGTATTTTACAAAGCGCACAGCCAAAAGACTTAATTTGATAAAACGTGTTTTCAAAATAGACGAATTCCGGGCCCCACACTTTCCGCACAACGTCTCCGACCGATTCTCAAAGTATCGACAACGGTCGGTAGGAGAGAGTTCAAGAGGCCGACTCACTCGTCCCGCGATCGAAGGCTTATTTGGCACTTCGTTCATCGGTTGCAATCATCGGCCTCGGTGACCTTCACTGAGAAAAAGAAACTGAGCTCAGGTGTATTCACCCCCCCCCCCTCTACACCTGACTTATCGTCTCCGGACCAACAAACCTCATGTTTGAAACTGTAAATTCACTGAGACTATAACTAGAGTATCTGTCCAGCGTATAGATTGACTGAGACTTGCTCAGTATAAGTAATCAAGAACTCCTGCTTTGTTCAGGACAGTGGACGTAAGATCCAGCTTATCCGAACCACTTTAAAAACTGTTTGTGTTGATTTACTGTTTCATTGATTAACTGTTCATACTGCATACAACTGATTCTGAAAAATCACTCTCAGTATAAAACGTGTTTTCAAACTGAGACGAAAATTATTTTGGGCCTACATATACAAAATTACTGTTCACTGACTGAAGTCAGTAGATGCGACTCAATAGATAGATACCCTATACCCATGCGATCGAGAAAGCTTATTTAGCCAACTGACTTATTCAGTAGAATTATTCAGTAGATACTGACTTTCGCGTTTGAGTTGAAATTTGCACTCAGGTGTATTCACTCCCATACACCTGAAGGCTCGTCTCTGGACCAACAAAAATCAATGGATAAAAATATACTAGATTTCTATTCAAAACCTGTTTCATTCTAATAGGATTTTTTCCTTAATTTTCAGACATTCTATGTTTTAATGCCTCATTTTCATAGTAATATTCGAAAAAAATTGGTCACGGAGTAATGAAATTTGACAATTATGATCCCCAAATATATTATAATTGGCAATTATGATCCACAAATATATTATAATTGGCGTAGTTGGTCTTAAAAAAATCAAAATGACTAAAATATCTTTTTCTTTTTTTGACAAATTAAAATTCTTTAAGAAAAAAAATTAGCCAAATTGGTCCTCAATCTTTCAGTAGTGGATGTTTTGGTTCTTAATAAAATTATACCGAAAATGCCCTTTAAAAATCATTGACTAACGGTGGACTAACATAAAATTTAATATAAGGACCAATTCATCGAAAATTATATAGTTTTGGGACCAATTAACTAAAAAAAAAAGTAAGGGACCAAATTGGTCAAACAGTCATAGTTTGGAGAATAAAATGACAAATTGCCTACATATATATGCTAATTAATATTTGTTGTCATTTACAGTCATGCATCTAGCAAACAAAAACGAGATTATCCAAATATTCTAATATCTATATATTCTGTCTAGAAGAACAATACAACATATACATATCATCTCTATCGTAAATCTCGAAATGCATGTAACCAGAAGATACAGTCGACTCTATAAACTAGAAACGGGACGTGCTCTGCAATAAGCCATCAACGCCTTAGCTCTGGGCATCGACAATCCCACACCTTCACTCATATCAACCAAATCCTCCCCCGGTCTCTCCCAATCAAAGCACTGAATCAGGGATCCCAATCCTAACCCCATCATACGCATGGCTAAGCCTTCGCCGGGACACCCCCGCCGCCCCACGCTAAACGGCAACAACTTGAATCCATCTCGACCATCCCTATCGAGATTCTCAAACCTCTCCGGCCTGAACTCGGTGGGGTGGTCCCAGTTCTTGGGGTCGTTGTGTATGGCCCATGCATTTACGAGCAGCATCGTACCGGCTGGGACACGGTAACCTCCGACCACACATTGCTCAGAGGACTCGTGGGGGATTAGTAAAGGACCGGCGGGAAACATGCGCAGCGTTTCATTGATGATACACCGAAGGTAAGGGAGTTCGGAGATGTCGGCTTCTTCGAGGAGACGGTCATGGCCGATGCGGTTGTCGATTTCGGCTTGTGCCTTCTTCAGGACGTGCGGGTTATTGAGTAGGAGAGAGAGGGCCCACTCCATTGTTCCGGCGGAGGTATCCGTCCCGGCAATTAGCATAACCTCGTGACATTTAAAGAAGCTGTTCAGGTTTCTTTTCTTTACTTTTTCTATATTGTTTCTAAATTCCTTAAATCTTACAAGTTGTAATTAACATAACCTATTGAATGATAAAAACTATTAAAATATGTAATTAGTAAATTTATTTACAATAGTCTAAATTTATATTTGTAAAGACCAAACAAATATTGTAGCACAAGTGTAATCCAAACTAGTCATTTCCCAATACATGCATGCATTCCCATAGGGAAATAAGATTGGCATCAGACATTAGCAGTATGATTCAAGCTCATCTAAGCATATAGTAAGTAAGGACTTCACTTGGTACAAGTCGGGGTTAAAGGCCCTCTCATTATCTGGTGTTTAGATGGGCTTCCTTTTATAATTATCTTTTATTTTATAATTTTAGACAATAAATAAAACTAAAATTTTATATTCTAAAATACATATAATTAAACCACATGAAAAAAAAGAACTTTAACAAATATAATAGAGAAGAAAAAAGAGTGAAAAAAAAGTAGCATGTCAGTATTGGTACATTTTGAATTATGATTCAAGTTCATCTAAAAACCTCAAACCAATAGTAAAAATAAGGCGCTAATTAAATTCCCATGAAAGTTTTAACACAAGCAAAAGCAACTGGAAATCATATTTAGAAGCTTGAAATATTGGATGTTAGTTGTTGGGGTATTTTATGCATATGAGGATCTTCTAGCTCAATATGCATGTGATGACTCGTTCACTAGAATGATAGGATAACAAATTTTCTAGGAATAACCCTTGGGCTTGAATGAAAAATTTATGGTTATATTATATTTCATCAAACGATTTTGACACATGAGCTATGTATTTGGGCTAGAAGAATATAATTCATCCTTTTATCATGAGGGAGAAATCGAATTTATTTCTTCTTGTTCGTAGAATGAAAGGGTATAAAATGGTTTGTTTGATGTTAGGCTTAGGATCAATGGTCCTTCCACTTTAAAATTTGATATACCTATAATAATATAGGTAAGTTATAATTAATATACCATGGCTTGAATTTCTCACTCCTAGAAAATAAATGAGGGTTAATTTTGGTATTGGGAGATTGAAGGACTAATAAATAAATAAACCACATCTATAAGATCACATTTTCCTTTACGAACCGACCAAATGACATCAAATAAATAACTTGTGTGGTTGAAGGATATTGATTACTATGATTTCTCTGCCATGGGTGTTGTGGGTCCCACGTATTTTGACTAGCTAATCCGAAGAGTCAAAGAGCGATAGAGGGAGACGTCAGCTTCCTTCAGGTTTCCCATATTTCAGATTACTACATTTCTACTTTGAGTATATAAATATCAAAATAACAGCAGCACTTAGGATAACGCTATATTTTAATGATCACAAAATATATGTTTGTTAATTAATATTTTTCATTTATATACGAGTGATAATAGGCTTATTTATATAAACTACAATTCAATTTAATTTAATGTTATCTATACCTATCTTTAACTATTAAGAAAGACTGATGGTTTTCTTCTGATGAGTAGATTAATCAAGAATTTAATAAAAAGAGAAAA
Organism: Lavandula angustifolia; assembly: GCA_028984105.1. Lineage (NCBI taxonomy): Eukaryota > Viridiplantae > Streptophyta > Magnoliopsida > Lamiales > Lamiaceae > Lavandula > Lavandula angustifolia. The sequence continues at coordinate 15,332,408 of CM054806.1, read as the reverse complement.
GATATAAAAATCATTATAATAAAATTTAAAAGAAACACTCTATATTGGAAGATACAAAGGCATAAAGAAAGTAAAATAAATACAATCAGAGAAAAGAGATGTACCAGCATTAAGCTTCTTATTATTGCATCAGTATAATACTCCGGTTCCTTCTCCTGCAACGCCAACAGCATCTCAATCATCGTTTCCATCTTCCCTTCCGCTGACCCGTCACCGTAACTTCTGAACCTCCTCTTGCGCTCCTCAACAAGCTCCTGCATAAAAGCATCCCTCTTCCGTTGCAGCGCCACCATTCGCTTCTCCACGCCGCCGACTCCCAGCCACCGCAGAAGCGGGACGAAGTCCCCCATATGCGACGCAGCCAGCCGCAGCGTCTCCGTCACGATCTCCCTAAAACGCCGCGCCTCCTCCACCTCCTTAACGTTCTCTCCGTAGTACCTCTTCCCGGCGATCATCCTCATCAACACGTTCATCGTCAGCTCGAAGAACGTCGTTTTCATGTCCACCAGTTTCCCCTCGTCCGAGGCCCGTTTAAGGGCCCGAACCGTGGATTTAACCTCATCGGCCCGAATCCCCTGCAGCAGCTGCAGTCTGTATGTGGAAAGAATCTCGATGGAGGAGATCTTGCGCAAATTCCGCCAGTGGTCGCCGTACGAAGACCAGGCCAGAGAAGTGTAGTTGTAGCCGATGTATTTTCCGGCGAGCAAATGGGGGCGGTTGGCGAAGATGATGTCATTCTTGGAGAGGCAGTCCTCGGCGGCGGAGGGGGAGGAGACGAGGAGGACGCGGCGGGAGCCGAATTGGAGGAGGACGACTGGGCCGTAGCGGCGGGAGATGTCGGCGAGGGAGCGGTAGAGGGGCTTCTTGAGGAGGTGGAGGTGGCCGAGGAGGGGTAGGGTGAGGAGAGGGGTGGGGGGTAGATTTTTCAGTTTGTGGTACAAATTCTTTGTTAAGATGTAAGCCGCAAATATGAGTGGTAGATACATCAAATTTAGTGTATCCATTTTGGTGGAGAAATGGAGTTTAGTACTTTTGGTGTGGGGGTATTTATGTAGGTGGAGATTTATGTTTGCTCAATCAAAATTCGGTGGGTTTGGTTGGTAAACCAGACCCACACACAAAATAACATATACACCTATCAAGAGTGGTGAATCGTTGTCAATTCAATTAATCTGGACCGAAAATTCTACTGACCAAACTTTCGATTCTCTATTTTTGAAAACGCAAATTGAATTTTTTAGTCCCCAAACTATGATTGTTTGGCTAATTTGGTCCCTTATTTATTTATTTTAGTTAATTGGTCCCCAAACTATAGAATTTTGGATGAATTGGTCCTTCTGTTAATTTTTTGGTAAGTCAACTGTTAGTCAACGATTTTTAAAGGGTATTTTCGGTATAATATTATTGAGGACCAAAACGTCCAAATACTAAAAAATTGAGGACCAATTTGACCAATTTTTTTTATTGAATTTTTTTTAATTTTTCAAAAATTGAAAAGTATTTTAGTGGTTTTGATTTTTTAAGGACCAACTAGGCCAATTTTAAATAAGTTGAAGACCAATCCCTATATTTTGGGATCATAATCGTCAAATTTTATAGTTGTGTTATCAAAATTTTCGAATATATTATTATGATAAAGAGATAAAAACGTAGAATATTTGATAATCGATGAATAAAACAATAGTAGATTTCCATTCAATACATGTTTTCATTCCAATATGATTTATTCATTAATTTTTCGTATATTTTATGTTTTAAACTCATGTTTTCATAGTAATATTCATAAAAAAATTAGTTACGGAGTAATATATTTTATGTTTTAATCCATCGTTTTCATAGTAATATGATCCCCAAATATATTATAATTAACGGGAATGGTCTTCAATCTATTTAAAATTGGCATAATTGCTCCTTAAAAAAAGGCAAAATTATTAAAATATTTTTCAATTTTTGAAAAACTTAAAAAGATTAAAGGAAAAAAAATTGGTCAAATTGGTCATCAATCTTTCAATATTTGGACGTTTTGGTACTTAATAATATTATATCGAAAATACCCTTTAAAAACCGTTGACTAACAGTTGACTAACAAAAAAATTAACAGAAGGATCAATTCTTTCAAAATTCTATAATTTGGGGATCAATTAACTAAAATAAATATATAAGGGAACAAATTGCCCAAACATGCATAATTTGGGGACTAAAAAATCCAATTTGCGTTTTCAAAACAAAATACTCTCTTCGGTTTTTAAAAGAAATTATAGAACTTTTTTTTTTTTTTTTGTCGGAGCTACTGTTATATGCTATTCCAATATCATTTAAAAGTAAATTGCATCATAATGAGTTTGAGTTTAAAAAATGTAGGTTGGGTTATTTCAGAGGAAGTTGCACATGCAATGGAAGCGACAGTTCAAATATCAAATATGATTTCATCTCCTTTTATTATAAAAAAAAAATGAAGTGGGTAATACGTAAGTTTTTAAATTTATGTTGAGAGCAACAGGCTGCACGTATGAACATCAAGTGGATAGAAAAGTTTTATACTATATTTTAATTAATATACATATTATTATAGAAACTAAAAGTTTAAAAAATATACTCCCTCTGTCCCATTATTAATGTCTCACTTGCCTTTTTTGGTTGTCCCATTATTTATGTCCCATACCAAATAAGGAAATAAATGAGTGGACCACAATCAATCTAAGCAAGTGGACCCCACCCCTTTATACTTTTACATCACAACTTTACACCTTTACCTCCACTATCTTAATTACCGTGCTCAGTCCCAATGAGACATAAATAATGGGACGGAGGGAGTATATTTTTTTAAATTTTCAATTGCGCTTGGTTCGAATTATAATGGTTATAATCGAAAAAAACCAAAAAGCGAAAACTTGAAAAACTAACAATGAACCCAACCGAATTTTTCTGGTTCAGTTAGGATGGTTTCGGCTCGTTTCGGTCGGTTTAATCGAATCAATTGACATCTTGTTTGTTTTTTAAATGGGGGTAATGATCAAATAAAGTACGAATTTTTTCAAATTTGTAATTTTAACACGAACTTGTGAATGTGGCAAATTAAAGCATGAAGTTTCAATTTTTTGCAATTCGAGATACGCTCCGGTCCCTAGATTTTTCCGTATACCCGAAAATACAAAATTGGCATCGCTTTGCACACGTGGTCACCAAGCTGGACCATTTTGTCAGATCATTAGAATCGGACGACGTCGTTTTTGAATAACATAAAGTGGATTTCAGAAAATTCACAACACAATCAACTAATTGAAAAACTTAATTAAACAGTCAAAGAGTTGGATACGACCTTCACCAGAAAATCCTTGTTATCTTCACCTTCTTCTTCGTTCTCTCCGTTGGTATTGTCCACGTAGGCGTCTACCTCAGCTTCTGGCGGACGAAAAAAATTTGGGATGGGAGCCTATATTGAATCACAAAAAATTGAAACCTCATGCTTAAATTCGCCAAGTTTACAAGTTCGTGTTAAAATTGCAAAATCGAAAAAGTTCGTACTTTATTTGGTCACTACCCCTTTTTAAATTGTCTATGATCAAAGAAATCTCTGGTCGCTATTTGAATTTACACGGGTAAATTCGTTTTCGAGTAATATTTTGTAATCAAGAAGAAGATGGTGAGAGGGTACCAGAAGCATGCAGTATTATTTTAGTTAGAGGGTGTTTGCAAATGCTTATTATAAGTATTTTAATGTATTTTGCTTGAATCTGAAAATAATTGCTTTTAAGCCAAAATATTGTGTTTTTGCTATCTATAATAATAAACAATTATATTTGGTAGTTTCGGAAATTATGGTGCTTGAAACACCAAAAGCATCTCAACTGATTTTTTTAAAAAACTATTTAATTTAAGCAGTTTAACGACTTAATTATATAGAAGCTACCACAGTAAGCTGGTTAACCAAACAATAAAAAACTCTTTATGGGTCAATAAACAAATAAATATTTAAAATAAGCATTTGGAAACACCACTAGAAGTAATATATGTAATCACGCTTGGATTCGTTTTGGTACATTTTTAGCATATACAAGTTATTATTTTGTTGATAGTTATTTAAAATAGGCAAATTGGATAATTGGGTCTTTTTGTCGACAAACTATGAGCGTTTCACTAGTTGTTGGTCCCTTATATATCTTTTTTTAGTTATTTGATCCTCAAACTATAAAATTGATTAATTGGTCATTCCTTTAAATATTCAGTTAGTCAACGTTTAAAAAAAACGAAATGGACATTTTTGGTATAATTTTATTGAGGACTAAAACATCAAATACTGAAGGGTGGGGACCACTTCGCCAATTTTTTTTCTCATCTAAAAAAATTTAATTTGCCAAAAATCGAAGGATATCTAGTCATTTTTTTTACAGACCAAATATACTAATTTTAAATAGGTTGAGGACCAACCAATTATAATATATTTAAGTATCATAATCGCTAAATTTCATAGCTCTATGATCAAATTTTTTGAACATATTACTACGAAAGCGAGAAATTAAAATGGAAAATATCTCAAAATTAAAATATATTTTCATGTATGGTATCATGTGTTTAAGTTTTGTATGTTACGTCTTCAAAATTAAAGTAGAAAGCATGATCATGTCATACATTCAATTTTTTGTGTCAATGCACTAGCGTGTATATTTGCATGTCATTTAAATCTAGGTGGTTTCTATTTATACGTATTACATTTTTGTTATATTAATGATTTCTAATTTGTATGATGATATTCTTGAATTAGAATTTATAGTTATAGTTCTCAATTTTATTACACCCACCGTCCCATAGAAAGTGTCTTGTTTTCCTATTTGAGTAATCTCATAGAAAGTGTCTTATTTCATAAAAAGACAAACAATATATTGACCAAATAAATAAGCCAAAAAGTCAAATAATATACACCACACAATCTCTTTTTCTTAATCTCCGTGCCCCATTGAAATTAGACACTTTCTATGGGATGGAGAGAGTATTATTTGTCCAAGAATACTAAACTAGGAATCTGGACAAATGCTAACTAAATTAGGATTATTGCCTAAATATTACTCTCTCTATCCCATTAGTAGTGTCTCATTTTCCTTTTTTGGTTGTCCGATTAGAAGTGTCCGATTTCTAAAAATGGTAAAAAAAAATATGTGGAAAATAATCAATCACTCAAAATTTAAACAATATACACCACAAAACACAATTTTCTTAATAACCGTGTCGAAAAGGAATGTGACACTACTAATGGGACGGAGGGAGTATAATTTAATTTTCTTTTTTGTACATTTTATGGTTAGAATTAATTATAATCTCATTAGCATACGTTAATACATCATTTGAAATAACAAATGAACAATTTATATTTAAAATATATTTTGTTACCAAAAATCTTTCTCCATAGAATTTAATTGTAATTCCACAATTAATGAACAATTATTATGTTTTAATATAAATTAGATTGTTATATAAATAACAAACAATCTTATTTAATATATAAAGTAATTTTATATTTTAAAATATTGAGATGACAATTATAAAGAAAAAATAAACATAAAATAGCTACAATTTATCAATTTTATTTATTTATTATAAATTATAATTATGCAATAACATTTAGGATAAGATCGTCATTTCATTTAAAAAGTGAAAATTAGCTATTATATGTGCAACATTTTCAAAAATTATGCAAATAAGTAATATTTAAAATATAATAATATTATATATTTATGCTAATATAATATATTAGAAATTTATGTAATATAAAAACTAATTTAATCTAATATTTTGTAGTATTGAAATAGTAATTATAATGTAAAAAAATAGCTTTCTCAATTTTATTTATAAATTATAATTGTAGGGATATGAGTTCGGTACCTCTGATACTGAGTAATTGTTGTATAAATGTTTTAAGGAGGAATTGAAGATCCGAAAACCCCTGAGTATGTGATGAACCGACATGATGTAATAGGCTAGACCTGCTTTGATCTTTGTAAATTAGCTTGTCTAAGTCCTGTAAGGGGTAAATTGTTGGACTGAACTTCAGAAGAGAAGTTAAGGTTCCAGAACCCCATCTGTTATCGGTTCAGTAGAGCTCAGTAATTTGTCTTCGAGTCAGTAGCTGGAAGCACTCAGTAGAAGATCACTCTTCAGCCGACTCAAAAAGAAGACTCGGTATGATCATCCTTGATCTACTGAATGAGCTGCAACTCACTTGCAGACCGTACAAGGGAAATCGACAGCCTGACTTTATCAGTCGGATGTCAGCAGAGGAACACTTATTGTCCGAGGTTTAGAGAAAGTCAACTCAGCTAGAAGATTGATGTCTGACAAATCTCACCTACCGCCATACCTCGACCTTTGAGAAGCAAGAAAATCTTACATGCTGTGACACAAAAGCTACTCTCATGCATAGAAAGCCAATCACCATCTGTAGTGACATTCAAATTATTTGGCCGTTTTCCTTGGAGTCTTGTGACACTTAGTATGGTCCCGTCCAATGGATCTATGCATGAGTCACAATTATATAAAGAGATCATCTTCAAGAATTGAAGATATAAGTTGTGAGAAAAACAACAACGGGAACAGAGACGCAAGAAATTCGAGAACACATACTCAAGCACTCTAGCAAGCTTACTGCTATATCCAGCGAAGAACTAGAAATCTTAGAGATATTCTAGTAGTTCTTCACCCTAAAGTTGTTCCCGATCTCTTTTCTAAGCTAACCTTGTTAGATCTTAAGCTTAGACACTTGAAGGAGTTCACTTTTAGTGATACGTTCTTATTGTAAGAACTCCTTCCATGTTGGAGATAAAACCCTTCAAACTTCGGTTTGATCTTGTAAAGTCACTAGGGATTATAACTTAGAAGGTTCTGCCCAGCGTAAAAAAAACTCGCTGAGGCTTGCTCAGATTAATCAACAAGAACTCCTGTTCGGCAGGACCGTTGATGTAGGATCTTGCATATCTGAACCACGTTAAAAATTTGCTCATATAATTTAATGTTTTATTGCATCTGTTTGTCAACTGTTTGCAATATCATATTTTCAGTAAAACATATTTAAACTGCACTAGTCAACTTATTTGATTTACATAAAAACACTTTTGAAAGAGACGAACTTAAACCAGGCCTACACAATTCCACACTTATTCATCTACTGAATTACTTAGTACTGACATCAATCAGTAGAAAGGATTCAGTCGTTGAATCACTCTGCCCAGCGATCAGAGGGCTTAACTAGCAACTGAACTCGTTCAACAGCATACTTAGTAAAATATTGACTTTCTCCTTTGAGCAAAACTTGGACTCAGGTGTATTCAATCCCCACCCTCCCTCTACACCTGATACTCGTCTCTGGAGCAACAATAATTATTTAATAACATTGTGGTTAAGACATACATTTTATTTAAAAAATTAAAATAAGCAATTGCTATCAACAGTATTTTTCCAAACAATATTTTCTCCACTTTCATCACTTCTTTCCAAACACGTACAAATTCTCAAATTAGCAGCTTTCAGCCGCTTTCAGCACTTATCAATAAGTTTCAGCTATTCCAAGCACCCACATAGGTAGGGCTTATTATCAAAACCTCAGTCGATACAATATATAGATTAACTTGCAGAATTTATAATAGAGTGATGCCAATCAGATCAATTTAATCCAGATCAAATTCTTTAAATAGATCTACCAAAATCTAAAAAGATAATTGTACACTTACTTTGTAAACTAGAAATGTAGACCAATTGGATATATAAATTGATTTTGATCAAATATTAGATTAACATTAATCACGTATCATTACCAAAATTAAATTAATCAAAAATTTCACGATTAACCATATTAATAGAATACAAAAACTTATGTAAGCCGGATGTACCTACATCCGACCCAATTTGGGATCCAATTTGCGGCCGATTTACCCACCCTACCTGAATCGCGCCGCTGATGTGACATCATTTTAATTTTTTTTAATTTTTTTGTAAGGACGGACATGTCAGTGTTGTGAAGGGTTTCTGTACGCTGGGCATAACCTTCTAAGTTATAGTCCTTAGTGATTTTACAAGATCAAACCGAAGTTTGAAGGGTTTTATCTCCAACAATGAAAGAGTTCTTACAATAAGAACGTATCACTAAAAGTGAACTCCTTCAATTGTCTAAGCTTAAGATCTAACGAGGTTAGCTTAGAAAAGAGATCGGGAACATTCTAGAGTCAAGAACTACTAGGATATCTCTAATATTTCTAGTTCTTCGCTGGATGTAACAGTAAGCTTGCTAGAGTGCTTGAGTATGTGTTCTTGAATTTATTGCGTCTCTGTTCCCATTGTTGTTGTTGTTTTCAATTCTTGAAGATGATCTCTTTATATAGTTGTGACCCATGCATAGATCCGTTGGAGGGGACCATGCCAAGTGTCACAAGACTCTAAGGAAAATAGCCATTTAATTTGAATGTCGCTGCAGAGGGTGGTTGGCTTTCTGTGCGTGAGAGCAGCTTTTGTGTCAGAGCAGGTAAGCTTTGCTTGCTTCTCATTGGTCGAAGTATAGTGGTAGGTGAGACTTGTCAGAATTCAGTCTTATAGCTGAGTTAACTTGCTCTGAACCTCGGAAACTATGTGTTCCTTTGCTGATATCCAACTGATAAAGTCAAGCTGTCGATTTCCCTTGTACGGTCTGCAACTGAGTTGCAGCTCATTCAGAAGATCAAAGGATGATCATACCGAGTCTTCTTCCTGAGTCGGCTGAAGAGTGATCTTCTACTGAGTGCTTCCAGCTACTGACTCGAAGACAAACTACTGTGGTCTTATACAGACAGAGCTCTACTGAACCGATAACAGACATGGGGTTCTGGAACCTTAACTTCTCTACTGAAGTTCATTCCAACAATTTACCTCTTATACGATTTAGACAAACTAATCTAGAAAGATCAAAGCAGGTCTAGCCTATTACATCATGTCGGTTCATCACATACTCAGGGGTTTTAGGATCTTCAATTCCTCCTTAAAACATTTATACAACAATTACTCAGTATCAGAGGTACTAAATCATCTCCCAACAATTTCCCCAGTCCACTAGCTCATATCCATACGGGGAGGATAAGCCAGATTGGGTAGCGGATAATGAGGATGCTAATTCTAATAGAGTTTCTAACGAGGGTGAGGAAAGCTCCAAGAGTGGTGATGGTGAAAGTCCAAAGAGTGGAGGTCGATGATGATGACTTCGATTGTGAATTCGGTGAAGCCCTGGATGCTTTGAACAAAGAAAACCTAATCTTGAATTCCTATATTTGAACAAAATATTCAAAGACTGATTTGTTTTATATTTGTTTTTGTTATGTTTATAATTGAATTTGATAGTAATATGCTTACTCTTGGATACTAATACTATTACCATAGATATATTATCCTAATGAGTGATTCAAAAACAAAATGAGTGGAAGGTTAGGAAGACCAAGATACACAAAGGATTAGTAATGGAGATTCTATAAATTTCCAATAGAATAGTTCTAGGGTGATGTGCAAAAATGTACATATCAAACACCCATAAATGCAAAAATGTACATAACTTGACCAAAATGCAAAAATGTACATGTATAATATTTTACACCTATAAACAAGCCTACACCCTAGCCAGAAACAATTATCTCTCTCTTCTCCTACTTTTTGCAGAAAAGTGATGAGTTGATGTAGACAAAAGTAATTGAATTCATCTCTTTCTTTCTCAACGTCACAATCTTTCTCTCTCTCTCTCTCTCTCTCTCTCTCTCTCTTTACCTAATAAACATGCATGCATGTATGAATTTTATGAAGCACGAGAAACCCAACAGAAATCATGAGAAACTTATTCTTATTTTTTACGAATTGATAAATTCGGACATGCTGCCCAGAAACGTGAAGCAGATAGAGAGAAAAAAAAAAATAAAAAACTAGAACTGTGAAATTCAGAAAAGAGAAAAAAAAAACTGGAACCATGTCGCATGCAAGTCTGATTCACTTTGATTTGTTCTACTTACCTTTTTTTAGGAGCAGAGAGAGCAAGAGAGCGAGAGAGTGAGAGAGAGCAAGAGAGCGAGAGACGGCAGAGAGAGAGAGAGAGCGAGATAGCAGAGAGAGCGAGAGAGCGGTCGGGGAGGGTGTTCTATCGTTTTCCCAGAAACCATTAAATGTAACCTAATCCTAGACCTAATCCACAATTAATCTCTATCTCAAATATTATTGTTATGATTTTTGTTTGATTTTAGGAAATATCTTTAGCAATTAATTCTTGTCACAATAATTCGAATAATATTCTTGTTATAATTTCTTGTTTCATTTTATTTTAGGAATATGTCAAATATTCTTGTTATAATTCTGAAAAAATTCGAATAATATTTTTATAAAGATGTAGAAATTATTGGTAATTAGCATGTAAATCTCCCTGCAAATCTGTAGTTGAATAAATATCAACGTATTATTAGGTATAAAATTTGATTTTAGAAAATCATTGAAAATATGTACGGTATAAAACAAACAGAAAAATTAAATGTACATATTATTATGAATAGAAAAATTCAATATAAAAATAAAATTCAATGTACATTTCAAGGTTGCGAATACGAATAGAAAAATTGAATATAAAAATTAATTTTAGGAAATCATTGAAAATATGTACGATTTAATTGGAAATCGTTTCTAATAAATAAAAAAGTCACCGAAATGCAACTCATAAATTAATAACATATTCCCAAACATAGGTCAGATCCTAAATAAAGTCCGCATAGAAAACTAAAAATATGTTCGAACAAACTTAAATGTCAGTTCGAATGAGCAAGAAACAGAAATAGCTAAGGGATAAAGCTCTCCCACATCATAGCCGCCATCCTTTTTTGGTACTCGATTAACGTGGATAGGCGAGTCATCATCGTCGGTGTCGGATACCCGAATAACAGCTTCTCTACGTACATGGACGCATAAACGCTGCAATTGATGTGGTCAAACTGAGTGAAGTGGCAGCCGAGACCTAGAATAACAGGACAGTCGCGGCTAAAAGGACATTGACGCTGTCCATATTTGTGCTCCCATACGCCTGCATGCTCCAGAAGCGTGTACAAGAATTTGTTCAACATTATAAGAGTTCCAATTCTTGTAGGGCCGTAATCCTCGTTACCTCTATGCCACATTGAGTCATATAACTCAACCTTCCAATTGTCAAGGCAGATACGGATTGTTACCCAGTGTTCCGTGGGAACAAGGCATACCGCTATGACCTATACAATACAATGCAATTTGTAAGACAACATAGTTTCAAAGGTTTTTGGAGTTTCTCGAAACTTACATAGCTAGCCCATCGTCATCTTGTGGCTGTGTCAATCAGCCCCTTTAGGGGAGTCCACCAAGTAAAATCCACATACGGATCAAAACTTCCAGTATCTGGGTTGCAGTAGTTATTTAACCACTCTTGTATGAGTGCGGCCTAAATCATGTGCAGTGTTAAGAAATTATATTGGAGAGCTAAGTTAGATTTACAGCTTGTATTATCTACTAAAACAATATACTTACAAAGAAATCAGTATTAACCAAAATTGTTGATAACGGATTAATGTACGGGAGCAAGCCTTCCCCCTTCCCTAAAAGTCGTCTCATTGAAGCTAACAAAAGGTCAATCATCTACCCAAAATCATAGTTAAACAATGTTAAAAATCATTTATGTTTGTACATTATACAAACATAAATGCATGGATGTACCTTCGAGTCCATCATAACCCTGACATGTTCGACCTGGGTGAAGAAACTCTGGTGCAATATGAAGAGAGACTTAGGAACCCGAACGTACGCCATCACATCCCCCTCACGCCACTCATTATATGCTTGGATAGTTTTTTTAATATACTCATCCAAGTCATCTGTGAGAACCACCACGGCTTGTTTCTTCGGTCGTCCCCGTCCTCGCTTGGCAGTTGCCTTACCCTTGTCAGGTGCCATGTCAAACTTGGTGGCTAGCGGATGTACAAATCCATCTGGATATTGAACTCGTTGGAGCGAGACTCTTAGGATATGGCGTAAGTCTAGCTCCATTACAGGAATACGGCTCTCATCAAATGTCTTGTAGAGTAATATGTTATTTATAAAAAATTGTTATTACTCGGTAATTTTTATATAGTTTTAGAGAATGTCTTGTGGAGTAATAGGTTATTAAGACAGAGGACTAAGTTCAAACTTACCACATCATCGTCCCACTGAGCAGTTGATTCATCCCAGTGTGCAGTTGAGTGTCTGGAACCCTCGGGCTCTAGCCCGGCTTGGTGCGAGGATGAGTGGCGGGAAGGCTCGGGCTAGGGCTCCACTCGGTGCGAGGAGGAGTGGTGGGAAGGCTCCGCTCGGTGCGATGAGGAGTGGCGAAAACCCGATGATGTTGCTCGGTGCAAGGAGGAGTGGCGGGAAGGCTCGAGCTAGGGCTTCGCTCGGTGCGAGGAGGAGTGGCGGGAAGCAGATGGCGCCGGCTCGGTGCGACGTCGAGTGCTTGAACCCTCGGGAACTCAGCGATGCGAAGAGGAGCGGCGGGAAGGCTTAGTCTCGGTTGGTTATGACGTGGAATGTCTCGAACCCTCGGCCTCTGCTCGGTACGACGTGGAGCGTCTCGAACCTTCGGGAGCGGCTCAGTGTGAGGTACACCCTGTCTTGAACCCCATGCTCTTCAACACTCCGTTCAGATAACTCTTCAGTTTTGGGAGGACACTTTTCTCCACGTCTTTCGCACATTTCTTCCTAAACACGGTTTCATTGAAATTTGGAGGATAATTGGAGGCAGTCCGTCGACCTCTGGGTTGCATCTCAGGAGAAGAATCTGAGTCGTTATCTTCCACATGCGTTTTCCCTTTTGTACGGGTGGATCGTCGCTTACTCATCGGTGGTGATAACGGAGGGGAGGCTTTCCTTGGTCTACCACGTGGCCTTGGGATACCCATGTCCCTCGCAGCCTCAGAACCAAACAATACCGTCTGAGGCCGACGGTATTGCACCCCAAGTGCTTGGCCGATTTGGGTGCTCAGATACCAACGTGATTCCTGTTCAAGTTGAGTAACTACGAGTGGGAAACATTCCACATTATCGTCAAAGAAGCCACGAAATTGACCTTTCCATAGCGGGAATTACCACCTTAACATATGGGGGATAGTATTTGCACTGACTATGCTTCCGGCAAGGGCCCCAAGTGAAGGGATAGCTTCAAATGCCCAAACCTACAACAAAAATATGTCAGTAATTAGTGTATACTTGGCAAATATGATGAAATTCGTTTATAATTACCTGTATAGCCCATATGGGCCCGGCGAAATGGTAGCTGTTTCCGCACGCCCTTCTTCCCAACGGTATGTGCTGCTTATAGTGCATTAATGCTTGGTATGCATATGCACCCCAAGGAAATGTACTCCATCTATCAAGATCATCCACTAGCACCTAAACGAACTTGTCCACCAACCTCAGCTTCGGGACACCCATAATCATCAAGTAAAGCATTAGAATATTAGCCACCTTGATGTAATCTAATGTCGATGCATCTTTGGCCGTCTTGGTCTTGAACACGGCATGCAACTCCTCCACACTAGGCCTTTTCTCATCACAGAAGAGAGACCGCACGGCAATGCACGATGCATCATGGTCAGCAGTGGGGTCAAAGGATGAAGAGCCCATGTACAAGCCGGATACTAGTGCAAACTCGGAGGGACCAAATGAAATGAGTCCACCGCTGATTTGGCACCACATGCAGTCGTCCGCCGCATCATCCACAGTCACCTCGCGACACACCAATTGATGGATAGCCTTACTAGCAGTCCATCCACCCTTCCACGACAAGATATGTCCAAACAGACTTATCCTACAAAACTCACCCACCAATTCCTGCCCACCTACGGCAAGCAACGTCGCTCTATTATCCCCTATAATGAAATCCATCCAATGTGTGTTCAAAGTTGGATAAACATTCTTGCATTCGTACCTACACTACAAGAAATTCACCGTACACCGACGGAATTTTCCGTCGGTAAATAGTAATATTCCGTTGGTAAAATATTTATCGACGGAATACCGACGGATAAAATGCGTCGGCTCAGGCTTTGTCGGTAAAAAATACCGACGGAAATTTCCATCGGTAAAAATTACCGACGGAAAAAGCCCGTCGACAGACTGTCACCGGATATTCTGTCGGGGAGTTTCACCGACATTTTTACCGACGGATATTTCCGTCAGTAAATTTAACTAATATTTTTAAATAATTTTTTGTTTTTTACCGACGGAATGTTCCGTCGGTAAATTTAAAATAATATTTTTAAATAATTTTTTTGTTTTTTTACCGACGGAATGTTCCGTCGGTAAATTTAAAATAATATTTTTAAATAAATTTTTTGGCTAAAGTTAAATATTTTATTTGTTTTTTTTACCGAGGGAATGATCAAGATATCTCATTGACTTCGCGCCAATTGGACGACCTTTTGGACGAAATATAGAGGGAACATCTATGTTGTCGATCGTCTGGCCTTCTTGTTCCACCTCGCAATTGCGAGGCATCCTCCTCAGCCTAGTGCGGATATGATCTTCAAAATAGTACGAGCAGAAATTTGATGCTTCTTCAGCTAAATAAGAATTGCATATGTATCCTTCCACACAAGCTTTATTGCCAACATATTTTTTCAATTTCCGTAAATATCTGATGAAGGGTTGTTCAATGCATTAATAATTAATACTAGGATATTGAATAGGGAAACGATAATATGAATGATATTATACCTCTCAAATGGATACATCCATCGATATTGTACAGGACCGGCTAAACGAGCTTCATCAGCTAAATGCACCGGGAGATGTTCCATGGAATCGAAGAAACTTGGTGGAAATATGCGCTCCATGTTGCAAAGAGTAATTGGAATACTCTCGTTTAGTCTCCTCATATCTTCAATTCTTATAGCACGAGATGTTAAGTCTCTGAAGTATAAGAGTAATTGGAAATATGCGCTCCAAGTTGCTTCCTGGAAACATCATACGCAGACACGCCATCTTCCCACAGGTTCAATAATTCGGCTATCAACGGCTGTAGAAAGACATCCAAGTTATCTTTTGGATTTCGAGGTCCAGGCACCAACACCGTGAGAAACATGAATTGATCTTTCATGCACATGCAAGGCGGCAGATTGTAAGAAGTTAGAATAACTGGCCACAAAGAGTATTGTTTCCCAAATTGAGTAAATGTTTGAAAACCGTCAGTAGAAAGACCTAATCTAACATTTCGAATCTCTGAGGCAAAATCAGGAAACGTCGAGTCCAAGTGCTTCCATGCTGGAGAGTCTACAGGATGACGCATCACTCCATCGTCCACTGATGAAGCATGCCAACGCATATGAGAAGCAGTTGCATTAGATGCATACATCCGCTGGAGTCTAGGGGATACAGGAAAGTAGTACATTTTCTTAGCGGCCACTAATTTTTTCTTCCCTTTCCTACTAGATTTCGGGCTGTAGTCTAAATATCGCGAGGTACCGCAAAACTTACAACTCTCCAGTTCATTATCTTCACGCCAATAGATCATGCAGGAATTTGGACAACAGTGAATCTTCTCTACCAGCAACCCCATACCACTAAGCAATCTCTTAGACTCGCTGAACTTATTAGGAATCAAATTTCCTTGGGGAAGCATAGCCTTGATCATTTGACTCATCATGTCATAGCCCCTTTGCGACATATGATTCTCAGCCTTCAAGTTCATCATCTGAATTGCTGCAGACAATTGTGAGTAGGTCTCACAATCAGGCCACAACTCCGTGTCGACTGCCTGCAACATTTCATAGATCTTACTTGCTTCATTATTTGGCTCCTCCTCAATATCCGCATCATTATAATTTGGCCCAGCATGATCCATTACCATCCTCTGATAGGAGGTCGACGTGTCATTTTGCACATTTCTCGTAGCTTGTTCATTTAGTGTTACGTGTTTTTCCCCATGAGATGACCAAACTTTATAATTTTTAACGAAGCCCTTCATATAAACGTTCTCTCTTACAACTTCTGTAGACAAAAACAACTTATTCTTACAATTTTTACACGGACATCTAATTTTTTCACCGTCCGTATTAGCTGTCTGACTACTTGCCCAATCAATGAAATCCTCAATGCCATTCACAAATTGAGGATTCAATGAACTGTCTACTGTCCACCGTGTATACATCCACGAACGACTCATTATTTCACTAAAAGTTATAGACTCACTCTAATCCTGTGTAAACACACGAGCATCATTTTAAATTGAATATAAAATCATTAGACAATTAATTTTGAAATAATACTTTATCCTAGATGTATGGAATATGGGATAATGTTTAATCTCATTTTAGTCTATTTTTTTCCACCTTGCCTTGGCTTTTCTAATGGTAACATTGGTGGAATGATGTTTTCAAATGAACTGCAAGATCTGATCATATTAATGCACAAGATAGATTCTTGGTTTATAATTTTACAAAGAAAATCGTAATTGCATTACACGGAAGTTTTCCAATACTTATTCAAAGTCAAACCAGCATGTGATGCTAATTTTTTATGCTAACCATAATGACAAAATATTAATCGAACATGAGCCAGATCGTTCATGAAAGTCCACACAGCATAATACTCATATTTTATTCAATATAATCTCAACTTCAACTGCTTCAATATGCTATCTATCATTGACTTTTTGTTTCTTTGTGATAGTAATCGAGGATAGCAAAAGAAAGAAAACTCAAATTTGCAACAAAATACTGCTAATTAGTTCGAGATTCATTCGCTAATTTTGTGGAATACTTATTTCCCAAATTAGTCTTCTCTAAAACCTATTTCTCAAATTAATCTTCTCTATAAAATTCAAAGAAAGCTCAATAGAAACATCAAGAGCTCAAAATATGAAAATTTTAAGAAACTACTTGAGGGAGAGAGAGAGCGAGAGACTGACGGTTAGTGAGATAATCTTCAATTGGGATTGTCTTCCTATTGCGCCTCTCTCTAGCTAGCAATGTCTGAGGAAGAGCAACAAGGCTCAACGGGAGAACAGAGATGAGAATTGCAGACAAAAACAATAGGAGTTGTACCTTGTGAGCGGCGTCGTCGGCCGACGGCGGCTCAGCAACGGGCGAGGGGCGGGCGCGGGAACCGGGCGAGATGACGGCGCTAGACGGCGACGGCGACGGCGGACGGGCGACGGCGGCTCGGAATTGGGGGGAAAATCGCTAGCTTTACGTGTTTCGGCGGCCTTCCGCCCGTAATAATATTTAGGTCTCACTGACGGATTTACCGACGGAATATTCCGTCGGTAATTTTTATAACTTTTACCGACAGAATATTCTGTCGGTAAATTCTTATAAAAAATTTAATTATATTTTATTTTTTAAATTTATTTTTACCGACAGAATATTCCGTCGGTAAATCTAAATTTAAAAAATAAAATAAAAAATAAATAATAATTTACCTTTACCGACGGAATTTTCCGTCGGCAAAAATAAAATAAAAAAAGAAATTAGAAATTCAAGATCCGACGGATATATTACGTCGGAATTCCGTCGGTAAAATATCCGTTTCGCATTCCGTCGGTAAGCCGACCCATGTTTTTATTCCGTTGGTAATTCCGTCGGTAAAAACGATATTTCTTGTAGTGCTAATCCACCTCCAGTTACCTTGCAATAGTTTAGAATTAATTACACAGACAAATTAAGCTTTTAAACAACGTTAGCACTACATAAATACATATTCACACTTCTTCATAAACCGTTACATTAATATGTTACGTATTATGCGAAGAAAGAAAAAACTCAGAACCTAGTCTAACCCAAAAAAAGTAATATTTACTCTTAGTACACTAGAAAATTTCTGATCGGACAGTTTCAAAGTTACATGTGATTTTTCATGAACCACAAATTAGTATTACAAATGCAATATGAATACCCTAGTTTTTTGAAATAAACACCATAGAGCCGATATGAACACCAAAGACACAATGCAATCATTCTATTCTCCAGTAAAGAACTTGTTGATACATACTATGAATTCGTGTTTTTGCAATTATCTTAGCACTACTAAAAGAAATCAAATTACTCCGTTTTATACCTAAACAGAATAACTATAATATATAGTTATACCGTGAGTTAACTTTTTTATGTTATTCACGCGACTTCACATATACATTAAACTAACCACATACTTATATATCTTCTATCCCCCTAATATTTTAAGCTAATCTCAAACGATATATATATTAAGCTAATTTCATACTTATATATAATAAGCTATCCTCATACTGATATATATTAAACTAATCTTATAGTTATATATCATATCTATAGTTATGAAAAACTGTCAGCAAACAAAAAGAGCTTATGCATAGGGTGCATGCCAACTAAATGCATGACATCTAAACTGTCTCGCCAACAATTAACGTTTTCATTCACGGTGCATGCCAACTAAATGCATGACATCTAAATATTATTGAATACGCATTGACTATTAAATATATCTGTAAGTAAAAAGACTGATTACGAATTATTTTTTTCATTATTAGAAAGATAATGATTATGAATTATTTTTTAATAAATGCTACGTTTAATTAAATATGTCTATAAGTAAAAAGTAACTATTTAATCCATTTAAATATGATATTCATCTTATTCAATAGTACAAACTTTATCAATATTAAACTTTATCCATTTACGAAATCAGTAAATTAAATTAATGAAATTTACGAAATTAAATCAAGGCTAAACCCTAAATTAAATTACCGAAATTGCTTGAATTAAATTAACAAAATTGCCTAAATTAAATTGACAAAATTTCCTCAATTAAATTAAAAAAAATACCTAAATTAATTTGCCGAAATTGCCTAAATTAAATTAACAAAATAGCCTAAATTAAATTAACGAAATTACCTAAATTAAATTGATGAAATTGCCTCAATTAAATTAAAAAAATTGCCTAAATTAAATTAATGAAAATCCATAGGTTAAATTCATGAAATTGCCTAAATTAAATTATCTAAATTGTCTAAATTAAATTGATGAAATTGCCTCAATTAAATTAACAAAATTGCCTAAATTAAATTAACAAAAATCCCTAGGTTAAATTAAAGAAATTGCCTAAATTAAATTATCAAAATTGTCTAAGCTAAAATAACGAAATTCCCAAATTAAATTAACGAAAATCCCTAAATTAAATTACCGAAATTATCTAAATTAAATTAACGAAATTTCCTAAATTAAATTGACAAAATTCCGTAAATTAAATTAACGATATTCCAAAAGTATATCTTCAAAAAACTAAACCCTAAAAATATTACAATTTCCATCAAGATTATAAATCAGTTCTAAAATTATTATCGAAATTCCAGAAGTATATCTTGAAAAGTATATCTTCAAAATATTACAATTTCCCACAAGATTTATAAAAATCATATAATAAAGATCATAAACCAAAATATATAAACCTAAAATAAAACTAACCTGTCCATTGTTAGAATCGAAATCCATTGAAGCCTTTTAGTGAAAGAGGGAGATGAAGCTAATCTTTGATGTGAAGTATTCTCAGTTTAAGGGGAACCTACGTGAAGTGGGACAAACAAGATCAGCAAGGGAGTATCAAGAAGAAGAGAGGAGGTGTGAAGAAGGAGAGAAGAGATGTGACAAACTCTTCATTTACTGTCGTCTACCTTCAGTCAAAATCGATTTCCCATATATTCTCTTCAGCATGCTTTGACTACTTTTAAGATGGTTTGAAAATGTTACACTATTTACGAAACTCAATTATTGGTTAGGTTTCATAATATAAAGTATTATATACATGATGTTGGATATGAGTCAGTAGATTGATACTCAGCTGTTCTAGGGTTAAAAGAAATTGGGGGAAATCATAGTAGTACTATGGAATTGAAGATCCCAAAACCGAGCTGATATCAGTAGATTAGTGTGTCGATAAGATTAGCTGATGTATAGGTTAGACTTGATGTAATGCTTATTATTTTGTCTAAGTCCTGTACGGGGTAGTTGTTGAACTGATCTTCTGCTGAAGATACTTTTCAGAACCCCACGTCATCAGTGTAATCGCTTGCATTCTTCGTCGCGCCCTGATATCAAACTCGGTTGAAGATCCCGCATCAGCCGCCCGGACCTCGCAGAAGCATTCTCTACAAGCCGATGATCATCGGTAGAAGAACCAAGTGCAAGCAAGTATACCTTCGCAATCGACCAACCGACTATCGAAGCTCACTTTATCGGTCGGACGACTCGACCGAAGAAGACAGACTTTCGAGATCGTATCCGACGTAAAAGCGACCCAAAGCACTTAAAGTCCCTTCAAATGTTCAGCGAGAAGACATACGAGGTAGTTTGAACGGTCAACTCGACACTCACCAACTACAAACCTCGACCAATGAGAAGCCGACAACGCTTACCTACTCTACACGAAAAAAGCTTGCTCTCATGAACGGCGCATTAACCGCCTCTGCCGCAACAAAGTTGAATAGTGGCCGTTTTCTTTGGACGCTTGTGACACGTGGCATCGTCGTCTCCAACGGATATATGCCACAACTCACAACTATAAATAGAGAAGGATTTGAAGATTTCAAGAAGAGGAATATACGCGAAATCAAGGGAAATCATTCAAGCTCACAACGCTCTAGAACCTTCAAGCTTATCCAGAGACGAACTAGTTTTCATAGAACACTTCTTGTAGTTCATCTCTATAGAGCACTTTGATCCCTTTCTTCTCTAGACTAAGCTCATTGCTAGATTCATAGCTTAGATCCGAAGGAGTTCACATTTAGTGAATTGTTCTAGTTGTAAGAACTCCTTCTCAGTTGGAGAATATTCCCTCCCTTCTAAACTTAGGTTTGGATTGTAAAGTCGCTAAGGACTATAACTTAGAGGGAACCGTCCCAGGTGCACAGTATCCCCGCCGAGGCTTGCTCGGAATAATCAACAAGTTCTCCTCGCCTTGTTCGGGACCGTGGACGTAGGATCTTGCGTATCCGAACTACGTTAAATCGCTTGTGTTCATTTACTGTTTTATTGCATAGCATTCAACTGACTTGAAAATCATAAGTTTGCATAAAACGTATTTTATAAAGTGCACAGCCAAAAGATTTAACTTGCAAAAACGCGTTTTCAAAAGAGACGACTCCGGGCCTAACACTTATCCGCACTACAGTCTCCGACTGAGTTTCGTAATACTGACATCAGTCAGTAGAAGAGCTCAGAAGCTGACTCACTTTGACCCCAGTGATCGAAGGCTTACTTGGCACTGTTCATCAGTTGCAAACATCAGCTTCAGCTGACCTTCACTGAGAAAAAGAAACAGAGCTCAGGTGTATTCACCCCCCCCCTCTACACCTGACTTTTCGTCTCCGGACCAACAATTGGTATCAGAGCACACGGTGTTCAACTGATCGCCGGTTCTGAAATACTGGTCCTCTCGAACTAATCCTGAAAACCGTTTTCACTGCATAAGCATCTTTTCAGCATCCTTATACTCTTACTCTTACAATGTCTGATATGTCAGGTATTAGGATGGTGCCGATGTTCTCAATTGAGAACTACACGGTATGGCGCGTACGTATGGAGGCACACCTAACGTCACTCCCGACGACGGCATGTCGGATGTCCTAGAGTCGGGACCGATCATTCCTATGATCGACAAGCATAGTATTCTTGCTTTGGAGGAGGCGTGGGAGCACAAACCGGTGCTAAGGTTCCCAAAGACAAATCTCGCCTTCACGCCCGAAGAAAAGAAGTTGCACAACCTTGACCGAGTCGCACGTAATGCCATACCGACTACGCTCGGTGACTCACATCTCGAAAGGGTACAAGATTGCAAAACGGCGAAAGAGCTATGGGACGCCTTGGGTCATGCGAGCCATGGAACCCCTCGGATCAAAGAAAACAAGCTCGAGCTAGAGCTTCGTGAAGTTCGACGCCTTTGCAATGGAGCCTATCGAAACCATTGACGAGCCGAGTGTCGGATTCACCAATCAAGTCAATGTTATCAATGGGCCGGGGAGGTCGTTCACCAACAAGGAGATGAACACCAAGATCTTGAGAGCGTTGCCCCGACGAAGTGGCTTCCATTTGCTACTTATTTACGTCGCTCCGATCTAAATGCTCTAACTCCCGATGTTATATTTTCGTAATTAAAATCGGAGGAATTCGAGCATAGCCTACCCCAAAAGTGCTTAAGCGCTCCGGTGACACACGGTTCGACCACGCCTTCAAGGCAACGATCAGCAATACCGGAGCCAAGCCTATTTCCTCAAGCAAAGCCGTGGCCACATCGCAGCAAAGTCTTACGAGACTTCAGGCCCCGACCGGCTAGCACCGATGGCTCTCAAATATCGGAGGGAAAAGGAGAGAGTCGAAAGGCCGAGGAAATACAACCGAGATTCTTCCTCGAGGTAAGAAAGACTATCATAAGAAAGAAGAATCTAATCCTTCTACCGAATGCGGGAAATCGGAGTCTGCGCCGGTCCGTCTAAAGACTCACCGGTAAGAGTAAGAGCGCAGAACATCTACCGCTACAACCGCAAGAAGGAGGGACACTATCGTACGATTGTCCCGAACTCTCGCTGCTCAAAGAGCAGAACGGCGAGCCGAGGAGAAAGAAATTCGCCGAGAGACGGCGAGCCTATATAGCCGGGAGAGATATTCGACAACTCAATTGAGGAGGATACATTCATGTATTCTTCGAAGACGAAGCCGCGTTCGTCGCGATTGAGGTCGCAAAGACAGTTCTGATGAGTCGGCCGAATATGCGTCGATGGCCGGAGAAGAGGCCGAGGTAAATTCTAAACGCATTATTACCTCTTCTTCACACAAAGCACACAAGACACGTGCTCGGTCACGAGATGATCCTCTAGATGTGGTACAAGCCTACGACGATCCGCTAGAGGAACAAGATTCGGTGAGCAGAGAGTTCGAAGAGAACCATCCGGGGAACTTGAACAGTAAAGGCCGAGAATCGAGACTTTCTTCGATTGTCGGGTCTCTACTGAGTCAGTAGATCTAGTTGCGAGACTCAAGGAAGAGATTGAATCTCTTATAACTAAGTCTCAGCTTCAAGAGACTCAGATCTCAGTTCTGACCAAGGACAATTATGAGAAAGAGACTGAAATAGCCAAGCTCAGTCAGAAGCTCATAGACGTGCAGAATGACTATGACTCACTCAGAAGGAGTGACGAAGTCTGGAGAGGTTTGATGACTGAACAATACCTAGGAGCGAAGGAGAAGCTTGAAAGCATGCTTAGAGCACAACGGTCAACTTCGTGAAAGAAGGCCTTGGCTATACCCACGAAGCTTCTACCTCCAAAAGCTCAAGCAACCCGGCCGAAAGGTTCGTCGGAGAAAAGGTGCAAGCCGCCGACACCATACCTCGGGCGAAAAACAAACGAGAAAATGATTACACCTCGGCCCGAGTAGCAACAAGCAGTGACCAAAGGTTCCGGCCCCGGGGACACCACGATCAAATTCGGGGGGGAATCAAGAAGGTCGGATGGGCGTAACGCTACAAGGAGCTCTTCGTATGAGCACCCGGCTCAGCACGGCTCGTACTACTATGAGCCCGTGGTCGGGAGAAGCGCTAAGACTCGAGAAGAAGAAAGCGCCTGAACCCAAAATTATCGCAGAAAGTCGGTATCTCCAAGTCCTGTGGAGAAGAAAGCCGATAAGGTTCGGAAGAAGAAGTCTGGAACTTCTAAGGTCCCGAGACAGATCCGGGTTCCGAAATCACCCACTAACCTGTAAGGACCCAATCGAACCAAAGGGTACCTAAAAATCCCTACTGTTTTGCGGGTGCATAAGGACCCGTGGATAGTGGACGGCGGCTGCTCGAGACACATGACTTACCCGGAAGAGCTCGCCGACCAACTACGTACAAGAAGATGGTCCCGCACTGAATTCGGTGACAATTCCAAAGGCTACACAAGGGGATACGGAACGCCGAACATTGGGACCGCCACGGTTCCAAGAGTAACATATGTTGAAGGACTTCAACATAATCTCCTTTCGATCGCCAATTCGTGATAATCTTAACAGAGTAATCTTTGACGCCGGTTTTCGTGATATTGTTGACAAATCTACGGGGAAAACGGTGTTATCGGGTTCGCGGAGGAAGAACATCTATGTTGCAAACTAGAATACCGCGGGAACCCGAGGCTTGCTTGCTCGCACATACTAAATCGGGTGACAAGTCGAGTGGCTATGGCACAAAAGACTCGACCACCTGAACTTCAAGACCATGAACAAGCTTGTCAAGAACTCTAAAGTCGAGGACCGCCCAACGAATCGTTTATCAAAGACGAGAAATTGTGAAGCGTGCACGAAGGGAAAGTAAACAAAGAGTAGCAATCCACCTATTCCGTAACCTTCCACCGATGGAATCCTTGCACCGCTTCACATGGACTTATTCGGGCAGTCTCTCCAAGTGACTATAAGAGGCAAGAAGTATGCCCTCGTCGTCATAGACGACTACTCGAGATATACTTGGGTCATCTTCATCGCCAACAAATCTAATGTTCAGACTGAGTTACCTAATCTACTGAAGAAACTCAGTGTGGAAAAGAACATCAAGATTAAGAAGATACGCTCGGTACGGAGGAATAGAGTTTCTAAACTCGGTAGTTAAGACATACTTGCGATAAAGAGGGAATTCAAGCACGAGACATCACCGCGCGCACCCCTCGGCCAGAACGGACTTGCCGAACGTAAGAACGAGAACACTCAAAGAACCAAAGAAGAACGCTCCTCGCAGATTCTGGACTACCCTCAAAGTTTTGGGCTGATGCTACCGACACCGCCCTGTTACACTCGGAATCGCTCACTACCGACACAAAGAACACATGAAGACGCCTTACGAACCGTGGAAAGGGAGAATTCCTTCTATTTCTCATTTTCATGTTTTCGTTTGTCCTTGCTTTATCCACAACAATGGGAAAGATCAGTTGAAGGTCTTTGATAGCAAATCTGATCAAGGAGTATTCTTAGGATACTCCCGAAGTCGATAAAGCCTTCGAGTTTTTAACTATCAAACTCTTTGCTTGGAGGAAAGCCCTCATGCTGTTTTTGATGAATTTGTTACCGAGAACGGGAAAGATACAAAGTCAAACACGAGGATGTCGGCGGAAGAAGCTACGGGATCTCGAACTAAATGACAAAGCCGAAAAGATCCAAGCATTGTTGGGATGATGAGTCAGAAGATGACGAAATTCAGACTCAGCCAACAAGCAATGTAGCTAACCTAGTTGATTCTATCGAACAGAATCAACAACAGGTAACTTCGGTCGATGAGGAAGCCCCTGTGGTAACTGAGACCTCTACTGAGAATATAAACTCAGGGGGAACGATTAATGTTCCTGAGCTAAATGCCCCTGAACCTGGAAACTCAGTAGATCCTAACCTTCTTACTGAATTACTACAGTCACAGAATAGTACTACTGAAATGCCTAATACACCTACTAACTGTGCAGAAGTAGTATAAGAAGAAGAAGCCCGATTCAGGCGTTCGTGGCTCGATGCTCATTCTTCAGATCTTATCATTGGAGATCCATCAACAACTATAAGGACGAGATCAATATTAAGTTAAGGAGAAATCCATAGGCAAGGGGCCGCCTGAACCGAAGAGAGCTGCGTCTGCTCTGCCCCCATCTGTCCAAGTGCCAAAGAAGAGGAGGTTGGCTAAGACTCGACCTGCTGAGGTCACAGTGGCTCAGCCACTTACCATTATTGAGCCAGCTCCTCCTTCTACTCAAGAGGAGCAACTACTCGATTCAGATACTGGAATCGAGGGAGCGACGATCAAGGACAAGGTCCAAGTGATCAGCTCTGAGGAAACAGAGCCTGACAAGAGGGAACCGTCACTCGAACCTACTGCTGAGTGGACAACAACTGACACCACTCGACTGCGTGCTGCAGCTGAGATTTAGCAAGAGATACCAGAAATTGCTGAGCACGCAGATCTGGTTGAAATAGCAGTAAGGACAAGAGCTCAGATGCTCTTAAGGTTTCTGCACTGGGACATTCTTATTGACTTTGCCAAATCCCAGCGATCACCGAGATGAGCTACTAACGGAGGAGCAAGAGCTCCAAGCCAAGATTGGATTCGGAGAGCCACTGATGTGGCGTCTTTCGAAGATTTGAGAGCTGCAATGCTCTATTTTCCGAGCTTGAGAGCTCCGATCGAAACACTCCGCCCCCATCTCCACCTTCCGATAAAGGTGATAATGATGATCAAGATGAGGAGATGGATGACAAACCCAAGGAAGCGCACCGGGGGAGAATCTGCAGAGGGACAAACTCCCCAAGAGAAGAGCCCAACACCACCCATAGTCACATCGAGTGAGGCTACAACCGCTCTAAAGTACAGTAGGGAGCGATTGATCTCGTTCTACGAGCGAGAGGCTCGGAACCGGCTCTTATCGGATACAACCCATCGGTTCCGTGTCCTCACGTTACGTCAACGGGGCTATCAAACGCCAAGGTGAGAAAAATCGACTCCTAGCCAAAGATGTTCATTTCAAATGGGAGAAGTACACCAAGGCTCGGAACGAAGCTCTACGTAAGTTGGCGGTGACATCTCAACTCCTAAAGAGGCTTCTCGACCGGATTTCAAGGTGATAGTTGAGCGAGGCCCTAAGTGCTCAAAAGGCCGATTTATCGGCCACGAGTCGGCACCGCTTGCCGCTCAGCATAAAACTTTCTCGGAGCAGGTGACTCGTGCCATGAAAACAGTTCAAGGCTTCATAGATGAGAGAAACAAGATAGCAACCATTTCTCTTCAAACGGCCATCAAGCAAACAGTGAGGCCTTAAAAGCCATTTCGAAAGAAATGACGAGAATCAAATGATCAAGCTCTGCTTGAAACTCCGTCGAGGAGTCGGCCGCTCGATTGAAGAAATCTAGAGCCGATCGGAGAGAAAGACTGGGAAAACTCTACGCAACTTGGTCGGTGATTTTGATGACACGATTACCCGGATCAAAGATTCTGCGCACAATCTGGAGCGGGACGTAAAAAGCTATCCGCACCTCCCCGGCAAATATTGCCGATGCCAAAAAGGGGGGAAGATATTGTGAAAGATGAACCCGATACGGATATACGGCGACGTCCGGATCCTTGAGGGACGAGCTCGGGAGGCGGGACCCTCCTCGGCAGCAGAGCCCTCGACCGCAGAGATTCGGGGGGGAACAGGCTCGGAGGCGGGACCATCTACTCGAAAGGTACATCTACCGAGGTCCTTCTCCTTGATTTCCCACTACAAGCCACCCCCATCTCCTCTTCACCTGCGCACATAGACGAAATCGCTCAATTCCTTGAAGAGCCAATCGAAGAAGAAGAGTCTCAACAGTGCCGCGAGAGGTCGGGGAAGGAAATCGCTATCGAATCCACTACTCCTTCCTCCCCGGTCAAGAAGTTTAAATCAAAAGCGGAGCAAGAGGCATTCGACCTCAGAATAGCCCAAGAGCTGCAAGACAAGCTGGACCAGGAGCGTCAGCTAGAGGAGGCAACTGAAGCAGCAAAAAAGCCTAAGGGCAAAGATGTCGTGGGCAAAGGAAAGAGAAAGGTCATTAATACGGTCGAAGAGCAAAAGAAGAAAGCCCAAGAAGATTTTGCTAAGGCTCTTCCGACCGAAATCAAAGCTACTTGCTCGTAGTATTCCCATATCTACTCTTACACCGAGCGGATAACGTAAGATCAAGCGACCTGGGAGGCGACGCTGCAAGGACTGAGTCTCAGACGAGGAGACACTAGAGCAGCCGCTCTCCGTGAGAAGAAAAGGATGGCTGACCTGGCAAGAATGAAAAGCCTATCTGGATAAGCCACGGCCGATCCGAGAAAACGAGATACCCGAGGAGCGAGAAACAGGAGGACTACTATCGAACTCCTCGTATGAAGTTGATTCCCGCACCTCATGTGGACAAATGGGTACCGCCGATCCGAATGATCAATGGGAGACTCTCAAAGAAATGTTTGTTAAAAATCTGTATGTATGGGGCTTCTATCCGAAAGACATTCCGGCCGATCAATTGTTCGAAGAGTGTTTTAATGAAGTTTTTCCGTAACTCGGAGAACGGTTGCCGCCTATCATGAAAGAAGCTGAACATTCCCGTGAAAGCACCTCGCATTCGGAAGATATCCTCCTCCCATGATCGCTAAAGGCATTATCATCACAAAGTCTATCGAAGAAGAAATCGAATCTGCGGCCTATCGGCATGAGTTACATCCGCATGGACCCAGGAAGATCAAGAGGAAATCCGGGTTTTGCGCAAAAGGATTTATAAATTTTATCTTGCTGGACCCTCCGGTGATCGCTCGGCGGATTTCAAGAAGAAGACTCGAGCTTCGGACGACGCAGCGGTGATTTCTCCTCTTTGTTTTTGATAATTCTTTGTAATAGCATAGGAACCTGTACTTTGACGATCTATCTATAAGAGTTCCTATCGCTTGCTAGACAATCGCTCATTGTCTTTAAGCTTTTTAGTGTCATGTTTTCACTACGATCACCAAGTGATCGACACACACTCACATCGGTTTCTCGATCTTGCCTTTCTCTCCCTTTGAAGTTCATTTACTATTATCGTTTTTCCTCGGATGCTTTAAGGGGGAAAGTGTTGTCGGTAGGACGATATCTTTAATAGATGTTAGAGTATAGAGGTTTTGGCATCATCAATTAGGGGGAAATTGTTGGATATGAGTCAGTAGATTGATACTCACTGTTCTAGGGTTAAAAGAAATTGGGGAAATCATAGTAGTACTATGGAATTGAAGATCCCAAAACCGAGCCGATATCGGTAGATTAGTGTGTCGATAGGATTAGGCGATGTATAGGTTAGACTTGATGTAATGCTTATTATTTTGTCTAAGTCCTGTACGGGGTAGTTGTTGAACCGATCTTCTGCGAAGATACTTTTCGAACCCCACGTCATCGGTGTAATCGCTTGCATTCTTCGTCGGCCGCCGATATCAAACTCGGTTGAAGATCCCGCATCAGCCGACCGGACCTCGCAGAAGCATTCTCTACAAGCCGATGATCATCGGTAGAAGAACCAAGTGCAAGCAAGTATACCTTCGCGATCGACCAACCGACTATCGAAGCTCACTTTATCGGTCGAGACGACTCGGCCGAAGAAGACAGACTTTCGAGCATCGTATCCGACGTAAAGCGACCCAAAGACTTAAAGTCCCTTCAAATGTTCAGCAGAAGACATACGAGGTAGTTTGAACGGTCAACTCTGACACTCACCAACTACAAACCTCGACCAATGAGAAGCCGACAACGCTTACCTACTCTACACAGTAAAGAACAGTGCATTAACTGCCCTGCTGCAACAAAGTTGAATAGTGGCCGTTTTCTTTGGACGCTCACAACTCACAACTATAAATAGAGAAGGATTTGAAGATTTCAAGAAGAGGAATATACGCGAAATCTAGGGAAATCATTCAAGCTCACAACGCTCTAGAACCTTCAAGCTTATCCAGAGACGAACTAGTTTTCATAGAACACTTCTTGTAGTTCATCTCTCTAGAGCACTTTGATCCCTTTCTTCTCTAGACTAAGCTCATTGCTAGATTCATAGCTTAGATCCGAAGGAGTTCACATTTAGTGAATTGTTCTTGTTGTAAGAACTCCTTCTCAGTTGGAGAATATTCCCTCCCTTCTAAACTTAGGTTTGGATTGTAAAGTCGCTAAGGACTATAACTTAGAGGGAACCGTCCCGCACGTATCCCCGCTCGAGGCTTGCTCGGAATAATCAACAAGTTCTCCTGCCTTGTTCAGGACCGTGGACGTAGGATCTTGCGTATCCGAACCACGTTAAATCGCTTGTGTTCATTTACTGTTTTATTGCATAGCATTCAACTGACTTGAAAATCATAAGTTTGCATAAAACGTATTTTATAAAGTGCACAACCAAAAGATTTAACTTGCAAAAACGCGTTTTCAAAAGAGACGACTCCGGGCCTAACACTTATCCGCACTACAGTCTCCGACTGAGTTTCGTAATACTGACATCAGTCAGTAGAAGAGCTCAGAAGCTGACTCACTTTGACCCCAGTGATCGAAGGCTTACTTGGCACTGTTCATCAGTTGCAAACATCAGCTTCAGCTGACCTTCACTGAGAAAAAGAAACAGAGCTCAGGTGTATTCACCCCCCCCCTCTACACCTGACTTTTCGTCTCCGGACCAACACATGATAATATTATATATACTATATAGGATAATATTGTATATAACCTTGTAGATAATATACATGATAATATTGAATCCTATTTAGTTTCGAAATTGGATAATATATAGGATAATCTTGAATATTTTTTGAATATATATATCAAGGTTTTTACGTAAGAATAATTACTAATCTATGATTTTATATAATATATATGATAATATTTATCAAGGGTTTTACGTAATAATTATTAGGAACCCTAATATTCTCATTTCTGTTATCAACCCTAATTGCATTTCTGTTATCAACCCTAATATTTCGCATTATTTCCAATTTATTTTCGAAAACAGTGATCAAGATCTTCATATTTTTCAAATATTGGAATAATTGCATGGATTCAGATATTTTTGAAATATTTCGAATTCTTGATATTTTTCAAATATTGGAATGGATTCAGATTTTTTTTTAATATGACAATTTGAACTAAAATCGAAGCAAATCACAAATATGACAATTTTGAAAACGAAGCAAATATTTTGAATTCTTGATATTGGAATGGATCACAAATATCTATCGTAAGTATCTACAAATCTCCTACTACCAAACAAATTCTCCTCATTCTCTTCCACCATACAACATCACGTGAAAGTGAAAGTGAAAGTAAACCCTAAAGCACACAAATATGCAGTATGATTTCTGAGACTTAGGGAATATATTCTGATTCCTGCAAAAAGTGATTAAACAGAAATAGAAAGGGACAAACATATGCGGGGAGAGAGAGAGAGAGAGAGAGAGAGAGAGGTCTTCAGCGAGAGAGGTCTTCAGGGAGAGAGAGAGTGAGAAAGAGAGAGCGATCTCTTCCGCACCGAGAGAGAGAGAGACAATGGTTACTGGTTTAACATGCATATGGTTTTTTCAGATTATAATAACATTAATATTCTTGAGAATGAGTACTAGTACAATGGTTTCAAACTCCGGAAAAACATGCTACGTCTCTGGTTCGATTCCTATTGGCGATTTAGATTTTCATTTTATATTCTAGAAATAAAAAGGTTACAATTTTTTTGAGAATTGGAAATGGCACAACAGTATCTTATTTTGGGAATAATATCGAGGTCGCGGGTTCGAGCTTTCTACAGCTCAAATAAATGCAGTCTTTTTTTTTTAAAATATCAACACATCTTATTTCGTTGAAAACGAGGCAACACAATAAACTATGCAACAACCCACTAACACACTCTGCACACACACTGCACACACAATTAATGTGAAATAGCATTTTTTGTACTTTTTTTGCATTTAAGGAAAAACATGTACATTTTTGCATTTTTCAACTTTGAAATGTACACTTTTGACATTCCACTCATATTTCTATATAGAAAAGTTTGTATTATCAAAGTTCACATTTCATGTTCTTATGTGTTGATATGATGTCTCGTGATTTCAGCTTTGATTATGTTATTGACTTTGTATGCATGTTGATAGTGGGAGATCGTATTTATTGGGGGAGATATATCATTTAGGGGCACTTTGTGTATATATGCATGTGTTTTGGTATTATTTCTATACTTTGTTTTGTGAAGAAAATAGTATCTTGTAAGGGAAAGATTGTTGATGTTATTTCAGATATCACTACAAAAAATCTGTCTTTTACCGACGGAAAAATCCGTCGGTAAACATTAAAAAATCCGTCGAAAAACGGTTTATCGACGGATTACCGGCGGAAAATAATCCGTCGTTATAGAGCTTGTCGGTAAATTTTACCGACGGAATTGAGGTCCGTCGATATTTACCGACGGAAAATTCCGTCGGTAATCCGTCGGTACACTTGTCGACTAATTTTTTGAAATTAAGCCAACAATTGACCCGCCGGCTATCGGAGTTGGTAGTCGGCAGCGATCAAGTGGAGACACTGGCCGGCGGAGATCGGACGCTGACGGTGGCCGGTGGTGGAGGCCTGTGCGCGCGCGTGCGCACATATATAGCAAGATTCTTAATAGCTTAGGAAGTAGTTTGATATATAAAGGTGGAAAAAGTTTGTCAAAAATTCGATGTGGGATGCAGAATTTTAAGTGTACCGACGGATTACCGACGGAATGTTCCGTCGCTAAATACCGACGGAAAATTCTGTCGGTAATCCGTCGGTAACAGATGAAATAGCGACGGAATTTTCCGTCGGTATTTAGCGACGGGAAATTCCGTCGGTAATCCGTCGGTAAATACCGACCCGTATTTTGTCCGTCGGTAAATCCGTCGGTAATTAACGAAAATTTTGTAGTGTATGTTGGTGTAGGTGGTAAACATGTTTAGCAACATGGATAATCCTATGGTTACTAATTTACACGATGACTATTTTTCACCTGGATATTATTTATTTGTGTAAGTAAATAAATATTGAAGTTATGTTAAAGAATAAAGCACGAGTCGTTCAAAATTGGCCGTGGCATGAATCTTAGAAAGCAGTTACCAGAGTTGCTGATTTCATGAAGAGAAGATTTCTTGGTCTTCTAGCTGAGCTGCACGTCTAACATTAGTGGAGATTGAAGTGTTGAATTGGATATGTGCATTTGAGAGAAGTGGGGGACAAGAATCAACCGAATAAATGAGAAACTATTCGTAACTACCTAAGTTCGTGGCAAAGAACTTAGTCTGTTGGATTATGCTGGTTGGAACGTGGTTTGCAAGTCAGGATACTCTATAAATATCAGAGTTCATCTGTTGAAGAACTTGAATCCATTTGAACTAAGTTGCTTAGAAAGAGTATCGTGTTCCCAAGAGTGTCACCCAAACATAGAGTGTCACATTGGTTAGACGTAGTCTAGTTAGCGAGTAGAAGCTAATCCCGACGTATTGGAACAGAGTAGTTTATTGAGTTTTTGACTCTTGTCTTAACAACGGGTTATAAGTGCTTAGGTGTGTCAGTGATTTACGGGGTAGAGTATCATCATGTGTATCATACGTTGTTCCATTTGTAATCTTATTAATTATTACAACTTCTGGTAAAATTCTTGTGTTATGTTTTTATTTGTTTAATTCCACTGCAAGTCAAAAACTCTGTGGCAGATGTTGATTTTTCAGTTGGTCTATCACACTGATAAATATCCACTCGGGGGCACTAATACCTTCAAATACAATTTGGTTGTTTAGAAACTCACCTGACTTCCTGATCTACAAAATTGAAAGGATAAAATTGTCTTCTTGTATTTGATATCATTAAATATATTAATTAATTGGGATCAATCGATCCAATTAGCATTACCCAAAAAATTATGCACCTTATTAATAACTTCATTGTACATTTCCTGTTGTTCTCCGAACATGCTTCACCGAATTTATTTCAGTTAAAATCATATTTCACTTTATTACGTTCCCATGAAACATTATTTTTTCCTACATCATTCTCCGTAGGATTATATTGTGTAGAATCACGTTTTCTTAAATAATTAACATGATGGGACAAACTTGGTTCAGGAAAATATTTAAATAAACATAAGAATGAATATATATTGACATTTTAACTTTATAAGGAGAATAAAAGATCGTGTGAATTTTTTATTTGTATTTATATGTAATAATTTAAAAGCCTACCAATTCAATACGATAAATTAAATAAAAATTGTCAAAAACGTGAACGAAAAATAAAAACAGATGCAGTGATGCAGATTTGAAAACTTCGACTTGAATAATTTATTTTTATCTCCTATCTGTTCTTTAAAAAATTAGAGTTTTTGTTTTAGATAAGAATGAGAAATCTTAGGCAGACACCACTAGTCATCTAATTGTCATTAACGTCAAATGCTTATAATCTACTCTTGAGACGTTTCAGCTTTGTTCGACATCAGCCAAACACGTCGCTATTAATGTTGATCCATATAAATCTGGTTTCATATGTTTGTTATAATTTCGGGTTTTAAAGCGTGTTATAAAACTTTAATTAAACTCAGCTTTAGATTCTATTAATTTTTCTTTTATGACCATTTTAATCTATATCCATTATTTGAAGTACAATTTTACTTTTGCACACTAGTTTGTAAACTACAAATAAAAAATAATCATACTAAACTAACAATTCGAATTGTCTTTGTTGGAAAATTAATAAAATTTCTCATTCAAAAAATGTTTTTGTTTAGAAAATTCATTAGATAAGTTCCATTGTATTTTATATTCGTACTTTATATTTTAGTCGATCATCTGGAAGAATTAATTATACTTCCAGTCATTCATCTAGAAGAAGTTTCTTTGTTTTATATACCTCCAAGGACTACTAAAGTGCAATTTAGGAGTACAATTTTTCCAACAATAGCGAAAGAAAAAAGATGAAAACGGAGAAAAAACCTAATACGTTCTAGAAGGCGTAATTGACAAGAAACGTGGCTTAGACTGAGGCTATCAGTTAAATTGCGAGATGTTACTTTAATTTATAATAATGTATGACTGGAACTCCGGAATCTCACGCTTATGATACAACGCTTTAATATTTTTAATTTAAAATATAAAATTAATAGAAATTTTAAAGTTTGAGAATCACATGGTCCACATCTAAAATCTAACAAATGACTATTTTCTTTGTCAACAAAGGTGGCATCGCTTTAAATTTTAAAATATAAAATGAGTAGAGACTTTGAAGTTTGAGAATCACATGGTCCACATCTAAAATCTAACAAATGAGCATGCCATTTTCTTTTTCAACAAAGTTGGCTGATACTTGTATTTATCTGGAACTAGTTACTTATTATATTGGAAATATTTGAAAATTATGTTGTTTATAACATTGAGTGACGTATTGGAAATCATTATCCATAATAATCAAAATGAAATCGTGACTTTGTAAGGAAATAATATGTTTTGAATCATACATACCTCTATTGATGATGAATAACTCTGTGTATAAGATTACTGTTGGTTATATATATAGCCGATAACCTTGGAAATGCGTACAAAATAATAACGAGTAATTGAAATACAGTAGAAATTGAGATACTAGATTACAATCGATTTCGTATCCAATTGGGCAGACAACTTTCTAGTAGTCTAGGCTGAACGTCAGGGTTGATGATTCTCCTGGGTATGAAACGACTAACTGGACAGACAAAAGTCGAGTCGAGTTTCCTCTTTCTGCAAGACAATATTGCCCCGGCTAGTGCTCACGAATTGACAATCTGTCCCCAAAGATAAAACGACTTTCCTCCATCCCGGTAACAGTACCGCAAACTGGAAAGATTCGGGCGAACTGAACCAATGCACGAACTGGGCAGACACAGAACTATACTATAGATGCAAATGAAGTGCTTTATGATTTTCGTGAACTTGTGTATTTGTAAACTTATATATCTAACAATGTAACATATCCATATCTAATGCTTTGTAAGATGCATCTATATATATATGCAAAATCCACCATGTCAAGGGATTAAAGACATTAAAGATCCTCTCCACTACTTGCTCATTAAGAGCCATTACATGAGACCTTTCTAGTCTTCATGGATGCTTCTAGGTCATCAAGACCCTTGAAGTGCCAACATCTTGCAGTCAGCTCAACAGTCACACGAGTCTACTTGCCCAGACACGAGCCAAGTAATGGGTCGGATAGGCTGGCACTACTTGCATCCATTTACGAAAATGCCCACAAAAGTGACAAACTTAAAATGCACATTTCTCACTCACCGAAATTCAGTTTTGAGAATACGAACGTGGTCACAACAATTTAATCATGGTTAGACTAAAATATTAATTAGTCAAAATTAAATTTCCAATATTCCCCCATATGAGTGGAAATTGTGCATGCATGTATGCAAACTAAATGCCCAGATTGAAAGAAATAGCATTGTAGCAGGATAGGTAGCTTTTGGCTTTGAACCTTCCCTTGTCAAAACTATCGGGTACACCGGCGGACTAGTGGACATGATGCCTTGAACTATTCTTCCTTAGTGTGCACCAAGACAATAGTATCAACACAATACTATCTCAACCTTGTTCGTTCTCACGTTTGTATCCATTTCGGCCTTGGACACATCTTTGGATTCATAAGTGCCCTCTGTGAAGCGGCCACACTTCTCACTTATATAGGTGATTCATTTCCAAGTATCCTGCCATACTTATCTGCCCAGGAACCATTAAAAGTCATAAGACTTAACATCACCACATTGACAGGTTTCAACACTTAACTTGCTTTCCAAAGGAATGAGTGAAGATATAATCTTCCAAGTGTTGCTCTGCGAACTCTTATAGCTTAGTTGTCCCATTGAACCAAGTTTCTGGGATCTCCAATCATCATGGTTGGGTTACCACTATAATTGTTCTAGTTGTGGATTTTTAATCCCATTCCCTCTAGCAACTTATTCATTCGATCTCTATTTAACCATTTGGTTAGCGGATCCGCTAGATTATCCTCTGACTTGACATAACAAACAGAGATAATCTCACTTGAGATCAAATGTCTTATGGTATTATGTCGACGACGTATCTATCTTGACTTACCATTGTACATGTCATTTAGTGCCCTAGCAATAGCAGCTTGACTGTCGCAGTTGATCATGACAGTAGACACTGGCTTCTGCCAATATGGAATATCCTCAAGAAAGTGACGAAGCCACTCTACTTCTTCACCGGCTTTGTCCAGAGCTATAAGCTCAGATTCCATGGTGGACCGGGCTATACACGTTTGCTTCGTGGACTTCCACGACACTGCTCCACCCCCAATAGTGAAAATATAACCACTAGTTGAGAATGAGTCTTTCGTATCCGATATCCAGTTTGCATCACTAAACCCTTCCAGCACAGGTGGATATCTAGTGTATCTCAGCCCCAAGTTGAGAGTATACTTTAAATATCTCAACACTCGTACTAGAGCAGTCCAATGTTCTCTGCTTGGATTGCTCGTGTACCTGCTCAACTTGTTAACTGGGCAGGCAAGATCAGAACGCGTATAGTTACTGATGTACATCAAGCATCCAATGATCTTTGCATACTCCTCTTGTGCAACAGGTTCACCTCTGTGCTTGCACAGATGCACATTGAGTTCTAATGGCGTTTTAGCTGGCATCTTATCATAGGCATTGAACTTCTTGAGCACCTTCTCAATGTAATGAGATTGTGTCAAGACAATTCCATCAGCCGTCTGCACAACTTTGATTCCAAGAATCACATCAGGTAAACCCATATCTTTCATATCGAAGTTTCTCTTCAACATATGTTTCGTATCAACAATGAGTTGACGACTGCAGCTCATTATCAGCATATCGTCTACATAAAGGCAGACTATGACAAATGCATCAGCACTGCCTTTAACGTAAACACACTTGTCACACTCATTGATTTTGAAACTATTTGATAACATCGTGTTATCAAACTTCACATGCCATTGCTTTGGCGCTTGCTTTAGACCATACAATGACAAAACCAGTCTGCACACCTTGCTCTCCTGCCCAGGTACCACGAACCCTTCGGGTTGGTCCATATAAATATCTTCCTCCAGCTCACTATTTAGGAAGGCAGTCTTCACATCCATTTGATGGATCTCAAGATTGTGCAACGCAGCAATCGAGAGAAGCACTCGAATAGACGTGATCCTAGTCACAGGTGAGTAGGTATCGAAGAAGTCATCTTCCTCTCTTTGCCTAAAGCCCTTGGCTACTAGCCGAGCTTTGTACTTATCAGTAGTACCATCAGCTTTGAACTTTTTTTTAAGGATCCACTTGAATCCTAAGGGCTTACAACCTCTCGGGAGATCAGTTAACTCCCATTTATGATTTTGCATAATGGAGTCAATCTCACTATTGATAGCTTCCTTCCAGAACGCAGCGTCTGGGCTGGACAGAGCTTCTACTATAGACTTTGGTTCATCATCTAACATATAGGTGATGAAATCTGGCCCAAACGTCTTTGTCGTTCTAGCTCTCTTGCTACGTCTCAGTTCAACATCACCTGCCCGATGAGAACTAGTAGCATCATCATGAGTTATCTTCCCAGAACTTCCTTCTGCCCTATCCGGGCTTTTGCATGGATAAACATTTTCAAAGAATATTGTATTCCTTGACTCTATCGTCGTTCCTACATTCACATCGGGTATCTCCGACTTATGAATTAGGAAACGATAAGCACTACTATTAAGTGCATATCCTATAAAGACATAGTCAATCGTTCTTGGACCGATCTTAACTTGTCTTGGACAAGGCACTTCAACCTTGGCCAGACACACCCACACTTTGAGGTATTTATATGACGGTTTACGCCCTTTCCACAATTCATAAGGGGTCACATCCTTACCCTTAAGTGGAATTTTGTTCAGAATATAGTTAGCTGTCAAGACAACTTACCCCCACATGTTCTGGGACAGACTTGAACTTATCAACATAGCGTTCATCATCTCTTTCAGAGTACGGTTCTTGCATTCAGCAATACCATTTGATTGAGGTGAGTATGGAGCGTCGTTTGATGTACTATGCCTACCTGGGCACATAGCTCCTCAAACGACGCTACATATTCACCACCTCGATCACTTCAAATTACTTTAATTCGGGTACTTAGCTGATTTTCAGCCTCAGCTTTGAAGTTCTTAAAAGCTTCAATAGCTTCGTCTTTACTCCTTAAGAGATAAAGATAACAGTACTTTGTGCAGTCATCGATAAAAGTAATGAAATACTCCCACTTCTAGTTTGCACAAATTTCAAATCACACACATCTATGTGGATCAACTCTAGAGGTTCTGTGCTTCTTTCAACAGAGTGAAATGGCAACTTGGACAGTTTGGCCTCAACACAGATTTCACACTTCTTATGTGTGTCTACTTCTTTCAACTTTAGTAAACCCAAGTTTACTAACATGAATGGATGGATTGTATTCTCGTTTGCTTCCAAAGCCGAAAGGGACGATATATTTAAAGGGGGTCCATACGCATTTTATGGTACCCATCTCATCCTAGAAGATCTTGGCCCCAAGTTCCGGTTTGAAGCAAAACTGCTCATTGAACTTCCGGTGTGGATTAGCCTTCCGAATCTACCTATCGAACTTTGGCATGAGAGGGCCTTAAGTAAAATTAGTTCGACTCTTGGTAAACCGATTGCTACGGATCCCAACACCATCCATAAATTCACGCTTGACAAGGCTCGAATTAGAGTGTTATTGGATGCCTCCAAGTCTCATCCCAATGACATCTTGATGAGGTGGTTGGACGGTTCCGTCTTCACACAAAAACTCTACTATGAGTATGTGCCGAAGTATTGCAAGAAATGCACATTTTTGGCCATCATCAAGTTGTTTGCCCGGGCTCGAAGCCGTATGGAGTGCATGGGGCACACGGTCAACGTCCCACTCGTAACACCCGGACCCAAGGCTTCGCATCCGGCTGACCATAAGTCTTGATCCCCTACCCGTGCGGATTCTAATCCGAAGGGGAGGCTAAGTACCAAAGAAGAACTATTACTTGCACTTCGCCATAAGGCCACCTTAGACCGGGGGAACAATCCAAATATGTTCCCAAATCAAAGAAGGACATGGGATCGTCGAGTGGAACTATTAAGGAAGATCAAGCCATTGGCACTTCAAAGCACACTTTTATTGATTCTCCTTTCTCGTCAAACTTAGGAGGAAAGTTGAGAGTGGATGATCTTCGGCATGAGAACCGATTCACTTCCCTAGAGGCTACGGAGTTTGATGATCCCATTCTTGTCGGTATTCTAGCTTCGTACCAAACTCCTACATCTTGGGCGGATAGAGTGATTCTATCCAAAAACTTGGAGAGGGTTGCTTCGGCCGAATTATTTGATGGGGATGCTACGACCACTCAATTGCCGAGAGATTCGTTGGGCGCTCTTGTGGCGAGGGGCATCAATACCCCTTGCAACCAATCCATGTATGGAGTATCATCAGAGCCCGTTAGCTCTTCCGGGTCTACTAGTGCCGCAAGCGAAGACTTTACCTCTTATCGATACGTGCTTCCGGACCATGACCCGTCAATACCTTGTCAACCAAACATCAAGGGTAAGGCCGTAGTGGATACTTGTGAGATTTCCTCCAAATTGCCGCTATCCGAGGATACTCCAAAGGATGACTCAACCCCGCATCAAATGGGGACATCATCGGAACCGATTGAAAAGCCACCCGGATTCCATTTTGAGAGACCAAAAGATGAGCCATCCACAGCTAAGAAGATTGCCCCGATGCCATTCGGGAAGAAGAAACGTAAGGGAAAAGGCCCCCATGACCGAAAGTAACTCCCTCATCTCTTGATCCATGATCATAGTATCATGGAATTGCAGGGGCTCAACAAACCGCAAAAACAAAAATTGTTGAGGGATTTTGCCGTACAACATAAAGTGGATGTTCTAGGTCTAACGGAGACCAAACTATCGCCTAGAGCAAAGGATTTCTTCATCAAAACCATGTTCGCCGGATGGGAAAGCTTGGATAATTTCACAATCACTCCGGGGAGCCGTATCTTGCTACTTTGGAACCCTACCAAAGTAAGAATACACTCGCGCACCATTGAAGACCAAGTCTTACATTGCACGACTAAGTGTATGCTCTCAAGGTCATCATTCCGCCTATCACTTGTATACGGAGGTTGGACGGTCCCGGACCGTAGGCCACTATGGGACTCTCTTGTTACACATGCCACACCGGACGAGCCTACAATCCTTTGTGGGCACTTCAATTGCTTACTATCTCCGGATGATAGAGTTGGGGAGATAGAATCGCGAGATTATGACTTGCGTGACTTTGTTGATACTTGTGCCTTCCTTAGCTTTGAGGATATCCCATTCACGGGATGCCGGTACACATGGAACTCCAATACCACTTCGAGCAAATTGGATAGGGTGTTAATCAATGGGAAATGGCTCACCGAAGGCTTCCTTTTCTCAGCCGACTTCCCGCCGCCCGAAATTGTGTCGGATCACTCTCCGGCCGTTATATCTATCCTTGGCGAAATTATAACTAAGCTGAGCCCCTTCAAATTCTTCAATATATGGCTTAATCATCAAGATTGCAAGTCGGTAATTGAACAATAATACCCCATCCATATTACCGGCCACATACAACATCGCTTGGTCCTCCGCCTCAAGGAATTACAAGCATACCTCAAAGCCTTCAACTTCAAGGAATTCGACCTTATCACGGAGCGTGCTAATAATGCGAGGGCGGAACTACAAAACCTACAAGTGCAAATTGATGAGGCTCCTCGTGACTCCACCTTACGTGGATTACTTCCGGATGTGCATAAGAAGGCTTCATTTCTTGATCAAGCCGAGAAGGAATTCTTTGCCCAAAAGTCCCGAAACAAGCACTTACTTAATAGTGACAAGGGCACGGGATTCTTCGATTCGATGGTCAAGAGGAACACAACAAAGAATACCATCGCCTTTCTTCGGAGGTTTAATGGAGACATCACCTTCGACCAAGAAGTAATCGCCGATGACTTTGTTACATTCTTCAAGGGCCTTTTCGGTACTCATGTCCCCTCATTGGATGTTGATCACACTCTATTCAACTTGGGACCCAAACTCTCTCAAGCTCACCGGGATGATATGGTCTTACCGGTCTCCATGAAGGAGATCAAATAAGCTATCTTTGGGATTGATGATTCCAAGGCACCGGACCGGACGGATACTCGGCGGCTTTCTTCAAGAAGAATTAGGATGTTGTTGGCCCCGATGTTCTAGGAGTCGTTGATGAGTTTATCCGAAATGGTCAACTCTTGAAACGACTCAATACAACTACAATTGCATTGATCCCAAAGACCAAAGATAATCCAACGGTGTTGCAATGTGGTTTACAAGGCCATTACAAAGATTTTGAATGAACGCATGGGTGAGCACCTCTCGGATATTGTGGGAAATTCACAATCGGCATTTATCAAAGGGCGAAAAATCATTGACAATGTCTTTCTTGCACAAGAATTGATGCGAGGATACAAAAGGAAGAGATCAACACCTTGGTGCGCCGTGAAGCTTGATTTGATGAAGGCATATGATACGATCTCTTGGTCCTTCCTCGAGCAAACCCTACTTGGGTTTAACTTCCACCCCACCTTAGTGAAGTGGGTCATGATTTGTGTCTCTACACCACAATTCTCTATCTCCATCAATGGCTCTCTTCATGGCTACTTCGAAGGGAAACGTGGACTTAGGCAAGGTGACCCCATGTCGGCTTCGCTATTCATTCTTTGCATGGAGTATTTCTCGAGGCTTCTCCACTCTCGCACATTCAAGACGGACTTCAATTATCATAGCAAATGTGGGCAGCGGAGAATTACCCATCTTGCCTTTGCCGATGATCTTATGCTCTTCGGCCGAGTTGACCCCACATCCATGCAAATTCTGGCCACGACATTAGAGGACTTTAGTGAAGTATCGGGCGTTCGAATGAATCCTATGAAGTCGTCTATCTTCATCGCCGGCATTCGAGAACATAATCCGGATAGACAACAAATCATCGACATCTTTGGATTTCCGGAAGGCCAACTACCGGCAAGGTACCATGGCATTCCACTTGCTTCGATGATGTTGAAAAGCAACCATTACTCCCCCTTGTGGAGCAAATTTCAAGCCTTGTTCGCCGGTGGGAGGCGGCCACTCTTTCGCATGTAGGACGGTTCGAATTGATACGGTCGGTTATTCAAGGGGTTTCTTGTTATTGGATCCAAATCTTTCCGTTGCCCGCCATTGTAATCGACCGGATATATGGTATCATGAGGAGGTTCCTTTGGGGATCCAAA
The DNA here is from genome assembly GCA_028984105.1 of Lavandula angustifolia. Classification (NCBI taxonomy): domain Eukaryota; kingdom Viridiplantae; phylum Streptophyta; class Magnoliopsida; order Lamiales; family Lamiaceae; genus Lavandula; species Lavandula angustifolia. The sequence goes on along the minus strand of CM054806.1, from coordinate 15,289,516 downwards.
ATGTCCCCGATAGCTTGGAGTACTTGTTGCCGACCTAAAGAAGAGGGAGGCCTTAGCATTTGCGATATTTTGGCTTGGAACAATGCACTTCTCACGAAAGTCCTTTGGGATATCCACCTTAAGGCGGACTCTCTTTGGATTCATGGGTTCATGGTGAATACATTCCGAGCTCCTCCACTCTTTGGGATTGGCATCTGACGGAGAAGCTATCACCTCTTCTATCTTTGAGGGAGTGGGATATGATGCCGAGGCAGCCACCGCTCTTCTTGCCTCGTGGCATGGTCCGAATTCTACCGGTTCCGCATACGATTGGTGTCGAAAGAAGGGCGAGAGAAAATTTTGGCACCGTCGTATTTGGAAGACCTACATATCGCCAAAATTCTCCTTCATCTTGTGGAAAGCAATACAAGGGAGACTCTCCTCTCTTGATAGACTTTCTTTTCTTAATACTGATGCCACTTGTTCACTTTGCCATGCAAATATTGTGCCCGAGTTTGGGAGGAAGTTAAAAGGTGGCTCTGAGTTTCTCGAGCAACATCCACTATCCTCAGTGCCATCAAATGGATTGATCGAGAGAACCAAGGAAGCCTTGTTCAACAGAGGGCGAAGTGGATCGCTCTTGCCGTGACGGTGAACTATATTTGGAGGGCACGAAATGCTTTTGTATTTGAGAAGACCCCGTTTGTTTGCTCCCAGATTATTTGGAAGATCAGGCGGGATGTATACATGGTCCTATTTTCCCTCTTCCCTCCGGATGTTGTGCAGCCCAAGCTACCCAATTAGGCGATTCCGATCCCCTATCACTTTGGGCACTCTTTTTCCTACTATGTCCACTAATTTTGTACTCTTAAACTTTTGCATTTGGGTTAATAAAATTTGAAAAATCCAAGAAAAAAATAAAAATCCAAGTTTACTAATCGTTTTATAGCATTTAGATTAACGTGTCCCAATTTAACATGCCATATATCAGAGCACTCAACCAAATAAGAAGAAGTAGAAACATTCTTATTCATATGTGCTCGGCGCACAACCATTGCATTCATTTTGAAAAGTCCATCAGCAACATAACCTCTGCCTCGGAACTTTCCAGACTTGGTAAGTATAAACTTATCAGAGTCAAAGACAAGCTTAAAACCATTCTTTACAAGAAGATAGCCCGAGACTAAGTTCTTGCAGATGTCTAGGACATGCAGCACATCCTTCAACGTTAGCTCCTTCCCAAAGGATAACTTCATAACCATAGATCCGATTCCAGCCACTTCAGATGAAGCCTTATTGCCCATATGCAACTTTCTGCCTTCAACAACATTGTAGACAGAGAACGCATCCTTGTCCAGGCAGACGTGACAAGTAGCACCTGTGTCTACGAACCACTCCTTAGGGGTTTCAACATGATTTATTTCTGACACAACACATGCCAGATCATCATCATTCAACTCATCATGTTCAGCAACATGAGCATGTTGGGGAGCTTTCTTCTTCTGGGGCTTTCTGCATTGGCTTGCCATGTGGCCATGCTTGCCACAGTTGTAGCATTCCCCATTAAACTTCTTGCCTTTGGCAGACTAGCCAAGGCGCTTTCTCTTGCTTGGACCACTACGTTCCAGCAAGTTAGCCTTTTCATCGATCAAGACCCTCGGTCTTGGATCGGCTTTTCTATTATCTTCCTCAATCCCGAGTTTGACAATCAGATCCTCAAGAGTCATTTCCTTCTGCTTATGCTTCAGGTAACTCTTGAAGTCCTTCCATGAAGGAGGCAACTTCTTAATCACTGAAGCAACAGTGAAGGCATCGGGAATATTCATCCCTTCTGCATGAACAGAGTGCACAACGAGTTGAAACTCCTGCACTTGTTCCATGAAAGAACAACCATCTTGCATCTGGTAAGCCAGATACCTGGCCACAACAAATTTCTTTGTTCCAGCGTCTTCAGTTTTGTACTTCTTTTCAAGAAGTTCCCACAGATCCTTAGAGTTGTTTGTATCTGCGTAGACAGAATACAGGGCATCTTCGAGACTGTTCAAGATATAGTTCTTGCACAGGAAGTCTTCATGACGCCATTGTTCATATGCATTCTTCTTGTTTTCATCCTTCTCATCGGCAGCAATGACTGGAGCCTGCTCTTTGACATACTTCGCCAGGCCAAGAGTAGTCAGGTAGAACATCATCTTCAATTGCCAAGTCCTAAAGTCAAGACCAACAAACTTGAATGGTTTTTCAGCTTGTGCAGAGCCCGGTAAGACCCTTGCCCCACCAGATTGGTTGTTGGAGGTTGAACCAGTGTTGGACGCCATTTCCAAAGCTTTAGTACGTAAGAATACTATCTTGCGACTGTTGGTTATATATATAGCCAATAACCTTGGAAATGCGTACAAAATAATAACTAATTGAAATACAGTAGAAATTGAGATACTAGATTACAACCGATTTCGTATCTAATTGGGCAGACAACTTTCTAGTATTCTAGGCAGATCGCCCGGGTTGATGATTCTCCTGGGTATGAAACGACAAACTGAACAGACAAAAGTCGAGTCGAGTTTCCTCTTTCCGCAAGACGGTATTGCCCCGGCTAGTGATCACGGATTGGCAATTTGTCCCCAAAGATAAAACGCTTTCCTCATTTCCGGTAGCAGCACCGTAAACTGGAAAGGCTCCGGTGAATTGAACCAAGGCAAGAATTGGGCAGACACAGAACCATACTATAGATGCAAATGAAGTGCTTTATGATTTTCGTGAACTTGTGTATTTGTAAACTTATATATCTAACAATGTATCATATCCATATCTAATGCTTTGTGTTGGGTGATGATTCAATCCTCATCATGATCATACTTGTGGGAAATGACTCTTATCTTCTATACTGAATCATGCTCAGTAGCCTCGTGCTCTGAACTGTTGAGAAGATTTGAAGATCCCAAAACCCTATCTGATTGGTGAACCATTCCTTTGTATTCGTATTTGTCTCTGAGGTTTCAGACTCAGTAGACACTCTGCTCTGGTCAAGGTGCTCAGTAGCTCATCAGCCTCAGCACCAGTGTAGAAGACTCGGAATATCTTGGACTCGGCGAGAGCAAGATATGCGAGAGAGTCAGTTGAACTGAACTCAGCAGGAGTAGTTCACTGGACTCAGAGCTGATCTTCAGTAGACTTATCTCAGCAGTCTATCTACTGAATACAAGGTCAGACTCAGCAACGGCAGATAGTCTTCGGGACTGTCGGGAATCTTTTGAAAGACAATCGGCATTGTCATGTACGAGGAAGAGAGAAGTCGGCTTGATGCTGTCTCGAAGTTTGTCTTTGTCTCAACCACTTCATCCACCTCGACGAATGACAAGCATACACGTGTCTTCTCACCTGCTAAAGCTGCAGTCAACCTTTTACCTAAAAAGGTGGGAAAGTACACTGTTACCTACACCAAAAGAGCCGTTTGCTACCAAAAAGAGAGAGAGAGAGAAGAAGATCGTCTCCAACGGATCTATTTCAATCTCTGCTCTATAAATAGAGGGATCATTCAAGATTTGAGAGAGAATGCGCGCACCTAGAACACGAGAGAGCATTCAAACGAGCGATATTAACGACTAAGTCCTCCGCAAGAAACAACCGAGTTATCTCCGGCGAAAGACTACATCCAGCTCAAAAGGAACCAAGCTGAACCGACATAAGCTTCTAGTATCCAAGCGACTGACACGAACCTATAGCTAAACCCTCAGCTGTTCGTCGCTCTAGATAGCCACATTCTCGTTCCTTATCCCTCTAACCATAAGCTCACTTGTTATATCCATAGCTTAGACGAAGGAGTTCACATTTGAACCCAATCCTTATTGTATAAGGACTCCTTCACTGTTGGAGAAGTTTGTCAAACACTTTAAGTTTGATAGTGTTGTAAACTGAGACTTGGATCAGTATAAAAACCAAGACGCGGCTTTGCCCAGTGTGCAAGCTGACTGAGACTAACTCAGGATAATAAATAGCCTCCTGATCATTCGGGACAGTGGACGTAGGATTTGAGTGATATCCGAACCACTTTAAAAATCCTGTGTCTCTTACTGCTTTCTTAACTATTGCATTGATTTTACTATTCATACTGAACATCATATTTAAATCAATCAACTGTCTCTGCATACTGAACTTTTAAATCTACTGAACTGAGACTTAAAATGTTTTCTCACAAAAATTGATTTGGGCCTACACAATTCCGCACACTGAACTCTCACTGAACGATACTGAATTCTAACCTAGTTAGTTAGCAGATCTCAGCTGAGTCAGTACTCTTTTAGCCTTTAACTCGATTCGTAACGGTTGTGCGGTCCGCCGAACTGCTTTTGCACGGACACCATCCCGAATAGGACTGTTCAAGTTCGAAATTGAGAAATTGAATCAGGTGTATTCACCCCCCCCTCTACACCTGACCGTACACTCGGGACCAACAATTGGTATCAGAGCAGGAGTTCTTTGACTCTTGTTATCTTTGAGACTGGTCTATTCGAACGGATCCAAGGGAAAACGTTTTCACTGCATATCACTCTACATTCATATCTATATTCTTCATGGCTGATATGTCAGGTATAAGGATGGTACCCATGTTCTCGGTGGAGAATTATGGAGTATGGCGAGTCAGAATGGAAGCACATCTGACATCCCTCCATGACAGTATGATGAAGTTCTTGAAGATGGACCTATCGTTCCCATGATCGATAGTGTCGTAACTCGAGACCAAGCTCAAGGAGGAGGAATGGTGACCGGGAAGAAGATTCCCAAAGACGAAGTCTCTTCACTCCCGAGGAGAAGAAGCTTCACAATTTAGACCGTGTTGCCGAAACGCCATACCGACCACCCTTAGTGATTCTTATCTTGGCGGGGTTCGGGATTGCAAGACCGCTAAAGAACTGCGGGATGCTCTTGCGCTACCGAGTCGAGGGACTCGGAAGATTAAAGCCAACAAATTAGCGCCGGAACTCCAAAAGCCGGAAAGCTTGTCTCTCATGCCCGGGGATAAAATCGAAGATCTAAACGTCAGATTACCAATCGATGAACTCTATCATTGGGTGGGAAAGACATTCAAGCAACCGAGAGATGAATCCGAAAATTCGAGGGCACCGCCGGATGGACACTTGGACACCTTTTGCCACTCTATTGCGACATTCGACTTAGATCTTTGTGTCTCCCGACCATATCTTTTCGTAATTACAGGCGAGAGGAGTTTGAGTTCGAGACCTCAAAGAAAGCAGAGAGCGAAGCCGACACAAAAATCGACCATGCTTTCAAAGCATCGGTCGGCCAAGACAACATCTCCAAAGCCAACGAGCAAAACGACGAGTAAGACCGAACCTTCACTCAATGATCTACAAGAAGGAAGTCTCGCTCGGAAGTATGCACTTGCCTTTGTAAAGTATCGGAAGGAGAAGGAGCGACGCGAGAAAAGTGACTAAAGCCTATCGGGAAACGAAAGGTAAGTCAAATTATATGTCGAAACACACTCCCGACTCACAATCTTCGAATGCGAAAGAAAGATGACTCGGGAACCATCAAAGAATAGCGAAAGCAAAGAAGAAAGAGTCATCGCTTGTTACAACCGCAAGAAGCCGGGACATTATCGGTATGATTGTCCCGAGCTCGATAGTCTTCGAACGCGCAGCACGTAAGGCAAGGAGAGAGAAATTCGCCCGTAAAAGACAATCCTACATAGCTGGCAAAATCTCGGACGACTCGGAAGAGGTCGACTCCTTTATGGATTCATCGAGATGATGATGCGGCTTTCATGGCCTTAGAGCTTGAAGTCGAAGAATCGCTGAAAAGTGCATGATGGCGAGCGAAGAGGATGAGGTAAATTCTCATGAACAACTTAACTCCTCTTCACACTCGCACACACGACACTATTTCGAGTGCGGATGAGAATTTGGACGTCGCAACCGCATACGAAGAACCGCTCGACGAACAAATTCGGATGAGTCTGCAGCTCAGCAAGACTCTTCAGGAGTTGGATACCATGAAAATAGAGAATCAGAGACTTTCTCAGGAGAGTCAGGTTGCTACTGAGGCCGAAGGACTTGTGTTGAGACTCAGGGAGGAAATAAACTCTCGATGGCCAAGTCTCAAGCATCAAGAAGATCGGATTTCGGTTTTGACCAATGACTTGACTCGGAAAGATCTTGAACCGAGTCGTCGAAGCAAGAAATGTCGGGACTTCGGACCGAGCACGACACACCGAAGAAGAGTGATGATGTCCGGAGGAGCCCGATGACCGAAAGGTACATGGGCGCCGAGAAGAAATTAGAAGCTATGCTAGCAAGCAATAAGCCAAAGCACCGCAAGGAAGGACTTGGATTCGGCCCGGGGAGCTTCCTCATCCGCCCCAAGCACACTCGAAGTACGGCTTGCTGATAGGTTTGTTCAAGGGGAGAGACTATGAACGCAAATATACTGAACCCCCTAGCAAAGAACAAACAGAAGATGAAAGCACCTCATCCCACACATCAGCATTCTGACAAGAAGATCAGTGCCAAGAAACCCCAGTTCAGTCAAGGGGGAACCAGCAAATTAAAATTGGCAGATCAGTATGGACCTCCAAAGCTGACACATCCAGCTCAGTATGGGTCATACTATTATGAACCTATAGTCAGAAGAGGCTCCAAAGGTCAGAAGAAAAAGAAAGCCACACAGAAGGCTAAGGTCAGCAGTCCACCAACTCAGAAGATCAGGACTCCTGAACCTCAGAAGCCTCAGAAGTCACCTTTTACCAGTCCAGTGGTCAGATATGTTGACTCTAATGGAAAGAAAATGTCTGAAACCACCAGGGTTGTCAGACAGATTTGGGTTATGAAAACTAACATCTAAGGACCCAAAATCAAAAATGAAGGGTACCTGAATAAAATTCTATTTTGCAGGTGCGTAAAGACCCATGGTATGTGGACAGCGGATGCTCAAGACACATGACATACCAAAGGAGTCTACTGAAGAATTGTATCACTGAAGAAGGACCCATAATTGAGTTTGGAGATAATGCCAAAGGCTACACGAGAGGATATGGAACACTCAGCATAGGAACTGCCAAAGTTCCAAGAGTATCATATGTTGAAGGACTTCAGCATAATCTTCTCTCTGTTAGTCAATTTTGTGATAACTCAAAAAGAGTGATTTTTGACGCTGGTTTCTGTGATGTTATTGATAAATGCACAGGGAAAACAGTGTTATCAGGTTCGCGCAGAAAGAACATATATGTGGCTGACTGGAACTTAGCTGAACCTGAAGCTTGCTTATTGGCGAAGAATGACAACCACACGGGGTGGCTATGGCACAGAAGACTCAGCCATCTCAACTTTAAGACGCTCAACAAGCTTGCAAGAAACACTCTAGCAAGGGGACTGCCGAATGAAGTATTCAGCAAAGACACTCAGTGTGAAGCATGTCTGAAGGGAAAGCAAACAAGGAATCAAAATCCTCCAGTTCCATCGCCTTCCACGAATGGAATTCTTCAGCTGCTACATATGGATTTGTTCGGTCCAGTCTCCCCAGTGACGATCAGAGGCAGAAAATATGCATTAGTGGTCATAGATGACTACTCGCGCTACACATGGGTCATATTCATTGCCAACAAGTCGACGTCAAACAGAGTTACCAACGCTTCTGAAAAAGCTCAGTGTCGAAAAGAACACCAAGATAAGAAAAATACGTTCAGACAGAGGAACTGAGTTCCTTAATTCCATGGTAAAGGAGTTCTGCAAAGCATAAGGAATAGAGCATGAGACTTCAGCTGCACGCACACCTCAGCAGAATGGAGTTGCTGAACGAAAGAACAGAACTCTAAAAGAGGCAGCTAGGACTCTACTCGCAGACTCGGGACTCCCAACCAAATTCGGGCGGAAGCTACCGATACCGCATGTTATACTCCGGAATAGATCTCTACCGACAAAGCAAAGATAAGAGAACACCATATGAACTATGGAACGGCAGGAAGCCTTCTCTATCTTATTTCCATATTTTTGGTTGTTCATGCTTTATCCACAATAATGGGAAAGATCAGTGAAGACTTTTGATAGCAAGTCGGATCGGGGAGTATTCTTAGGATACTCTCGGGTCAAGCAAAGCTTTCGAGTATTCAACTATCGGACTCTTTGCGTGGAGGAAAGCCCTCATGTTGTTTTTAACGAGTTTTCTACCGAAGACAGGAGCAATAACTCAAATTCGAATCGAGGACATCGGAAGCGCTACGGGATCTAAGCTTAAAAGACAAATGCGAAAAGATCCGGCTATGTTGGGATGATGATTCGGACGAAGAAACCGAAGACAAATCTACCGAATCTCAACCACGGTGAGCAAGTAAGTGGCGAGCAGATTGATTCTCCCGAACGGAATCAATCCCCGGTGTAACTCGGGTCGATGAGGAAACCGTAGAGGTAATCGAGACCAACACTACCGAGAATAACAACTCGGGGGGGGAACGTCTAGTAATGTTCCCGAGCTGAATGCCCCCGAACCCGGTGACTCGGTAGATCACACTCTTGTTCTTGAATTACTTCAATCTCGGAATAGTACAACCTGAAATGCCTAACTCACCTACTATCCGTGTTGAACAAATTTCGGATGAAGAGTTAAAACATCGTAGATCGTGGCTAGATGCTCACACCGCCGATCTTATAATTGGAGATCCTTCAAAGACATGTCAAGACAAGATCCGGATTCTGTCAAGGAGAAAGCGCATTATTTTCCCGCTTCTTGTCTATCGAAGAGCCTCGGAATATTGAGGATGCACTTAAAAATGCTTGGACCGGATTATTGCTATGCGAGAAGAGCTGAATCGGTTCACGAGAAACGAAGTATGGGAGCTTGTAGACAGACCCCGGCATCAACATGTCATTGGAACCAAATGGGTCTTCAAAAACAAGCGAGATGAAAACAACGTTATAGTAAGGAACAAAGCAAGACTCGTGGCTAAAGGCTACTGTCAAGCCGAAGGGATAGATTTCGATGAGACGTTCGCTCCAGTTGCAAGATTGGAGGCAATTAGACTATTCCTAGCCTACGCAACACATCAAAGATTCAGAGTTTATCAAATGGATGTGAAGTCTGTGTTCCTGAATGGCGTGCTGAAAAAAAGAAGTCTATGTGGAACAACCGCCCGGCTTTCAGCAGGGACATCAAGTATATAGACTCAGAAAGGCTCTATACGGGTTAAAACAAGCACCCAGGGCTTGGTACGATACCCTGTCTGAGTTTCTTCTTTAGAAAGGTTTTCAGAAAGGCACAGTAGACCGCACTCTATTCAGCATTCGACTGGAAGAAGACTTATTACTTGTGAAGATCTACGTGGATGACATTATCTTCGGTTCGAAGAATGTCACCATGTGTCAGCAATTTGAAAAGATGATGAAGGATAAGTTTGAGATGTCGATGATTGGTGAAATGAACTACTTCCTTGGCTTTCAAGTCAAGCAATCTGAAAAGGGAACGTTCATCAACCAAGGCAAATACACTCGAGACCTCATCAAAAGATTCGGCTGCACATCCGGCAAATCAATCAAGATCCCGATGAACACGAACATGAAGATAGATCTTGATAAAGAGGGAGTATCAGTAGACCAAACTGAATACCGTGCTATAATTGGTTCTTTATTATATCTAACGGCTACTCGTCCCGACATAACTTATCTTTGTAGGTGTGCGTGCTCGATTTCGGGCGAATCCCAAGCGAGTCATATGGACTCGAAAAAAAAGATTCTCCGCTATCTACGAGGAACACCTGACATGGGTTTATGGTATCCAGCTGATGATAATATTGAACTAACTGGTTATTCTAATGCTGACTATGCAGGATGTAGAATAGACCAAAAATCAACTTCGAGAACGTGTCGGTTCCTTGACGGAAAGCTCGATCTCATGGTTTTCAAAGAAACAACACTCGGTGGCCACGTCGACTACCGAAGCCGAATACATGGCTGCCGGAAGTTGTTGCGCCCAAATCCTTTGGGCCGAGACAAAGAATGAGAGACTATGACGTCATTCGGAATGAAGTGCCGATCTTCTGCGACAGATGCACGGTGCTATTGCAATCACTCGAGAATCCTGTTCTTCACACAAGATGCAAGCACGTGGACATCGGACATCACTTCATTCGTGACCATGTCGAAAAGAAGGATATCGGAATGGAAAAGATCCATACCGACAAACAAAGGGCCGATATACCGACCAAGCCTCTAGGCGAATCCGGATTCGGAGAACTTTCGGTAGAGCTAGGTTCTGCTTTGGACCCTACCGACCCCGGTCGGTAATAAGGTTTTAGGAGAGGAACATTCCGGTGAGGGGGAATGATCACTCTCGATCGAGTAAGTTCAAGACGTAGAGATTCGGAAAACCATCTACACGAGGTATCGGTGACTACTATGTTCGGTGACGGGTTTGCGTATCTCCACTAGTATCTAATGCAACAATGATAAGCATTTATTATGTAGATTCAGCATGATTTAAATATCTCTTAGTTTGTCATTTATTGATAACAGATTACATTTAATACACGACATTCTATGCACAACTTTGCTGAACTCGTGCGCATTAAATGCATGTCTTATCATAGTTACTCTTTAGGCATGTTTACAACTTGCATTGACTTAGACGGCTTTTGTGATCATTACCTTTTATAATATTGAATCTTAACCGTCCATCTCATAAAGTAGGTTTAAACTCGGCCTTAGATCGATAAGCTGTTCATCTTCTAGACATGTACATATTTCGATCAAATCTTAAGAACCGCCATATTCGCACTTAACATTTCGATCATATCTTACCTCCGAAAATCCTAGAATACCTTTGTGCAAAAACCCTCATTTGCTTACCTTCACCTCGATCAAATTCTCGGTATGCCTACATGTAGTTACTTATGTGTTGATCATTATTGATTAGTATCACATATAAAAAGTTTATTTAAAAAAAAAAATCGATACTGATAACAACTTCATGTAACAGGTACAATGGCGGAAACCAATATCTATATGATATCTCCAGCGGATATGCAGAACATTCTGGAGAAGGATCGCGTGTGGTTTGAACCCACCATGGATTTTTATTCATGCGATCTGGAGTATATGGATGAGATCTTCTCAGCTCTGCGCGAGTCAGGACTGGAGAAATTTCTGTCTAGGAGGCCTTCGTTCTTCCTCCCGAGACAGGTTGCAGAGCTGTATTTGAATTCAGACGCAGTGTCTGGAGATATAGTGGCGAGATTCGTTGCCCATTCTATCCAAAACGCCACTATGGAGCTGAAGCAGATGTCCATCAAGGATGCCTTGAAGCGGAGTTTTGATCTGCCCTCCGAAGGGACCAGTACAGTCGGGTACAGAGACGACCGAGTTGATGAATACCTTACCGTCTTCTGTGGAAAGCCCACTACATTCAGAGCTGCTTTTCCGAAGAACAGCATGTTGCCTCAGTTCAGGGCACTTGCCTATATAGTGACGCAGCTACTGACAAGCCAAGCAGGGTCGTTTGACCAAGTGTCGAGGCCTAAGATTCAGATGATGATGGCCATATACGACCGAGCCCAGATAAATTGGACGGAGTTCTTTCTCCGAGAATTCATGGCTCAGGCTGCTAAGTTCGACAAAGCATCGAACACGCTGAGCGCAAAGGGCAAATTGCTGTATGGACTCAAACTGTCCATCATGATCGAAGATTTATGTGGATCTGAGCCTATCACCTACAGTGACAAGGAGTACTTCAATGTGAAGAAGGTCAGATTTCACAACAAGACAGCAGCGCTTCAGCAGATAGGGTCAGGACCCTCAGCAGTCTCTCCGAAATCAAAGTCTCAGCAGGCTACGCCTACAAAGAAAAGAACCCCTCCCGCTAAAACTCCTAAGGCACCGGCAAAGAAACTGAAGAAAGCCGCTGAGGTGCCAGCTACTGAGGAGGTTCCACAAGTGCCTGCTGAACAGGCTCCTGAGAAGACTACTCAGCCCATGCAGCTGGTTGATGAGTCCGAGTCTTCTGAGAAGACTCAGTCAGTGGAAAAGTTTGTTTCCACTGAAAGGGACCAAGGGGATGCTTCTGAAGCTCAGAGCGCAGATATTCAGCGCCTAGACAGCCCCCTTTCGTCCCCTCACTCGGCTCGGTACCTCCAACCGAAGAGCGAGACTTCACACATAGACTTGGAGTTACGAGATCGCATCGAAGGTGAATTAATCGGGATGGAAGCTTTAGTGATTATATCGAGAGCATCCCGAGAAATTCTGCAACTAGTTCTGGAGCTTGCTGACTACTCAGACTTGTTGCTCATCGCCAAGACAGCAAGGCTCCACATGTTGCTGCGACATCAGGAGTGGCCTCGTCTACAACGCCTTGTCCTCCACTACTCTTGTCAGCAGCTGCATGAAGAGGAATTGAGACTGAGAGAGGAGATAGGCTATTCAGAGCCTGAAGACCTCAGCTCAATGGACAATCTGAGGGCTGCAATGCTGGCCATGATTCATGATCGACAGCACGCCTCCGGCCCAGCACCCTCAGATGAGTCAGACCATGACGACCCACCCAGTGATTCAGTCCCTGGAAAGCCTGATGAGGGACATCCACAGGACAAGGATACCCATACTGAAACTGCTCCACCTCTCAGTATCCTTGGTCCTGAGAAGTCCAAGGCTGGTGCTTCGTCCTCAGCAGAGCCCGCTCAGCTCTTGCTGCAGTCGACTTTCGAAGCAGCACCCAGCCAGACCGCAAAGAGATCTCGATCAGTGGCAAAAGCCTTAACTGCCCAATGGATCAAAAATCGAGATCTTGCGAAGGCTATCCATAGGACTTGGAAGCAGACTGCTCAAGCCACGACTAAAGAACTTCGTGGGTGAAGTCTTCTGTCTCTTCATCGGCCGCCCACGATGTTTCCGCGCTTATTTCGAAGCGTTGGCTCACAGCAGCAAGTCAAATTCGAAGCTCGGCTCAAGATCTTTCGAGAGAGCCAAGCCAAGCTACTAGATGAATTTTTGGCTTCTAAACCGGCTCATACCGACGCTATCACCGAACAATCCGAGGCCACCGAACAAAGACTTGAGATTATCCAACCGGCCTTGGAAGACAAGATCACCGAGAAGCCGAAAGACTTCAAGGAAGCAATGACCTCTCTCACAAGCAAGATACAAGGAAAACCTTACCATGGAGAGGAACGAGTTGCATGAGGCTCGACTAAGCTCCACGATCGTCTTGATGAGCCGTCAACCTCCTACAAAAGTCCGAAGAAGTCGGTCCTAGTCCCTACCCCGGTGCTCATTGATGATGCCAAAAAGGGGGAAAGTGAAGGAAAAAGGGAAGGAAAGAAGAGTACTGAGAAGCTGGCTCAAACTCAGTCTCAGAAGGGTGAGGCCCAAGGTGTTTCGGCTGCGAGCACACGGTAAACCGACCCAAGTGGCTCGGGACCCCAACGTACTACTCGGGTAACCCGGACTCCCAAAGACATTATTAAGGAGGTTGCTTCGAGTACGCCGAACGAGCGGTGGAGGACTCGGAAGAAGAAGAGGCTCCTATTCCACCACCGGTTCAAGAAGGCAAGGGCAAACGAAGCTTAAAATTCCAACCCCTCCAAAGCAAAGAGATTAAGATACATATCTCGTTGAGGAGGAAGCCCAAATAGGCTGCGGATGAGAGCGGCGGGAGAAATTGCGAGAGGCCGGAGCGCGCTAACAAGCCAAAGTCTAAGCTCGCCAAAGGAAAGACTAAAGCCCCATCCAGGAGGAGGAAAGAGAACCGCTAGAGCGCCTCCGAGAAAGCTCATCATAACGAGATGAAGAGGACGAGAGAAAAAGACAAGGAGCAAGCAGCGAGAAGAATACGAAAGGCGTGGTACATCCAAATCTAGATCTAGTACCCCTGCCGAATCGGAACAAGCTCCTCGAAGCCTCAAGAGCAAGATGCGAAATTGAAGAAATCTTTGCTCGAGATGGATAGATATCTCTACGAGAGGAGAGGAAGCTAGACAGATAGAGGCCGCCATACTGAGAGGATACATTTGGCGCACCTTGAGGCACTCGGGAAGCGCATCGAACAAGAGGCCAGCCGAGAGTTCCTTCGAAAGCCGACATCCCTTATCGATACGAAGGTTCGGGAAGCCAAACGATCGAAAACACATAGATGGCCGAGATCGGACGAATAGATGCCTATTCGGTTCAATCGAGAGATGGGAATCGGCCAAGATAGAGTTTATCAAGAGAAATTATTTACGGTGATTCGGCTCGAAATGTCTAAGGGCGATGCCTATGTCGAGTGGATGACCATTACTAAACCCGATCTTTACCCATATATGCACGGAGCAAGAATCGAAGGGGTAGTAGTCAGCGTTCTGAAGCAAGGATCATTCCTCCACCCAGAAGACAAGACGACTCAGTACATCTCGGAATGATTGAACAAGAAGTGAAGAATGCTGCGTTGAACAGAGGACTAGAACAAGATGATCCAGCAGACCTTCGCCGAATACCGAAGCTGAGGAAGAACACGTTCAGAATGTATGGAGTCCCACTGCCTGAAGATAAATCCCAAGGTTTCATGAATAGGATTCAGCAGTTTAAGGGTTCTCCCTCTTAGTTCTTCTTTTAGCTTAGCAAGATTTGTAATGTACTGAACTAGTTATTATATATATACAAATCTTCTGTTGGCTCTGACAACTACTTGTTGTCTAAATAGCCGTGTTTGCTTTATGCTTTAACACTCAGAATCACTGAAGTGATTGCTGACACACACACGTTGTTTATTTACTTGTCAGTTTTTGCTCGGTTAGATCTCTGATAGACTAGACTTTCGGAGAGTTATTATTTCTCTTAGGGGGAAATTGTTGCATGGGGGAAATTATTGTAAAGGGGGAAATTGTTCTGCCCTGTCTCCCTCAGTAGTCTAGCACTTACCAGACAACTCCACTGATCCTACTTGTAATATAAGGAGCTCTGTTTCTAAGTAAGTTAGTGTTTAGCATAGTTGATAGGACATAGATGATAGGTTTTGGCATCATCAAATAGGGGGAAATTGTTGGGTGATGATTTAATCCTCAGCATGATCATACTTGTGGGAAATGACTCTTATCTTCTATACTGAATCATGCTCAGTAGCCTCGTGCTCTGAACTGTTGAGAAGATTTGAAGATCCCAAAACCCTATCTGATTGGTGAACCATTCCTTTGTATTCGTATTTGTCTCTGAGGTTTCAGACTCAGTAGACACTCTGCTCTGGTCAAGGTGCTCAGTAGCTCATCAGCCTCAGCACCAGTGTAGAAGACTCAGTAATCTTGGACTCGGCGAGAGCAAGATATCCGAGAGAGTCGCTGAACCGAACTCCGGCGAGAGTAGTTCACTGGACTCGTAGCCGATCTTCGATAGACTTATCTCAGCCTATCTATCTCGAATACAAGGTCGGACTCAAGCAACGGCAGATAGTCTTCGGGGATCTGTCGAATCTTTTGAAAGACAATCAGCATTGTCATGTACGAGGAAGAGAGAAGTCAGCTTCAATCTGTCTCGAAGTTTGTGCTGTCTCAACCACTTCATCCACCTCGACGAATGACAAGCATACACGTGTCTTCTCACCTGCTAAAGCTGCAGTCAACCTTTTACCTAAAAAGGTGGGAAAGTACACTGTTACCTACACCAAAAGAGCCGTTTGCTACCAAAGAGAGAGAGAGAGAGAAGAAGATCGTCTCCAACGGATCTATTTCAATCTCTGCTCTATAAATAGAGGGATCATTCAAGATTTGAGAGAGAATGCGCGCACCTAGAACACGAGAGAGCATTCAAACGAGCGATATTAACGACTAAGTCCTCCGCAAGAAACAACCGAGTTATCTCCGGCGAAAGACTACATCCAGCTCAAAAGGAACCAAGCTGAACTGATATAAGCTTCTAGTATCCAAGCGACTGACACGAACCTATAGCTAAACCCTCAGCTGTTCGTCGCTCTAGATAGCTACATTCTCGTTCCTTATCCCTCTTACCCTAAGCTCACTTGTTATATCCATAGCTTAGACGAAGGAGTTCACATTTGAACCCAATCCTTATTGTATAAGGACTCCTTCACTGTTGGAGAAGTTTGTCAAACACTTTAAGTTTGATAGTGTTGTAAACTGAGACTTGGATCAGTATAAAAACCAAGACGCGGCTTTGCCCAGTGTGCAAGCTGACTGAGACTAACTCAGGATAATAAATAGCCTCCTGATCATTCGGGACAGTGGACGTAGGATTTGAGCGATTTCCGAACCACTTTAAAAATCCTGTGTCTCTTACTGCTTTCTTAACTATTGCATTGATTTTACTATTCTTACTTAACATCATATTTAAATCAATCAACTGTCTCAGCATACTGAACTTTTAAATCTACTGAACTGAGACTTAAAATGTTTTCTCACAAAAATTGATTTGGGCCTACACAATTCCGCACACTGAACTCTCACTGAACGATACTGAATTCTGACCTAGTCAGTTAGTAGATCTTAGCTGAGTCAGTACTCTTTTAGCCTTTAACTCGATTCGTAACGGTTATGCCGGTCCGAAGCTGCATTTGCAGACAGACACCATCCTGAATAGGACTGTTCAAGTTCGAAATTGAGAAATCGAATCAGGTGTATTCACCCCCCCCCTCTACACCTGACCGTACACTCGGGACCAACACTTTGTAAGATGCATCTATATATATTAGCAAAATCCACAATGTCAGGGGATTAAAAGCATTAAAGATCCTCTCCTCTACTTTCTCATTAAGAGCCATTACATGAGACCTTTCTAATCTTCATGGATGCTTCTAAGTCATCAAGACCCTTGAAGTGCCAACAACTCGCAGGCAGCTCAACAGTCACACGAGTCTACTTGCCCAGACACGAGCCAAGTAATGGGTCGGACAGGCTGGCACTACTTGCATCCATTTACGAAAATGCCCACACAAGTGACCAACTTAAAATGCACATTTCTCACTCACCGAAATTCGGTTTTGAGATTACAAACGTGGTCACAACAATTTAATCATGGTTAGACTAAAATATTAATTAGTCAAAACCAAATTTCCAACAATTAGATTATAATTAGTCTGAGTCTGTATAAGTAGACTGATGTAAATCATGTTAGGTTTTCTCAGCTTGGGAATACGCTTTCCTAGTGCAGTTAGATTTTTACTGAACTCAAGCCGGGGACAATGAGTTTAGTTCCACTATCTAATTTGTCGAAGTCATTAAATTGGCGTACGAGTTACGAGGCACATAATTCAAAGACGATGGTCAATAGAGACATCTGAGTATCAAATTAGAACTGACAACGCAACACGCCACCTAAGCCTTTTTTCTCCTAAGGGATCTACATTACTTCACTGACCTGAAGAAAGTGACCTTTAGAAAGTGATGCGTTAATAGACATTTAAAACTTAAGACCACTTTGAAGCTAGGAGCCAATGAGAAGATGAACTCGGTCCAACAAATATCTTCTTGCTTTCCTATAAATGCAGAAGGCCTCTAATTCCAGAGAGGTTACGGAATTCCAAACACGCTTATACTTAAAGCAAGAACAAAGCTTGAAAGTCTTCAAGGAAGATAATGAATATTCATAGAGGCAGAGAGTGGACGTAGGAGTTTGGATTTTATGGCTAATATAAATCATTTTGTTCTTACATTCTGCAGATAATAAGTGTTTACATCATTCCGAAACATTGAGGCATTAATGCTGCAGTACTCACACAAATTGTTTTATTAAAAATATTTTCTTATTAAGTAAATGGCTCACACTATCGCTCTCAATCAGGCTCATTTTGTAATCTATAGATTCAAGTGTTATATATGGTGAATGATGTAAAAGAGTGCCTTTCGACCGTTTAGGTCGTTTGATCTGTGATTCTTAGTGAAGATTTTCTGATTTGTGTCACTTACACGAGTTTCGAAGCTCGATGGACAACTTATCAGAAGCTCTTTATAGTCAATGCCTCTATCTCTCTCTTTTCTCTCTAATTTTCAAAAATTTCAAGATGCTAAGTATAAGAGAATTAACCTCATATTACTTATTTATAGGGCTACTACAGTCCCTAATAACTTTGAAGTCTAAGCCACTAAATTAGGTATTAAGTTAATAATTATGGGAGTTACAAACAATAAAATATTTGCTCCCAAACTTATTAAATTAATTACCAAATAAAGAGGTATATAATTACGTAATTAATTTACAAGCAATTAATGGCTTATTGAGTCAAATCAATTACTGTGCAGTAATTGGGCCAAACTAGGGATCTAACACAAGAAATAAAGTTGAGCCTCAAATTAATTACTTATCTTTGCTCAATCCAGAGCAAAATTAATTAATAAACACGAACTCATTCCACATAGAATTTGTGTACTTACTTAACCCTTTATCCGATTATGAGTCGTGGCTTGTATTTAAGACTTAATCGAATATCTATATTTAATTTATAAATATCAAGTAACTAATTAACTAATTGACAACGTAATAATTAGCAACATATCCATGAGTAGTACCACTCGACCTTATTAACCACCTGAACTTAACCAACTTGCAGGATTTAGTGTGATAATCATTTCGAGCAACTCAGGGGATATTATTAGCCCTCCACGAGGGGATACAGATAGATATCAGTCAGAGATACAAGTAGCTACTACCTCCCAAGATACATATATCGGGTCAAATATGACCTTCCCCATAGTAAATCAAAGCGTTATTTAGTTACGTGCACTCAACTGAAATCTTATCAAGCTTATGTTCAATTAAGTCGCCGAGACAATGGTTCTCCACTTAGATCAGTTAGGATTACACATCTTATTGTAATCCTTTAATACACTTTACGTATACCAAAGTACACAAGTAATTGATAATCCTATATTTGTAGCTCATTTGTCTATTTAATATGTGTATTGTTGGTGGTGATAGTGCAGGGTTTCTACAATAAATGGAGGAAAATAGAAAAAATTCAAAGAAGATTAAAGAAATGAGAAGTTTGAGCCTCAATGTTGTTCTCTACCTAAAGATGAAGAAAATTGGCTAGAAAGAGTTGATTGGGCATGGGCTGTAAGGGCCAGAAGCAGGAAATGTTGACCTAATTATTTTAAAGCCTAAGTACCCGACCCATTAGTCCTAATTGTCGATCCTGGAGGGAAAAGGAAGCTCTGCTATGGTACATAAATACATGATAACCAACTATTATCTGACGGACCAAGCTTTTACCTAGCGGATACAACACTAACTCCCTGCAGATCCAAGTAACCGAGGCATATATTTTTTGGATGGGAAAAACGAGGAAGATATATACATTTGTCTCTATCATCATCTTGATCATCATCCATCATCCGTCATCCATTATGAATTATCTTCATCTCCTTAGTGTAGAAAACTCTCTCAAGTTATGTAAAAACCGCCATTAATGTAGCTCTAAAACTCTTTTTATTTTTGTCTAGTTTAGCAAACCTTACATTCTACTTAGTGTAGCTGCAAGCTCTCCCTAGAGGAGAAGACTCTCTTAAATGCAAGTATTGGTTAGTTTAAATATGTTATGTTCAAGCTTTTATTGTTTGAATTTGTCTCTCGTAAATTCCTTTTTTATTTCGCTTGATGTTTTACACATTTCTTTTTACCTTGTTCTTGTTACCTTTTTGTCTAAGTTTCTTTAGAAGAATATAATGTTGTACTTTACATTCTATACTTTAGATCTACATGCTTTTGACATTTCACTTGTTATTCCATCTCTTTCAAGCCGTTTGTTAATGTTTGTTTCATACCATTCTTGGATGCACTGTTATTCTGTTTTTCTATTCCAGATCTGCACTATGCTTTACTTTAATATGCTAATTTTAGTTCCTTGCTTTAATATGGGTACCTAAGTCCGAGGCTGAGGTAATGAGGCACCGTCCCTAAATCCTGTGAGATATGTTAACGTGCCTAATAATTGGTTAGGTTAATGTTTTAACCGTAATATGCGTAGGATAGTTCTAAACTGCATAGATTTGATCAGTTTGGGTAGGTAGCTTCTCTCTGGGTAAACATAGATTGACTTGGTTTCTGCTTTCAATGCTTAACATTGGCAGAGACCCTGACCTGGTTCCTTACTCTTAATGCTCCTTAGTGTCGACCTAATAATTTCTCAACAAGGTAGGTTAGACACTTGGGTAGGTGACTGTTTCAATGCCTAACATGGTAGTTACATTTGTGTAGAAGGATTGGACGCCCTTGTGCTAAACACAACTTCCTGGCCAAGTAGCCTTAGCTAAACCTACTTATCTACTAATCTAGGATCGAAAGGGGGGGGGGGAATTACCTTAGTTAGATTGCCATACTGCTCCCACAACTGTAAATTCCACACTGTCAATCATGGGAACGATAGATCCTTTCTCCAAAACTTCGGGCAAGCTGTCATGCAGCAACGTCAGATGCGCTTCCATACTTACACGCCAAACCGCATAGTTCTCGACTGAGAACATGGACACCATCCTTATACTTGACATATCTCACAATGGAAAAATATAGTAGGATGTAATGAAAGAAATGCAAATGCAATGAAAAAGCTTCTTTCAGGATCTGTTTGAGTAGACTATGTATCTCAGAAGAATGGCGTTCTGATAGCAATTGTTGGTTAATACCGCTCTGATACCAATTGTTGCTCCAGTGATGAGTCATCAGGTGTTAGGTGGGGGGGGTTCCCAATTTTAACTCAAACGCGAAAGTGAGTCTTTTAATGAAATTTCTTGTTGAGTAACTCAACTCGCCAACTAAACTTTCTGATCGCGTGGGTAGAGTGGTTCTTGATACTGAACACTGTCTACTGACTTCAGTCAGTCTACAACAGACTCAATACAAGAAGTTGTGCGGAAGTGTAAACCCATGTTGGGATAAGGATTCAGTGGGCACAATTATAGATTTGAAGATCCCAAAACCCCTAGCTGAATGATGTACATTCGTTACTGTAATAGCTTAGTTTGAGTTCAGTTGTTAGGAACTCAGTAGGCTAGAGTTCTGTAGCTGCAGAGTTCAGTAGAAGACCTTGCACTCAGTTGTTGGACTCAGGATCGAAGAAGTCAGTTGGTCAGCCGACCACCAACTGAATTTGCACAGGAATTCGTGCCCATGCACTGATACTCAAACGAACGTCAGTAGGAAGTCACTTCAGTTGAAGGTCCGAGTATTCAGAGGAAGTCAACCTTGATGTCTTACAAGTCTCACCTACCAATCTACCTCGACCAATAAGGAGCCAACAAACTCAACTAGAGCTGACTTTCGCATTTGAGAAACGAATTTGTATTCAGGTGCATTCCCCCCCCCTCTACACCTGAACCACGTCTCAGGACCCACAACCCAATTTTATCGTCTATTGTTGAAAAATATTTTTACTAAAAATAGCTCATATTCTGCTTGTGCGTATGTTTGGGTTTTACTGAAAATTTAACTTATGAATTTTGCAAATCGATTTTATGTAGAGTGAATAATAAACCAATAATAGAATAAATACACATACAATTTTGAAGTGGTTTGGATGCGCTGGATCATATGTCTACTGTCCTAAATAATAAGGAGGTCTTGAAATAATTGTACTTAGCAAGTCTCAGTCGGTCCGTTAACCGAACAGATAACTACTTATAGTCTTAGGGACTTTACAAAGGGTTTCAAACACAAGGTTTGAGATTCTCCAACTATGAAGAAATTCTTACAATAAGAACAATTAAAAATGTGAAATTATTCCATGTCTAAGCGTAAGATTTAACAGGGTTAGCTTAGAATAGAGAATGGGAACTAAATTACGCTAGAGTGAATAATTGTTTAAGGTTCCATCTATGCAGAAAGTTCTTCGCTGGATTTTTTTGAGATTGCTAGAGCTTTGAGTGCTTGAATGCTTGATGATTCCTGGTCCTGTCTTCAACTCTTTGAAGATCGATTTCTTTTTATAGTATTAACTCGTGGAAAGATCCGTTGGAAGAGACCTAACCATGTGTAAACAACGACAAGGAAAATGGCCATCTCGAATTTCAAAGCTACTGTAGAGATTCTTTCTTTTTCAGTCTTGAGGGCAGGCTTATGTTAGCGCAAGTACTGTGATGGTGGCTTCTCATTGGTCGAGGTTGAATGGTAGGTGAGGCTTGTTTAAAATTCAAAGTTGATGCTGAGTTGACTTCCTTTGGTACCTCAGACACTTTATTGAGTTATCCTCTACTGACATTTTTCTGAAACATTCAGCTTGCATATCGATTCCTCTGTACTGATGTTCAACACACAATAAGTATATTCTCATCAACCCTAGTGAGTCCATCCAGCTGAGACAAAATATGCTATTGAGTCTATCAGCTACTAAACTCTAACTAGTCTACTGAGTTCCTATCATGCTGAACTCAACTAAGCTATTACATTATATGGTACATCACTCAACTAGGGGTTTTGGGATCTTCAGATGTTATCTTTTATTGAATCATCGCCCAACAAGATTCTGTCATGATTTAAAATAGACGATTGAGATTTCATGTTATAAGCAGTAATGACTATTATGCCACCTTTAATCTCGATTTATGTATCTATCGCTAATAAAGTAAGGTGAGATGACATGCATTAAATACGCCACATTCAGTATATGAAATGTCGTCTTTTCAGTGAAAACGATTAAATTAATGACATCCTTTTTTATGAATTAATGGCGGGAAATAAACGTGATTGATGTGTCTATTTTATACCCCTCGAATTCACCCAGTTCTGACGCCCATCTTGTCCAAGTTGATGCTGTTTTGGGCGCAGAAATATCTATTTTCGGCAGGATTATGGTCCGGAGATGAGGTGGCGATTCGGAGCTGATTTGGAGATATTTTGGTGAATTTTGGAGATAAAACGGGGTTGTGATTGAGAAGGAAAGATATGCTAAAGATTTGGAGCTTAAAGATATTTTAGGGCTGGAGTTATACAAAGAAAAGGAATCTTAAAGATCAAGATTTAGAAGATTTGCCCTAAGATATATTTCCTTTTGAAGATCAAGCTCAAGATCTAAATAAAGGGCTGGAGACGAACAACAATAAACACCATCATTCACTCGCTGCTTCATTAGTTTAGTTTTGTCCCAGCCATCTCGTTCTTAGTTCCGTAGTTTAGATTTAATTTTACGCACAAGAATTCAAATACTTTCTTTATCGCTTTCTTAGTTTAGTTAACTTTCAGATTCAGCACTTGAAGTTTATTCAGTAGTTTAAGACATTCAGCTTGTCCGTTCAGATTCAGTACTTACATTCAGCATTTTAATTTCGGTATTCAGTATTTAATTTCAGTTCTTAAATTCAGTTTATGTTTCTAGCTTTCTGCACTTTACTTTCTGTTCTTACTATGTTCGTTTCACTTAGCTTGTCCAAGTTAATAATGAGTGGCTAAACTTTTTAGGGCTTCGGCGAGGGTGACGAATATGAGATACAAACTTTTTGAGATCTAATTGTTTGTAGTAATTGAAGACTAGGGTTTCGACTTAATTCGGGACAGAAAGATTTAATTGGATTAACTTAAACCTGATCAATATAGGTTATGAAGATTAGTGCCAGATTGTTCAACAACTTAGGTGGCGAAGCTATCGTAACGGTAATTTAATTAAGGAGGTTAATCATCTATGTCAGCTTGTCCAACAACGATAGAGATTAAAATTGGGTTCCTTCCTCGTAATGCTATCTAAACATTAAATCTAGGTTTGTTCAACAAGCTAGGTTGTGGTTAGATTAGGGAGTAGTGGAAATTTGTTCAACAAGCCATTACCGACTAAGTAAGTAGGAATTGGGGTATGTACGTGTCCAACATTGTATCCTATAACTGGTTGATCTTAGAAATTAATTAAATCTATGCATCTATGATCGAAGTAGTTGTCTCATACGAGTTACCCGAAGCCGAGTCCGCCTATCTCTATTTGTTATTTATCTACTTTTCTTGCTATTTACTTTTCTTTGCCTAGGTAGTAAACCCCAAAATTTATGCGTGGTGGCATCACCAAAACTCTGATCAAAAGGATAAATATTGTTGATTTTCACTGTTCCCTGAGTTCGACCCTGTTCTATACTAATTATAAAATTCTAAGTGTGTGCAGGAATTTTATTTGGTGTGAAAATAACGATCACCAAATTGGCGCCGTTGCTGGGGAACGGTGTTTCTAATTAACCGTGTTTACCTTTTGATCTTTTGTGCTTTAACTAGTTTATGAGCAGGTCTTCCAACCCGAACCTCGTATTTGATTCTGAGATCGAAAGGACCGCAAGGAGGCTAAGGAAGGAGACAAAGCTGCAGCAACAGCAACTGCCGAAGCAGGACACTTCGTCTGGCCAAGCAGAAGCTGACTCTGAAGACATTCTGCTTAGCCTAGCAAAATTCTTTTCTGAAGGAAAATTCGAGACTGAACTCGAGAAGATGGCCGACGATCCGAATAATCCGAGGCTAGATCAGTTTGGAAAGCATGGTGGTGAAGATCTTCCAACACCAATCCAAATTAACGGGCTCACTGAGCCGATTGAGATCAAGTATGGGCTTATCCAAGCTCTACCAAAGTTTCATAGAATGAAGAATGAAGATCCATTCCACTTTCTGAATGAGTTCGTGAGATTCTGTAATGCTCAAAAGAATTCACATAGAACAAAGGATCAATTCAAACTATCTGCTTTTCCATTTGCTCTCACGGACCATCCAGGAAACTGGTTCACAAGTCTACCCGCAAACTCAATCAGTACTTGGACAGAGATGAGACAAATATTTCTGGATTGCTGATTTCCAGTTACAAAGACTAATGCCTTGCGCAAGGAGATCACTGGAGTCCAGCAGGAGTTTGATGAAACACTAAATAGATATTGGACTCGATACAAAGCGCTCATCGAAAGCTGTCCAAATCATAATTTTTCCAAGGGAGATTTGCTGACCTACTTTTATCAAGGAAGGACAATCACTACAAAGAATCTTATCAATTCATCAAGTGGAGGAAATTTCTCCAGCTGCAGAGTCAATAATGCCGAGAAGATTATTCAAGAATTGGCTAATGCAACTAAAGATTATGGAGAAGTTCGTATCATAAAAAAATCTGGAAATTCAGCTGATTCCGTAGATCTGGAGACCAAGCTGGATACTAGTATGGAAAGGATGGATAATCGTTTTGAGAAGCTGGAAAGGATGATGGACTCAAAGTTGGAGAAATTGATGCACTCTATGTTGGAAAAAACATCTTCAGCCAGCTCGGCTGAACAAATATGTGGAGTGTGTGGACAGTCTGGACACACCTCGTTGCAATGTAACACCCAAGCAAACCCTTCTGAAGATTGCAACGCGATTGGGAACTAGAACAACAACCAACAGAAAAGAGATCCTTACTCCAACACCTACAATCCTGGATGGAAGGATCATCCAAATCTGAAGTGGGATAATCATCCCAAGCCGCAGTTTGCCCAGCATCAACCGCAGATGTTCCACCAACAGCCACAACAACAAGTCTATCGCCCTCCAAATCAAAGGGCTTACCCAACGAATCCACCGCTTTTGCCTCTACCTGCCCAAGCAAAGCCCGGCAAAACTATTGAAGAAATTCTAACAAAGATGGCTATTTCACAACAAACCATGCAGTAGAGTATTCTGACTCATAATGAAGCTATCCTGAACATCCAAAATTCACAGAAGGAGCAGAAAATCGGACTAGACAACTTGGCCGGACAGATAGGGCAGCTATCTACCTCAATCAATGAGATTCGAGGGAACTAAGGAAAGCTACCTTCTCAACTCCAGATTAATCTAAAGAATGTTAGCCATGTTACTCTGAGAAGTGGAAGAGATCTCCCTGATCCGCCAAGTAAGGCATCGAAGAAGGCTGAAGAAAGTGACACTGATGCCATTGTCAACTTGCCCAAGCTAAATATCTCTGAGTCATCCAACTCAAAGAAAGACAAGGAGAAAGTCGATGAAGAGGAAAAAGGAAAGAAGCAGGTTGTCCAAGAAGAAATACTGATTGATCCACCGTTTCCACAAGTGTTGGTGCAGAAACCAAAGCCCATTGAGCAGACGCTGGATTACATGTCCATCTTTGGCAAGCTGGAAGTTAATCTGCCATTTCTTCATGCTATCAAGATCCCGTATCTTGGGAAGTTTCTGAAAGAGTTCATTGCTGGAAAGACAAGCAAAAATGGAAAAATTATGGTAAACGAAAATGTCTCAGCATGTATTCGAAATATGCTTCCCGAGAAGTGCTATGATCCAGGTATGTTTACCTTGCCCTGTTTGATTGGAACTAAGATGATCCCAAAAGCCCTTTGTGATTTAGGAGCCTCAATCAATGTGATGCCTTTATCTGTGTTTAATAGCTTAGTTGGGGTTGAGTTAACCGATACTAAAGTTGTTATTCAATTAGCTGACCGATCATGCATATCCCCTAAAGGCCTTCTAGAAAATGTTCTTGTTAAAATCCATGATTTCGTATATCCTGCGGATTTTTATGTGATTAACACTTGTGAGAGAAAGAAGGGAACTTCGGGAGTTTTGCTAGGTCAACCTTTTCTTAAAGCGGCTAAAGCGTTAATTGATGTTTGTAAGGGTACCATCTGTTTGGATTATCATGGTGAGAAGTTTACTTATAGTATTGATGATGCTATGAAAAAACCCCTTGATTGTGAAAATGCTTATTCTATTGACGTTATTGAGCCTCTTGTCCAAGAACATCTTGAGACGACATTAATGCAGGATAAGTTAGAGTTAGCATTGACACAAAGTGTTGGGTTATGACTCAGTAGATGGTAGTCAGCTGTTTGTGGTTAAAATAATATTGGGGGAAATCATAGTAGTACTATGAAATTGAAGATCCCAAAACCCAGCTGATATCAGTAGTGTAGTGTCTCGATAGGATTACATGATGTATAGGTTAGACTTTTTGAGATAGTTTATTTTTTTGTCTAAGTCCTATACGGGGTAAACTGTTGGACTGATCTTCTGACGAAGTTACTTTCCAGAACCCCACGTCATCAGTGTAATCGCTTGCATTCATCTGTCTTCAGCTGAATCTGTCCTCAGTAGAAGATTCTTCATCAGTCGGTAGACATCAGCAGAAGAACTTAATGCAAAGCTCAGTACCTTCGCAGTCATCAGCTGACCCACCAAAGCCTTATTAGCTTGTTAGCCGACTCAGTCGAAGAAGACAAAGACTGTCCTAAGTTTACTGTGTCCGACAGAAAATGACCCAGTCGCTCAAGTCATTTCGACGTTCAGCAGAAGATCATACGAGGATGTGGAATAGTCAAATCGGAACACTGATACATTCTCACCTACCACAAACCTCGACCAATGAGAAGCCGACAACGTTTTACCTGCTCTGACCAACTAAAGCTGCTCATATACAGTGTCAACTGCCCTGCTGCAACAATTCAAAAAATATGGCCGTTTTCTTTGGAAGCTTGTGACACGTGGCATCGTCTTCTCCAACGGACATATGCCTGCTCACAACTATAAATATAGAAGCAAACCGAGCTCTACGCACGGGATTAAAAAGGGAAAACGCTCAAGCATTCAAACACTCTAGCAAACTTGAAAGATCATTCAACGAAGAACTTGCCTTCATAGAATATTTCTAGTTCTTCTCTCTAGGGTTATTTAGATCCCTTCTTCTCTAGCTAAGCTCATTGCCAAATTTATAGCTTAGAAATTTCGAAGGAGTTCACTTTCTGTGAATTGTTCTTATTGTAAGAACTCCTTCTTAGTTGGAGATCATCCCCTCCCTTTCGAAATTAGGTTTGAATTGTAAAGTCGCTAAGGACTATAACTTAGAAGGGTTTGTCTAGTGCACAGATTCCTTGCTGAGGTTTGCTCTGTTAAATCAACAAGTTCTCCTGCCTTGTCAGGACCGTGGACGTAGGATCTTGCGTATCCGAACCACGTTAAATTGCTTGTGTTATTTACTGTTTTATTGCATTGCATACAAATTGGTTTAAAATCACATCTTTGCATAAAACGTATTTATAAAAGCGCACTAGCCAAAATACTTTATAGAGAACTATATGTCTGCTATGTCAGGTATTCGGATGGTACCGATGTTCTCTATAGAGAACTATACGGTATGGCGTGTGAGAATGGAGAGACACCTTACATCGCTGCATGACAGCATGACAGACGTCCTTGAAATAGGACCCATCGTTCCCATGATTGACAGCATTCAATTTGCCGCTGTGGGAGGTGTAGGAGCACAGACTGGTGCTAAGATCCCCAAAGAAAAATCTGCCTTCACACCGGAAGAGAAAAAGCTGCACAACCTCGACCGAGTTGCGCGAAATGCAATATTGACAACGCTCAGTGACTCTCATCTCGGGAGAGTGCAAGACTGCAAAACGGCAAAAGAACTCTGGGATGCCCTGGCTGTAGTAAGCCAAGGAACCCCGCAGATCAAAGAGAACAAGCTCGAATTAGAGCTTCAGAAGTTCGATGCCTTTGCTATGGAGCCCAGTGAAACCACTAACGAGCTTAGCATCAGATTCACAAATCAAGTCAATGTGATCAACGGGCTGGGGAGGATGTTCACCAACAAAGAGATGAACACCAAGATCTTGAGAGCGCTACCTAGACAGAAGTGGCTTCCATTTGCTACTTATTTACGACGCTCTAATCTTAATGCTCTAACTCCTGATGTTATCTTTTCAGAATTAAAAACAGAGGAATTTGAGCATAGCTTACCCCAAAGATGTTCCAGTGCTCTAGCTGACACTCAGATTGACCATGCTTTCAAAGCAACAGTCAGCAAGACTGGACCCAAACCTATTTCCTCCAGCAAGGCAGTGGCCACGATAGAAGCAAAGTCCTCTGAGACTTCAGGCACTGATCAACTCGCACTGATGGCTCTTAAATATCAGAGAGAAAAGGAGAGAGTCAGAAAGCTGAGGAAATACAACAGAGATTCTCCCTCAGGTAAGAAAGACTATCAGAAAAGGGAAGAATCTAAACCTTCAGCTGATTGCAGGAACTCAGAACCTGTTGCAAGTCCATCGAAGGACTCAGCTGGAAAAAGCAGCAGATCATCTGTGTGCTATAACTGCAAGAAGGAGGGACATTATTAGTACGACTGTCCCGAACTCTCAGTTGCTCAACGAGCAGAACGACAGGCTAGACGTGAAAAATTTGCCCGAAGAAGGCAGGCCTACATAGCCGGAGAGATATCCGACAACTCAATCGAGGAAGATACATTTATGTATTCCTCTGAGGATGAAGCTGCATTCGTCGCAGTTGAGATCGGAGAGACGGTTCCTGAAGATACGGCTGAATACTGTCTAATGGCCGGAGAAGAGGCTAAGGTAAATTCTAAACTTAACATAACCTCTTCTTCACACAGCACACACGACACATGCTCGGTCACAGATGAGCCTCTAGATGTGGTACAAGCCTATGACGATCTACTAGAGGAGCAGATTCAGCTGAGCAGAGAGTTCAGCAGAACCATTCAGGAACTAGAACAGGTAAAGGCTGAGAATCAGAGACTTTCTTCTGATTGTCAGGTCTCTACTGAGTCAGAGAATCTGGTAGCGAGACTCAAGGAAGAAATCAAATCTCTTATGACTAAGTCTCAACTTCAAGAGACTCAGATCTCATTTTGACTAAGGACAATTCTGAGAAAGAGACTGAAATATCCCGACTCAGTCAGAAGCTCACAGACGTGGAAAAAGATTATGACTCACTCAGAAGAAGTGACGAGGTCTGGCGAGGACTGATGACTGAACAGTACCTGGGAGCTAAGGAGAAGCTGGAAAGTATGCTTAGAGCACAAAGGCCAACAGTTATGAAAGAAAGACTTGGCTATACTCACGAGGCTTCCACTTCAAAAAGCTCAGAAATGCTGGCTGATAGGTTCGTCAGAGGAAAGGTGCAAGCTGATGACACCACACCTCAGACGAAGAATAAACAGAAAATAGTTGCACCTCAGCCGAGCCATAAGAAGCAGCTGACCAAAGGTTCCAGCCCCAGGACACCACGATCAAACTCAGGGGGAACCAAGAAGGTCAGGTGGGCGGAACAGTACAATGAACCACTGTATGAGCACCCGGCTCAGTATAGTTCGTACTACTATGAGCCCAGGGTCAGGAGAAGCGCAAAGACTCAGAAGAAGAAAGCTCCTGTACCCAAAATCATCAGAAAGTCAGTAGCTCCAGGTCATGTGGAGAAGAAAACTGATAAGGTTCAGAAGAAGAAGTCTCAGACTTCTAAGGTCCCTAGGCAGATCTGGGTTCCGAAATCACCCACAAACATGTAAGGACCCAACTGAACCAAAGGGTACCTAAAAATGCTTCTGTTTTACAAGTGTATAAGGACCCTTGGATAGTGGACAACGGCTGCTCAAGACACATGACATACCAGAAGAGCCTGCTGACCAACTACGTACAAGAAGATGGTCCCAGAATTGAGTTCGGTGACAACTCAAAAGGCTACACAAAGGGATATGGAACGCTGAACATTGAGACTGCTTCAGTTCCAAGAGTAATATATGTTGAAGGACTTCAACATAATCTCCCTTCTGTCAATCAATTCTGTGATAATCTAAACAGAGTTATCTTTGACGCTGGTTTCTGTGATGTTGTTGATAAATCTATAGGGAAAAAAGTGTTATCAGGTTCGCGGAGGAAGAATATCTACGTTGCAAACTGGAAAACCGCAGAACCTGAGGCTTGCTTGCTCGCACAGACTAAATCTAGTGACAAGTCAGGATGGCTGTGGTACAAGAGACTCAGCTACCTGAACTTCAAGACTATGAACAAGCTCGCCAAGAACTCTAAAGTCAGAGGACTGCCCAACGAATCGTTTATCAAAGACAGAAATTGTCAAGCCTGCTTGAAGGGAAAACAGACAAAGAGTAGCAATCCACCTATTCCTTCACCTTCCACTGATGGAATCCTTCAGCTGCTGCAGATGGACTTATTCGGGCCAGTTTCTCCAGTGACTATACGAGGTAAGAAGTATGCCCTTGTCGTTATTGACGACTACTTGAGATATACATGGGTCATCTTCATCGCCAACAAATCTGATGTCATGACTGAGTTGCCTAAACTGCTGAAAAAGCTCAGTGTGGAAAAGGACATCAAGATACAGAGAATTCGCTCAGACAGAGGAACAAAATTTCTCAACTCAGTAATTAAAGAGTACTGCGAAAAGGAGGGAATTAAGCACAAGACATCAGCTGCTCGCACCCCTCAGCAGAAGGGACTTGCTGAACGCAAAAACAGAACACTCAAAGAAGCAGCAAGAATGCTCCTAGCAGACTCTGGACTACCCTCACAGTTTTTGGGCAGATACTACTTACACAACAACACATGAAGACACCATACGAATTGTGGAAAGGGAGAATTCCCTCTATTTCTCATTTTCATATTTTTGGCTGTCCTTGCTTTATTCACAATAACGGGAAAGATCGGTTGAAGGTCTTTGATAGCAAATCTGATCAAGGAGTATTCTTAGGATACTCCCGAGTCAGTAAAGCCTTCAGAGTCTTTAACTATCGGACCCTTTGTGTGGAGGAAAGCCCACCTGTTGTTTTTGATGAGTTTGTTACTGAGAACAGGAACACTACAGAGACAGATACTGAAAATGTCAGCAGCAAACTACAGGATCTCGCACTAACTGATAAAGCTGAAAAGATCCAGCATTGTTGGGATGATGAGTCAGACGATGAAGAAATTCAGACTCAGCCAACAGGCGATGTAGTTGACCTGGTTGATTCTACTGAACAGAATCAACAACAGGTAACAATGGTCGATGAGGAAGCCCCTGTGGTAACTGAGACCTCTACTAAGAATATAAACTAAGGGGGAACACAAATTGTTCCTGAGCTAAATGCCCCTGAACTTGGAAACTCAGTAGATCCTAACCTTCTTACTGAACTACTGCAATCACAGGACAGTACGACTGAAATGCCTAACACACCTACTGAATGTGCAGAAGTAGTATCAGAAGAAGAAGCCAGACTCAGACGTTCATGGCTTGACGCTCATTCTTCAGATCTCATTATAGGAGATCCGTCAGCAACGATAAGAACAAGATCTAGATTAAGTCAAGGAGAAAGCTCACTCTATTCCTGTTTCTTGTCTACAGAAGAACCTCAGTCAATAGAGGACGCACTCAATGATGCTGACTGGATCATCGCCATGCAAGAAGAGCTGAACCAGTTCGTCAGAAACGAAGTTTGGGAGCTTGTTGACAGACCTAGACATCAACATGTTATTGGCACTAAGTGGGTCTTCAAAAACAAGCGTGATGAAAACAACGTCATCCTCAGAAATAAAGCTCGACTAGTTGCCAAGGGTTACTGTCAAGCAGAGGGAATCGACTTTGATGAAACATTCGCTCCAGTCGCAAGATTGGAAGCCATTCGTTTATTCCTAGCTTACGTAACACATCAAGGTTTCAAAGTATATCATATGGATGTAAAGTCAGCTTTTCTGAATGACGTACTGAAGGAAGAAGTCTACGTGGAACAACCGCCCGGCTTTCAGCAGGGACATCAAGTGTACAGACTTCGGAAAGCTCTGTACGGGTTAAAACAAGCACCCAGGGCTTGGTACGATACCCTATCAGACTTTCTACTTCAGAAAGGTTTTCAGAATGGACAGTAGATCGCACCCTATTCAACATAAAGTCAGGAGATGATATCCTACTGGTGCAAATCTACGTGGACGACATCATTTTCGGTTGCAGAAACGTGACTATATGTCAACAATTCGAGAAAATGATGAAGGAGAAATTCGAGATGTTTATGATGGGAGAGATGAACTATTTCCTTGGATTTCAAGTGAAGCAATCACCTGAAGGAATTTTCATCAATCAAGCCAAGTACACTCGAGATCTTCTGAAAACATTTGGCTGCGATTCAAGCAAACCAGTCAAGATCCCCATGAACACAAATTTCAAAATCGATCTAGACAAAGAGGGAGCTTCTGTTAACTCTACTGATTATAGAGTTATTATTGGTTCTTTATTATACTTAACAGCTAGCCGACCTGATATAACTTATGCTGTAGGTGTATGTGCAAGATTTCAAGCAGAACCTAAGCGAAGTCATCTAGACTCAGCAAAGAAGATTCTGCGATCTCTAAGAGGAACACCTGACGCAGGGTTATGGTATCCTGCTGATGATAATCTAATACTGACAGGTTATTCTGATGCTGATTATGCAGGGTGCAGGATAGATCGAAAGTCAACTTCTGGAACGTGTCAGTTCCTAGGCAGCAACCTAATATCTTGGTTTTCAAAGAAGCAGCATTCAGTAGCAACGTCCACTACTGAAGCTGAATACATGGCTCGCCGGAAGTTCTTGTGCCGCATCCTTTGGCTTCGACAACAACTGAGAGACTATGGTATAATTCAGGATGAAGTGCCCATCTACTGTGACTCCACCAGTGCTATTGCAATTACTTAGAATCCAGTTCTCCATACGAGATGCAAGCACGTGGATATTCGACACCACTTCATCAGAGACCATGTCGAGAAAAAGGATATCAGAATGGAGAAAATCCATACTGACAAGCAAAGGGCAGACATACTGACCAAACCACTAGCTGAGAACAGATTTAGAGAATTATCAGTTGAGCTAGGTCTACTGGATCCTACTAAATCGTGTCAGTAGAACACAACAATTGGTTGGTATCAATTAGTATCAGTAGAAACCAACCACTGATATACAAACAATTGGTATCAAGTGTAAGGAACCAGTATGACAGGTCAGAAGACTCAGTACATTGATTCAGTCGGGAGAATCAAACTGTACACAGTAAGGGGGAACGTGGTCATCAGCACGTCAACCATCCTCCTTAGTCTTAACGGTAACCAGCTGATCGTAAAAGTTCAGCTGAAGAGGTTTGCGTAGTATTTACTTAAACTTAATCAGAAGCATCCTCGCATTTATTATCTCAGTCGCTTGCACTCAGTAGTTAATGAGCATTTATTTTCCGCCATTAATTTTTTTTAAGGATAAGTCAGTAGGAAACCTTTCTC
This sequence comes from Lavandula angustifolia, assembly GCA_028984105.1. Classification (NCBI taxonomy): domain Eukaryota; kingdom Viridiplantae; phylum Streptophyta; class Magnoliopsida; order Lamiales; family Lamiaceae; genus Lavandula; species Lavandula angustifolia. Next base: position 15,255,590 of record CM054806.1, on the reverse strand, counting down.
ATTTAAAATGACTTAGTCTTTAATGCTGCCTGCAGCGCATTTAATGCATGTCTTTTCACTTACCTTAACTGCGCATTATCCTACGTGGGTCTATGGTAGAGGCGGCTTAGGCAATCATTCCTTTTATAACATCACATGTCAGCCGTCGATAAAAATGAGAGATTAAAACTTAGCCGTTCGATCTAAACGGTTTATTACGCATGATCTTAGTAAATCTTTCATCTTCTACCTTCTCCTCACTTATCACCATTTCCGAAATTTTAGAGCTTTCTCTCCGCGATTAAGTTTTGTTCCAAAATCTTAAGACTGCTTTACATTTTTTGTATCTCCAAGCTCTAAATCACTCGGTAATGTATTAAATCTTGCTTAAAACTCATACAACTTACTCTATTTTCAAGTCCTAACGAGTTATTTTGCAGATTCTCATGGCGACAGTACAGTTACCCACCGATATTGACGAGATCATCAAAACTCGCATCCAGTTCGAACCCACTATGGCGCTTCGTCAAGTTGATCTTCCGTTTCTGGAGCCTGTGTTCGAGGCTATTGAAAGTTCTGGACTAGAACTGCTCGTCTCCAAGCAACCTCGGGCGTTTTTTCCCAGACGAGTGGCGGAGGTATATTTCAACTGGAGAACCCTAGCTTCTGGGTTGGAGGAATCTTCCTTCTCGTACATGAAGGAGGTTGTACCAAATTCTTGGGATGCAAGTCAGCACGTCATCAACATCCGTGATGCATTAGAGTTAGCATTTGATCTCCCAGCCAGTGGAATCTGTCCTATTGGATATAAGGAGAAGGAGATCAATGCTTATGTTCAGAAGTTCTGCGGCAGGAGCGACACAGTCTTCAAGAATGCTCTGCCAAAGAATCAGCTACTGCCACAATACCGGGGGCTCGCTTATATTTCTCACACATACTCACAAGCTAAGCGGGTTCCTATGATCAGCTGTCCAAGCCATGCATCCAGCTGATGATGATCATAGATGATGGAGTCCAAGTCAACTGGACTGACTACTATGTAGCCGAGCTGAAGGCTCAGGCTCAGAAGTTCACAGCCTCGCCCACTGGAGAGAGAAGACTTATTAGTGTGGGGAAGCTACTGTATGGAAGCAAGATGTCCATACTGATTGAGCAGTCAGTCTCGAGGAGTTCAGCCTTTGCTGACTCCAGGTATTTCGACAGCAAGCTTATTAAATTTAAGACGAAAGCCGCTGCTGAGAAATCCATCGGGCGAGTGCCGCCTGATCAGAAGAGAGATGTATCAGACTTGCCCCCTCGCGCCAACCCGCCTAAGAGGAGGAGACTAACTAAGACTGGACCTTCTGAGGTCTCAGTCGAACCAGCCAGACAAGCTTCTCCTCCACCCACTCAGGAGGAACACATCCTAGATTCTGACACCGGCATTGAGGGTGCCACGATAAAGGATAAGGTTCAATGCATCAGTTCTGAGGAAACTCAGTCGGATATCAGGGAACCGACTGAGGAAACCTCTGCTGAGTGGACTACTCTTCATTCCACCCGTCTCCGTGCCACAGGAGAAATCCATGCTCAGATTCCTAAAATCTCTGAGCACCCGGACTTGGTGGAAACAACCATAAGGGGACAGACACAGATGCTGCTGAGGTCCCTCAGCAGGGATATTCTCGAAGACATAATCAGAACCCAGTCAGCTCTGTCCCTTCTTGCCGAGGAGCAAGAGTTACAATCAGCTATAGGGTTCGGGGAACCAGCTGATCTTGCGTCTTTTGAGGATCTGAGAGCAGCAATGCTTTATCTTCTCAGCATGCGATCCTCAATCCCTGGCAACAGCCCCTCGCCTCCATCTCATTATGGCGATGATGATGATAAGAATGATGACGAGATGGAATAGGCACCACCCAAGGATGCAGATTTGGGAGGATCTGCTGAGGGTTCCACTCCCCGGGAAAAGGGCCAATCACCACCACCCTCCAAATCTGGTGAAGCTCAAGTTGCCTCGAAGCCGAGTCGAGCGCAACAACTCGCGATATCTGAGCGGAGGCTCGGGACCAATTCTTATCAGATAAAACCTATCGGTTCCGTGACCTCCAAGTTGGTGAATAAAGCTATCAGGCGCCAAGGGGACAAGAATCGTCTCCTCGCCAAAGACATGCACATCAAATGGGCTCAATACACAAAGGCCCAGACTGAAAGCGTCGATCGACTAGCAGAACGGGTTAAGAAAGTTTCAGAAGCTCCTACTCCACAGATAAACATTTAGGAAATCATTGAGACAACCCTTGCAGCTCAGAAGACGGACTTAGCCGCTCAGAGTCAGCAGCTCTTGTTATCTCAGAAGAATTCTTTCTCTGAGCAGCTGACTCAGAGTCTCGCTGCAGTCCAAGCCACCATGGATGAGAGGAACAAAGTGGCCACCTCTAACCTTCTATCAGCCATCAAAAAACAGGCTGAGGCACTGAAGGTCATCTAAAAAGAGATCACGGACTCGTATGACCTGTCTCTGCTGAAACTCCGACAGGAGTCAGCTGCTCAATTGAAATCATTTAGAGCTGATCAAGAAAAAGACTGGGAGCGATACAACGACCTGGTCAAGGACTTCGAAGCAACTGCCATCCCAATCAAAGATCTAGTATATAATTTGGAGAAGGACGTGAAAGCCATCCGTACTCACCTCTCCCAGGCTGATGATGCCAAAAAGGGGGAAGGAGAAGTAAAAGAAGAACAAACTGAGACGGAACAGGCTGAGGCGGAGAAGAGTCCTGAAGTCCAATTTATTGAGGGAGGAAATCAAGGGGTAGGTTCAGCCACTCAGGTGGAACCCGTTTCAGCACCCCGGGGGAAGATTCAGCCGCTCAGGTTGGAACCAGTTCTGCAGTACTCCTTCTGGAGTATGTTCCCCAAGTCCAAACAACACCTACTGTGACTGAGCCAGCATCTGCCTCATCTGCTCAGTACATCGAGGACATTGCTCGCTTCCTCGATCAGAAGGACGAAGACGAGCCACAACCACTGCCACCACAAAGGCCGGGGAAGGAGATTACAACTGAAGCCACTCCTCCACCTTCCCCGACGCCAAAATTCAAAACTAAAGCGGAGCAGGAGGCGTATGATCAGAGAATTGCTCAGCAGCTGCAGGACCAGCTAGATCATGAGCATCAGCTTGAAGAAACAAAGTAGGCCAAGAAGCCTAGAAAAGTGATTAGCAGGTTTGCCAAAGGAAAATCCAAGAAGATTGAGGATGAACTGCAGAAGAAGGCTCAGGAGGAGCTTGCCAAAGCTCTCTCCACATCAGTCCAGCCGATAGCTCAGAGTTACTATTCTTCCAATCTTACACCTGAGCAAGAGGCTGAGGATAGAGCCACCTGGGAGGCTACGCTGCAAGGACTAAATCTCCGTAGAGGAGATGCTAGGTCAGCGGCCCTCAGAGAACAAAAACGATTAGCTGACATGGCAAAGATGTTCAGCCTGGCTGACAAGCCAGCAGCTGACTGGAGAAAGCAAATACCCATAGCTTTAAAGTACTATGGGAGAGGAGCACTCAGATCACCGTACATCAAGAAGGCCCCTACTCCTCACATAGACAAATGGGTACCAGCTGAACTAAACGAGCAGTGGGAGGAACTCAAAAGTCTTATTCATCAAGGGATATTATGTATGGGGCTTCTACCCGTCTGAGGTACCTGTTGATCAGTTGTTCGAAGAATTTCTTCGTCAAAACCTTGCCCATATCGGAGCACAAATTCTACCAATCATGGAAAGGGAGAAGATACCCATCAGAGCTCTAGCCTTCAGAAGAATCCGACCTCCTATAACTGCTCGCGGCGTGCTTTGCACAAAAGAGATAGAAGATGAGATCGAGGCAGCTGCTTATCATCACAATCTTAGCACTGATCAGCCTGAGGATCTCGAGGAAATCCAGACTCTGAGGAAAAGGATTTACAAGTATTACTGTCTGGACCCTCCTGCTGAGAGGTCTGCTGCTTTTAAGAGCCGAACTTAGAGATTCAGACGTCAGCCGTGATCAGCATGTCCTTGTTTTTGCAATAGAGATAGGAACCTTATAATCATCATGTTCATATATATACCAGTTCCTATTTCTAGCCAGATAATTACTCATTGTCTTACGGCGTTTGCTTGTGCTTTTCACAACTGATCTCTGAAGTGATCTGACACACACTCACACATAACCGTTTCTCTGATTTTGCCTATCTCTCACCTGCTGAACTTACTAAAGTTATCTGTTTCAGTTTTACTGTAGTCTTTCTAAGTCAGTAGTCTAGCATTCTTGTCTTTGTTTTTATAGAAGTAGAGGTTTTGGCATCATCAATTAGGGGGAAATTGTTGGGTTATGAGTCAGTAGATGATAGTCAGCTGTTTGTGGTTAAAATAATATTGGGGGAAATCATAGTAGTACTATGGAATTGAAGATCCCAAAACCCAGCTGATATCAGAAGTGTAGTGTCTCGATAGGATAAGATGATGTATAGGTTAAACTTTTTGAGATAGTTTATCTTTTTGTCTAAGTCCTATACGGGGTAAACTATTGGTGTGATCTTCTGACGAAGTTACTTTCCAGAAGCCCACGTCATCAGTGTAATCGCTTGCATTCTTCTGTCTTCAGTTGAACCTGTCCTCAGTAGAAGATTTTTCATCAGCCGGTAGACATCAGCAGAAGAACTTAATGCAAAGCTCAGTACCTTCGCAATCATCAGCTGACCCACCAATGCCTTATCAGCTTGTCAGCCGACTCAGTCGAAGAAGACAGAGACTGTCCTAAGTCTACTGTGTCCGACAGAAAACGACCCAGTCGCTCAAGTCATTTCGAAGTTTAGCAGAAGATCATACGAGGATGTGGAATAGTCAACTCTGAACACTGACACATTCTCACCTACCACAAACCTCGACCAATGAGAAGCCGACAACGCTTTACCGCTTCCGACCAACTAAAGCTGCTCTCATGTACGGTGTCAATCGCCCTCGTCGCAACAATTCGAAAAATATGGCCGTTTTCTTTGGAAGCTTGTGACACGTGGCATCGTCTTCTCCAACAGACATATGCCTGCTCACAACTATAAATAGAGAAGAAAACCGAGCTCTACGCACGGGATTAAAAAGGGAAAACGCTCAAGCATTCAAACACTCTAGCAAACTTGAAAGATCATCCAGCGAAGAACTTGCCTTCATAGAATATTCTAGTTCTTCTCTCAAGAGTTATTTAGATCCCTTCTTCTCTAGCTAAGCTCATTGCCAAATTTATAGCTTAGAAATTTCGAAGGAGTTCACTTTCTGTGAATTGTTCTTATTGTAAGAACTCCTTCTTAGTTGGAGATCATCCCCTCCCTTTCAAACTTAGGTTTGAATTGTAAAGTCGCTAAGGACTATAACTTAGAAGGGTCTGTCCAGTGCACAGATTCCTTGCTAAGGCTTGCTCAGATAAATCAACAAGTTCTCCTGCCTTGTCAGAATCGTGGACGTAGGATCTTGTGTATCCGAACCACGTTAAATTGCTTGTGTTATTTACTGTTTTATTGTATTACATACAAACTGGTTTAAAATCATATCTTTGCATAAAACGTATTTATAAAAGCGCACTAGCCAAAATACTTTAACTTGCGAAAATACGTTTTCAAACTGAGACGAATCTCCGGGCCCTACACTCTTATCCGCACAACGTCTTCGACTGAGTTTCAAGTACTGACAAAAGTTAGTAGGAGAGCTCTGTAGCTGACACACTCTGACCCGTGATCGAAGGTTACTATCATGCACTGTTCACCAGTCACAACTAACAGCTCAGTTGTCCTTCACATTCTGAGAAAAGAAACTGTGATCAGGTGTATTCAGCCCCCCCCCCGCCTCTACACCTGACTATCGTCTCCGGACCAACACAAAGCCTCTCTGAAATGGATGTCCAAGGGATGCTAGATGAAGAAGTAAAGGAAGCTATCTTATCTCTATATGCAGTTCCAGAAGTCGTTACCTCTAGTAGCGGCATCTGCTTGCCCAAGCAGAATGTGGAAGACAGACCAGTGCCATCACATGTCAGATAAGAAGTTGCCAACCAACTTAAAGTATGTTTACCTTGGCTAAGATCAGACTCTTCCTGTGATTATCAGCAATGAATTATCAAATGAACAAGACGAGCAATTGGTCGAAATTCTGAAGAAACATGCTCGAGCTATTGGTTGGACGTTGGCCGATATCACTGAAATCAGTCCGGATATTTGCACGCACTACATCCTATTGGAGCCGGATAGTAAGCCAAGCCGAGATCCACAAAGGAAGTTAAATCCCAACATGTGAGAAGTTGTCTTGACGGAGATTTTGAAGTTACTTGATTGGGAATTATCTACCCTATCTCGGACAGCAAATGGGTCAGCCCGGTACATGTTGTACCAAAGAAATCAAGTTTTCAAGTTGTTGAGAATGAAAAGAATGAGTTGGTACCAATGAGATTGGTAACCGGATGGAGAATGTGCATCGACTATAGGAAATTGAACATGGCTACAAGAAAGGATCATTTTCCTTTACCGTTCATTGATGAGATGCTTGAGAGACTTGCCGGTCAATCCTATTTTTGTTTTCTTGATGGATATAGTGGATACTTTCAAATTTATGTCAACAAGGATGATCAAGAGAAGACCACCTTCACATGTCCGTTTGGCACTTATGCCTATCGCCGCATGCCTTTTGGATTGCGCAATGCTCCCGGAACTTTCCAACGTTGCATGATGAGTATTTTCTCCGATCTCATTGAAAAATGCTTCGAAGTATTTATAGATGATTTCACCGTTTATGGAGATTCTTTCGATCGATGTCTCAGAAATCTAGATGTGGTTCTAAGAAGATGCGTGGAGAAGAACTTGGTTCTTAATTACGAAAAGTGTCATTTCATGGTAAGGGAAGGAATTGTTCTTGGCCATATAATATCCGAAAGAGGTATCCAAGTTGATAATGCGAAGGTTGATTTAATTGCCCAGCTGCCGTACCCAACAAATACCAAGGAGATTCGAGGATTTTTAGGCCATGCTGGATTTTACCGGAGATTCATTCGGGACTTCGCCAAGATCGCTCAACCTTTAACAAGGTTACTTCAGCAAGCCGTTCCATTTGTCCTAGTTGATGACTGCAAGAAAGCTTTCGACATTCTCAAGGAAAAATTGGTCACAGCTCCTATTATGCAAGCTCCGAATTGGAAAATTTCATTTGAGCTTATGTGTGATGCAAATGACTACGTTGTTGGTGTTGTCCTAGCCCAAAAGAATGCAAAGGATAGTCATGCTATATACTATGCCTCAAAGACGCTCAATCCAGCCCAATGCAATTACACCACTACAGAAAAGGAGCTACTCGCTATTGTTTTTGCCTTCGACAAGTTCCGCTCGTATCTGCTGGGGTCAAAGGTGATCGTCTACACTGATCATGCTGCCGTGAAGCATCTACTCACAAAGAAGGAGACCAAACCACGTCTTGTACGTTGGATTTTGCTATTGCAAGAATTTGATTGGGAAGTGCGAGATAAGAAAGGAGCTGAAAATAATGTAGCTGATCATTTGAGTCGTTTAGTTCATTCAGAAGATGCTGAACCAATCAAGGAACAATTTCCAGAAGAGCATCTTTGTTATTCTGTCATCCCAGATGCTGACAACTTGGCCAAGCCATCTGAAGAAAATTCTACTATCAGCTTGTCCAAGTGGAAGTACAAAACTGAGGTAGAATGTTATGCAATTGAAGGAAAAGATGGTAAAACTCCGTGGTATGCCAACATTGTAAATTATCTCACTTCAAGGAGGCTTCCACCAGACTTTACCATGGCTCAAAGGAGGAAATTAATGAGTGAGTGCAAGTATTATTTTTGGGATAATCCTACACTTTGGAAAGTTGGAGCCGATCAAGTTATTCGAAGGTGCGTACCCGAAGAGGAACAATTTGAGATCTTAGAGCGATGTCATTCATCACCTTATGGAGGACATGGAGGAGTAAAACGTACTGCACGAAAAGTTCTCGATTGTGGATTCTTTTGGTTAACTTTGAATAGAGATGCTTATGAGTTTTGCAAGATTTGCAAATGTTGCCAAATTCTTGGTAATATTGGCTTGCGAGATGAACTACCACAACATCCGATGCGCTTTTGCGAAATATTCGATGTATGGGGTATGGACTTCATGGGACCTTTCCCTAGCTCGTTCGATAATTTATACATACTATTGGTTGTGGATTATGTGTCCAAATGGATCGAGGCCAAGGCAACTCGCTCCAATGATTCCAAAGTCGTTGTTGGATTTCTTAAGTCCAATATTTTTAGCCGATATCGTGTTCCTCGAGCCATAATAAGTGATAATGGTACTCATTTCTGCAATCGTACCGTTGAAGCTTTGATGAAAAAATACGGATGTCAACATCGTCTATCTACTCCGTATCATCCTCAAACAAACGGCCAAGCTGAAGTATCCACTAGGGAGATCAAGCATGTTTTGGAAAAGACGGTTAATCTGTCTCGAAAAGATTGGAGTACATGCTTGGAGGATGCTCTTTGGGCGTACAGAACCGCATACAAAACCCCTATTGGTATGTCCCCTTATCGTTTGATTTTCGAAAAGATGTGTCACTTACCGGTTGAGCTCGAACATAAGGCATTTTGGGCCGTGAAAACAATGAATATGAACTTGTTCAAGTGTGAGGAGGAACGCAAGTATCAATTGCAAGAATTAGAAGAGCTTCGACTTGAAGCTTATGATGCCCTATGTGGTACAAGGATCGAACCAAGGTTTGGCATGATCGTAATCTGAGATCTAAACAATTTAAAGTTGGACAATTGGTACTCTTATACCAATCTAAACTTCGACTCATGCCCGGGAAGCTTCGTTCAAGATGGATAGGGCCATTTGTTATCAAGTCTGTTCGGCCAAGTGGAGTGATCGATTTAGAGGATCCTACAATGAAGTCTACTTTCGTGGTGAATGGTCATCGGCTAAAGCTCTATCATCACTTGCACCAAATAAAAATAGTGGACGAGATTCCATTGTCCCTCCCAACATACACTTGATCAGCTTGGATGAGTCGAGCCTGCGACTCTAACTCAAGGCGCTTGTGGGAGGCACCCCACACGTATCCTTTATTTTCCGCATTTTGTAGTCTAGGTTCATTTTATGTTTTTCATATTTGGTTTTTAGTGTTGGATTCTTCTGCTAATTATTTTTATGCAGGAGATCTAGATAATTGTGGAAGAAATTCGTCACTTTAGGAAATAAACTTCAAGAATTAAGGAAGGAGTTTGAAGGAGGAAATATGCCCAAGTATAGGTCGAGGACCTAATTGCAAAATACTTAAAACTTTTGTGGTCAAATTGACACAAAAGTTGAAGTGTGAGGAGGTTGAAGCGAGCGGGGGTGTATTTGTTCACTAAAAGAAATTGAAGGACTCAATCGCAAACCCTCAGAAATTGGATGTTTTAATATTGAATCGAGAAAGGGGGGGGGGACCTCATAACTGTTCCCGCGCTCCATGTTTTTCCCCTCTATGCAAAACTTCGTCTTCAACCAAGATACTCGTCATCTCCTCCTTTCTACATCATTTTCTACAACAATCCATGGCTCCCAATAAGCAAAAGACTACTTCCTCTGCCGCAAAGAAGAAGACCATCCCTGTTTCTTCTCCATCTGAGCCGACAGCTCTCCATCTAAGAGCAAGCCGCCGAAAGCAACCCACTCCACCACAGGTCCAAAAAGGGGTGCCTACGCACGCTGAAGTTTCGCCGGCTGCGGCGGAGGAGCCCATTGAAGAGGTGGTTGCTGCCAGCGCGATTCCCGAGGTACCGCCGGTACCCCATGCAGAACCCACTTCACCGGAAGTACAGAAATCTCAACCCCCATCTCCATCTGAAGTGCCGGAGGAAACCCCTGTTTCTACTACTCCTATTGTTACGCCACTAGCGTCGCCGGTTAGGGTTTCCGCTCCACCACCAGAGAAGTCTGCCTCTCCTACAGATCAGCCTATTCTTCCGTCACCCCTACTTCCGGAATCTCCGGAACCTTCCACCGACGCTGCCAGACAAGCACTTCAAGCCTGCACTGCCTCTGTGGGAGGTACTGTTAGGAAAGATGGGTTTATACATATTCCATGGGAGAGATTGATAATGGATGGCGTGTACCCTGAGGACGAGGACGATGAAGATTACGTTCCGGATCTTGATTGCCCAACCGATATGTTACTAGATCCCAAAGACCAAACCCTATTTCAGAAATATGCCAAAGCCGAGGAGGATATCTCTGACTCCGAGCCAGCTGAAGATGGTTACGCCAACATGTTTGTTATCCGCATCTTGAATGAAGAAGATCGTCTCCGCATTCGCCATTTTGAAGAAGAGGAGTTGGCCACGAAGTGTGAGAAGCGGCAGTTTCGGGCATGTAAGTCATGTATGTTTGTTGATTCTAAGGTGTTGGTTAGTTTGGGTATCCGTGATCAATTTTTTGCCTACTTTCGTGCTATTGGTTGGAGTTGGTTACTTGTTCCACATCATTTCTCTTTACCGCAAGATATTGCTCTTGAATTCTTCACTTCATTTCACTTTGTTGATGTTGGTAATATGGATAATGACTGCATTGCTTTCCGGTTGGGTGGGCATGAATTTCATACTTCCTTGCTGGATTGGAACATAAGATTGGGTGTGTTAGATTATGCTGATTATTGTGATGATGTGTTTGATTCTTATTTACGTGGTTTGCCTGAGTCGAATGCAGCTTATATAGGTCCTAGGGATGCATGGAAGTTGCTTGCTCCGTCTGATCCGAATGAATTTTATGCCTCACGTTCTCATGTTTATCATGTTGAGAGCCCTGTTCTTAGGATGTGTCATTACTACATTACTTATAATTTGACTGGAACTACCACTGGTTTTTCTAAAGTGAGTGCTACGGAGTTGTACTTTTTATGGTGCATGCATACAGGAACCAAGCTAGATTTAGGGTATTGGATAGCGCATTGTTTGGAGAGCATAGCTGCTAGGCCGAATCGACACCATACTCTTTGTCATTTGCTTGCCACATTCTTTGTTCACAACTTTGCTTTAATATCCCGTGTACCACTGTCTATGTGTGATCCACCTGCCACTATGAGCCTCAGTCGGTTGAGGTCAGCCAAGCTGACCTATGTTGGTACTGACGGTCTGGACAAGTTCTTTAGGCCGGGACCTGGTGTCCCGAGTCAATCTGTGGGTGCAGGAAAGGAGGAGGAGCAGGACAGGCTCGGCTGGATAGAAGCCAGGTTGGAGAAGATTGCTGAACAGCTGGAAGAATTTCAGAAGGAAGTGATAGCTCGCTTGGACGAGCTGAAGAACCGGTGAACCATTCCCCTAGTTAGTCAGTTTTTTTTTTAATTTTTTTCTGTCTTATTTGTTTTCAGTCTTTGTGTGTCTATGTTTGTTTCCTTTGCATGCTTCTATATTTTCTTTGTTACTTGCTCAAGGGAGAGCAAGGTTGAAGTGTGAGGAGGTTATTTTAGGTTTATTTTAGGTTTGTGTCGTTTTTCCTAGGTCGAAGCATGCTAGGTTTACATGATTTGTTGATGTGATTTTAGGATAAATCTGCCCGGATTCTGCGTGCTTTCCTTGACTGAATTCTGCATGATTGTAGTGGATTTTCTCTTTCTATGGAGGATTTTGTATGTGGCTTGGGATGAGGAAATTTAAGCATGATAAAATTGAACTTTAAAACCCCATCACTAAAGAGAGATTTGAGCCTTTAAAAGTGGGACACTTCCCACTATTTTCTTGAGAGTGATGTGTTACAAAGTCTCCATAGCTTGTGATCATGTGTGATAGATGATAGGAGGCAAATTAGGGTTAACCAATTTGAGCTTTTAATTCTTTCAATTCCTACCTTCGCTCAGCCCCTAGTTAGCCACTTTGAAGCCTTGACTGTGTTCTTTCATAAGTTATTTAAAGAAGCCAAGCCTTTCAAAGCCTTTCTCTTGACCTTATGCATGCATGTGTTTGCTGTGGATATTCATAATTTGAGGCAATTTTTATTGAAGAGATTTTATGATTAGTTGGAGATAGTGTTTGAATTGATACCCCCCACGGAGTTGTCTTTGTTTTACATTCCGAACTCGCCGGCGATCGGTTTGGCCAAGGGCGAGTGTTGTACTGAAAAGAAATAAATATTGAAGGGGGGCTAAAAACAAAAAAAAGAGAGAGAGTTGAAGGTGCAGAAAAAAAGAAAAGGAAAAAAAAAAAAAAAGAGAGCGCCCGTTGAAAAAATAAAGGGAAGGATGAAATCTGAATGTTTATATTCTGACTTGCCCAAGTCTGTATGCGAAAATAAATCTCCATCAGTGCTGAACTGTATATCTCTTATGCTTATTATCTGCTTGCCTCATCAAATGCCTCAGTGAATAGCATGCTGCATACTTGTACTTAATTTTCAGAAGCTTAGGACCCCTAGGATTCCCTACCATGTCAAATATTTGAATGAGTCCTTAAGCCCCATTACATCCAAGTTGGAAAGACCTCTTTGAGTTGCTAGATTGACCACTTGCTATTGTAACTGCGTGACTATGTTGTTTTTATAAGCGGCTTACCCGGACTAGATTAGAGAGAGATGAGTGAATCGGTGAGGTAGTTCAGTTATGCTTATGTTTTGACCAAGCTGATATCTGAATCCATGGTTTGAGAATTATGCTGCTTGACTTGTTTGATGAAGGTTTAGATTGCATTGCATGTTTGGGCAGAGATTGAGAATCATGGACATTTCATGGCTGCTTGGTATGTTTCAATGTTTAGTCTATTATTTTTTTAGTCTTTTGATTTATTTCTCTTCTTTGAATCTGAGTCTCGTGTCTTAGTGTTTTTTATTTTCGTTCCTTGAGTCTGGTTTGAGTCTTGGGGAATGGTGATTCGAGTGGGAGTATTCTTTTGTTCATCCCATACTTGAGGGCAAGTATGATTCAAGTGTGAGGATATTTGATGTGTCGATTTTATACCCCTCGAATTCACCCAATTCTGACGCTCATCTTGTCCAAGTTGATGTTGTTTTGTGCGCAGAAATATCTATTTTCGGCAGGATTATGGTCCGGATATGAGGTGGCGATTCGGAGCTGATTTGGAGATATTTTGGTGAATTTTGGAGATAAAACGGGGTTGAGATCGAGAAGGAAAGATATGCTAAAGATTTGGAGCTTAAAGATATTTTAGGGCTGGAGTTATACAAGGAAAAGGAATCTTAAAGATCAAGATTTAGAAGATTTGCCCTAAGATATCTTTCCTTTTGAAGATCAAGCTCAAGATCTATATAAAGGGCTGGAGACGAACAACAATAAACACCATCATTCTCTCGCTGCTTCATTAGTTTAGTTTCGTCCCAGCCATCTCGTTCTTAGTTCCGTAGTTTAGATTTAATTTTCCGCACAAGAATTCAAATACTTTCTATATCGCTTTCTTAGTTTAGTTAACTTTCAGATTCAACACTTGAAGTTTATTCAGCAGTTTAAGACATTCAGCTTGTCCATTCAGATTCAGTACTTACATTCAGCATTTTAATTTCGGTATTCAGTAGTTAATTTCAGTTCTTAAATTCAGTTTATATTTCTAGCTTTCTGCACTTTACTTTATGTTCTTACTATGTTTGTTTCACTTAGCTCGTCCAAGTTAATAATGAGTAGCTAAACTTTTTATGGCTTCGGCGAGGGTGACGAATATGAGATATAAACTTTGTGAGATCTAATTGTTCGTAGTAATTGAAGACTAGGGTTTCGACTTAATTCGGGACAGAAAGATTTAATTGGATTAACTTAAACCTGATCAATTTAGGTTATGAAGATTAGTGCCAGATTGTTCAACAACTTAGGTGGCGAAGCTATCGTAACGGTAGTCAAATTAAGGAGGTTAATCATCTATGTCAACTTGTCCAACAACGGTAGAGATTAAAATTGGGTTCCTTCCTCGTAATTCTATCTAAACATTAAATCTAGGTTTGTTCAACAAGCTAGGCTGTGGTTAGATTAGGCAGTAGTGGAAATTTGTTCAACAAGTCATTACCGAGTAAGTAAGTAGGAATTGGAGTATGTACGTGTCCAACACTGTATCCTATAACTGGTTGATCTTAGGAATTAATTAAATCTATGCATCTATTATCGAAGTAGTTGTCTCATACGAGTTACCCGAAGCCGAGTCCGCCTTTCTCTATTTGTTATTTATCTACTTTTCTTGCTATTTACTTTTCTTTGCCTAGGTAGTAAACCCCAAAATTTATGCATGGTGGCATCACCAAAACTCTGATCAAAAGGATAAATATTGTTGATTTTCACAGTTCCTTGAGTTCGACCCTGTTCTATACTAATTATAAAATTCTAAGTGTGTGTAGGAATTTTATTTGGTGTGAAAACAGCGATCACCAGTGACGCATGTACTGAATGTAAAATACTAAATTGGACACGCAAGCATGCCAGCTGAACATAGTAGTCAGCTGATACTCATGTGTTGATTCTGAGTATGTTCAATACTTCTGTTTACGTTCCCCCTTACTAAATGCTTCTAGGATCTTTTTACTGAACTAAGTCACTAGGATCCAGTAGACCTAGTTCTATTGAGGGTTCTCTGAATCTTGTCTCAGCTAGAGATTTGGTCAGTATATCAGCCCTTTGCTTGTCAATATGGATTATCTCCATTCTGATATCCTTCTTTCCGACATGATCTCTAATGAGTGGTATCTAATATACACGTGCTTGCTTCTCATATGAAGAAATGGATTTTGAGTAATTGCAACAACTTTAGAAGTGGACGTTGCTACAGAGTGTTGTTTCTTTGAGAACCATGATATTAGCTTACTGCTTAGGAATTGACATGTTCCTAAAGTTGAATTTCTATCTATTATGCAATCTACATAATCAACATCAGAATACCCAGTTTGTTCAAGATTATCATCAGCAGGATACCATAACCCTACGTTAGGTGTTTCTTTCAGGTATCGAAGAATCTTCTTCGCTGAGTCAAGATGACTTCGCTTGATATTCGACTGAAATCTCGCGCATTTACCTACAACATAAGTTGTGCTCGGTCTACTAGTTTTTAAATTTAATAATGAACCAATAATAAGTATGTCAGATATTTTCAGTATTATCTTATTAGTTTAGATCATGTAGTTTGCTGCTGACATCTTAAGTATCTTTTTTGGATCCAATTGCCTGTCTTCAGTAAGAAACTCATTAAATACAACATGAGGGCTTTCCTCCTTGCAAAAGTGTCTGGTAGTTAAAGACCCTGAAAGCTTTGCTGACCCTGGAGTACCCTAAGAAAACTCCTTGATTTGATGTGCTTTAATTAACCTTTAACTGGTCCTTCCATTATTCTGGATAAAGTAAGGACAACTGAAAATATGGAAATGCAAAATAGAAAATGTTCTCTCTTTCCATAATTCGTATGGTGTCTTCATGTGTGCTTGTGTCAATAGTGAGCGGTTCTGAGTATAGCAGGCTGTGTCAGTAGCCTCTGTCCTAAACTTTAATGGAAGTCCTGAGTCTGCGAGTAATGTTCTTGGTGCTTCTTTGAGTGTTTTATTTTTTCATTTAGCAAGGTTGTTCTGCTGAGGCATGTGTGCTGCTGACGTCTCATGCTAAATTCACTCTATTTTGCAGTATTCTTTCATTATGGTGTCAAGAAATCACGTGCTTCTGTCAGAGCGTAGTCTTTGTATCTTGATGTCCTTTTCTACACTTAGTCTTTTCAGAAGTTTTGGCAGTTCAGCCTCGACATCATACTTATTGGTGATGAAGATTACACATGTATATCTCGAGTAGTCATTAATAACCACGAGAGTGTACTTCTTGCCTTTGATTGTCACTGGAGAAACTGTCCCGAATAAATCTATGTGGAGCAGCTGAAGGATTCCATCAGTAGAAGGTAACAAAATAGGTGAATTTCTTGACTTTGATTGCTTTTCCTTTCAAGCATGCTTCATAGTTTTTGTGTTGTTCGAATACTTCATTGGGTAGTCCTCTGACTTTTGAGTCCCTTGCCAACTTGTTCATTGCTTTGAAATTCAGGTGACTGAGTCTTCTGTACTACAACCATGTTGTTTTGTAATTTGACTTAGTCTGTGTATGCAAGCAGGCATCAGGTTCAGCGGTATTTCAATCTGCAACATAAATATTCTTTCTCCGTGATCCTGAAAGCATGGTTTTCCCTGTATATTTATCTAGAACATCACAAAAACCCGTGTCAAATGTGACTGAGGTTATCACATACTCTGAAAGAAGATTATGTTGAAGTCCTTCAACAAATGTTACTCTAGGAACTGTGGCAGTTCCAATTTTCATTGTTCCATATCCCCTTGTATATCTTTTGGAGTTGTCACCAAAATTGTTTTAGGTCGTTCTTGTGGTACATAGTTGGTCAGTGGATTCTTCTGGTACATCATGTGTCTTGTGAAAGAATAGGAGGGAAGAACCAATTACCTTCCTCCACATATGTTGTTGCAACTTTGCTTGTTGCTCGTGTTTCAGACATTCTGATATGTGTCCCGACCCTTTTCTTCCTCCGTGTGGTCAGAGAACTGAAGAAAAAAAAATTGTCTCTCTCTCACTCACGTGTAAACTTTGTGAGTATTTGAATGTGTGTTCTAATTATGAACATAATACTAATATATATAGGCTTCAAAAGCCAATATTATATTAATATTTATAGCCCATTAATTTAATTATATTCCTAATGAGCTTCCACATCAATTAGTCCATAATATAATAAATTAATCTGTTGGGCTACTTTTATTTATCAATTAATTGGCCCAACCAATTAATTCTAGACAAATAACATTATTAAATAATAAAAAATGCATTAATCTATTAATTATGATTTTTGAGAGAATAAATAATTAGGCAACTAAGTGGACCAAATCAGGGATCCAATACAAGAAATAAACTCGGGCCTCAAATCAATTAATCAGAGTAACATCAATTAATAAACACAGATTCAATCCACTAGAGAATTTGAGCTGACTTACCTCTTTATCCCAACTTGAGCATGTGCTTGTATTTTATCCTTAATCGATCCCCATATTTAAGATAGAAAAATCTGTTAATTAATTAAGCCACTGACAGCTTAAATTAATTAACATCTTTTAATATTCCTGATTAGTACCTCATGACCTTATTAACACACTTGAACTTAATTAACCGTCCGGGTTTAGTGTGATAATCCTAACGAGATCCTCAGGGGATAGTATCAACCCATTTTACTAGGATACTCTTGCAAGATACATACAACCAGTCTGAGCCACAAATGACTACAAGCACCCAAGATACATAGATCTGGTCATGATGACGTTTATCATGGTAGGTCAAAGTGATAGATAGGCAAATGCACTCAGCTGAAGTCTTACAAAGCTTAAGACCAGCTAAGTCATCATGATCTTGGTTCTCCACTAGTGGTTCTCCACTAAGGCCAGTCATTAGAACACATCTCACTATGATCAATCAATACACCACCTTCAGTGTACCAGGATAGACAAGTAGCCAAGACAAACCACTTCTTATTTAAAGTGCAGCTTATATCGACAACTTATCCTTAAGTTGTCTCAGATGTGATAACTATTTATATCTTCTCAGGTCAACCAATTGAGTAGTCTTTTTTGACCTACAACACACTACACAATCTAACTTATATACAAGCTAAAGGATTACATGTGTTAATATATATTTATTAGATAGGAGAATAAAATAGTTGTAAGGATAAAAACTACATTGTATACAAGCATTAAAACGGCCTCCAGTATACAGAATCCTAACATCTTGAGCATCCACTATCCACTATCCAAGGGTCCTTATACACCTGCAAAACAAAAATAAATTAAGGTACCCTTTATTTTCAGGTTTGGTCGTTAGATGTTAATCAATTTGTAAACCCAAATCTGTTTGACAACCTTGGTGGTTTCAGACAACTTGTTTCCCCTGTCTTCAACAAATCTTACTGTTGGCTAGGAGATGCTGACTTCTTGGTTGATTGAGGTTCAAGAGTTCTCTTCTTCTTAACTTCGGGGTTTCTCATGACTTTGGGCTCATAATAGTATGATCCACACTATGCTGGATGGGTCCACTGTGGTTGATCATATTATTCTTCCCATATAACCTTCGTGGTTCCCCCCAAATTGGATCTAGGTGTTCTGGGTCTTGAACTTCTATTTTTCAGTTAATTTCTCGATTGAGGTACTTTCATCTTCTGTTTGTTCTTGGCTTGAGGTTGAGTAGATTCACCATATTCCGTTTCCCCTTAAACCAATATCTTTGTCAACCTTTTTGAGCTTTTGTGCATTGAAGATGATGCTTCATTTGTGAATCTAAGTCCTCCTCTAGTGAAGGTTGGTCTTTGAGTTTGTAGCATCCCTTGCTCAAAGATACAGCTCAATCCTTAAGGTTCTCCAGACCTCATCACTTATCATCAGTGCTTCATAGTCAGCTCTGACTTACGTAAGCTTTTGATTTAGAATGGCAAATTTAGTATCTTTCTTAGAAATGTCCTTGGTCAGCACTGAGATCTGAATTTCTTGTTGTTGAGACTTGCTCATCATAGAGTCAATCTCTTCCTTTTTCAGGGAAATTCTCTGATTTTCAGCTCTTAAGCGTTCTGGCTCCTGAATTGTCTTACTGAACTTAGTGCTGACTTGAATCTATTCTTCTAGGAGATCTTTATAGGCTAGAACCACATCTAGGGGTTCTCTTGCTGTAGAGCACGTGTCACATATGCGTGGCGAAGAGGGTTTCAAATTTAAAATATAGTTTAACTCAACCTCTTCTCCATGAGACACTGTTTAGTTTCTTCAACTTTGATTGCCATGAACATGACTTCATTTTCTGATGAGTCCATGAACATATCTTCTCTACTTGAGCAATCGGATAACTCTTCAGCTATGCAGGCCTGCCTCCTTTTAGCATATTTGTTTCGTCTGACCTGTTGGGAAACTCGTTTAACAATTGAGAGCTCTAGATAATCATACTTATAGTGTCCAGTCTTCTTGCACTTGTAACAAAGTGAGATCTTGCGTTCTCCTCTGGGTGTATCAGTAGTCTCTATGTTCCTATATTTAGATTGAGCTTTAGACTCTCCTTTCTTTATGTAATTATCTTTCTTACCGTGAGAGTTCTTAGCAACTCTCTTCAGCTTCTTGAAGTTTGTCCTTCTCCTTCCAGTACTTCACAGCAAGAAGGGCATATTGTTCAACGAGGTTTTCAGTAGTAGGAATATACATTGTGCTTGCTGCTACTAAAGGACTTGCTCCTGACGTGCTAACTGTTGCTATGTAAACGTGATCCATTGAAATATCAGTAGGAGCACTAAAGCTTGGTTAAGGGAGACCGTACTCGAATTCCCTAGCTTTTAGTTCTGAAAATATGAAATTAGGAGTAACAGTGTTAAGATCAGAACATTTCAAATAAGTGGCAAAAGCATACCACTTAGTTCTAGTTAGAGCTCTTAAGATATTAGTTTTCATCACTTTGTTGGTGAACATCTTTCCCAACCCGTTGATGATGTTAATCTGATGCTAAAATCATCAATTGATTCACCGAGAAGCATACAAAATGCTTCAAACTTCTGTAGCTCCAGCTCCAGCCTGTTTTCTTTGATTTGTGGAGTCCCTGACTCTGCACTACTAGAGAGTTCTAGAGTTCCTTCGCGGTCTTGCAGTCGTGCACCCTTCCGAGGTATTAATCACTGTGCGTTGTTAGTATGGTCTTACGTGCGACTCGGTCAAGGTTGTGTATTTTTCTTTCATTTGGCGCGAAGGCATTTTTTTCCCTCATAACTTTTTCCCCTGTTTTGGCCCCTACTGCTCCCATAGATGCAAATTCAACACTGTCGATCATGGGAACAATATTTCCATTTTGCAGGACTTCCATCACGCTGTCATGCAACGACGTCAGATGTGCTTCCATTCTAACATGCCAAACCGGATAGTTCTCCATGGAGAACATGAGCACCATCCTTATACGTGACATCTCAGACATGGTGGAAATATAGTATATGAAGCAATGAAAGGAATGCAAATGCAATGAAAAAGCATTTTTCAGAATCTGTTCGAGTAGACCACTGTATCACAGAAAACGGTAATCAAAAGAACACCGCTCTGATACCAATTGTTGGGCCAGAGACGAGTCTTCTAGTGTAGAGGTGCGGTGAATACACTTGAGTTCAAGTTTTAACCTAAACGCGAAAGTTAGTCTTTTACTAAATCTGCTTGCTGAATAGCCCAACTCACCAATTAGCTTGCTGATCCCGTAAGCAGTTGACAGAAATAGAAGAGGAAAGAGATTGTACCTTCCTCCACGTATGTTGCTGCAGCTCTGATGGTTGCTCGTGTTTCAAATCTTCTGATCTGTGTCCGAGCCCTTCCGCTCCTCCGTGTGGACATACATCTGAGAGGAATGAATGAAACTACTCTCGCACATTCTCACGTTCACTAAATTATGAATTGCGTGAACTGTCAAGAATGATCCGTTTCCTGAATGTGTATATTTTTAATATAATGTATGTATACATTATATTATAATTATGGCCCATTAGTCATTATATTGATAATGGGCTACCAATAAATTAATATCAGCCCATAATATAATTAATAATAATGGTGTCACTTATTTATTAATTAATTGGCCAAGCCCATTATATTATTAAATAATTTATAAATACATTAATCTATTATTAATAATTTCCGAGAGAGTAGAATAAACATAGTGCAACTAATTGGGCCAGACCAGGGATCCGATACAAGAAATAAAGTCGGGCCTCAAATTAATTAATTATCTATGCTCAGCCCAGAGCAAAATTAATTAATAAACACATGTTCAATCCACTAGAGAATCCGTGCTGACTTACCTCTTTATCCCAACTTGAGCATGAGCTTGTATTTTAGACTTAATCGATCTCCGTATTTAAGAAACAAATATCCGTTAAATAATTTAGCTCACGCACAACTTAAATTAATTAACATCTTATTATATTCTTGAGTAGTACCACTCGACCTTATTAACACACGGTGAACTTAATTAACCGGCCGGGTTTAGTGTGCTAATCCTTACGAGTTCCTCAGGGGATATTATCGACCCATTTTACTAGTATACGGTTGCAAGATACAGACAACCAGCCTGAGCCACAAATAATTACTAACACCCAAGATACGTAGATCCGATCGCGATGACATTTACCATAGTAGGTCAAAGTGATAGATAGTCAAATGCACTCAGCTTAAGTCTTACCAAGCTTAATAGCAGCTAAGTCACCGAGATCTTGATTCTCCACTAAGGTCAGTCAGGAGAACACATCTCACTGTGATCCATCATTACACCACCTTAACTATACCAGTAAAGACAAGCAACCAAGACAAGCCACTTCTTATCTAAACTACAGCTTAAACGACAACTTATCCTTAAGTTGTCTCAGCTGTGATAACTATTTATATCTTGCCAGTTCAACCAATTTATGTAGTCCTCCTGTCATACCCGACACACTACACAAATCTAACTTTTATACAAGATAAATGATTACATGTGCAAATATATATATTTTTTAGATAGGAGAGTAAAATAATGGTAAGGACAAACCACATTGTATACAAGCATAAAACTTTCTTCAAGTACAAAATCCCAACAATTCTCCCACTTATACTAAAATAAACTTTTAGTATACAATGTGTCAGTTCTAGGTACAAACTAGTACTTAGTTATCTATCATATCTATCACTGCTTCTTCTCCCACTTATACAAAAGTTTCTGCAGTCCTAAGTGGAGGGCATCTCTACCACTCCTAAGCCACGAACATGCTTCTCGTAAGTCGGAACTGGTAAGCTCTTTGTGAAAGGATCAGCTAAGTTGTCTTCACTTCCAATTTTTTTCAATCATCACGTCTCCTCGATTTATGAATTCTCGTATAATGTGGTACTTTCTGTCTATGTGTTTAGACGCCTTGTGAGGTCTAGGTTTTTAGAATTTGCCACTGCACCTGCATTATCACAATAAATCGTGATCGCCTTAGACAAATTCTGAACAATATCAAGATCTAGGAGGAAATTCTTGAGCCAAATTGCCTCTTTCAAAGCTTCTGAAGCAGCCACATATTATGCTTCCATGGTTGAGTCAGCAATGCATTTCTGCTTTGCACTCCTCCATGAGATGGCTCCACCTCCCTAGGTAAACACATAACTCGAGGTAGACTTCTTCTAGTCTCTATCAGCATGGAAATCCGAGTTTGTATATCCCAAAGGCACTAGATTGTCTGATTGGTAAACAAGCCTATAATCTCTAGTCCTTTTAAGGTACTTGAGAATATGCTTTACCATAGTCTAGTGCTCCTGTCTAGGGTTAGACTGATATCTTGAGACCATGCCTACATCATATGAGATATTTGGTCTCATACAAAATCATCACATACATGAGGCTACCGATAGCGGAAGCATATGGTACTAGCCTCATACTTTCTATCTCTTTGGGCTTTTTGGGCACTGATTCTTGGATAGAAAAATGACATGTCTGAAAGGTAGTGAACGTCTCTTGGCATTTTGCATGCTAAAACGAACAATAACAATGTCGATGTAGGACGCTTGTGATAAGCTTAATATCCTTGTCTGGCGATCTCGGATAACCTTGATCCCAAGGATGTAAGCAGCTTCACCTAGTCCTTCATTGGAAACTTCTCGGATAACCACGTGTTTACGTCTGATAACACTTCAACATTGTTGGCAATGAGAAGGATGTCCTCTACGTAAAGTGCAAGAAACACCACTGATCCGTTAACACAAATACGGTAGACACACACCTCGTTAGGATATGATACAAATTCATAGGATTTGACTACCTCATCGAAAAGATGGTGCCATAACTGGGAAGCTTGCTTAAGTCCATAAATAGACTACTTAAGCATCCAAACTAGATGCTCTTTGCCCTTCTTCACGTAACCTTCTGCTGTTTCAAGTAGATGTCTCTTCCTTTTTCAGGGTGACCATTTTGGAATGCGCTTTTGACATCTATTTGCCAGATTTCTAGGTTCATGTGAGCTGCTATAGCAATGTGAATCCAAATGGATTTGATCATTGCTACAGGCGAGAAGGTCTCTTGATAATCGATACCTTCTTTCTGGATAAAACCCTTCGACACTAGCCTGGCCTTAAACGCCATGATCTCCATTCTGTCCTCTCTTTCTCTTGTATAACCACTTACTACCAATAGCCTTGCAGCCCTCGGGTAGTTCAGTGATCTCGTATACATCCTTCTCAGTTATGGACTTAAATTCTGAGTCCATGGCGATTCGCTAGGAATCTGCATTTTTATCTCCCACTGCTTCGTTGTAGGTCTAGGGATCAACGGCATCCTGTTCATCTGCCGGGAGATGATCAAACGTCTCCCCAGTGAACATTAAACCGACCAGGTGTAAATATCACCCTCCCACTACGTCAAATAGTGTCAGGCGTTGTGTTAACATATTGTGCAACTACTAGTGGAGTACTATCGTGCACAACTGGATGTTCAAGTGGAACTCGACCACCTTGTAATTCCTCAAGGATGAAGTCGACTCGAGACTTGTGGTTACTAATGTCATCCTCTTCTAAAAACCGAGCGTTAGTGCTAACAATAATCTTTTGTTCTTTAGGATCATAAAAGTACACACCCTTCGTTTCCTTCGGATACCCTATGAACAACATCACTTCTGAACGTGATACCAATTTCTTGGCCTGCCTATTTAGCACATAAGTAGGACAACCCTAAATCCTTGAGTGGTGCAAACTAGGTTTATGCCCATTCCAAAACTAGAAAGGGGTCTTTTATACCGACTTGGAAGGTACACGGTTCAGCAAGTATGTTGCAATCTATAGAGCATATCCCCAAAAGGAAACTGGCAAAGTTGCATAACTCATCATGAACCAAACCTTCTCTAAGAGAGTTCGTTCCTTCTCTCTGACACACCATTCTGCTAAGGCGTACCTGGTGCTGTCAGCTGGGATGTAATCCTACATGCTATCAAGTAGTCCTTAAACTCGTTGGATAGGTATTCCCCACCACGATCAGATCATAGTGTTTTGATTTCTTTACCTAATTTCTTCTCCACTTCTGCCTTGAATTTCTTAAAGGTTTCAAAGCAATCCGACCTGTGTCGAAGAAGGTAAACATATCCATACCTCGATTAATCGTCAGTAAATGTGACGAAGTACTAAAACCCTCCACGAACTTGTGTAGACATAGGCCCACTCAAGTCAGAATGTATCAAACTTAATGCTTCTGTGGCTCTATAACCCTTTGCCTTGAAAGACCTAGTCACCATCTTTCCTTCTAAGCAGGGTTTGCAAGTTGGAAATGGCTCAACTTGGAGAGACTCCAATGATCCATATTCCACCAACCTTTGAATCCTATTTAGATTGATGTGACCTAGTCTTAAGTGCCACATCTAAGTTTGTTTTACCTTAGAAGATTCTTTCCTCTTCTTAGGATTTGATGATGAGGAAGCAACATTAACAGAATTACGCGGTTTAGATGTAATAGTATATAAAGATCCGTTTAATGGTCCACCACAGATAAAATCGTTGTCTTTCATGATAAAAACTTCACTATCAAAACATAATTTATAACCATCCATGGTGTAGAGTTTTGAAAGAGAAATAATGTTTCGCCTAAACTCATGCACATATAAAACATCTTAAGTACTAAAACAGAACTATCAAAAGATAGATGTAAATCTCCAATGGCAATTGCAGAAACTCTCGATCCATTGCCCATTGAGACTACCACCTCGCCATCACTCAATTGCCTTCCGCAAGAAACCTTACAAGGTGTAACAAACATGATCAGTTACCCCCGAATCCACTACCCACTCGTGGGTAGAAGAGAAACCCAGAACAATTTCAGTTACAAGAGCGACTCGTGTCTCTTTCTGTTTTGCCTTGAGATCTGGATTATAATTCTTCCAGTATCCTTTCTTACCATTCTTGAAGAACCTTCCTTCCTCCTTTGACATTCGCATGTTGCCGGTAAGGACCATCTTCTTACTCCCACTGCTCTTCATGAAATGTCCACCCTTTATGCTCTTTTTCTGGTTTACATCTTTCAGAGGATTCCTTGAGCTACTGGTGATGTTCAAGACTTGAGCACCCTTACCCTTTCTGATAACCTTTTTGACCGCTACAAAAAAAATGAGTAACTTACTCAGAGTAATCTCAATCTTAGACATAGTGGTCATAAAACAGAAGTTCTTATAGGACCTTGTAAGAGCATTTATTGGAACGGTAAGATATCTCTTCCACTTTGTGAAATTATTTAAACCCGTTATGGCTTGGTTGGTGAGACTGTTTAGAAACTCAAAATTTTTTCGAACAGTTATATTTGAAAAATATAATTAAAAGCATGTAAGAAAGTTATATTTGCACATAATTCGTGATTATGCATCATTGTAACCTTTTGAAAAACCAATGATATTAAATACTCGAATGGCCCTAAAGATCACACTCGTAAGCCACTCAGGTGGACGTTTACTTGTGCACCCCTAGAACAAGCTAAATATCTAGCTCTTTAATTCCAATCCACGCCTAAGTTGTTAAGACGAATGAAATTAATAATCTGATATTTTGGGACCATGTCACTATTTAATTAAAACGCGTTAAGAGACTTCTCAGGAAGTTATACTCGCGGTGACATCTAAACTTTGACCATTAATTTGAACGAATTAACATCAAAATCTCAAAATTGACATACTTACGAGAACCATACCGCATTCAGTTTGATTTAATTGGCCATCCTATTTAATTATTATCTTCTAGAGTACTCCTATTTACTAGACACGTAAGCCACTCAGGTGCACGTTTACGGCCTCGCTCCCCCTACTCAATAATAATCAAATATTATTTTGGAAAATCCATCTCACAAAACTTGTCGTACAAATATTTAAAAGCAAACCACTCAGGTGAACGTTTACTTATATAATTGTTCCAATTTTATGTAGGTTCCAATTAATGGAGGTCCGAGTCAATGTTTAATATCCAATTCGATTGGAGTCTAATTAAACATTAATTATTTTATTATTTGCTTAGTTTTTTTTCTTCAAAACGTTCGTTGAATCATGCATCACCACATAATTCCTAAAGCATGCAATTTTCTAAAGCGCACATAATAAAACGTGCTCGCGAAAAAAAAACATGTTTTGAAACGATAGAAATCCTATTTTCATGATTTTCTAAGCGCAATAATCACATAATTGCATGCTAAAGCATATGAATAAATAAACACGAAAATAGGAAATTTAAAACATTGTTGTCGGGCTAAAACAAACAGATAATTCCTATCTATTGCATAGCCCGAACAAAATACAGCTCATCGATCCTCAAAATCTTTGAATTCGGGTTGAATTTTGAGTTGTTACATCGTTGCCACATCAGCAGAGGATTGATGGCACGTATCGGACACGTGGCAACCACATGTACATGACACATCAGCGAGGGCTGACGTCAGCAAAGCCAGGGCGGACGTCAGCCCTTCTTTTCCACGCTGCCAGCGCCGCCGCGCCCTCCCCGCCGCTGCTGGTGGCCTGCTGCCACCACCATCTGCTTCGGCCGGCCACAAGGAGTCTGTGGATCAAGATGTCATCGCCTGATTTCACCAGCAGCGCCGCCGGCAGCGAAAAAGAGCGAGGCCGCGACTGCGCGCGCTGTTGCACTGCCCAGCTTCGCTTTGTCTACCCCCGGCCTTCCTCCACCATCGCTCATCCCTCCAGACGTCACCCAGATGTCTGGTCCGTCCTAGATGGCCGACGGTTTCCGTCGCCAACACAGCAATTTCAGCACGAAATCGTGCCTACGCCGGTGACAATGCCGACTCAAAATTGACTCATTTACGATTCACGATTCGTTCAATTTATTCATGGGTAATGATCCTTGGATGATTTTCGGACACCATGAATGGATTCTGGCCGAAATCGTCCATCAATTTCCGTCAATTTCGAATTTTTTGCCGGAAAAACGCATATTAAGGCAGCCAACTTCAAACGTTGATTTCGACTGCATTTGAGATCGGATGATCCCATACGACCTTTTGACGCGAATCCCGTGAGATGAGGAATTCAGTAGTTCAAGCCGATTGTTGATCAGACGCCAGGCGAGCTGGGAATCGTTGCCACAAGATGCGGCGGAACACTAGCCATCCTAGTGTTTTCGGCCAGATTGGAGATTTCTTCTCCGTCTCGATTTTGTGCGACCCGGACAAAAAATATAGTACAATTACAATACAAACAAAATATAGTGGCTTTTCTCACGAGATAAAACGTTACAACGGGGTTTAAATAGTGGCTTGAAGGGCGCCCCAAACACGGAAATAGCCCGATAACAACGAAAATAAACCCTAATCATGCTCCTAAAAGCAACAATCAGAGCTTAAACCAGGCTCTGATACAAAGTGATGGAATAATAGGAGAAGAAGAAATAGATTGTACGTTCCTCCACATATGTTGTTGCTGCTTGTGTTTCAGATATTCTGATCTGTGTCCCAGCCCAACAATAAGAGGAATGAATGAAACTACTCTCGCACGTTCTCACGTCACTGAATTATGAATTGCGTGAATTGTCAAGAATGAGCTGTTTCCTGAACGTGTATATTTATAATGTAATGTATA
This sequence comes from Lavandula angustifolia, assembly GCA_028984105.1. Taxonomy (NCBI): domain Eukaryota; kingdom Viridiplantae; phylum Streptophyta; class Magnoliopsida; order Lamiales; family Lamiaceae; genus Lavandula; species Lavandula angustifolia. The sequence goes on along the minus strand of CM054806.1, from coordinate 15,227,989 downwards.
TACCATTATATTATAATTGTGGCCCATTAGTAATTATATTGCTAATGGGCTTCCTATAAATTAATATCAACCCATAATATAATTAATAATAACAGGCTCACGTATCTATCAATTAATTGGCCCAGCCACTTAATTCCAGATAAATAACTTCTATATTATTAAATAATGTATAAATACATTAATATATTAATAAAAATTTCCAAGAGAGTAGAATTGTTGGGATAAGGATTCAATATGACACATTTATAGATTTGAAGATCCCAAAACCCCTAGTTGAATGATGTACCTTCGTTTATGTAATAGCTTAGTTTGAGTTCAGTTGTTAGGAACTCAGTAGGCTAGAGTTTAGTTGCTGCAGAGTTCAGTAGAAAACCTTGCACTCAGCTGATGGACTCAGGATCGATGAAGTCAGCTGGTCAGCCGACCACCAACTGAATCTGCACAGGAATTCATGCCCATGCACTTATACTCAGAAGAACGTCAGTAGGAAGTCACTTCAGTTGAAGGTATGAGGATTCAAAGGAAGTCAACCTTGATGTTTGACAAGTCTCACCTACCAATCTACCTCGACCAATAAGGAGCCAACAATAACATATCTTTTCTGACAAAAGCTACTCCCAGACTGAAAAAGAGGCGTATCTCTACAGTGCACCTACTCATCAACGTTCAAATTTAAGGAGCCATTTTCCTTGTCGTTTTGACACATGGCTAGATCTCCCTCCAACGGATCTATTCACAAATCGGCGACTGTATAAGAGAAGTCTTCATGCAGAGACACTACCGGGAACCCAAGCTATCTACGCACAAAACTCTTAAACGCTCTCATTCGAAGAATCCTGTGAAGAACTAGCTTTCTTAGAAGAACCTATTAGTTCATCACTTAGAGTTATCCTTGTTCCCCTTCTCTTATGTAAGCAAGCCTTATTGTAATATCTATAGCTTAGAAACCTCGGGGAATTTCACATCGTTGTGAAATTGTTCTCATTGTAAGAACTTCCTGTCAGTTGGAGAAGACTCAAACTCTTTAAGTTTGAAACCCCTGTAAAAGTCACTACGATTATAGGTAGAGATTCTATCCTGCGAACAGATCACTGAGAACTTGCTCAGTATAAGCTTCAAGTTTTATCTGTCCTGAGAACATATCACTAAGACTTACTCCGTATAAATATAACAAGTATCCTGCTTTGGTCAGGATAGTGGACGTAGGACCCTGTGTGACCGAACCACTTTAAAAATTTGTTGTGTTGATTTACTGTTTCCTTTTACTGATCATATTGCACTAAAATTGTATTTCGTCAAACTCAGCATAAAACTGGTTTTCCAACCGAGACGTTTAATAGGGCCTACACTTTCGCACACAACTCTGATACTGAACGACTGTTCGACTGACTCAAGTTAGTAGAGCTGAACTCAGTAGAAGAATTTCTTCCCCACGCGATCTGAAAGTATATTTTGCTATCTGACTCAGTTCAGTAGCAAACTCAGCTAGAGCTGACTTTCGTGTTTGAGAAAGGAATTTGTATTCAGGTGTATTTAACCACCCACCCCCCCTCTACACCTGAACCACGTCTCAGGACCAACAATTGGTATCAGAGCGGTGTTCTTAACTGATCAGGTTTTTTCTAAAAATGGTCTATCTCGATCAAAGATCCTAGGAAAACCCGTTTTCACTACATCTTGCATCTCTTCATTGCATCATATATCCTATCTTTCAATGGCGAGTAAGGATGGAGGCACATCTGACCTCGCTGCATGACAGCATAACCGATGTCTTGGAGAAAGGACCTATTGTTACGATGATTGACTCAGTAGTTCTTGCATTGGACGGAGCAGAAGGTGCCCGAACCGGTCCGAAAGTCGCTAAGGACAAAAGCCTCTTTACTCCTGAGGAGAAGAAACTACACAACCTCGATCGAGTTGCTCGAAATGTAATACTGATGACACTCAGTAACTCATATCTCGGAAGAGTACATGACTGCAAGACTGCAAAGGAGCTATGGGATGCTCTCTCGGTGTTGAGCCAAGGAACTCCACAGATCAAAGAAAATAAACTGGAGTTAGGGCTGCAGAAACTCGAGGCATTCGCTATGCTTCCTAGGGAGTCCATGGATGATTTCAGTGCTCGATTCACAAATCAGATCAACCTCATCAACGGACTGGGGAAAATGTTCAACAACAAGGAGACCAACACAAAGATTCTTAGGGCTCTCAACTAACCTAAGTGGCATTCCTTTGCTACGTGTATGAGGAGATCTGACCTGAATTCTTTTACTCCTGATTATGTATTTTCAGAGCTAAAAGCAGAGGAGTTCGAATTCAACCTCCCACACGCACCCGGTGCTGAAGCTGAAGTGCCAATGAATCACGCTTATAAGGCATCAGCTAGCACTCTCAGAGCAAGTCTCTCAGCAACAAGTCAGTTAGCTGGAAGCTCAGTGACCATACCTAGTGCTGACAACTTGGTTGAGAAGTATGCTCTCCTCGCTGTGAAATACCAGAAGGAGAAGGAAATGTGCAAAAGGAAGATGAAAAAGGCTTCCCAAAAGTATCAAGGAAAGAGAGATCATAATTGCACGAAAAGTGAAACCCAATCTCTACCTGATTGGAGGAATACTGAACTGCCCCATGGAACTAAAAGAAACATCTAGAAGGGATGACAGAACCTCAGTATGTTACAACTGCAAAAAGCCAGGACACTTCCAGTACGAATGTCCTAAACTCTCAGCAGCTGAAAGAGCTGAAAGGCAAGCCCGACGCGAAAAATTCGTAAAGAAGAGGCAAGCCTACCTAGCTGGAGAGTTGCCCGATTGCTCAAGCAATGAGGAATTATTTATGGAATCGTCCGATGATGACGCCGCATTCATGGCAATCGAGACAAAAGATGTTGAACTGTGTCTGATGGCCGGAGAAGAGGCTGAGGTAAATTCTAAACCCATTATATGCCCCTGTTCACCTTGCACACACGACACAAGCTCTGCTGCAGGAGAGCCGTTGGATGTGGTTCTTGCGTACAAAGATCTGCTTGAAGAGCAAATCCAGTTGAGCCAGCAGTTCAACAAGCCGATTCAGGAGATGGATATCCTGAAAGCAGAGAATCAGAGACTTTCAAAGAGAAGTCAGGACTCTACTGAATCTGAAAGACTTTTTCTGAGACTGAAGGAAGAGATTAACTCTCTGATGACTAAGTCTCAAGACCAAGAAGCACAAATTTCAGTGTTGTCCAAAGACATTTGTGAGAAAGAGACTGGAATTGCTAATCTCAAGGAAAGTCTCACACATGCCCGAACAGAATATGAAGCTCTAAGAAAGAGTGATTAGGTGTGGAGAACCTTGATGACAGAGCAATACATTGGAGCAAAGGAGAAGTTGGATAAGCTATTACGAGCTCAACGACCATATGCCACCAAAGAAGGACTTGGTTATATATGTGAAGCCTCCACTTCAGGGCAAAAGAGCTCCACCAAGCTGACTAATATGTTTGTCCAAGGGGTAACTCAACATGCAAAATTTACATCGCCTCAGACGAAGAACAAGCAGAAGATTCAAGCACCTCAGTCCAAAGTTCTAGCCCTAAGACACCAAGAGCAAACTCAAGGGAAACCAAGATGGTCAGGTGGGCTGAACAGTATGGCCACCAACAACTGACTCATCCAGCTCAGTACGGATCGTACTACTATGAGCCAAGAATCAAAAGCCCTAAGGTTCAGAAGAAGAAGAAAGCTGAACATCAAAAGACTAAGAAGTCAGCTACTCCAAGTTCAGTGGAGAAGACTACTGACAACAAGGGAAAGAAGAAGTCTGATGCCATCAGGACTGTCAGACAAGTTTGGATCCTCAAATCTAACCATTAAGGATCCAAGCTGAACCCAATATGTACCTGAATCTGTTTTTGTTTTGCAGGTGCTACAGGACCCTTGGATTGTCGACAGTGGATGCTCAAGACATATGCCACATCAAAAGAGCTTACTGACCGACTACGTTCAGCAAGATGGAGCCAGAATTGAGTTCGGTGACAACTCCAAAGGCTACATAAGGGGATACGACACACTGAAAATAGGAACTGCAATAGTGTAGGGAAAAAGTCCCATACCTGAGCGATCGTCCTAGATACGATCTTTTCGACTCCGTCCAAAAAAGGTCTTCTGGACTGTTCCCGTGCCCAAGCTTCCAACTCCGGATGGACGGAGAGACGCACGAAAGTTTATGACAAACACTCAGACTCACTTTTTCCGGAACAGACAACAAGAAGCTCTTTTTGAGGAAATGACCCCTTGCCCACTATTTATAAGGGCTTGGTCAAAACCCTAATAGGCCTTTGACCTCCAAGCCCATCCAATAGCTAAGGGGCCACTATACCATTACCAATTATTTTGGTCCATTAAAGGGCCAAACAATTCCAGGTAATTAAGTGACCTAGTGAGTTTGAGAGAAAATGTCGCATATGACAAGGCATATGTTCAGGCCAGACCAGGAACCTAATACAAGAAATAAAGACGAGCCTCAAGTGAATTAATTTTCCATACTCAGCCCAAAGTATTATTAATTCACAAAAATAGATTCATTCCACTAAAGAATCTATGTTGACTTACCCCTTTATCCCAAAAGTTGAGTCAGGGCTTGTATTTTTAACTTCAGTTAATCGACGTATTTAAGATATTGAATATCTATTAATTGAATAAGTTTACTGACTACTTAATATAATTAATATTTTATCCTTGAGTATTACCACTCGACCTTATTATCATACTTGAACTTAATCAACCTACAGGGTTTAGCATGATAAACCTTTTGAGTTCCTCAAGGGGATATCATCAACCCTATAATGGGATACGGATGCATGATGCAGATAACCAGCCTGAGCTACACGCAACAGCACTCACCTAAGATACAGAGATATACGGTCTCGATGACCCTCACCCATAGTAAGTCAAAGTATAGGTAATCGCGTGCACTCTGCTAAAATCTCATCAAGCTTAAGATCAGCTGAGTCTTCGACACCTTGGTTCTTCACACGGGTCAGATAGAAGAACATGTCTCAACGCGATCCATCAATACATAAAATGTATCAACATAGACAAGTAACCAAGACAAGTCAGTTCTTATCTACGTTGCAGCCTAAACCGGTAACTTGTCCTAAAGTTGCCTCGACTGTGATAACTGTTTATATCTCACTAGTTCAACCAATCACTACAGTCTTCTATGATCTACAACACACTGTATGATCTAACTCACGTGAGATAAAGGACTAAATTGTGCTATTATAATAATCAGATAGGAGAATAATTATAGTGGTAACAGGAAACATTGTATACAAGCAAATACGTAGGCTGCTTTCAGTATACAAACCCTACAATTCTCCCACTTATACTTAAAGCAAATCTTAAGTATACAATGTGTCTCAAAATTATAACTACTAGCTATCACTTATCCCACTTATACTAAGATTTCCTACTAAGTGTGGGGGGGGGGCAGTCGACACAAGCCTAGACCTCGAACATGCATCTTGAAGGGCCCTTGTGGTAGACTCTTAGTGAATGGATCTGCTAGGTTATCCCTGTTTCCTATCTTCTCAATTACCACGTCTCCTTGGCGTACGAATTCTCGTATAATGTGGTACTCACGCTCTATGTGTTTAGACTCCATATGTGATCTCGGTTCCTTAGAGTTTGCAACTGCACCAGAGTTATCACAATAGACCGTGATACACTTAGGCAAACTAGGAACGATCTCGAGATCTAGGAGGAATGCCTTGAGCCAAACTGCCTCTTTAGAAGCCTCGGAAGAAGCAACATACTCTGCTTCCATAGTAGAGTCAGCAATACACTTTTGCTTGAAACTTCTTCATGAAATGGCTCCACCTCCAAAGGTAAACACATAGCCCGAGGTAGACTTATTTTCGTCTCTATCTACCTAGAAATCCGAATCTGAATAACCCACAGGCACTAGATCATCAGACTGGTAAACAAGCCTATAATCTCGAGTCCGTTTCAGGTACTTGTGTAATATGCTTAACCGCAATCCAGTGAGCTTGTCCAGGGTTAGACTGATATCTCGAGACCATGCCAACGGCATAACAGATATCTGGCCTCGTGCATAGCATAGCGTACATGAGACTTCCGACAGCGGAAGCATAAGGAACTAGTCTCATGTCCTCTATCTCCTTTGGTGTCTTAGGACACTGATCCTTAGATAGAGGAACGCCCTGTCTGAAAGGTAGCAATCCTTTCTTGGTGTTCTGCATGCGAAACCGAGCAATTACAGTATCAATGTAGGATGCCTGAGATAAGCTTAACATCCATTTCTGGCGATCTTGGATAACCTTGATCCCTAAGATGTAAGCAGCTTCTCCTAAATCCTTCATCTGAAACTGTTCGGATAACCATATCTTTTTGTCTGATGACAACTTCAAATTGCCGCCAATAAGAAGAATGTCATCTACATAAAGTGCAAGGAAAACCACGGATCCATTGACATAATAACGGTACACAAAACTTTCGCTTTCACATTGGACGAATCCAAAAGACTTGAACACATCATCGAAGCGAATGTTCCATGAGCGGGAAGCTTGTTTAAGTCCATAAATAGACTTTTTAAGCTTCCACACAAGATGCTCTTCGCCTTGCTTCACCTAACCTTCTGGTTGCCGCATATAGATGTCCCTACCTTCTTCAAGGTAACCGTTTAGAAAAGCGGTCTTAGCATCTATTTGCCGAACCTCTAGGTCCATGTGAGCAGCTATGGCTAGGAGTGTTCTGATGGACTTGAGCATCGCTACAAGCGAAAAGGTTTGCTCATAATCCTTTCGCCACCAGTCTGGCTTTAAAAGCCGTGACCTCTCCATCAGGACCTCGCTTTCTCTTGTATACCCACTTACTACCAATGGCCTTGTAGCTAGCCGGTAGCTCAGTGACCTCATATACATCCATAACACTTATGGACTCATACTCTGAGTCCATAGCGAATTGCCATGATTCTGCATCTTGATCTCCCACTGCTTCGGCGTAAGTCCAGGGGTCGACTACATCTTGTTTGTCTGTTGGGAGAAGATCCAAAGTCTCTCCCATGAACATGTATCGATCAGGTTGTATAATAACCCTCCTACTACGCCTAGTGGTGACTGGCTCTGTGTCAACAGATTATGCAGTTACTTGTGGTAACATTTCTTGCACACTTGGCTCGTTGGGTGAAACTTGATCACCTTGAATTTCTTCAAGGATAACATCGACTTTGGACTTGTGATTTTTTACATGATCCTCTTCAAGGAATCTGGCGTTGGTGCTAATAACGACTTTCTGATCCTTAGGAATATAAAAGTAACCACCTTTCGTTCCCTTAGGATAGCCTACAAAGAGCATAGCCTCAGATCTAGCATCCAACTTGTCGGGTTGCTTGTTCAGCACATATGCTAGACTACCCCAAATCCTTATATGGTTGAAACTGGGCTTACGCCCAAACCACAACTCGAAAGGGGTCTAAGACACCGACTTGGATGGCACTAGATTCAGCAATATGCTGTTGTGTCCAAGGTATATCCCCAGAACGAAACAGGCAGGGTTGCATAACTCATCATTGATCGAACCATAACCAATAAGGTTCGATTCCTTCTTTCTGACACACCATTCTGATGAGGTGTTCCTGGTGCTGTCAGCTGGGATGTAATCCCACATTCTTTCAAGTAACTCTTGAACTCATGGCTGAGGTACTCGCCACCGTGATCCGATCGCAGTGACTTTATACTAGCAACATAAGAACAAGGTAAAGGTTCGCTAGATATAGTATGTGCCACCGCAGATGAAATCATCGTTTCGCATGATAGAAACACTCTCATCAAAAATAGATTTATACCCATCCTTCTTAAACAGTTTACTGACAAGAATAATATTCCGCCTAAAGTCTGGCACAAACAAAACGTTTCTTAATACTAGTACTTTATCTAGAAAACACAAAGATAAATCTCCAATGGAGAGTGCAGGAACCCTCGATCCATCGCCCATGGAGACAACCACCTCGCCATCACTCAGATCCTTTGTCCGCAGAAATCCCTACAGGGAGTAACAGACATGATCAGTTGCCCCCGAATCCACTACCCATTCTTGGGTAGAAGAGGAAACCAACACAATCTCAGTTACCAGAGCGATTCGAGTACCTTTGTTGTTTGCCTTGAGCATAGGGCAATCAGCCTTCCAATGCCCATTCTTGCCGCACTTCAAGCATTTGCGCTTCCCCTTAGGCTTAGTCACGCTTCCGGAAGGACCCACATGCTTACTCCCACTGTTTGACTTGGACACTCCACCCTTGTTGCCCCTTTTCTTGTTTCCACCTTTCGGAGGAAACTTTGGGCCCCTAGTGCTGGAAGTGTTCAAGACCTGTGCACCTCTGCCCATGACTCCCTCTGTTGTGACCAAGTCATTGAGTAACTCATTAAGAGTATAGTCCCTCTTTGACATCACAGCACTGAGGTGAACATTCGCAAAAGACTTGGGCAAAGTATTCAGGATGATATCGCACTTGGCCTCAGCCTCGATACCTCCTCCGAGCAAGTCAACCCTATCCATGAGATTAATCATGTGCATGACATGATCGTGCACAGAACTGCCCTCATCCATGCGACATCTCATGATATCCCGCATTATGTTGAACCTAGCAGTTCTATCAGTCTCGCCATACACTTCCTCGAGATTTGCCCAAATATCGTGTGCAGTGGCAAAAGACCGATGCTGCAGCTGCAATGCGGACGACATGAGCAGTATAATCATGGCCTTAGCCATGTTATTTGACCATTCCCATACCTTCATTGCATCCCGCTCAGCATCTGTTGACTGATCAGTGAGATCGGCAGGTTTGTCCTCAGTAAGGGCAAATATATGTTCCTCAGCGATGAGAACATATTCCAAATTTATTTTCCACTCAACATAATTATTATTCCCAATTAAGGGATTCTTGGTGAGAGTGTGAATGATGGGGTTAAGAGACATATCTGAAAATAAATAAAATAAACGCATGTACAAATCGCACAAGAATTTCGTAATAAAACAATATTGTAACCCTTTGATAAAACAATATTGATTTGAAACCTCGAACAACCCATAGATCACACGTGCAAGCCACGTGGGTGGACGTTTACCCGTGCAACCCCTGACCATGCTATTCACCTAGCACTTTAATTCTATTCCATGTCAACTTTATATCCTTATGACAAATAGAATTAATAGTCCAATATTACTAGACCATGTCACTATTAAACATGAGGGAATGGACTTTGGAGAAGTGACATCTAAGCATTGACCACTCAATTTGACACAAGACAATCAAATTCTCGAAATTAGTACCTCACGAAGAACATACCGCCTTTAATTCGATTTTTGTAGTCATCTTATCCCAATTATATCTTCCAGAGTACTTATGAAAAATCAAGCACGCAAGCCACGTTGGTGGACGTTTACGGCCTAACTCCCACTACTCAATAGTATCGGAATATTTTCATAGAAACCTATTTGACAAACTTATGAATAGAGAAGGTAGGCAAGCCACGTGGGTGGACGTTTACCCACGATCCCCATCACATTGTCTAAGGTCCAATTGGAGGAGGTCTACTTCGATAATTTAAATAATCTTAAAATTATCAGAATTATATTTGGTTAGTCTTTTGCTTCAAAGGTTTGTTGAAACGGGCTCGCAAAAACACGTAATCCATAAAGCATAAATATTCTAAGCACATTTAATAAAACATGCTCGCATAAAATTAACCCATGCTTTATAATACGAGTTAAATGAAGGAAATATTAGGTTAGGAATCGATACCTTCCTCCTTCGTATGTTGTTGCAGCTCTGATTATTGCTCGTGTGTCAGATCTTCTGATCTGTGTCCCGACCTTTTTCTCCCTCTGAGTGGTCAAAGAATTGGATAAAATAAGATTTCTTTACCTAGCTTCTTCTCCACGCTTCTGCCTTGAATTCCTTAAAGGTTTCAAAGCAATCCAACTTGTGGTGAAGAAGGTAAACATATCCATACCTCGAGTAATCTTCAGTAATGTGACGAAGTACTCATACCCTCCACGAGCATGTGTAGACATAGACCCACACAAGTCAGAATATATCAAACTTAATATTTTTGTGGCTTTATAACCCTTTGCCTTGAAAGGCCTAGTCATCATATTTCCTTCCAAAAAGGTTTCGCAAGGTGGAAATGGTTCAACTTGGAGAGACTCCAATGATCCATATTCCACCAACCTTTGAGTCCTGTTAAGATTGATGCGACCTAGTCTTATGTGTCACAGATAAGTTTGGTTTACCTTATAAGACTCTTTCCTCTTCTTAGGATTTGATGATGAGGAAGCAATATTAACAGAACTACGCGGTTTACAAGTAATAGTATATAAAGATCCGTTTAATACTACACCACAGATAAAATCATCGTCTTTCATGATAGAAACTTCACGATCAAAACTTGATTTATAACCATCCATGGTGCAGAGTTTTGAAACAGAAATAATGTTTCGCCTAAACTCAGACACATATTAAACATCTTTAAGTAATAAAACAGAAATATCAAAAGATAGATGTAACAAACATGATCAGTTGCCCCCGAATCCACTACCCATTCGTGGGTAGAAGAGAAAACCAGAACAGTTTCAGTTACAAGAGCGACTCGCGTCTCTTTCTGTTTTGCCTTGACATCTGGATTATAATTATTCCAGTGTCCTTTCTTACCACTCTTGAAGAACCTTCGTTTCTCCTTTGACATTCGCATGTCGCCGGTAAGGACCGTCTTCTTACTCCCACTGCTGTTCTTGAAATGTCCACCCTTTCTGCTCTTTTTCTGTTTCCGCCTTTCGGAGGATTCCTTGAACTACTAGGGATATTCAAGACTTGAGCACTCTTGCCCTTTCCTATAACCTCTTTGACCGCTACCAAAGATTTGAGTAACATACTCATAGTAAACTCGTTCTTAGACATAGCCGTCCTAAAACAGAAGTTCTTATTGGACCTTTGCAGAGCTTTTATTGGGAGAGGTAAGATATCTCTTCCACTCTATGAAATTATTTAAAAAATGTTAAACTCGTTAAGGTTTGGTTGGTAAGACTGTTTAGGAACTCGAAAAATTTCGAACAGACATATCTGAAAAATATAATTTAAAAAACATGTATAAAGTTAATATTTGCACATAATTCATAATTAACCATCATTGTAACCTTTTGAAAACCGAATGATGTTAAATACTCGAATAGCCCTAGAGATCACACTCGCAAGCCACTCAGGTGGACGCTTACTCGTGTACCCCTAGACCAAGCTATATACCTAGCTTTTTAATTCCAATCCACGCCTAGGTTCTTAAGATGAATGGAATTAATAATCCGATATCTTTGGATCATGTCACTGTTAATATTAAAACGCGGGAAGGGACTTCTCATGAAGTTGTACCCGCGGTGACATCTAAGCTTTGACCATTAATTTGACCAAATTAACATCAAATTCTCGAAATTGGCATACTTATGCGAACCATACCGCATTCAATTTGATTTAATTGACCATCTTATTTAATTGTTATCTACTAGAGTACTCGTGTTTACTAGGCACACAAGCCACTCAGGTGGACGTTTACGGCTTCGCTCTCACTACTCAATAATAATTAAATATTATATTAGAAAACCCATCTCACAAAACTCATGGTTCAAAAATACAAGAAAGCCACTCAGGTGGACGTTTACTTATATAATTGTTCCCTTTTGTGTAGGGTCCAATTAATGGAGGTTCGGTTAAATAAGTAATTTCCAATTTAAATGGAATCCAATTAAATATTTAATTTATTATCTGCTTAGTCTTTTTCTTCAAAATGTTCGTTTTGAATCATGCATATCCACATAATTCCTAAAGAATGCAATTTCTAAGTTCACATAATAAAACGTGCTCGCAAAAAATAAAATATGCTTTAATACGACGTAAATCCTATTTACATGCTTTTCTAAGCGTAATTAGTCACATAATCGCATGCTAAAGCATAAAAATAAATAAATGCGCAAATAGGAAATTAAAACGTCGTTATCGGGCTTTAAAACATGTAATTCCTAACTATTACATAGCCCGATCAAAATACAGCTCTTCGATCTTCAAAATCTTCGAATCTTGAAACTGCTCGAAAACTGCATCGTGCCATGTCATCAGGGGGTCTGCTACGTGGCAGACACGTGCACGCCTGGTCAGCAAGGGCTAACGTGGCGCGCCACGTCAGCACCATCTTCTCCAACAGAAGAATGCCGCCGCCGCTGGCGGCCTGCTGCCGCGTCGCCAATGTTGCCAAGAGGTCGCCACTTGCGCCTCGGCCAGCCCCACCCAGTACCACCTCGCGCCGCCGCCTGCTGCAGCGCTAATCAGCGCATGCGCGCAACCGCGCTTCCGACAGCAGACGCGCGACTGCCGCTCCCTCCAGGGCCCGGCTCTGTCGTCTTCGTCGTCTGCTGCCGCCCCTAGGGCGGCCCAATTCTGGCGTCAATTGTCGCCGCTTCGACGAGAATCGAGCGAATTTCGCATCCCGTCGCCGACGAGCTTCGCCGCTCCAATTCGTACTTTTCGAGCTGCGATTCAATCAATTGAAAGAGGGGAAACATAATTGGAACACTCACGACCACCATGTAACGGATTCCGGTCGAGATTAGTTCCTCAATTTTTCGAATTTCAAATGATTCGCCTGAACGAATTCATGACGAGCAGTAAACTTCAAACATTAATTTCGATCGCATCCGGGATCGGATGACCCCTTACAACCTATCGACAGGAAGCTCGTAAGATGAGGAATCCATAGGTTCAAGCCGATCATCAATCGGATTCCGAATCCTCCGGGAATCGCCGCCGAAAGATGCGGCAGAACCCTAGCCAAATTAGGGTTTTCTGGCCGAATTGGGAATTTTTAGACAGCATGACCACTTCTTCTTTCCGACGCTATTCCGGACAAAACAGAAATCGGAATGGGTCGTGCGACTTATGAAGACGAAGTTAACGAAAAAATGAACAAAACTCAGCCAACGGATCGGAAAAATAATTGGACACACTCCCCCACGCGCTACCTCAAGTCGGCGGTCGTGATCTGCTAGAAAATAAGGTTTCGCCTTTTTCGTCTTTCTGTGCCGTGGCGCCTCAATTTTCGAGCAATACGGACCAAAAAACAGTATAAACAATGATGCACATTGGTCCTATGATCTACTCGTGGATTTTCTCACGAGAAAAACGTTACAATGGGGTCAAAACAGTGGCTCGCAGGCCGCCCCAAACCCGAAAATTAACCCTATAACGACGGAATTAAACCCTAGTCATGCTCCTCACAGAAACAATCAGAGCTTAAACCAGGCTCTGATACCAATTGAAGGAAATATTATGTTAAGATACCTTCCTCCTTTGTATGTTGTTGCAGCTCTGATTTTTGCTCGTGTGTTAGATCTTCTGATCCGTGTCCCGGCCTTTTTCTCCCTCTAGGTGGTCAGAGAACTGGAGAAAATAAGATTTCTGTCTCTCCACAAAATTCACGCCGTGCGTTAGTTTTTGTGTGTGTCATCTGTTTATGAACAGAATACTAATATATATAGGCTTCAAAAGCCAATATAATATTAATATATTTGTAGCCCATTAATTTAATTATATTCCTAACGGGGTTCCACATAATTAGCCCATAATATAATTAATTAATCCACTGAACTACTAATATTTATCAATTAATTGGCCCAGCCAATTAATTCCAGATAAATAATATTATTAAATAATGTAAAAATTACATTAATCTATTAATAATGATTTCTAGGGTTTCGCCCTTTTCCGTGTTCTGTCAGTTTTTGTCAGTTCTAGGGTTTCGCCCTTTTCCGTCCCTCTGCGCATCGCGCCTCGATTTTTGTGCATCCCAGACCAATTACAGTACAATAAAAGTACAATCACATAACACATTGGTCATATCAACTACTCGTGGATTTTCTCACGAGAAAAACGTTACTACGGGGTCAAAACAGTGGCTCGCAGGCCGCCCCGAACACGAAAATTAACCCGATAACGACGGAAATAAACCCTAATCATACACCTAACAGCAATAATCAGAGCCTAAACCAGGCTCTGATACCAATTGAAGGATAATTGAGGGTTAGGAACGAAACCTTCCTCCTTCGTATGTTGTCGCGACTTTGATTGTTGCTCCTGTGTCAGATCTTCTGATCTATGTCCCGGCCTTTTTCTCCCTCTGGGTGGTCAGAGATATGGAGAAAATAAAATTATCATCTCTCTCATTCACACGCACGTCGTCTCAAATTTGTGAATGTGTGTAATCTGTTTCTGAACAGAGTACTAATATATATAGGCTTCAAAACCCAATATAATATTAATATATTTGTAGCCCATTAATTTAATTATATTTCTAATGGGCTTCCACATAATTAGCCATAATATAATTAATTAATCCACTGAGCTACTAATATTTATCAATTAATTGGCTCAGCCAATTAATCCAGATAAATAACATAATTAAATAATGTGAAAATACATAAATCCATTAATAATGATTTCTGAGAGACAATAAATAACTAGGCAACTAATTGGGCCAAATCAGGGATCTAATACAAGAAATAAAGCAGGGCCTCAAATTAATTAATTATCTATGCTCAGCCTAGAGCAAAATTAATTAATAAACACAGATTCATTTTACTAGAGAATCCATGTTGACTCACCCCTTTATCCCAAATTGAGCAAGGGTTTGTATTTTAGATTTAATCGATCTCCGTATTTAAGATAGAAATATCCGCTTATCAATTAAGCTCACTGACAGCTTAAATTAATTAACATCTTATATTCCTGAGTTGTACCACTCGACCTTATTAACACACCTGAACTTAATCAACCGGCCGGGTTTAGTGTGCTAATCCTTTCGAGTTCCTCAGGGGATATTATCAACCCATTTTACTAGGATACAGTTGCAAGATACAGACAACCAGCCTGAGCCACAAATGACTACTAGCACCCAAGATATGTAGATTCGGTCGCGATGACGTTCACCATAGTAGGTCAAAGTGATAGATAGCCAAATGCACTCAGCTGAAGTCTTACCAAACTTAAGACCAGCTAAGTCACCGAGATCCTGGTTCTCCACTAAGGTCAGTGAGGAGAACACATCTCACTGAGATCCATCAATGCACTACCTTCAGTGTACCAGTAAAGACAAGCAGCTAAGACAAGCCACTTCTTATCTAAACTGCAGCTTAAACCAACAAATTATCCTTAAGTTGTCTTAGCTGTGACAACCGTTTATATCTTGTCAGTTCAACCAATTTGTGTTGTCTTCTGTGATACCCGACACACTACACAAATCTAACTTTTATACAAAATAAAGGATAACATGTGCAATTTTAGCCCGTCATCTCCGTGTCCGCACAACCCCCGGCCGAGCACGCCGCCGCCGAACCAGGGCCTGACGTCCCTCCGTCGCGCTGAAGCGGTCACCGCCGTGCAGTGCCCAGATTCAGATCTGGAATGCATCGGTGGCGCCACCGCCTGCCCAGCATGCTGCCGACGCCGCCGCGGAACGCCTGGAAGACCGCCAACGAGAGCACGCGGGTGGCGGCCGCGAGATCTGCGCCATTTGGCGGGATCTGCGCGCGCGCGCCGCCGCGTCGCTGCGAGCCGCTGCCTGCCGCCCAGCCCACCACCACGAGCTGTGGTTCACCACCACCTCCGTCCACATGCTGTCTGAATCCAATGGGTAGCTCCGGTCGAGTTCAATTGCTCTGGTCAAACCCGAAAAACTAGGGTTTTTGACCGATTCCAAACATCGTGTTCTCGTCGCCGTCAACGAACCAATCCGCAAAAATAATTACATAATCAAAGTAGATACATAATATTCACATTGGCCGTAGTCTACTCATGGATTTATCTCACGAGATTACATATCCGGGATCAAAACAAGTGGCACACAAGCCGTCCCACAAATACGAACCCGACGACGACGAACAAGAAATTAAATAATACATACAATCGAAAAGAATGCAGATCTAGGAATCTAGCTCTGATAACAGTTGTAGGGAAAGAGTCCCATACTTGAGCGATCGTCCTAGATACGATCTTTTCGACTCCGTCCAAAAAAGGTCTTCTGGACTGTTCCCGTGCCCAAGCTTCCAACTCCGGATGGACGGAGACGCACGAAAGCTTACGACAAAACACTCGGACTCACTTTTTGTGGAACACACAACAAGAAGCTCGTTATGAGGAAATGGCCCCTTGCCCACTATTTATAAGGGCTTGGTCAAAACCCTAATGGGCCTTTAACCTTCAAGCCCATCCAATAGCGAAGGGGCCACTATACCATTACCAATTGTTTTGGTCCATTAAAGGGCCAAACAATTCCAGGTAATTAAGTGACCTAGTGTGTTTAAGAGAAAATGTCGCATATGACTGAGCATATGTTCGGGCTAGACTAGGGACCTAATACAAGAAATAAAGACGAGCCTCAAGTGAATTAATTTTCCATACTCAGCCCAGAGTATTATTTATTCACAAACATAGATTCATTCCACTAAAGAATCTATGTTGACTTACCCCTTTATCCCAAAAGTTGAGCCAGGGCTTGTATTTTTAACTTCAGTTAATCGTCGTATTTAAGATATCGAATATCCATTAATTGATTAAGTTTACTGACTACTTAATACAATTAATATCTTATCCTTGAGTGTTGGGTTATGAGTCAGTGGTTCGTCTTAACAACCACTTTGAGGATACTTAGTATTATTTTATCAGTAGTTCTTGTAATAGGACTTATCTGTTTATCGATAATGGGGGAAATCATAGTGTTTCATTACTATGGAATTGAAGATCCCAAAACCGTCTTGTATCCTTTATGTAGTGTCAATAGGACTGAATGATGTAATAGGTTAGACGGATTATATTATTCATCATCATTTTGTCTAAGTCCTGTACGGGGTAAATGTTGGATTGATCTTCAGTAGGAAGTTACTTTCCAGAACCCCACGTCATTAGTGTAAGAGCTTGTGTTCTCAAGTAATCAGCTGACCTCGCTCAGTAGAAGACATCTCATCAGCTGACATACATCATTAGAAGAACACTGTATTCAAGCTCAGTACCTTCAAGAGTCACCAGCTGATCTCGCTCAGTAGAAGTGTTGTTATCAGCAGACTCAGACGAAGATGACAGAGATCTTACCAAGTCTACTGTATCCGACAAGAAACGACCCCAGTCTTAACTTCAGTCGAAAGTCAGCAGAAGATCATACGAGGATAAGTGAGAGTCAACTCCGATGAGACCGATGTCTGACAAGTCTCACCTACCACAAACCTCGACCAATGAGAAGCAGTCTAAGCTCTACCTACTCTGACCTACTAAAGCTGCTCTCATGCACTATAACCAACAACTCTGCTGGAACATTTCGAACTTATAGCCGTTTTCCTTGGACATTTGTGACACGTGGCATCGTCCTCTCCAACGGACAAATGTCGGGGTCACAACTATAAATAGAGAAGCATTTTCGAGCTCCACGCACGGGATATCGAAGGGACTACACTCTCAAGCTTTCGAAACACTCTAGTACCTTTCACGAAGATCCAGCGAAGAACTTGCATTATTAGAATACTTTTAGTTCTTCTCTCTAGAGTTATTTCTTTAGATCCCTCTTCTCTATCTAAGCTCAATCGTTCATATCTATAGCTTAGAACTTTCGAAGGAGTTCACATTTCGTGACTGTTCTTGTTGTAAGAACTCCTTCACTGTTGGAGGAAATCCTCTCCCCTTCAAACTTAGGTTTGATTGTAAAGTCGCTAAGGACTATAACTTAGAAGGGTCTGTCCAGTGCACAGATACCTTGCTGAGGCTTGCTCAGATTAATCAACAAGATCTCCTGTTCAGCAGGACCGTGGACGTAGGATCTTGCGTATCCGAACCACGTTAAAAATTGCTTGTGTCATTTATTATTTTATTGCACTACATACAAATCATCTTACAAACTCATACTTTGCATAAAACGTATTTGAAAAGTGCACTAGCCAAAATAATTTGGTGTACGAAAAACACGTTTTCAACTGAGACGATGTCTTCGGGCCCTATACACTTATCCGCACTAAGTCTTCGACTGAGAATCAAATACTGACAAAAGTCAGTAGGAGAGACTCAGTAGCTGACTCACTCTAACCCGCGATCAGAAGGTTAATATTTGGCACTATTTATCAATCGCAACCTACAGCTCAGTTGTCCTTCGCGTTTGAGAAAAAGAACTTGTACTTAGGTGTATTCACCCCCCCCCCCTCTTCAGCTGACACTCGTCTCCGGACCAACAATCCTTGAGTAGTACCACTCGACCTTATTATCATACTTGAACTTAATCAACCTGCAGGGTTTAGCATGATAAACCTTTTGAGTTCCTCAAGGGGATTTCATCAACCCTATAATAGGATACGGATGCATGATGCAGATAACCAGCCTGAGCTACACGCAACAACACTCACCCAAGATACAGAGATATACGGTCTCGATGACCCTCACCCTTAGTAAGTCAAAGTGATAGCTAGTCGCGTGCACTCAGCTAAAATCTCATCAAGCTTAAGATCAGCTGAGTCTCCGAGACCTTGGATCTTCACACGGGTCAGATCGAAGAAAACGTCTTACCGCGATCCATCAATACATAAAATGTATCAACATAGACAAGTGACCAAGACAAGTCACTTCTTATCTACGTTGCAGCCAAAACTAGTAACTTGTCCTAAAGTTGCCTCGGTTGTGATAATTGTTTATATCTCACTAGTTCAACCAATCACTACAGTCTTCTGTGATCTACAACCCACTGTATGATCTAACTCATGTGAGATAAAGGACTAAATTGTGCGATTATAACAATCAGATAGGAGAATAATAATAGTGGTAACAGGAAATATTGTATACAAGCAAATACGTAGACTACTTTCAGTATACAAACCCTACAAATAGTTCCTAGGGTATCTTATGTTGAAGGACTTCAACATAATCTTCTTTCTGTCAATCAATTCTGTGATAACTCCAATAAAATGACTTTTGACGCAGGTTTTTGTGATGTTCTTGATAAATCTACAGGAAAAAGTGTGTTATCAGGGTCGCGGCGAAGAAACATATACTATGCTGAATGGAATAACGCCGAACCTGAAGCTTGCTTGCTAGCACACACGAGGTAAGATGACAAGACAGCATGGCTGTGGCATAGACGACTGAGTTATCTGAACTTCAAGACATTGAACAAGCTAGCACGTGATGCTAAAGTCAAAGGACTGCCCAACGAAGTGTTCAAGAGACATAAAAATTGTGAAGCATGTCTGAAGGGGAAGCAAACAAAGTCAAGCAATCCGCCTATTCTGTCACCTTCCACTGATGGAATCCTTCAACTGTTGCACATGGATTTATTTAGGCCAGTCAACCCAGTGACGATCAGAGGAAAGAAATTTTCTCTTGTAGTCATTGATGACTATTCAAGATATACTTGGGTGATATTCATCGCCAACAAATCTGACGTCAAACTTGAGCTACCGAAACTACTAAAGCGGATGAGCATCGAGAAAGATATCAAGATTCAAAGGATACGCTCAGATCGTGGAACTGAGTTTCTGAACTCGATGGTAAAAGACAAGGCATTGAACACGAAACCTGAGCGGCACGTACGCCTTAATAGAACAGATTTGCTGAAAGGAAAAACAGAACGGTTAAAGAAGCAGCAATGACGTTGCTTGCAGATTTAGGTCTACCATTGAGGTTCTGGGCAGAGGCTACTGACACTGCCTGCTACACTCAGAATCGGTCTCTACTGACTTAGATGCACATGAAGACGCCTTACAAACTATGGAAAGGAGAATTCCTTTTATTTCACACTTCCATATTTTTGGTTGATCGTGCTATATCCACAAGAACGGAAAGGACCAGTTAAAGGTCTTTGATAGTAAGTCAGGCCAAGGAGTCTTCTTAGGATACTCCAGGGTTTGCAAAGTTTTCAGGGTCTTTAACTACCGGACCCTTTGCATGGAGGAAAGCCCTCATGTTGTATTTGATGAATTTATTTCTGAGTTCAGGAAGTCAAACTGTCAGCCAGAAGCTGAAGAGGCCAGGAGCAAGCTACAAGATCTAAGCTGAAAAGATAACACTGAAAAGATCCAACATTGTTGGGATGATGATTCAGATGATGAAATTCATAATCAAACAACAAACAATGTAGCTGAGGAGATTGATTCTACCAAACAGGATCAATCCCAGGTAATTCAGGTCGATGAGGAAACCAATATGGTAACTGAGACCTCTACTGAGAATAACACTCAGGGGGAACTATCATTGTTCCTGAGCTAAATGCCCCTGAACCTAGTGACTCAGTATACCCAACCCTTGTTACTGAATTACTTCAAACACAGAACAGTAAAACTGAAATCCTAATACTCCTACTATTTGTGTTGAATCAATTCCAGATGAAGTACCAAAACGTCATCACTCGTGGTTAGATGCTCACTCTTCTGATCTTATCATTGGAGATCCTTCGGCTAGTGTCAAGACAAGATTCAGATTCTGTCAAGGAGAAATTGCTTTATATTCATGTTTCTTGTCGACAGAAGAACCTCAGACATAGTGGATGCGCTGAATGATGGTGATTGGATCACCGCCATGCAAGAAGAGTTGAACCAGTTCACGCGAAATGACGTATGGGAGCTTGTTGACAGACCTAGACATCAACACGTGATAGGAACGAAGTATTCAAGAACAAGCGCGATGAAAACAACATTATTTTCAGGAATAAAACTCGACTCATAGCCAAAGGATATTGTTAATCGGAAGGAATATATTTTGACAAAACATTCGCCCCAGTCGCAAGATTGGAAGCTATTCGTCTATTCCTAGCTTATGCAACACATCAGCAGTTCACAGTCTATCAGATGGATGTGAAGTCAGCTTTCCTGAACGGCGTACTGAAGGAAGAAGTCTATGTTGAACAACCGCCCTGCTTTCAGCAGGGACATCAGGTTTACAGACTTAAGAAAGCTTTGTACGGCTTAAAATAAGCACCCAATGCTTGGTACGATACCTTCTCAGACTTTCTACTTCAAAGAGGTTTTCAGAAAGGTACAGTTGATCGCACCCTATTCAGTATCAAGTTAGGAGAAGACATTTTATTGCTGCAGATCTACGTGGACGACATCATCTTTGGATCAAGGAATCTGACTATGTGTCAGAAATTCGAGCAGATGATGAAAAAAAAATTTAAATGTAGATGATGGGAGAGATGAACTATTTCCTTGGACTTCAACTCAAACAATAAAAGAAGGGAATATTCATTAATGAAGCCAAATACACAAGAGATCTCATCAAGAAGTTCGGCTGCAAATCAAGCAAGTCAGTAAAGATACCCATGAACACCAATCTCAAGATTGATCTCGACAAAGAGGGAGTATCTGTTAACTCAACTGACTATCGTGCTATTATCGGTTCTTTATTATATCTTACAGCAAGCAGACCTGACATAACATATGTTGTAGGTGTATGCGCGAGATTTCAGGCGAATCCCAAGAAGAGTCATACAGATTCAGCAAAGAGAATTCTTCGTTACCTGAAGGGAACACCTGATGTTGGATTATGGTATCCTGCTGATTATAACCTTGAACTAACTGGATATTCTGATTCTGACTATGCAGGTTGCCGAATCGACAACAAATCAACATCAGGAACTTGTCAGTTCCTTGGTAGCAAGCTCATATCGTGGTTTTCAAAGAAACAACATTCAGTAGCAACGTCCACTACTGAAACTGAGTATATGGCTACCGGAAGCTGTTGCACACAGATACTGTGGCTTTGACAAAAACTGAGAGACTACAACATCCATCAAGATGAAGTGCCGATCTACTGCGACAGTACCACTACTATTGCAATCACTCAGAACCCAGTTCTACATACAAGGTGCAAGCACGTGGACATCTGTCATCACTTCATCAGAGACCATGTCGAGAAAAAGGATATCAGAATGGAGAAGATCCACACAGATAAGCAAAGGGCTGATATCCTGACCAAACCTCTAGCTGAGACCAGATTCAATGATCTCTCAGTAGAACTAGGTCTTTTGGAACCTACTGATACGATTCAGTAAATGGTCCAGGAAGTACTAAGTAAGGGGGAACTTACTTTCAGTACAGCTGAATACTCAGTCTCGTCAAACGTGGTATCAGCTGACTACGATATTCAACTGACAGGTTATGAGTATTAAATTCAGCATTTAGTGATTCAACATGTCATAGCATTTATTTCCCGCCTTTAATGTTCATCGTATTGCATTGAGTATGTCGTTTTCGTTAAACTCACGACATTCCGTAAAACTGACTGCGGCACATCAGTTTTAGCCGAGACTTTAACTTCCCATACTTTTGTTATATTATATATAGAGTTTAGAATATTTAGTATTTAGGATTTAAGAGTTAGAGGATTTACATCTCGAAAAATATAATTCATATTTGATCTCATTCATAAATAAATCTAAAATTTCATTAGCCACGCTAAGATTTTATAAATTTTGGGCAACCTCACAAATTAACCTACATATGGATGAAGGCCTTACATGGACATTAGTGAACATTAAATGAGTTGGTAGTGGGGAACATCTAATTAGTACTACCTAGTTATTCTAAGTGTATAGCTTTCCACATCCGATTAATACATGAATGACAAGTGAGAAAGTGAAGTGTACAATAAGCTTGATTGCTATCAACTCCCCGTTTTCCATCCACGTTTCCCTCCACGCGCAACCCATGCAGCTTAATATATGCATCCAAAGAATCATCATCACTCTCACTAAGTTAAACACTACTCTTTTCATCCCGCAATGCCGATAGTCCGTATGTAGGAGAGCTTGAAGCTCGTGATGCCAAGAAATCGTAGCAGTAATTAGTCTCCACGTTAATTTGATGCTAGAGTTATGCCCTCATTAATTACAATTTCATGATCTAGTTTCAATAAATAAGAAAGCATGAGTCGCTATGAGAATTTAGCTTAAGATCCACTGCTCCTATATCCTTTGTTGTTAGTATCTTATGGTGTAATTGAAATGGAATTGGTTGATGTTGTATATGTTAGGAAAATTGTGAGGGTGTAGGAAATAAAAGCTATGCTGCATGTATAGATCCATATGTGAGAAATGGGATTCTTGTACTATCTTCTCTAACTCCTCCTTGTTAAGGCCCTTTGAGGTAGAAAAACATGGCTAAAGGCTCCAATTGGGAAGATAGGGTTAGGGCAGAATCTGTTTTACAATTTACCCTGCAGTGCCGTGTTTTCACTCCTCAAATGTATGGCCTTTTTGTAGTTAAAAAATTCCAGAAAAGTATTAAAAGTTACATATATGATCTCTTCGCGTTCTCGGCAAAAAATTGAATATTTTTGAATCAGTCCTTATATTTTTAAATTATTTTTACTTTTACATTGTCGTAAAACAATGCTTTCTGAATAGAGTTTAGTAAAATGCTCATATCTCACTCCACACAAAAGCTTTACACCCAATTCTTTTTCCTACTTACTCTACACTTGTAGACGTTTTAAACAATGTACAGCCTGTATTTTTTACATGAACGTATGAAGAAGTTTTTACCATAAATCTATCTGATCGACATAACTCTAAATTCAATAGCACTGTTTTAGGTTAGAAGTGTTCTATATTTTTAGAGGTTATTACTGACTCAATTTAAGTGAAATTTTGACAAAACGTTCTTCCACTTGTCCCTATTCATGGGTAAAATTTCAGATTTTTTAGAGTAGATTTAGGTCCTAAACAAATGGCTTAAAGACAGACTACCAAAAACACCCCAGTTTGTACCCTCTTTAGTAATTATACTATATCTTTTAAATGATGGACATTTTGGCATGAAGCCACTTCTGAAAGGACATAGTCTCTGTAAGGTATCCATATGTATAAGGCTAGAATATATTGGAAGAATACGTAATCTATAACACTCTTTTAAACAGAGGTATTCTGCACTAGTCTAATAGCGCGTTGAAACCTAATCACTTTAATGAGTAGATTACTATGGTATTAGTTACAACCTAATAACTCTAAGGCATTGTTGTTTATGTCATGTTCGTACACTTACTGCTAGAATATGTCATTAGACTCAAATTTAGGTAGAAGGGAGAAGTAGAGGAAAGTATCGATGTACATATTGCATCCCATGTGTGAAACGACTAAATTTAGGACATTATTGTAGGACTGATCGTGGAAGAGAAATAACCCTTGGTGTCGAGAAGACTCGTAGGATTAAGCGATCTACTATATGGTGGGTAATATTTTTATAAAAATTAAAGTTTGACTTATTAAGCTCTATGAAATATGTTTATCCATGAAAGTTTTTGTGCATTTACCTGTTTAATGCTTCTACCTAACAGATCGATCGAGACTCTCATCTGGCCTATCACGCTCGATGAGGGTTTAAAATAGTTCACATGTTTGTTAGTAACACAAGTGTGATCATCTTTGTGTACCAAGTGCTAACATAATATGAGGAACCCCTCGAGTTTCGACTCGAGGGCCAAGGCCCAAATTATGAGAATTAAGTGGTAGAAGTAACGGAAAAATGTGACACAAATGTGTGCACCCAATGTATAATGTTTTATATGGTTGGAGCAGTTTCTTTTCAAAACCCTCCAATACATATTTCATGAATGGATAAACTGTTTTAAATATTTACGAACTGCTCTACCGACTGCGTACATTAGTACTCAGCCCAAATGTTTTCAAATGTTTCAGGTGGAGCAGCAAATAGCGACAGGCAGAGCTGAGGATGGGATATTAGTTAAATGTGTTACTATCTTTTGATTGTAGTGATTAAGCACTGTAGAAGTATCGGGTTTTAAGTTTTAAAATGTTTGTTACCACCCGGATCTGAACTATTTTCTGTTATGCTGCATACATATATGTAAAGTCATATCTTCCCAATAACCAATTGTTTTATCTAAAATGCTTTTCAAAGAAATATTTTTAATTTTCCAAGGAATGTTCAAACACCTTACATCTTTTCGTGGAATCTCGACTTTCGTGATCCTTCGTGGGAGTCGGTGCTTTACTGAGACAACTAGTTATTTCAACTGTGGCTATTATTTTAATTTTAACTCTACAGATCACCTAAGTGATAAGCACACACTCACACTTGTGCTTATTGTCTATTATATTTGTGATGTCTTCAGATGATTAATTTGTAATGGTTTTTGCATCATCAAATAGGGAAAAATTGTTGGGCGACGAGTCAGTATAATATAAGATTTAAAGATCCCAAAACCTCTAGATAAGTGATGAACCATATAATATAATAGCTTAGTTGAGTTCTGCATGTTAGAAACTCAGTAGACTAGATAGAGTTCAGTAGCTGCTAGGCTGAGTAGCATATCTTTCTCAGCTATGTGGGCTCAATGTTGAAGACTCAGTAGGATTTCTCAGAATCTATTGATTGTGTGTTGGACATCAGTACAAAAGAATCAGCCTACAAGCTAATATCTCAGAAGAATGTTATTACAGGACAACTCAGTTAAAGTGTCCGAGGTAGTAGAGGAAGTCAACTCAACATCAGTCTTGAAGTTTTAACAAACCTCACCTACTATTAAACCTCGACGAATGAGGAGCTGCCAACACTGTACTTGCACTGATATAAAGCAGCTCTCAAGACTGAAAAAGAGAGAATCTCTACAGTATCATTCAAATTCGAGATGGTCATTTTTCGTATCGTTTTTGACACGTGCTTAAGTGTTGGGTTATGAGTCAGTGGTTGATTTTAATCAAACACTTAGAGGGTACATAGTATTTATTTTATCAGTAGTTCTTGTAATAGGACTTGTCTGTTTATCGGTAATGGGGGTGTTGGTCCGGAGACGAGAGTCAGGTGTAGAGGGGGGGTAAATACACCTGAGTACTGTTTCTTTTTCTCAAACGCGAAGGACAGCTGAGCTGTCGGTTGCAACTGATGAACAGTGCCAAATAGTAACCTTCTGATCGTGGGTCAGAGTGTGCCAACTACTGAGTCTCTCCTACTGACTTTTGTCAGTTCTTGATTCTCAGTCGAAGACTTAGTGCGGATAAGTGTGTAGGGCCCGGAGATTTCGTCTCAGTTGAAAACGTGATTTTCACAAGTTAAATAATTTTGGCTTGTGCACTTTTCGAATACATTTCATGCAAGGTATGAGTTTGTAAGAGATTTGTATGCAATGCAATAAAATAGTAAACGACACAAGCAAATTTTAACGTGGTTCGGATACGCAAGATCCTACGTCCACGGTCCTGCTGAATAGGAGGTCTTGTTGATTAATCTGAGCAAGTCTCAGCAAGGTATCTGTGCATTGTACAGACCCTTCTAAGTTATAGTCCTTAGCGACTTTACAGTTCAAACCTAAGTTTGAAGGGGAGGGGATTTTCTCCAACTATGAAGGAGTTCTTACAATAAAAATAGTCACTAAATGTGAACTCCTTCGAGGGTTCTAAGCTATAGATATGAGCGATTGAGCTTAGATAGAGAAGAGGGATCTAAAGAAATAAATTCTAGAGAGAAGAACTAAAAGTATTCTGCTAGGCAAGTTCTTCACTGGATCTTCTTTGAATGTGCTAGAGTATTTCGAAAGATTGAGCGTATTGTCCCTTCGATATCCCGTGTGTGGAGCTCGGAATTGCTTCTCTATTTATAGTTTTGACCCATGCATATGTCCGTTGGTTCGAATTGCTGTAGCGGAGTTGTTGGTTACTGTGCATGAGAGCAACTTTTGTTGGTCAGAGCAGGTAGAGCTTAGACGGCTTCTCATTGGTCGAGGTTTGTGGTAGGTGAGATATGTCAGACATCGGTCTTCATCAGAGTTGACTGTCACTCTTCCTAGTATGATCTTCTGCTGACTTTCAAATGATGTTAAAAGATGGGTCGTTTCCTGTCGAATACAGTAGACCTGATGCAGTCTCTGTCTTCTTCGTCTGAGTCGGCTGATAGTGAATATTCTACTAAGAGTAGTCAGCTGATGACTCTGAAGGTACTGAGCTTTGATTGATGTATTCTACTACTGATGTCGGTCAGCTGATGAGATGTCTTCTACTGAGCGATGATTAGCTGATGACTAGAGAATATAAGCTCTTACACTGATGACGTGGGGTTCTGGAAAGTAAACTTCCTACTGAAAATCATTCCAACATTTACCCCGTACAGGACTTAGACAAAAACGATAATGAAAAACATAATCTTTCTAGCCTATTACATCATCTAGTCCTATCGACACTACACGATGGATACAAGATGGGTTTTGGGATCTTCAATTCCATACCATGAGACACTATGATTTCCCCCAATACTGATTACCCCCAATAATACTGAGTATCCTCTAAGTGGTTGTTAAGACAAGCCATTGACTCATAACCCAACAATTTTCCCCTAATTGATGATGCCAAAACCTCAGTAAATTCTAAGAGTATTAAGACCTAAACTACTGACATAGTAGGAAGTTCAGTTAAGACTGAGCATAAGGTAAGATAGTCAACAACTGAAAGATAGGCATATCAGAGAAACGGTTATGTGTGTGTGTCAGATCACTTTAGTGATCAGTCGTGATAAAGATAAAACAAACAAAGCCGTAGTACAATGAGTGATTGTCTGGCCAGAAGAAAGAACTGATATATATATATGAGAATGGATTACACAGTCCTATCTTCTATACAGAGATAAAGAACTACTGCTATCGCCTGAACTTCTCGGTCTTGCTCTTGAAATCAGCAGACTTGGCAGCAGGAGGATCCAAACCATATACTTTGTAGATTTTGGAACGGAGGGTCTGGATGTCCTCAAGGTCGCTCGGCTGCTGAGGATCAAGATCATGGTTTCGTTTAGCCTTATCGACCTCATCTTCAATCTCCTTGGTGCAGAGTACTCCTCGAGAGGTCATGGGAGGAGACAGCTTCCTGTAGGCAGGAGCAACGAGTGGCAACTTCTCCTTTGCTAGGATCAGTTGAACTTGAGCTCTGAGGTTGGCGTTGGATTGATGAAGAAATTCATCGAAGAGTTGATCAGTCGGAACCTCAGTAGGATAGCATTGCCAAACGTAGTATCCCTTAATGAATTCTATCTTCAGTTCCTCCCATTCCTCATTCAGGTTCCAAGGTATCCATTTGTCTGCATGGCGGTGTGGAGTCTTCTTCTGATAAGTAGCTCTTGATGCGCCTCGCCTATAGTACTTGGAAGACTTGGGCACCTGTTTCCTCCAGTCGAGAGCTGGTTCCTTGGCCATTTTGTCAGTGAGCTCT
Source organism: Lavandula angustifolia (assembly GCA_028984105.1). NCBI lineage: Eukaryota > Viridiplantae > Streptophyta > Magnoliopsida > Lamiales > Lamiaceae > Lavandula > Lavandula angustifolia. The sequence continues at coordinate 15,199,716 of CM054806.1, read as the reverse complement.
ACGATCTTGGCCAAATCTTCCAGTCTCTTCTTCTCTCTGAGGGCTACAGCTCTAGTGTCTCCTCTCCGGAGATTCAGTCCCTACTGCGTCGCCTCCCAGGTGGCTCTGTCCTCTGCCTCCTGCTCAGGAGTAAGTGTAGGAAGATTTTTCATTCTCTGAGCAAGGGGCTGAAGGTCAGTATCAGAAGCAGCCTGTTCGTCGTGAGCCTTATTCTTTTTCTGCTCTTCCAGGAGCTTTTTGGCTTGGCTCCTGGTCATGTTAGCCACAGGCTTTCTCTGCTTCTTGGCCTTCTAAGCCTCCTCTTCAAGCTGTCGCTCGTAGTTAAGCTCATCTTAGAGCTTCTGAGCGACCTGCTTGTCAAACTCCTCCTGCTCCGCTTTTGTTTTGAATTTAGGCGATAGGGAAGGAGGTGGAGTGGATTCAGTTGCTTTCTCCTTCCCTGGCCTTTGCGGTGGCAGTGGTTCGTCCTCTTGGTCTACGAACTGAGTGACCTCCTCAATGTGCTGAGCCGAGGATCCTTCGCCTGATCCTCCGGCCGGCTCATGCACCTGAGTGCTTTGGAGAGTAGGGATTTGGACTGTGGAAGGGGGAACTGAGCTGGTTCCAGCTTGAGCAGCTGAACCTTCCCCCTTGGCAAATTCCCTTGCCCTTGCCTCTACCTCTTCGCCCACCTGAGCTGTCTCCGCCTCAACCTTATCTTCCCCCTTTTTGGCATCATCAGCCGAGGTCAGATGAGAACGGATAGCAACCACTTCCTTTTCTAGATTGAAAAGGATTATCTTGATGGAAGTGGTGGTGGTGTCGAAGTCTCTGACCGCATCGCAGTAGTGCTCCCAGTCACTTTCTTGATCAGCTCGAATCTACTGAATCTGGGCTCCTGTCTCTTGTCTCTGCTTCAGCAGCGATGCGTCAAGAGAGGCAGTCATTTCTGCCTGGATGAGCTTAAGGGCCACCGCCTGATTTTCTAGGGCTTTTTGAACACTGGAGGTGGCCATTTTGTTGCACTCATCCATGACTTTCTAGACGGTGGCGAGGCTCTTGGTCAGCTGCTCAGAAAACATTTTCTGCTGAGCTTCAAAGAGTTGCTGACTTTGAGCAATCAAATCCGCCTTCTGAGCGGCGAGCGCGGTCTCGATTATCTCCTAAATGTTAAGAGATGGAGTAGGAGTTTCCGAGACCTTCTTCACTTCGCTAGCCAGTCTGTCATCCGTCTCTGTCTGAGACTTGGTATATTGTGCCCACTTCAGGTGGACATCCTTAGCTAGGAGACGATTCTTGTGTCCTTGCTTCCTGATAGCTCTGTTGACAAACTTTGAGGACACGGAACCGATAGGTTGGGCCTAATAAGAACTGGTTCCGAGCCTCTACTCAGATGCTGCGACTTGTTGCTTCCGACTTGGCTTCGAAGCAACCGGGGCATCATCTGATGTAGACGGTGGAGGTGGTGATTTGCCCTTCTCGCTGGGAGTTTTACCCTCAGCAAATCCTCCCTGGTCTGCTTCCTTGGGTGGTGCCTAATCCTCATCATTGTTATCGTCATCATTGTCATCGTCATGATGGGATGGCTGCGATGGACTGCTGGCATGTTGTTCGGAGGACCTTAGACTGAGAAGATAAAGCATGGCAGATCTCAAGCCCTCGAACGAAGCTAGGTCAGCGGGTTCTCCAAACCCAATAGCTGACTGCAAGCTCTGCTCTTCTGCCAGTAAGGACCGTGCTGTCTGCTGCATGATCAGATCTTCGAGGATGTCCCAGCTTAGGAACCTCAGCAGCATTTGCGTCCTTTCCCTGATCACTATGTCGACCAGATCCTTATGATCAGATATCTTGGGGATCTGTGCAGTGACTTCTCCTATGGCTCGGAGACTAGTCGACTGCAATGTCGACCATTCAGTGGAGACTTCCTCAGCCGGTTCATCAACCTCCTCCGGCTGAGTCTCCTCTGAGCTGATACGCTGTACCTTGTCCTTGAGAGTCGCACCCTCTATTCCGGTATCAGCGTCCAGTATGCTTTCCTCCTGAGGAGGTGGAGGAGAAGCAGGCTTTGCTGGAACTTCAGACGTTCCAGCCTTTGCAAGCCTCTTTTTCTTTGGTGGGTCGGCACATGGAGGTAAATCAGTAGTAGACCTCTTCAACTCAGCGGGTCCACGCCCGACTGACTTCTCAGCAGTGGCTCTCGTCTTGAACTTGATGAGCTTGCTGTCGAAGTACTTGGAATTAGCAAATGATGCATGATTCGATACAGAGTCCTCTATCAGTATGGACATCTTCGTCCCATACTGCAGTTTGCCCACACTAATTAGTCTCCTCTCTCCAGACTGTGTGGCGACAAACTTATGTGCCTGAGCCTTTAGCTCAGTCACGTAGAACTCCATCTAGTTAACCTGGACTCCATCCACAATTGCCATCATCAGCTGAAGTCTCGGCCTGGACAGCTGATCGAAAGAGCCTGCGGCACTCGTCAAGATATGAGTGACGATGTAAGCGAGCCCGCGGTACTCTGGCAAGAGTTGGTTCTTCGGCAGAGCGGATTTGAAGGAGAAATCGTCTCTCCCGCAGAAACGATGAACATAGGAGTTGAGCTCCTTCTCCTTATATCGGGCTGGAGATATCCCGTAGGCAGGAAGGTCGAATGAGGCCTTCAATGCTGCCCAGATATTGATATCGGAATGGCCGGATTCCCACTTCTGAGAGGCCACTTCCCTCATATCAGCGAACTGGGATACTTCTCCGTCTGTTCCCTCCATCGTACACCAGTTATAATAAACTTCAGCCACTTGATGGGGGAGATACGACTTCGGATGCTTCGTCACGAGAAGCTCAAGGCCCGAACCTTCAAGAGCCGAAAATATGGGCTCTAGGTACGGAAGGTCTGCCTGGTGAAGGACCATCGTTGGTTCGAACTGAACCCTCGATTTGATGATCGCCATGAATATCTGCTAAAAAACTTGTTAGCACTTGAAAATAGAGTAAGTTAGTTTGAGTTTAAGCAGAGGATGAAGAAATTACCGTAATGAAGAGCTTGAGTGAAAAACAGAAACAGTTTGTAGGAGATGAAAAACTGAATGCAGAGGTAGCTCTAAGAGTGAAAATGGCGAAAAGATAGATTAGAGGAGAAGATGAGTGATTTTATAAGAAATGAAGATCAACCGGTTTTAATCGGACGGTTGGGATGAAAACTCGCTTTTTAATGCCGGTTGTGATCTGATGTTATAAACGAAATGATTACTAAAGCCGCCTCTAACCTAGACCCACGTAAGATATGCGCAGTTAAAGTAAGGTGAGAAGACATGCATTAAATGCGTTGCAGGCAGCATTAAAGTCTAAGCTTTTTAAAAGAAAACGGTTTCTACTAACTTAAACCTTAAAAACTTAATGTCGGGAAATAAATGCTCATTAATCTACTGAGTGCAAATGACTAATATAATAAATGCGAGCATGCTTCTGAGAATATTAAGTATTTAAACTATGCAAACCTCTTCAGCTGAATTTTTACGATCAGCTGGTTACTGTTAAGACTCATGAGGATATTTGTTGTACTGATAACTTCGTTCCCCCTTACTGTGTACTGCCTAATTCACCTGACTGAATCAAAGTACTGAGTCTTCTGACCTGTCATACTGTTTCCTTCTACTAACTGGACTCAGTAGGATCCACTAGACCTAGCTCAACTGATAATTCTCTGAATCTGTTCTCAGCTAGTGGTTTGGTCAGTATGTCTGCCCTTTGTTTGTCAGTATGGATCTTTTCCATCCTAATATCCTTCTTCTCGACATGGTCTCTAATGAAGTGGTGTCGAATATCCACGTGCTTGCATCTCGTATGTAGAACTTGGTTCTGAGTTATAGCAATCGCACTGGTGGAGTCGCAGTAGATGGGCACTTCATCCAGAGAAATTCTGTAATCTCACAATTGTTGTCGAAGCCAAAGGATCTGGGCACAGCAACTTCCAGCAGCCATATACTCAGCTTCAGTAGTGGACGTTGCCACTGAATGCTATTTCTTTGAAAACCATGATATCAGCTTGCTGCCTAGGAACTGACATGTTCAAGAAGTTGACTTTCGATCTATCCTGCATCCTGCATAATCAGCATCAGAATAACTTGTTAGTATAAGATTATCATCAGCAGGATACCATAACCCTGCTTTAGGTGTTCCCTTTAGATATTGCAGAATCTTCTTTGCTGAGTCCATATGACTTCGTTTGGGATACGCTTGAAATCTTGCACATACACCTACAACATAAGTTATATCAGGTCTGCTTGCTGTTAAATATAATAAAGAACCAATAATAGCTCTATAATCAATAGAGTTAACAGAAGCTCCCTCTTTGTCTAGATCGATTTTAAAATTCGTATTCATGGGGATCTTGACAGGATTGCTTGAATCGCAGCCGAATCTTTTCAGGAGGTCTCGAGTGTATTTGGCTTGAATGATGAATATTCCTTTAGGTGATTGCTTTACTTGAAATCCAAGTAAGTAGTTCATCTCTCCCATCATGGACATCTCGAACTTCTCCTTCATCATTTTCTCGAATTGTTGACATATAGTCACATTTCTGCAGTCGAAATTGATGTCGTCCACGTAGATTTGCACCAGTAGGATGTCATCTCCTGACTTTATGTTGAACAGGGTGCGATCTACTGTCCCCTTCTGAAAACCTTTATGAAGCAGAAAGTCTAATAGGGTATCGTACCAAGCCCTGGGTGCTTATTTTAACCCATACAGAACTTTCCGAAGTCTGTACACCTGATGTCCCTGCTAAAAGCCGGGCGGTTGTTCCACATAGACTTCTTCCTTCAGTACACCGTTCAGAAACGCTCACTTTACATCGATTTGATAGACTTTAAATCTTTGATGCGTTGCATAGGATAGGAACAGACGAATAGCTTCCAATCTGGCGACTGGAGCGAAAGTTTCATCAAAGTCTATTCCTTCTACTTAACAGTATCCCTTGGCAACAAGTTGAGCTTTGTTTCTGACAATGACATTGTTTTCATCTCGCTTGTTCTTGAAGACCCACTTCATGCCGATCACATGCTGATGTCTAGGTCTGTCAAGAAGCTCCCAAACTTCGTTTCATATGAACTGGTTTAGCTCTTCTAGCATTGCGATGATCCAGTCAGCATCGTTGAGAGCATCCTCTATCGTTCTGAGGTTCTTCAGTGGACAAGAAACTGGAGAAGAGTGAGCTTTCTCCTTGACTTAATCTGGATCTCGTCCATATTGTTGCTGATGGATCTCCTATGATAAGATCAGAAGAATGAGCGTCAAGCCATGAACGTCTAAGTTTGGCTTCTTCTTCTGAGATTACTTTTGCACAGTCAATAGAAGTGTTAGGCATTTCGGTAGTGCTATTCTGTGACTGAAGCAATTCAGTAAGAAGGTTAGGATCTACTGAGTTTCCAAGTTCAGGGGCATCTAGCTCAGGAACATTTGACGTTCCCCCTGAGTTTATATTCTCAGTAGAGGTCTCAGTTACCACGGGGGCTTTCTCATCGATCGTTGTTACCTGATGTTGATTCTGTTCAGTAGAATCAACCAGGTCAGCTACAGTGCCTGTGGGATGGGTCTGAATTTCCTCATCGTCTGACTCATCATCCCAACAATGCTGGATCTTTTCTGCTTTATCGTTCAGTGCGAGATCTTGTAGCTTGCCGCTGACATCTTCAGTATTTGTCTTCCTAGATTTCCTGTCCTCAGTAACAAATTCATCAAAAACAACATGAGGGCTTTCCTCCACGCAAAGAGTCCAATAGTTAAAGACTCTGAAGGCTTTATTGACCCGAGAGTATCCTAAGAATACTCCTTGAGCAGATTTGCTATCAAAGACCTTCAACTGATCTTTCCCATTGTTGTGAATAAAGCAAGGACAACCAAAGATATGGAAATGAGA